>CM014277.1:35922360-35959977 GCA_004135705.1 Alloteropsis semialata
GCAAGAAAGACATCATGAAGCTCACTGGGATGATGGCGGCCCTGAGCCGGTTCATCAGCAAGCTCGGCGAGAAGGGACTTCCGTTCTTCAAGATCCTCAAGAAGGCGGACAAGTTCGAATGGACCCCTGAGGCTAGCAAGGCCCTGGCCGACCTCAAGGACTCCCTAGTTACCCCCCCGGTGCTTACGGGTCCGACCCCCAGGGAAGAGCTGTTATTATACATCTCGGCTACTACTCATGTAGTCAGCACGGCCCTGGTCATCAAGCGACCAGAAGAAGGCCACCCATACAAGGTCCAGCGCCCTGTATACTTCGTCAGCGAGGTACTCAGCGAGTCCAAGGTCCGGTACCCCCACCCTCAGAAGCTGCTCTACGCGCTCTTGATCACCGCCAGGAAGCTACGTCACTACTTCCAGGCCCATGTTATTCGAGTCATCTCGAACTTCCCCCTTGGAGCTATCCTCCACAACAGGGACGCCAACGGTCGCATAGTCAAGTGGTCCGTTGAACTCGGTGAACACATCACCAACTTCGAGCCATGGGAGGCCATTAAGTCCCAGATTCTGGCCGACTTCGTAGCCGAGTAGATGGAGATCTAGACTCCGACCCCAGCAGAGCGGCCGGAGCATTGGAAGATGTACTTTGACGGTGCCTTCAACCTCGAGGGAGCCGACGCAGGAGTGTTGTTCATCTCCTCGAAGGGGGGCAGCACCTAAATTATGTTCTCCAGATACACTACCAGGCCACCCACAATGGGGCCGAGTACGAAGCCCTCATCCACGATCTCCGGATCGCGGTGTCGCTTGGCATCAAGCGGCTGATGTGCTATGGTGACTCAAAGTTAGTCGTCGAACAAGTCAACAAGAATTGGGACATGACCAAGGAAACCATGAGCGTGTACTACGCAGAGGTACACAAACTTGAGGCTCACTTCTATGGGCTCAAGCTCCACCATGTCCTCCGAGAGGACAACGTCACCGCCGATGTCTTGTCCAAGCTAGGGTCCACCAGAGCCCAGGTGCCAGTCAGCGTCTTCGTCCAAGACTTGCGCACCCGTCCATCAAGATGCTTGAGGACGGCAGCCCCGTGCCCGACCCGGAGCCACCCCCGGGTGGCCTGCCGACCAACGAAGTCCTCCTGGTGGAAGCAGACTGGCGCGCCTCCTTTATCGCTTTCCTCATAGAGAACTTGTCACCGGGTACGAAGGAAGAAATCGAGAAGCTGACTCGGCGTGCGATAAATTATGTCGTCATCGGCGACGCCCTGTACAGAAAGGCCGCCTCCACAGGCATACTCATGAAGTGTGTCCTCCGCGACGAAGGCATCAGCCTCCTACAAGACATCCACTCAGGCACTTGCAGCAACCATGCCACTACCGGGACCTTAGTCGACAAAGCCTACAGGGCAGGGTTCTACTGGCCAATAGCCCTGTCCGACGCGAGAGAGTTGGTGCGCTGCTGCACCGACTGCCAGTTCTTCCAGAAGCAAAAGCACCTGCCGGCTCAGGCGTTGAGGACTATCCCCCCATCTTGGCCATTCGCCAAATGGGGACTCGACAATGTCGGGCCGTTTAAAACCGCTCCGGGCGGATTCAAGCACCTCTTGGTAGCAGTCGACAAGTTCACCAAGTGGATCGAGTACAAGGTTGTGACCGACACCAAGTCGGCTACAGCTGCCAAGTTCATCCAAGAGCTTACCCACCGATTTGGCGTCCCAAACCGCATCGTGACTGACCTTGGATCCGAGTTCAGGGCACGAATTCTGGGATTTCTGCCAGGACAACTACATCGATGTCTACTACTCCTCCACGGCGCACCCCAAGTTCAATGGCCAGATTGAGCGAGCTAATGGCATGGTCCAGGACTCGCTCAAGAAAGCCATGTGCGATGGACTCAACAAGCACGCCGGCCAGTGGGCTAAAGAAGTACCCCATGTTATATGGGCCTACGGACACAGAAGACTAAAGCAACGGTATACACTCCCTTCTTCCTGGTATACGGCTCCGAAGCCGTCCTCCTAGCTGACATCGCCCATGGTGCCCCACGCATCCAACACTACCAGGAAGGTGAAGCATAAATCGGCCGCCAGGTCGACATCGACTGCCTAGAAGAACACTGATTTGCTGCTCTGGTCTGGCATGCCAGACACGAGCAGCGGGTCCGACGATATCATGACAACAACGTCCGGGAGCACTCCCTCAACATTGGCGACTTGGCCCTGCACTGAGTCATGTCCACCAAGGACAAACACAAGCTTTCGGCCCCCTGGGAGGGCCCCTTCGTTGTCAAGGAAGTCATCTTGCCAGGAACATACAGCCTCCAGTGGGCCAATGGCGACCCCGTCCCGAACGTGTGGAACATCGAACACCTCGTCAAGTTCTATCCGTAGAATATTGCAAAAGCTATGTATCCCTTGTCTCATAATAACGAAAATATCATTGCCTTGCTATATGGCTTGTTGATTTCTCACCCGACATCCATGCTGATGCTCGGGGACTGGGTCCGACCCAGGCAACGTTTTATTCATCACGATCAAAAGGGGGAGTACCTGCTTACTCCGACTTCCGAGTCCTTGCCCAACCCCATGTTCCCCCCGGCGACAGCCGAGCTAACCCGGCCAGTCCGAGTCCCCAACGTGAAACCCTGAGCTCCGTGATCAACCCGCGCCTCCTACACCTAAGCCTCCCAACTGAGCAGTGTAGTCTGGGTAAGCCGTCCTCTCTGGGAGCAGCGGTCAGCGGGTCAACAAGGGTGCTTAAACGGCACAAGGTAGTGGCCTGTCGGGTGACGCAAAGTCCTAGTCGGCTGGGAAAAGGGGCTAACAACACATCGTAGCACATCAATGCTTTAGTTCAATTCAGAACTTTATACAAGCAAATGTAATTCAGTGTTTACATCTACAACTATTTTTACAGGCCGAGCTCTTTTGCTACAGCCTCCGCCAGGGGCGCACATTCGTCCACCAACCCGTCGAACTGGTCGTCGGAGACGCCCTCGGGAATGCCCTCGGCGATTGGAGCAAGCTCCTGCATTGGGAAGTGCACCAGGAGTAGCGCCAGGATCCGGCTCTCGAAGCCGACGGCAGTCTCCTGCACCAATTGGGCGGCGCGAGCAGGACCGGCCCGGAGCCGCTGCCCTAGCGTCAACATCGTAGGGCCCGTCTCTGCAGGCACCAACGATTTGGCGTTGAACTCGGCCGCTTGCTTCAGCTCCAGCAGCTCCGTTCGAAGCCCTGCAAAGACACCTGCATAAGCATTTCGACTTGATCAAAGCTACAGAGACTCGCCAGAAGATACTTACCATGCATTGCCTAGTTGTGTTGATCCTTCAAGCGCTGGTTGGCCTCCACCAGGAGCTCAGACTCGACTACTAGACGCATGTTGGCCGCCTTGAGCGATTGCACCTCCTCTTCAAGCTTCCGCTTGGCGCCGGCCAGCTCGTCCACCCTCCCCTGTAGGGTGTCTTCCTTCTTCTTCGCCTCTGCAAAGGGAAACTCATGAGTACAGGTTACTCAGACAGAGGCACATTCAAGACAAGCGCAAGAACTTACCCTCTGCAAGAATCTTCATGTCATTCATGAGGTCCTCATTGGTCTTCACGATGTCAGCAAGCTCCCGGTCCTTCTTCATGAGGAACTCCTTGGCGGCCTCAGCCTCAGGGACTCTCTCCGTGTGGATCTGTGCCATGGTCCGGCGATCCTCTAGGGCTCGCTGCCTGAAGTCAAGATCCTTTATGGCCCGGGCTGTGAAACTCTGCCAGACAAGACATTGGGCTCATGGTCAGTCCATACCCAACAAAGATGACAAAACACCAGGAAGACATACCTGCACAACGCGTCCCAAGACGCCAGCGACATTCTGCAGCTTTCAGAGCTCGCTCTCCTGATCTGCGATGTCAAGATCCATCCACCGCTCTAGAGTCAACTCCGTCGCCTCAAGACCGGCCCCGTGCTCGGCCGGAATCACCTCTACCCAGGGCGGCATGACAGTGCCAGCCCCGGCGTCCAGCTGCTCCCCAAGGAACCCATCATCGTCATCTTCAAGTGAAGGAGGGCTCCAAGCCGGCTCCTCCACCCCTGCAGGGTGCTCTGGGGCCATATCTTCGATGTTGGCCTCGGGCACCTCGGCCTACCGGTTATCCATGGGGGAGCTCGTCCCCAAGGTGAGGCGTGGCGGGCTCGGTGGACGCGGTTGCTTCGGCGCGATCGCCGACACCCGCTCCGGCAAGCTCAAAGCAGCGCCAGACCCCGACCCCGTCTCCGTGGCGGCAGGCCGACTTGGCGGCGTCTTGCCACCAGCACCCTGGTGTGGCAACACGCCGGCACCACCACCCTGGCTCCCAAGCCTGCATTCCACACATCGACAATTCACACTTTGCATATCAAAGGAACAATCAGGAACCTCACGGCGACTTACCCGCCCTTGCACGGACGCTTGAACTCCACCTGCTTCAGCAGCAGTGGAGGCACCTGGCTTGGCAGCAGCGTCGAGTCTGGCCGCATCTTTGGTTGGGCGAAGATGCTCCCTTGGCCCCCTGCGGTCTCCTAGGATGGGCGCTCGGCATCAGGGCCAGAGGGAGACCCGTCAGCGCCACCTTCCACCTCGTTCACCGCCTTCCTCTTTTTCTTCGCCTCGGCCTCAGCCCGAGCAGCATACCCCACCTTTGGTGGCGGCTTGGGAGACACCCCTCGAGCCGCCACCTAGGAGTGGGTGACCTTGCGCACAGCCTGGCACGTTGGCCTCCCTAAGCCAGCAGCAGGCACATGGGCCACTGGGTCGTCCTCTGACTCCTCCTGGGGGGCCGAGATGAAGTCGGCGACTTCCCACTCGGCCTGCGCCTCGTCCACGACACGAGGAGCCCAGGATGCTTCCTCCGTTGACATGAACTTCTTCGGCCAGACATCGCCCTCGGGCAGTGGGGCAAGGTAGAAGTATTTCACAGCCCGGTCCTGCAAGACAAATAAACAAGGAAATGTCAAAGATTCAGCAGATCAGTGATTCAGTACACAGTATATAGGCACAAAGAACACTCACCGGCGGAGGCGGATTCTGCAGAGAAAACGGGACAGGCGACCCCTCCTTAAAGATCCTGCACCACATGAAGCCAGAAATTCTTTCCATCGTATCCGAGATGGACACCGTTCGGACCTGCTCCCGGGTTGGACCCTTGCCGCCCGAGAACTCGTACCCGGGGTGCACCCGGTCCTTGATCGGCTGCGTCAGGCACCGGACGAAAGAAATCATCACTGCCACGGCGGTCAGCTTCCTTTCCTTCACCTCGGCGATCATCTGCAGCAACTCTTCGGCCTTCTACAGGTCCTGGCCTTCTGGCATCGAGTCCCAGCAGTCCTTCTTCTCCGGCCGGTGTCCAGTCCGGGCAGGCAGAGCAGGGGGGTGGTTCGCAATGTAGAACCATTCAGACCTCCAATTCTTATTGGAGTCATTCATGTCCAAGATGAAATATCGCTTGGACATGCCCACCCACCAAGCAAACCCGACCCCTCCGGTGATCCGGGCTGGGCCCTTGCCAGTACCTTCGCCTACTGGCTTCATCCGATACAATTGCCGCCACAGCCCAAAGTGTGGTGGAACCCCAAGAAAAGCCTCGCAGAGATGAATGAAGATAGAAATGGACAGGATAGAGGTGGGATTCAGATGACTCATCTCCACGCCATAGAAATGCAGAAGACCTCGGAAGAAGTCCCCTGTGGGCAGTCCGAACCCACGCTTGAAGAAGGGCGCGAAGACGGCCATCTCGGTCTCCAAGCGCTCCCACGGCTGGGCATCATCCCCAGCGGGGCGCCACTGCAGTATCTCCCATGGCCCTAGCATGCCTCATCGCGCCATGTCTTGAAGCTTCTCCTCGGTGATGAAAGATTGGCCTCAAGCCGGTTCTTGGGGCGGCACTCCTCCAGGCACCGAGGTCAGCTCCACGACCTCGTCAGAAGACGCCAATGCCTTCCCCTTGGCGTCCGCCCCGGCGGCGGCGGCCGAAACTCCAGCATCGCCGCCCTTGCTGGCGGCGACATCCCCCGCGGTCCCGGACTGGCCCACGGAGGATGACACCCCCTTCCCCGCATGAACATGGCCATGGCCCGCAGCAAGGCCCGCGTCCACTGCCCCCGTCGGCGGCTGCACCTCTTCCCCCGATGCCGGTTTCTTCATCTATTCCCTCGAGTCCGCCATCTCCGCCAAGGTGCACGGGCGCAATGCAGATGTGCAGCGGTAGCAGCGTTGCTCGAACTCCGGCGGCAGCGCTAAGCACTTACGGCGGCGCTAAGCGGTGGTGGAGGCGTGGGATGAATTTCGATTTGGAAATGACTGTGGTAAAACCACCGAAGAACAGATCTAATTTATCCCCTTTCCGCCAATCCAAATTACCCTAACGGCGCCATAACTGACAGACGAAATCCACGAAGATCCCGTTAACTACGAACCAACGGCTCTCCGCGTGCCAACGGCTCTTTGCCTAAAGTACTCGACCAGCCCCGACCCTCGGGGACATTCGGCGTTCTGACTCCGGTCAACGGGTCTCTGGACTCGGCCAGCCCCGACCCTCGGGGACTCGGCGCTTTGATTCCGGTCAATGTGTCTCCGGACTCGGCCAGCCCCGACCCTCGGGGACTCGGCACTTCGTCTATGGGCAATGAGTCTTTGCAACTCGGCGCTTCAGGTCACTCACAAACCTATATTGTCAAGATTGGCCCCCAGGTCAAGTGAAAACAGAAAGTGCATTTTGCAGCCAAGAAATGAAGAAAAGTTTTATCAGAAAGCTATACAATTACATGAAGAGCCGGTCAAGGGGCCAGTTACAAGGATCAAATATATTAACCGTCGAGATGACAGCTTGGGGCACTCGTGCCTGTGCCTAGTGCTGCATCCATAGCAAGCTTGGTCCACATGAGCTCCTCGCAAGCTATCTAGTAGCACCATGGCAACCAACGGCGGGTGAACCCCACTTGAGGGATGTGAGCGAATGCCCCTGGGTATCCCTTCACTCTACAAGGCATTTCACTCCACATGGCCCTGGGCACACTGCAATGAAGGGGGATCAACGGGATAGCGCCCGGATGCTTCGCAACACCTCAAGATCTTCACAAGCACTCTTCTAGCACCAAGCTATCAAGTCCCCATGACTCCTCCCCGAAGGATGAATCCAGCAACTAGTCCCCAGCATGTTCACATTTGGTAGGTGATATGCCTATCTCTTGATGAGCGCATAGCTCCGAGCCTTGGCGCATATTTATAGCCCTGTGCTAGATGTTCACATGTGACCCTGGTCGCATTGTTCGAAGCGTGAGCTCTGTGCCACGCAACAGCTCCTCCCTTCGAGGCACTCAGACTGCCCTTATCGTTTTTGGCTTCTTCTAACCACGGGTATGCCCTGTGCATTCACGTGGATACTATTCTTGTCACAATGTATGCAGATGCACGTGGCGAGCTTATCCTTTGGGCGGCCTGATCGCCTCGACGTTTGGAGATTCTTCTTTCTTGAGCATTAGCACGACTTTTCTAGTCGGCCCAATGCTCGAGGACTACTCCATATGGAGGGCTCCTTGCGTCGCCCTCCAAATGCCCCATCAGGATGTGTCGTTTTTCCCAAGTGGTGCAGCTCCTCGGCGCCCGACTCGGCCACGACTCGGCACTACGCCACTCGAGGCTTCGCCTCAGGTCTGCCCAGGGTCATCCCCGATGGCCTGCGGTTTTCTTTTTTGAGCACCACCCACCCTTGTGTCGGCCTGCCGACCAAGATGCTTCAACCGACCTTGAAGGCTTTGCTTCTTCATCAGCACTCCGACACGCGCCTGCACGTTGCTCGAGGACTTGTGGGATATGGGTACCCCTGGGCTCACTACCAACCGGGTAGCCAGTCGGCTTGGTCCCACGTCTGACAAGGATGTGGGCTGACTCCAGGCCGGCCCATGAGGATGCCCGGCTTGATGGACAAGATTGGAGAAGACTTAGTCCGCAAGGCATGAGGCGATACGATCAGATCCCGCCCAGATGTTACGGAGATCATGTTGTAACCGACTTGGATTAGTTTCTTGATCTGAGCTGGACAATAATTAGAGATAACTAACTTGTAAACCCTAGGCCATCAGCCTATATAAGGCGGCCTAGGTCGACCCCTTCATTCAATCCTCTCGCCACCAGATCCTTCATTGTAACTCCAAACTCGCCATTGTTCTCTGGAGCATTGACGAGCAAAGCAATACAAGACCCCCGAGCACAGGACGTAGGGTATTATACCTCTGGGTAGCCTGAACCTGTATAATCCCTGTGTCCCTGTGTTACCTCGAGCTCCCTAGTCCCGCGATTGCCCTTTGCCTACAAATCAACCATCTGGGTACCCCCGGGTGGACTGCCAGACGATAAATCCGACAAGCGCCTGTAGGATTCGAATATCTCTTTGTGGCAATCGACAAGTTCACCAAGTGAATTGAAGTCAAGCCGCTGGTCAAAGCTACAGCACCAAAGGCGGCCGAGTTCATCCAAGACATTGCTCACCACTTTGGTGTCCCGGATCGCATCATCACTGATCTTGGTTCCCAATTCACAGGGGATGAGTTCTTTGATTTTTGTGACAGTCTAGAATCAAAGTGCACTACACATCGGTGGCGCACCCTTGTGCCAACGAACAAGTTGAGAGAGCCAACGGCCTCATTCTTCAAGGTGTGAAGCCAAGGCTCTATGAACCACTAAAGAAGTACGTCGGCAAGTGGGTACAGGAGCTTCCAGCTGTAGTCTGGGGACTAAGAACCCAACCAAGTCAAGCGACAGTGCAATCACCTTTCTTCTTGGTCTACGACTCAGAGGCAGTACTCCCGGTGGATATCTAGTACAAAACTTCAAGAATTTAAAACTACTCGGAGGAAGCAGCACAGCAGAAGTCGTCGACATGTTGGAGGAAGCGAGGGTAGCCGCGTTGATCAGAACAACAAAGTACAGCACTGAGGAGGTACCATGATCAGAATGTCTAGTCTCGATCATTTAACATCGGCGATCTGGTCCTTCGAAGAATTCAGAGTTCAAAAGATCAACACAAGCTATCTTTACCTTGGGAAGGCCCGTTCATAGTATCAAGGGTTATCGGCCCAGGTACTTATCAACTACAACGGGAAGACGAAACAGATGTGCCAATGCTTGGAACATTGAGCACTTGCAGCATTTTTATCCTTAAAAGTTTTTTGGAGTCATTAAGTGTCAATAAAAATCAGTCCTTTCAATGTACTGATGTCGGCTTTATGCCCAAGTTAATAAAGTATCTATATTCCATTATCATCAAGCTTGGAATTTAGATATATGTTTTATGCTATGCTCGGGTTCTGAGTTACGCATATAACAAAGTTTATGAATCATGCCGAGTTGTTTAAAAGCAATTCAGATAGGCTACATTCATAAACTAATGCCATCAACTTTCTATTTCCACACAGAGAGATCAGGCGCCACAAACATGGATTACAAGTACTCTTGTCGCCAAGACATAAGTATTTACATCTAAATTCAGAGTTCATTACATAAGTTTATTTTACAAAACAATGAACCTAGAACTTAAGGCGAGAAGCAATCTTCTCTGACATGTCCTTCTCTTCCTCTACATAAGAGTTGAGCATGTCTTGAGTACATGCAGGGTTCACTCTACTCTCCGTAATGCTTAACCTCTGGGCAGGCCACCAGGATCGGACTATGCCGAGTACTTGCCTAGTGCAAGACTGGGCTACCCTCTGACAGTAGGCATGAACCTGCCCAGGAGCTGCTCGAAGACGATCAACCAAGGGAGGAGATGGCCCACCTGCTGGTACCCGAGCTACCAAGTCTACGAGCGGCAGGGCAGCTTCCTTCAATGCTCCAAGCTCCGATATGAGGATATTGAGTTTTTCCTCTTGATTACGGATCTTGGTCATGGCTTTGGTAAGCTGGACATCGGCACCTTTGCACTTCTGCTTCTCATCTGCAAGCTCTGCCATGCAATCCTGTTCCCGCTGACAGGGCTGGCTCGCTCTCTCCTGCTCCCGATAGAAGAGGTTCTTCATATCGGTGGCCTTGGCCTCAAGCGCCTCAATTTTTCTTTCATTATCTGCATATACAACCATATTATTATATTTTGTGATTTATGCTAACATAATGAGAAGAAGTCGGTGGCTTACCTGCAAGCTTGTGCTTGAGCGCCCGGTTCTTCTCTACGATGTCATCGCGCTGGTTCTGGTACATGTTCATTTTCTGGTATGCAGCATCTAGATCCAGACGCAACTTGGCGCGTTCTTCTTCCCATGAAGATTGTCTTGTGCCAAGTCTTTCTCCGCCTTCTCTGCTCGGCTGAAGCAGGCATTTGCTCGGCACAACATTTCTGTCTTTTGATGTGAGCGGCGAAGAATGCTGTCTTTTCAAAAGAAAACAAGTCAGAGCATTTATTAAAATACCAACATATGGAGATAAGTATAGTTATAGTATTGATTTACTACATACTAACCTCTTTAAGTGTAGTTAGCTGTCCTTTCAGTGCAGCGGCTCTCTCCAGATCTTCCTGATCGACTTGAGAGTCGAACAGGAAGGCATTGTCATTCTTCGCTCCCGCGCTAGGTGTCCCCATGTAGATCTGGAAGTGCTCTGGTGTGGGCGCTCGAGGCTGCTTCTCCTGGATGATTCCTTCGACGCTGACGGCCTTGACAAGGCCCATGGCTGCATCAAGCTCTTCGATGCGAAGACCAGCCATCCGTGTACTTTCTATGGCTTTAGGCCATGCATCTTTCAATCCTGATCCAGAAGTACCCGAAGTGGCTTTCTTTGGCTCCTTCGGTCGTGATGCGGCTCGGGGGCTTGGCTCTTTCTCCACCTTCACCACCTTCGAGCGCGTGTCCGTAGGCGAGCTCCGCTCAGGGACCATGGGCTCTTCAGCGGGTTGGGGAGAGGGTGGTCGACTACAATTCATTGTGCAACGTCATGGAATACTACTATAATAAGAGAAGTTTTCAGCAATAAACAAATTGGATTGCTTACCTAGCGAAGTCCATTTCGAATTCTGGCTCGGCAAATCCAATGAAAATTCCCCCAGATGGATGTTCCTCTTGTACAGGAGTTTGTTCTCGAGGTTCAGTGTTCTTTCTTGAGTCTGCTACACAAAAAGAACTCGGATTAGTCAGATACAACATTCAAGCAATATCAGAGTAGAAGATGGGCATACCTTCTGGGGAGATGCGTTAATGGGGATACCCATAGGTATCTCTGCTTCTTCTCTAGCTTCATCATCAAAACCACGGGCATCAGGCAAGGCAGAGTCGGTGGGTTTTTGAGCTTGAGATCTGGTTCTCTTCCTCACCGTCCACCTTTTCTTCGTGAGTTGAGGGCTTTGAGCTTCTTCAGTGCTCCGCCTTTTCAGGCCTGAACCACCCTACCCAGCATGCCCGGGCCGAAGCGGTGGAAGACCATCATATATCAATGAGTCTTCGATGAGTACTTCTTCTTCCTCATCCGCCTTGGCAGGGCCTTTTCCTTTCCTTGAGCCACCGGCGGGTTGCTTGGGTGGCAAGGAAGAGGTTGGCTCTGGCGACCCGGTCTCTGTCTCCACGATGGGAGGAGGGGTGGAGGCGTACCTCGTGCGCAACTCCTATGATAGATGATAACATAAATGTCACCAAAGTGTTCAAAAAGAAGACGGATTACAACAAAAGTATTCAGAACAAGGTAAACACTTACAGCAGGTGGAGGGCGTTCAGCCGAGTACTCGGGTACTCGGGCTGGCAGGTCATTGGTGTCCATGAAGAGAGCTTGGACGCGGAGTGCCACTTTGTCAACAGACAACTCCTCGGTGGTCGTCCGAGTTGGATCGGTGGGGCTGGTGTACTCGTAGCCAGTGTGAGCCCGCTTCTGGCAGGGCTGCACGCAGCGACGGATAAATGAGCTGGCAATGCCAACACCAGTTAGGCCTCTTTCCTTCAACTCGACAATGCGTTTCCATAGTGTAGCAATGCCATCTATCTCATCATCGCCTAAAGCTTTATTCCAATTGCTCTGAGGGTAGGGCAGGTGGCCCGAGTGCTTCTTCAATTTGGGGGGCTGGTTATCTACATAGAACCATTTATCTACCCAGTCCTCGATTGAATCGTTGAGCTTGAAGTCGATGTATGCCTTCTTCATTCCTTGGCGCAACTGAATCCCTGCACCACCGATCACTTTCCCAACATTTGGTTTAACCCGATATAGGAGGCGAAAGAGATTGAAATGAGGGTCAATGCCTAGGAAGGATTCGCAAAGGTGGATAAAGATAGAAACTTGAAGGATGGAGTTGGGATTGAGATGTACTAGCTCTAACCCATAGAAAGAGAGCAGGCCACAGAGAAAATCATGAGCGGGAACAGCGAATCTGCGCTCATAGAAAGGAACAAAAATGATGACTTCGTCAATCTCATCAAAGGGCCTGGGCTTACCCACGTTAGTCTGCCAAAATGAAATGGATTTGTCGAGGAGGTAGCCCTGGTTGACCAACTGTTGCACAATTTCTTCAGTTGCCTTGGATGGCTTCCAGACTATTGTGGAGGCGGGTGCATTCTTGAACACTGGCATTCCCATGATAGCAATCTTGGGCTCCTTCTTGCTTGAAGCTCCTTTCTTCACCATCTTGCCAGTTAGGGTTTTCTTGCGTGGGCACAAATTACCAGGCGTGGCTCGAGCGGATCGGAGGGCACATGTGAGTGTGGAGGAATTTGGATTTGGAGAAGGACAGCTGCAGCAGATGTGAATATGAAGCGGTTCCCCGTTGTTTTTATTGACGAATGGGTAACCCTAGGCGTATTCAGAAGAATACGTTTTCACTACTGCGCAAGCTGTTATGTGTTCGTGGTTTTACCAGATGCATAACTGTGAGATCTTTTCCAATGGCTAAGTCACTTTTGTGCGGAGGCATTGCCACGCTCGGGGGCTGACGCTTATTGGGATAATTGTTTTCCAAATAAAAGAATATATTTATTTCCTAAAAAGTCTTGAAGCTTATTGGCATCAGCTTTAAGTTTGGGGGCTGTATGAGAAATAGTATATTTCTTTTGGAAAGTTTTTTCATTAAAGACCCTAAAATTGTTTTTAATCCATGAAAATATTTCTAGGCTCGGGGGGCTGACCCATAATGGGTCCATCTTTTTTCAAAAGCTGGACATCATTATATTAAATGCAGAAGTTTTTGCATCATCTTTGATTTAAAAATCAAAGCCCAGGGGCTGATTGCAAAAGTAGTCGGCAAAGAGCACATCATGTTCACTTCTGAAGGTTCTCAACGAAGGCGCAAGATGATGAGGAAACAACTCAGCTGATGCACAATTTCTTGAAAAACAACTCGACAGGCGTGAAGACATGAAGACGCTCAAGGGCTTGATGGACCAAGATCCATGGGAGTCCTTATGGGCTGCAGGCTCACGAGGAGACTGGGCTGCCAACTCTGACAGACACAAGGAAGAAATGTACATGTTAAGGAAACTAGTCAGCTACTAGAAAACAACCCGGCCTACTCATGTTAGGACTCTATGTATAGTATCCGACTAGGAATCTGTATTATTTGCGTTGTAGACCCTGTCTCCCGAGTATATAAGGTGAGGCAGGGATCCCTTGTAAAATCATAACCATCAATACGATGCGATCCACCATACAGGACGTAGGGTATTACGCTCTCTCTCGAGGCTGCCTGAACCTGTCTAAATCATCTCGTGTTCACCATCGTGCTTCTGGTTCCGACGAGGCCCTTGCGAATAGCTCGACTACTCAGGGACCCCCAATAGTAGGCTAGCCGGTATAAAAAAACCGACATTGGGGTCCCGGAGATCCATGGGGTATAGGGTCAGGGCGAGTTTTTCACCAAACTTCTTTACAGGGCCGGACCGGTTGTGCCAGTTCGGGAAACAGGACGTAGACGGGGGCCATGTGCCCCGTCCCATCCCACCCCATCGTCTCCCTGAGTTGACATGGCCCCTTTGCATTGGGCCCATGTGATGCACACCCTGGCTCCATTGTGGTTGAGAATTTCATGTTGAACTGTCATTAGTAGATATGCAAGATATTTGATAAATTAAAGAACCTAATTTATACAATTGAGTAATGGTGTCCACAAAAAAAACTGCCATTACAATGGAACCCTACTTAAATTGTTGATATTGTGGTGAAGGCTCAAGGATGAAAAACTACAATAAAAATACAAATAATTATTCATACTAGACATAGGATCAATACTACCAAAATAAATAAACACAAAAAACTAAATATGTACAAGTTACCTCATTTATTATCACTAGGCTTGACAATTTTGTCCTTCCTCCCAAAATGTAGAGATCCACATATTTAATTGGCACCTGACGAGGCTCTAGGAACACCTGTAATCTCCAAGCATTCATCACATAAGTATTTCCTTTGACGTCAATGATCGTTACTGCTCCGGTTGGTGACACAATGTGAACATCAAAGGTGCATCCCATTTGCCTATAAGTTTGCCTTTTCCGAATAACTAGAAACTTGAATTGCAAAGGAGGACTGTTGAGGCCATAATACCAGGGTGCCCGATCACGAGGATTGCCGACTACCGACTCCAAACGATGAAGACTCCGAACAAGACACGATGGCCGGATCACAGAAGGAAAGCCCGATGATAGTTAGAGTCCTACTAGGTTTAGGTCTGTTCTGTCTTGTAAGGCACGTCTCCCTGGATATAAATAGCGGGGGTCCTGTGCGTAGAGGGTATTTCCAATCTTAGCCAATCCACCCGAGGGTACTTGTTACACCATTGTAATCTGTACTCGCCGAGATAATACAAGCAGCAACTGGATGTAGGGTTATTACTCGATTTCGAGGGCCCGAACCAGTATAAAATCCTGTGTCTTTCTGTTCATCCACCGTGATCAATCTTCGCACGAAGCGGGGTGCTTGCCGGACAAATATCTGCCGAGTACAACCTCAATAGAGGCGCGCCAGGTAGGGATCCTCGTGTGAAGAAAGATCATGCCGATCGTCAACGAAGTCTAGATCGCCGACGCGTCGAGTTCATCGATGCCCTACATGCCCAGATCCGTCAAGTTGGAGGCCATCGGGAGTTCTGCTTCCGCTTCCGATCTCTATGCTCACAGCCATCTAGTGCCAGCATGGGAGATCCACTTCAGGGATCTCGTGTTCGAGCACCAAGGCGATTACGAGCTCAAGCTGACAGGGATCCATGATCCCGATCTCATATGCGCCGGTCGGGAAGTCTTCGCCACCTTCGCGGAGCCAACTCCCAAGGACATCGCCGATCGCACTGCACGGTTGGATCTCGACTACAGTGGATCTAGCGATGGGTCGGAACAGCCCGATGACCGCCGCATTCATGTACTAGCTGCAAATGGGAGCGAGGCTGCCGCTGAGTCCTCCAACTCGCGCAGATCCATACTTCCTCCGCGCTTCAGCAACGCACCAACTCTTCAGACGGCTAAAACCCGTACACAGCAGGTCGCGTCCTCACTAGCTCCCCAAAATCTTAACGACGATTTCTGGGCAATCGAGCAGGACAACCTGCAGATCTGAACTCTCTTGGAGACGATGGAGGCAATGGCCGAGGGAACCCCGATGGCCACCATCGCCAAGAATGCTCGGGAAGCAGCGGACAAGGCCAAGGAGCGCCTCGAGGCCGCCGCTGCCGCACCACAGGCTCCGTCTAACAAGCCTAGTGAACCACAACCGATTCGCTCCCGATCTGTTAACGGACGACCCCGCTATCACCCGCATGAAGGGCGTGACATGAGGCCGCAGCTAGAACGCAACCGTCGCACCCGCGACACTTGGGAGACTCTCAACTATAATCGAGATTACTGAGCACGTGAAGGCTACTATCGGTCCCATCCAGATTCGCCGCCACGTGACTACCAACCAGGCATAGGAGGATGTCTCGCATACACCCCGACCCTGCGCAAGGTCAGGTGACCAGAAAAGTTTCGTCCTACCAACATTGAGAAGTATGACGGAACAACCAACCCCCGCGAGTGGATTCAGATTTAGTCTACGATCATCGACGCCACCGGGGGAGACGACTACGTCAAGGCGAACTACTTGCCGACTGCCCTGCAGGGATCATCCCGAACATGGCTCATGAACCTGCCCGAGGCCAACATCAAGTCATGGAGCCACCTCCGGAAGATGTTTGAAGCCAACTTCCAAGGCACCTACAAGCACCCCGGTCACGAAGGAGATCTGCTCAATTGTGTGCAGAAACCTGGAGAGTCCCTCCGAGACTACATCTGTCGCTTCAGCGATACCTGTAACACCATCCCTGATATGGTGGATGATCGGGTGATTGTGGCCTTTAATCAGGGCTGCATGCATGAGCAAACGGCGGAGGAGCTTGCCAAGAAAAACCCAAAGACAGTGGCCGAGCTCTACGGGATCTTGGAAGAGACCGCCAAGATGGCGGATGCCCGAGCACGGGTCCATGGAAAGCCCGAACAAAGCCAGCAAGCCGGGGAAGGCAAGAAGAAAAATAAGCATAAGAACAAAAAGCGCAAGACCGAGGGTGACGAAGTCATGGCCGTGGACAACAAACCCCCGTACAGGCGTCAAGGCAAACCTGCCGTTCACCGATCTACAAAGCATCACTTTGTGGATTGCATGGTGTACAAGAAGCAGAAGCAGGAGGAGGAGAGCCAGCAGCAAGGGGCTCCACGCGACCAGGCCGCTCAAAATCCTCGAACGGCGAACTACATGGATTGTGACGATGAGCCAAACCTTCCTAAGGATCTGGAGATCGCCACAATTTTCGGAGGCTATTCTACCCGAACCTCCAAGTCCTAGCTAAAGCTGGTCGAGAGGCAGATAGCAAGCACCGAGCCCTGCAAGCATCTATTAAGGTGGTCCAAAATCCCGATCACATTTGATCAGAGGGATCACCCCGAGACGCTGTACGACGGGCCGCTACTTCGACTGTGCATCAAACCCTGGATCGGGCCCACCAAGATCGGGCGAACCTTGATCGACAGTGGAAGCACCCTCAATCTACTGTTCATCAACGCCTTCGACGAGCTAGGAATCCCGAGGAGGTCCCTGTTCCCCAGTGGAGAAGCCTTTCTACGGGGTCATACCAGGCATCCAAGCCTTTCCCTTAGGGAGGATTGATCTGCAGGTGACCCTCATGGAGGGCAAAAACATCCGAACAGAGTTCCTCACCTTTGAGGTGGCTGACATCACGTCGGCCTATAACTGCATCCTGGGACGGCCGTTCTTGAAGAAGTTCATGGCGGTCGCCCACTTCGCCTACTCCATGATCAAGGTCCCGGGGCCATTGGGCCCGATCACCGTCTGTGGTGACCGCAAGGGCACGGTCCAGTGCGACATGAAGACCCTGGACATGATCAAAGGAGACGAGCAGGAGCCAGCCAAGGCTGCCGAACCTGCCAAGAAAAAGACCAAGAGTCAGCCAAAGGCTGCTGCGAAGGCGGCAGTGGCTGAAACCTCCCGAGCAGCGGAAACCCGATCAAAGGCCAAGGGAAAAGTAGTTCCCGAACCGGTGCCTGCGGAGAGGGCCGATGACGGTGCCGCTGAGAGGTTGGCTGTGGTGGACCAGACCCCGGTCAAGGGGACGCCATCGCAGCAAGCAGACGAGTCGCCAGCTGCCGCCTCGCCAAGAGCGCCACTGGCAAAACGCTCTGAACCGGGTACCAAATCGGTGGCCCTTGACGAGGCAGACCCGACCAAGACCACCCAGGTGGGCTCTGGTCTAGGTGACAAATAGGAACTCGAGCTCATTGCTTTCCTCCGGGCAAACGCGGATGTGTTCGCTTGGAAACCGTCTGATATGCCCGGGATCCCCAGGGAGGTGATCGAGCACAAGCTTGGCATACGAACTGGCGTCCGACCAGTCAAGTAGAAGCAAAGGAGATATACCCCGGAGAAGCGAGACGCCATTAACGAAGAAATCAACCGACTACTCAAAGCCGGCTTCGTTCGAGAGGTCCCTTTCCTGGAGTGGTTGGCAAACCCAGTCATGGTGAAGAAGCCCAACGGAATATGGCGGATGTGCGTGGACTACACCGATCTGAATAAAGCTTGCCCGAAGGACAAGTATCCACTACCTAGGATAGATCAAATTGTAGATTCAACCTCTGGATGCGAGCTGCTTTGTTTTCTAGACGCCTATTCAGGGTATCACCAAATCAGCATGTGCATTGACGATGAGGAGAAAACTGCATTTGTAACCCCCTTCGGTGTTTATTGCTATATAAAGATGCCTTTTGGTCTGAAAAATGCAGGTTGCACTTATCAAAAATGTGTTCACATTGTTCTCGAAGGCCAAATCGGCCGTAATGTGGAAGCATACATAAATGATATTGTCGTGAAAAGTAAGTTAAAAGGCGATTTAATCACTGATTTAACCAAAACATTCAACAACTTGCGTGCAAACAGGATGATGCTCAACCCCACCAAATGCACCTTCGGTGTATCATCGGGTAAGCTCCTTGGTTACCTTGTCTCCCAGCGAGGTATAGAGGCAAATCCACACAAGATCAAGGCACTCGATGACATGAAGTCTCCACACAGCCGCCACGAGGTCCAGAAGTTGGCAGGAATGATGGCGTCCCTGAGTCGATTCGTGTCCAAGTCAGCGAATGAGGTATGTCATTCTATAAATTGCTACGTAAAACTGATCATTTTGAGTGGTCGACAGAAGCAGAAGAGGCGTTCCAGGCGTTTAAACAATACCTACGGAAAATGCCCATACTGGTCCCGCTGCAACCACAAGAGGAGATGCTGTTGTACGTAGCAGCGACACCAACTGTTGTCAGTACGGTTCTGGTGGTCGAGAGACCAACGGAAGAGTCTGCAACACAACACCCCGTTTACTTCGTGAGCGAGGTGCTACATGATGCCAAAACAAGATACCCTCAGATTCAGAAATTACTATATGCTGTACTAATGACTTCCAGGAAGCTCAAGCATTATTTTCCGAGCCACAAGATCAAGGTCGTGTCGACCTACCCCCTAGGCAACATTTTACATAATCGGGATGCCGTGGGAAGGATTGCACAATGGTCTATGAACTGGGGGCATACGACGTTGAATTCATACCCAGAACTGCCATCAAGTCGTAGGCTCTGGCAGATTTCATTGCAGAGTGGACTAGTCCCGAACCCGAAGAAGCTGCCCAAAATCCCGAACACTGGACTATGTTATATGATGGAGCATTTTGTAGAGCAGGCGCGGGGGCTGGGGTGGTCCTAATCTCGCCACACAATGACGTCATCAGGTACGCATTACAAATCAATTTTGCTGATCCAACCCCGACTAACAATGTTGCCGAGTATGAGGGACTTTTGACAGGACTCTGCATAGCTGCATCTCTTGGCGTTAGGAGGCTGCTCGTGAAAGGGGATTCCGAGTTAGCTGCAAAGCAAGTCATGAAGGAGTACAGCGCACGGAGCGAGGTCATGGCCAAATACTTGGAAGCATACAGGAGGATGGAAAGCGAATTTGATGGGCTTGAAGTCCAAAAGGTAAAAAGGGAATTCAATGGCAACGCAGACAAGCTAGCAAAAGCAGCTGCCGAGCGCACACGGCTCCCAGGTAACATGTTACTTGAAGTTCTTACTAAACCTTCTGTGTCGATTTCACTACCGAACCAAAACACTGCGCCTGCCAAGGGCACAACCTCTACAACCAACGAATCCGTCAAGGAGTCTATGTTGGTCAGTAGGGCCCGAGCCGCTGCTCTAGTTGGAAACGAGGAGAACTGGATGGATCCAATATGGGCGTACCTCACAAACCAAGCTATTCCGGACGATGATGCTACATTGGAGAAAATCCATCGTAAAGCCAAAAACTATCAATTGGTTGACGGGCAGTTACACAAGCTAATCCGCAATGGGATGCTCCTCAAATGCATCACACGGACCGAGGGCATTAGTTTGCTCCACGACATTCACAGATGAATCTGTGGATCACATGCTTCTCCCCGATACCTAGCAGGGAAAGCATTCCAACAGAGCTTCTACTGGCCTACAGCTCTTCAAGACACAGTCGAGTTAGTTAAGAAGTGCGAGGCGTGCCAATTCTTCACAAAAACAAACTAAACCTGCGCAAGCCCTAAACACTATTCCTTTGTCATGGCCCTTTGCCACATGGGGAATAGACATCCTCGGGCCCTTTCCAAGGGCTGTAGGGGGTTATAAATTTCTGTTCATCGGCATCGACACATTCACAAAACGGGTTGAGGCCGAGCCAGTTCAGAAAATTATAAAAGAGGCAGCTGTCAAATTCCTACAGAGTATTGTCATACGATTCGGCGTCCCGAACAGGATAATCTTTGATAATGGAACACAATTTAAAAGCAAAAAGTTTTCTGATTTTTGCTACGACCACGGGATCAATCATGATTTGTCATCAGTAAATCATCCGAAAATGAACGGACAAGTAGAGCGTGCCAATGGCATCGTGCACCAAGGCATCAAGAAGAGAATCTTTAACAGATTACAAGCTTACGACAAGCGTCACCATGAACCGAGCAACAGGCGAGACACCCTTCTTCTTGGTGTATGGAGCAGAGGCGATTCTACCATCCGACATCCGATTACAAGCCCCACACGTGGCACTATTTTCAGAAACTGAAGAGCCTGACAGACGCGCAGATGAGCTAATCCTCCAGGAGGAGGCTCGTGATGCAGCCGCTTTTAGAGTGGCACAGTATCAGCAAAAGCTGCGACAATACTATGATGCTAATGTTCGCAAGAGAAGCCTATGCATTGGTGACATAGTGCTCAAGTTAGATCAATGCACCAAGGACAAGAACAAACTGTCCTCTCCATGGCAAAGGCCATACATCGTAGTAGACATCGCCCGACCAGGAGTCTACAGGATCGCAAAGATAGATGGAGATATGTTGCTAAACACGTGGAACATGGATCAACTACGCAGATTCTATGCCTAAACAAAGGTAATCACGCAAGTTCAAGCCTGTCCATCAAGTTTGGTAGATAAAAGCCGTTGTCTGCGTCGCCTACAGCGCCCACAAAAAAAAGATAAGTTCTGCACACTTTAATCACCCTCGCTTTTACGCTCAGGGGCTGGGTTCTATTTTTCAATTCTGTTTCTACTCTTTGTTACCATACTGCATATACTAACAAAGAGCCGTGGACTACCACGCTGAAAGTTTTTTCAGACCTATTCTATGCATCCCAAGTGCAACGCTCGGGGGCTCCCCATATGATGGGGACATTCTTGTGGATTAGTACTTCTAAGACTCTTTTTCAGTATGCCCGCATGACTATAAAAGAGCCCGGGGGCTACTATGGTACCATTACCACGCAAGAATTGGGCTTTTTAAATCAAGAAGGCTAGGCTACGCTAATTTGACCAAACACCATAACTACAAGGAATTACACAGTTCAGAAGGTCGCTCACGTCTCAGCAACTAAACAATTCCAAAATAGCTTATGGTAACAGGATTTTTGGCTATGACAAAGCTATCAGTTAAAAAGTTCAACAAAAACACCGATCAGCTCTAAAAACTTACGCAAACCATGCCAGCATATATTTCACAAAATAAAGCTGCACTCTAAACCTTCGAAGTTTTGCCCTATTGCAGGATCCATGCACAGAGTTCAAGGCGATTCCTCCGAGTCACTCAAATGGTGGTCAAGTTGTAAAGTACAAACGGTTCCACCAAGGGGGTAAGATTATCGAACAGTACCTCAGCATCTGTTGCCGAGCACTTGAAGCCTTTGGAGAGCAGCGACACGTCAAGATCGGGAATGTGGCTCTTCAAGGCCCCGATGGTGTGAGTTGCGGTGACGCAAGCACCATCCATCAGCCTGGATTCCAAGGACGCACTACGCTTCTCTGAAGCTTCAAGTCGGGCAGTGAGATCAGCAACATCTTTGTCCCGGATAGCAAGCCTGCCTTCCAGATCTGAGTTCTTCTTCTCGAGCATCTCAATGCTCTTGGAGTTAGCTACAGGGTCGAGGCGGTATATAAGCAAAAGTTTGCGGATAAAGGACTTAAAAACTAAAACTGGTAGCATGATGCATGTACCTTCCTTCTTGGACTGGAGAACGGTAACTTGGGCCTCCAGTCTGATCATAGACGATTCCGCAGCAGAGGCACGAGCATCTAACGCACGCCATTGCTCCTCAGCTGCCGAGAGCGAAGTAATGATCGGGCCCAAGGGCGTCGGGGCAAGTCTTGCAGCCTCCACAAGCTTATCCGCATCATCGGGTCTGGCTGCCGAGTCGAGCTCGGGAGTTTTCTCTGATGGCTTGATGGGAGGAGAAGCAGCAGGCTGGGGAGGCCTGATTTCCTGAACGAACAATCAGAAATAGTTAAAAAAATTCTCCCTATGAGAAGTACTCAAGCATAACCAAGCAAGTCAGAGTTCTTACTTGGATGTCGGGATTCTAACTTTGAATCGCTTGACACCAGATACAGGCTTTGATGGCGGCGGGGTCGGACGAATTTCCTGACGAGAAATCTCCCGAACACATTTAGCTTTGGTTATGCGGTCAAAGGCTGCAAATAAACGCCCGAATACGATCATGTTTGGTACCTGGGCATCAGGACGAGGTGGGTCGCGACTGGGTAGCAGCTCACCAGGACCAGGCATACCGAACCTGGAGTCACCCTCTCTGTGCTCACGCTACGAGAGCGCTTGCTGGTTCGGGGGACAGACACATTGGGGCTGCTCGGGATCTCTTTCTCCGCGGCAGGCGAGGGTTCATACTGTTCGTTGGTCGGGGCCTCGATGCCTTGGTCGATGGGCTGCTCCCCCTCCTCCTCGATGTTGATGGCTCCGCTCACGGTGGGGGCATCAACAATAGGAGGGACCTGTTCGGGAAAAAGAAGATGCATCATATGAACATTAAGCAAGAAAGTGAGTTTTCTGAGAGACAGTTTACCTCTGGAGGAGGGTTGTCAGCGCTCTAAGGTGCTGGGACGCCTTCCCAGTCTGGGAGATCGGCCCTGAACATCTTCTTCAGGCGAGCAGCCACCTCTGTTTCTAGGACAACTGCTAGTTAAGAGTCATGATCTCAAAATGACCGAACAAGCTCAGAAAAATTACCAAACAAGAAAAACTAAAGACCAACCTTCGGGCTTCATTCTGTTCGGATCATTGTCGCCCCTGAATGACCAAGCGTAGCGGTCATGAGTCATGAGTGGAGTAAATCTCCACCTGATGACGATTTCTGCTACGTGGATTGCTGTCAGGCCGGCATTGCGGAGCTCCAAGATCTGATCAATATGCTTCTGCATCTCTAGAGTCACTCTTGGCAAAGCCTTGGTTTCTTCCTTGAGATAGGGCATCAAATGCTTCCCTTTTGCCACTGAGGCTTGGGGAAGGGTGATGTAAAACCAATGACGCTCATATCCCTTCTAGCAATCTTTTACTGGAAAGGGGATATAGATCTCCCGATCTCTCAAGGAGAACCCGATGGACCCAATCATGACTTGATTCTTGTAGAATGCAGGAGTGTAAAAGTATCTCCACAAAAGCAATGAGGGCTTAATTCCTAACCAAGCTTCACACAGAAAGGCAAAAACGCTAAGCATGGTCAAGGCGCCGGGCTTGAGGTGTACAAGCTCAATCTGGTAATGCTCACAGATGCCGTGGAAGAAATCTGATGGATAGACCCCAAATCCACAATGGAAGAACTCCAAAAAGGCCACTAACTCAAGAGTGTTGGTGGTCGGAAACAGCTGACCTTTGGCATGACGATGAGGGAAAAGGCTGGTGTCAGGGAGCAGTCCAAGGTCCTCCAGTTTCTGCAGTTGCTTTGCCGTGGTGGTGGATTTGTGCCAGTACTTGTCCATGGTGCAGATCGTGTTGCCGCTGCGAAGTTCTCGTCCGGTGGTAGCACTGCTCTGATCTCCTGATGACTCGCCATCAGATGAGGAGTGGTGCGAGGATGCCATGGTGGTGGGGAGCTGGCTGGAGAGGTTGGAGGAACAGGTGGATGAAGGGGAGAAAATGGATGAAGAATGGCGAGTGTTGGCAGATGCAAGCGAGGAAGACAAAGGCCCAAATGGAATCCGAGCAGTTGCGCCGGGGGACTTCATGGTTTTGAGATGGAGCTCGAGACCCGAGAAATCTGCCCTTGAGCCGCGCAATCCGCAGTCACCGTTGGGTCAAAAAGATTCTTTCCTTTTTCTGTGACATGCGTCGTTTCGAAAACTATGCAGGTCAAATTCAATGCATTTAGGATTGCTAGCTTACCTGGGAAGCTATCAGTTTTAAATGACCAGACACTTGGTGTGTATAGAGGAAATATCCCGATCATGATTGATCAGGGTCAAATTTCTCGAACATACTAAGTATTGGTTGGTCTGTTCGGAGGAAGCTTCTGTTCGGGGATTTCATTCTTTGAACAGGCAGTTTAACAAACAGATTGACATGAAAAGTTTCCAAACAAAGGAAGAAGGATTATTGTTGCATCTCTCAAGTGAAATCGCTTCATTGATCCGGAAGGGAGTATATTTCACAAGAGATCGATAATTATCCTAAAACTAAAAACATTAAAATAATGATCTTCGCCTGACTAACATCATCGGCGAGGATCAAGGCGGTGCGGCGCCAGCCGGCGGATCATCTACCGCGTTCTCTTCTTCAGAGTCGCTGACGAGATCCACAAGCGCTCCGTCTCCGGGGATCCCGATCAAGTCGCGGTCCAAGGAGACGAAGAGGCGCCAGGCGAGTTTCTCGTCGCCACTGGTGTCTACCGGACAGAAGACGAAGATGCGCCTGCGTGCGACGGCTCCGGCTCCAGCCGAGTTCCACTCCTTCCTCGTGTCGGCTCGTTGTCGAAGGAGAGGGAGATGGAGGACGCCGGGGCTGGAGAAGAAGACGCAGGGCGCTTCCTGGCAGCAATGCTCGACGGAGCAGCCTCGGGAGCCGGAGACGCCATGGCCGGAGCTTCCTCTGGTGGCTCAGTCTTGACTCCTTCATCCCCATGCCATGGGAGGGCAAGGAGGGGAGCCTGAGGAGGAGCAGCAGGTGGGGTCGTCGCCGGCGGATCCTCCGGCTTGTCGGACAGTGGTTCGGCGGAGCCGCGGGGAGAATCTCCAAAAAGGAGACGAGGGAGCTTGAACTTACGGCTGAGCTTCTTCTTTCCCATGGCGAGGGGAGGGGGAAGGCATAGAAAGGAAGGTTCAAGTACAAATCAATCCAAGGGATTTGGTATTTAAAGACTCAGAGGTGACGCTTTGTGCGAGAATCGAGGAACCGGAGCAGAGCCGTAAATGCTGCGTGCGCTGCTAAAGTTTTGGGAGACGTGCGGAGTGGGTTTTAAATGCACTGAGCAGCCGTTACATCAATCCTTGGTCTTCCAATTTCCAAGATGGAATATTTTTATTCATTATTATTATGGCCGATATTTTCTCTGACCTTATCATTCAGATGCAGGTTTCACCATTCAAGAGTTCGGGATCTTTTCTGGCTCTCATCTACAAGTGATTGTCGAGGTATAATTATACCCAAAAATCATCCGAAGAGCAAAAAGACCCAAAGGCTACTTAAAGATCAACCTTTTCTAAACAAGATAAGTTCGGGGGCTACTGTTGAGGCCATAATACCAGGGTGCCCGATCACGAGGATTGCCGACTACCGACTCCAAACGATGAAGACTCCGAACAAGACACGATGGTCGGATCACAGAAGGAAAGCCCGATGATAGTTAGATTCCTACTAGGTTTAGGTCTGTTTTGTCTTGTAAGGCACGACTCCCTGAATATAAATAGCGGGGGTCCTGTGCATAGAAGGTATTCCCAATCTTAGCCAATCCACCCGAGGGTACTTGTTACACCATTGTAATCTGTACTCGCCGAGATAATACAAGCAACAACTGGACGTAGGGTTATTACTCGATTTCGAGGGCCCGAACCAGTATAAAATCCCGTGTCTTTCTGTTCATCCACCGTGATCAATCTTCGCATGAAGCAGGGTGCTTGCCGGACAAATATCTGCCGAGTACAACCTCGACAAGGACCTTGTCACCTTGTTTGAATTCCTTCTTGTGAAGTCTTTTATCAAACCATCTTTTGATTCTTTCCTCATATATGCTTGCACTGTGATACGCTTTTGACCTCACTTCTTCGAGCTAATTGATCTAAGTTCTTCTTTTAGTTCTTGCAGTATCAATATCTAGGTTCATTTATCTTCTAGCCCAATAGGCTTTGTGTTCAAGTTCCATGGGAAGATGACATGATTTTCCATAGACAAATTGATATACGGTCATACCTATTGGTGTTTTATGTGTTGTTTAGTGTGCCCACAATGCACCATCAAGCTTATTAGACCAATCTTTTCCTCCTTTCACGACAGTCTTCTTCAATATGTCTTCTTTTAATTCTATGCACCTTTGGTGAGAGATTTTACCGTCATGTCACTTCCTGCACACATTCTAACATAGTCTACCCAATACGTGGTTATAGAAAAATAGAATGCATGTAGTAATATAGTCCTAGATTTGGTCATGCTTGAGTAATCCATTAATTTTTTCTCAAGCTTCATCTATCCCCTCACTTCGCTTTGCAAAAACTGCAAAATTTTCTTATGCAAACTATTTACTTTGCGCATAGGGAAAAACCTTGTGCAAAATTTTATCACTACATCATAACAGTTTCCTTGTGTTTCAAAGGAAGCTAAGACATGCTATTTTTTTGTTTCATTTGCAGGTGAAAAAGGAAATAGATTCCACTTGTACCAAGCTAGTGGGACTCCTTCTTTTTTTAACTATGTTGCGCAGCATTGTGAGTTTTTTGATGTGATATATGGATTATCATCCTCATGTCCTCTGAAAGGATTCTCTTCCACCATTCTGATTATTCCTCATCTCAGCTCATAGGTGGTGGCTTCAAGCTTCTTGTCTAATTTTTGTATTTCAAAATGATCCATGGTTGGGTTGCCTAATCCCTAGATGGCTTTTCTTCTTTTTCTGCTTGTTGGATGATTGGAGACATCGGCACCAAAAAGAAAAACAGAAAAAAAATTGTACAGAAAACGTTATGTGTTAGGAGTTAGAAAAAAATCAATAAAAGCTAAACTCAACAAACCGACTTGGTCCCCAGCAATGGCGCTAGAGAAGCTTGTTGATGCCAACTATGCACACCAAACTCATTACCACAAGCGCATGGATCACTTCTAGCTTTTCCCTTATAGTATTTTCCAAAGTTTTATCCATCCAAAAAACAGGTGGAAGGTGTGAAAGCTATTGTGCTAATTAACCCATCTAAATGAGTTTTTTGTAGGTTTGAACAAAAAGAACAATTAAAGTTAAACCAATAGAGTTAATGATGAGTTTCTGAGCAAGATATATGGAATGCTTATCCCAAGGGTCTAGGATCACTACCCGATATACTCGTTGCTAAAGCTAAATTGGGCGGTGTTTGGTTAATAGAGGCTTATAATAAGCCCCACCCAGTAAGCCCCTTCCCATCCAAACACCCAGGCTTATTATAAGCCTCTCCATATGCCCATAAGCCCCTTTAGGGTGCTTATGAGGCTTATTTCCTATGGGCCCCACCAGAAAACATCACTTTCTAACCCCTACTCCTCTCCACAACCCTATCAATGTGAGGAAAAAGGACTTTAATGAGGGGCACAAAGGTCATTAGTTACTGCAGAGGCTTATTATAAGCCGAGAAAACCAAATAAGTATTTGGGCTTATTATAAGCCTCTCTATATGAGAGGCTTATGGAAGGCTTTTAGGCTTATAATAAGCTTCAAGTAACCAAACATGCCCTAATATTATCAAATGAAACAACAAGTGCTAGGCCTCTTTCCCTGCATATTGTCACTAGACAAGGTTAATTTATTACCTAATGACATTCAAACCATAATGAATTCAAATCGATGATCAAATCCTAATGATAAAACCCTGTCAGCTCGATTAAGATATGAATCATGGCATTATGATAACATTATTAACCAAGTACACAAATTTGTCAATTACATCTCGAGGTCACCATTTGATTCCAGGGATAAAATAATTTACCCCCATGATCTTACTCATGATGACACACAAAAGGGGTGTGGAATCTCCTAAAGACAATCATGAATAATGATGATAGCGTGGCGCTGGAACGAGCCAGGCCAACTGTCGGATACCAATATTAGGGGTATCCAATGACAGCGATTAAAAATAACCTGCAGCTTGATGTACACCTCCTATGTGCGATTAGCAATGAGCTGGCAACCTCCTGGTAGCTTTCTTTGGGTGCATATAACAGAAATCATCTTGAAATTAATCTCACGCAGCAGCTATCCTAGCTATGGTCCCATCATACATCTCGAGATCTGTAGCTGGCAGCTATGACAACGAAGCTGTAGCTATATTTGCTTTAATATTCACGTTTTATCTATACGTAAAGCAGCCCAGCGAACTCTCCCGAGGAGTTGCAATTTCACGCAGCAGCCCAGCAAACTCTCCCGAGGAGTTGCGATCTCACGCAGCAGCCCAGCGAACTCTCCCGAGAAGTTGCGTACTCGCCCGAGGAGTTGCGTACTCGCCCGATCAGTGGCAGGCAGCGCCCGACAGGTTGCTCCACCGCCCGACGAGCTGCTCCGTCCCGCCCGAGGAGCTGCTCCTTCGCCCGACCAGTCTCCATTCGCCCGACTACTCTCCGTCTCGCTCGACAAGCTGCGCGTCTCGCCCGACTACTCGGCAGCAGCAACGGCGCCCGCCTCGCCCGACAGGTCTCCGTGACCGACGAGTTGCACCATCGCCCGACGAGCTGCTCCATCGCCCGACAGGACTCCGATTCGCCCGACGAGATCTCCGTCTCCGACTGGTTCGCTCCTTCGCAACCAAGCAACCACCGAGAAGACCGAAGCACCCGGAGTCAAGCTGCTACACTGTGCCAACCACTCCCTGACGCAACTGACACCAGCAGGACATGGCTACAGCGCTCGGAAGGACGACGGGCCCCACAGCATGGGCAGGCGCGCCTCCTTTTTTCCCGTCTTACCCTTTGACTGTACTCTTTCTCTTATTCTTTACTGGCTCCCCTTGAACTATAAAAGGGAGGGCCAGGCCCCCTGCGACGGGCAACGGACTCTTTTCCTCTTGTCTCCTGGGCCTCCTACGGGAGGCAGGGAGCCTCTCTTCTCTCCCGAGGAGTTCTCTCCCTCGACTTTCTTCTTCCTCCAGCCGGTCACTGGACTGAGCTCGATTCGCACTCCAGAGACTTGGGAGCTAGTCCCTCTCTCGCCCTCTTTGTACCCCCTACTACAAACCAGTGCAAATAACACGAGCAGCACGAACTGGACGTAGGGTCTTACACCCCAGGGGTGGCCCGAACCAGTATAAACCCCCGTGTCCTTTTGCACTACCACCCGAGGCCCGACGCGCGCTCCACGATCTTATTATTTGCCGGCGGTAAAGAACCCCGACAGTTGGCGCCCACCGTGGGGCATTTGCGCGTCACGTCTTTCTCCTTACGGGTCTCAGGTGGCCAACCGCGGCGACGACGACGACGACGACGACGACGACGGCGGCGACACCGACGGCCGCAACGACGACCACAACGCCGTCAACCGCGGCGACGACGACAACGACGACGGTGGCGACACCGACGGCCGCGACGACGACCATAGCGCCATCAACCACGGCGGCGACGGCGGCGGCGACCCCAATGACCACAACAACACTGATGGCGGCAACAATGCTCCTGGCCTTCTGGATGAACCGAACAAGGCTCGGGGGCTCTGCCTACCAGGCACACCCAGTACTGTTCTGTATGCAGATGCATGCATGCGTTTGCATGTGCATGCAAGGATATCCTTTTTAACCAATGCATGCGCGCCTTTTCCAAATATGTCGTGTCTCTTTGTTTTCTCTCTCGAATCAGCACAGCACAACAGAGGAGTAGGCAGTAGCATTTATCCCGAAGGCCTGCGTGCATGTCCGACCAACCGGAGTGGGGCGGAGCGAGCAGCAGCAACCCAGTCATCCCCGAGAAGTTTTCCGACTCGCCCGACAAGGTCTTCGCTCGACAACTTCGACGGCGGCCGCGACTCCGCCCAACGGGCTGATGGCTCCGGCAGCATAGACGGCGGCCGCAACTCCGCCAACGACGTCCCCGAGCAGGCGCGCCGACCGAGCTGCAGCAGTCCCGACCAACTTCGCCAACGACGTCCCCGAGCAGGCGCACCGACCGGGCTGCAACAGCCCCGACGTCACCAACAGCGACCGCGACCCCGCCAACGGCAGCATCGACACCACGCGGCCGCGCTCCCGCGGCGCAGCAGTAGTGGGCGACCCCCGCGAGGAACACCGTGGCAGGACGACCGCGCCCGAAGTCCGCAAATGACCTCAACTAACCTGTAACAGCTTTTTGTTTTCATAATCTCGCGCAGGGCCGCCACGGCGAGGCACGCCCCCGAACGAGCGCACGACACAACGACAGAGAGAGCTGCAGCGCCGACCGACGTAATCACGTTGGCCGCCAGCTCCGCCCCGGCCAGCGCCCGCTCCACCGACCGCCGCCCGACCTCGACTCCGAACGACTCGGCCGCGCCTCCAAAGGAGTGCGCGCGCCCCGACCTCGACTCCGACCGACCGCCCGACCTCGACTCCGACCGACCCGACCGCGCCTCCAAAGGAGTGCGCGCGCCCCGACCTCGACTCCGACCGACCCGACCGCGACTCCAAAGGAGTGCGCGCGCCCCGACCTCGACTCCGACCGACCCGACCGCGACTCCAAAGGAGTGCGCACGCCCGACCTCGACTCCGACCGACCCGACCGCGCCTCCAAAGGAGTGTGCTGCCCCGACTCGGACGGCTCGCTCGACTCAGCTTCAACGACGAGAAGCTAAAACGGCTAAGTTTTACTACGATCCTTCGTATTTCCATACATTTCCTTTTACAGTCCCGCATGCCTCTTTTGGGTGTCGCTAAAGTACTCGGGTAGCATAGGCCTCATCCGTAAAACCTCGTCCTGCGTGCCGCCTACACCTAAGCCTCCCCGCTGAGCAGTGTAGTCCGCGGTAAGCCGTCCTCTCTGCGAGCAGTGGTCAGTGGGACTAGGAGCTCAAACGTGATGTGATAACTACCCGAGGAAATACGTAGCCTGATAAAGGCAGGGCGTACGCAACTTTTCGTTGATAACGAGTAAATCCCGACTTCTCGCTTTACGCAACGTTTTTGCATTACGCTGTCTTTTGCAGCTCGGCATGGCAAGTTCAGGTAAGCTTGCAGCAACTCCTACATACAGGGAACGACACCTTTTGTCTCGCCCGACCTCGGCGCACGGGGTCAAGCATACGCACACGATCGATTTCCGAAACGCGCCCGTCGAACTCTCTAAACTAAGCGGCTCCCGCCGGCCCTAACGGCCCCTCGCAGCCCTGCGCTCGGGGGCTGGGCATCGGGACGGACGACTCCGACAGTCGACCTGACAGGTGATTCCAACGGGGGTTCGAAGGCTGGCCCGTCGAAGGGTTCGACAGCCGCCCCCGGTCACCTTGTCGAGCGAGGGGCAGTGAAGGATGGGTCCCAGCGGCCAGTACCCGGGCGCACGAGCGTCATGGGCATCCCGAACTGCGTTCGAGTCTTGATGGCAAGAATGGTCATGGTTTTTCCCCCGAACGGAAAGGCAACGAGCCGCCAAGTCCCATCGAACGGACTCGGTAACTAGATGATCTCGCCACCAAGAATCTGAAGCTGGCCACCAGCTGGTCCGATCGGAACCCCTCGACCAGGATGCCGTGGCTTCACTCGAACTGGCCCGTTATTAGCTCACACGGACACCGCATTTTCGGCCAACGAGGCAAAAATACGGCTCGGTCCGGCCCCTCCACCTCTTACGAAAAAAGAGATGCATGAGGGGTTACGACGTAAGGAAAAACGCAAAAAGACGAAACGAATCCCCGTCCGGACCCCGGTCTCGGGATACACGCGGGGTCGAAATCGCTAACGGAGACCAGCAGCGCGGTCGCATAATTCGCAACGAATCACTACGCAAATGCCATAATCCTGCGAGCGAGTGTACCACTCGCCCCCAGGCTCGGGGGCTACACCCGGCGGGTGCGCTCGCGCGCCCCCACCCGAAACTCCACAGCTTTCTCGACATCACGATAAATTCAGCCCGCGACCGAGTCTGCGACTCGCTCCCAGGCTCAGGGGCTACTGTCGGATACCAATATTAGGGGTATCCAATGACAGCGATTAAAAATAACCTGCAGCTTGATGTACACCTCCTATGTGCGATTAGCAATGAGCTGGCAACCTCCTGGTAGCTTTCTTTGGGTGCATATAACAGAAATCATCTTGAAATTAATCTCACGCAGCAGCTATCCTAGCTATGGTCCCATCATACATCTCGAGATCTGTAGCTGGCAGCTATGACAACGAAGCTGTAGCTATATTTGCTTTAATATTCACGTTTTATCTATACGTAAAGCAGCCCAGCGAACTCTCCCGAGGAGTTGCAATTTCACGCAGCAGCCCAGCAAACTCTCCCGAGGAGTTGCGATCTCACGCAGCAGCCCAGCGAACTCTCCCGAGAAGTTGCGTACTCGCCCGAGGAGTTGCGTACTCGCCCGATCAGTGGCAGGCAGCGCCCGACAGGTTGCTCCACCGCCCGACGAGCTGCTCCGTCCCGCCCGAGGAGCTGCTCCTTCGCCCGACCAGTCTCCATTCGCCCGACTACTCTCCGTCTCGCTCGACAAGCTGCGCGTCTCGCCCGACTACTCGGCAGCAGCAACGGCGCCCGCCTCGCCCGACAGGTCTCCGTGACCGACGAGTTGCACCATCGCCCGACGAGCTGCTCCATCGCCCGACAGGACTCCGATTCGCCCGACGAGATCTCCGTCTCCGACTGGTTCGCTCCTTCGCAACCAAGCAACCACCGAGAAGACCGAAGCACCCGGAGTCAAGCTGCTACACTGTGCCAACCACTCCCTGACGCAACTGACACCAGCAGGACATGGCTACAGCGCTCGGAAGGACGACGGGCCCCACAGCATGGGCATGCGCGCCTCCTTTTTTCCCGTCTTACCCTTTGACTGTACTCTTTCTCTTATTCTTTACTGGCTCCCCTTGAACTATAAAAGGGAGGGCCAGGCCCCCTGCGAGGGGCAACGGACTCTTTTCCTCTTCTCTCCTGGGCCTCCTACGGGAGGCAGGGAGCCTCTCTTCTCTCCCGAGGAGTTCTCTCCCTCGACTTTCTTCTTCCTCCAGCCGGTCACTGGACTGAGCTCGATTCGCACTCCAGAGACTTGGGAGCTAGTCCCTCTCTCGCCCTTTTTGTACCCCCTACTACAAACCAGTGCAAATAACACGAGCAGCACGAACTGGACGTAGGGTCTTACACCCCAGGGGTGGCCCGAACCAGTATAAACCCCCGTGTCCTTTTGCACTACCACCCGAGGCCCGACGCGCGCTCCACGATCTTATTATTTGCCGGCGGTAGAGAACCCCGACACCAACTACCCGAGTGGTCCGGCCAATCGGTCAAGGGTCCTCCTCCTCCTCCTCTGGTGCTGCTCTTCAACTGCGAAGCTCTTGATGTTGTCTTACTTTAGTTCCTTGTAAAATAGCGGTGGTGGAATGGGTATGTCTATGAAACAACTAGTCCCCTCTCTTCTTTGTCTCTTCCACGAGGTATTTGTATAGAGCCTCATCTAAGTTCTGCTGCGGCTCTAGGAGAATGAGTCATCCAAAAACCCTGGGAATTGCATGGACTTCACGGCGTACAAAATTTGGCTAAGTTGGGCCTCAGGATAGGCTAGGACAATCGGCCTAGGCCTTTTCTAGCCCAGCTAGCTTTCCTCTTCCTCGTGCATCCTCTCCTCAATGATCCATGTAAAGTTGTTTATCAGTCCCACATAAAATTGCAATACACTACAATGTTCAACACATATGCAATTATGGGGTTATTTTGTGTGCCAAGTGGTGGGTCTGTCTAAGAATTAAACTGAAATTTCCACTTAAAAATAGTACTAAGAGTACATTGTTAACGAGAGTGAACAATGAGTCAAAAAACCTTTACTCTCTTCATTTGTTCTTTTCTTGATGTAGGCAAAAATTTCATGTAGACATCTTTATAGGTACTCCCTTCGTCCATAGTGTTAGGGATTCGGGGTTGTTTTGAGTCAAACTAATTTATGTCTGACCAAGTTTATAAAAATAATAATTATTATTCTCATAACAAATGAGAAAATATTAGATCTATTGTAAAATATATTTTATAGTTCATATTTAATGCCATGTTTATTAATACAAATCTTTAAAAATTTAGTATAACTTATGATATTTTGACATAGGACAAACTCAAAATTTCTTATGTTTTTTAATTGAGCAGTGAGTAGCTAAGATAATTTGTTGGAGATGCCATAAGTGTTCAATATCATATGATATATTATAAGTTGCAATAGCAATAATTAATTATTATTGTCTATAATTACAACTTTTCTTGCAGACAAACTAGTCATCAAACATTTTAAAATTGTGGTCATTGTTCTTTTCATTAGAAGGAATGCAGGCATATATGCATCAATCAGAAGTCAAAAGAATACTAATATCAAAGAAAGTGGACCACTGTGCGGACGAGCAAACAAACAATGCATGATCTTAGGACCATCCTCACCATCTTCGCATAATCACATACTTTAGTTTGACCCAAAACAGAGAACAAAAAAGTGGAATGCTTGTGGTGTGTGTATGATCAAATTGATCTGCTCTCCTGCTTTTGCATATATGAACGATGCACTTTGTGCGGAAGGATTTAAAATTGATCATTGATGTGGTCAAGAGATTTGATGTATAATGACTTTCAAAACTGGACGACCCTGGTAAGTTGACATGGATGAGGGCCGAATTATTTATTGGCGACAGCCTTGAGCAGACATAAAGCATGTCTCTTAGCATGCAAGCCCATTGGACCCCCTGGTTTGCATTGATACTTCTCTTTTCGTTGTTTAATTTCTGCTATCTGAGATGTATTGGCATGATAAATTGACAGTTCACTTGTTCATATTTTCTCTTAGATTTTGTATCATCAAAATTGTTAGCTTGCTGGCCTTTTGTTAGCTGTATACGTGCATGTTGTACACGTGGATAGCAGCGGGCGGGATGTTGGAGATGCCCCAGGAATGCGTATTCCCCCTGCTCGAACTCGCCCTCACCTGCTCAAGCTCACGCACGAGCTAGAGACTGGAGGAGGAAGATGAACAGTGGACTTGGCTGGCGACGAATGCCGCGGCGACTAATCGCCTGTATCTTGGCCTTGTTGAAACACAAAAGGGAACCGGCGCACCACCATCAGAGTGCACATGGGTACAAGTAGGCCCGAGGGCGCCTAGAGCCATCCTCCACGCCGCCCGGTTCTTTCGCCATGGTCGCGTGCGTTCTGGAGCGACGAAGCGGCCCGCACGATCGTCCGCTCGCCACGGCAACGCAGCAACCAATCAGGGCGACACACATGCTACTTCTCTAACCAACACCAGCCGAACCCGAACGCAGCATGCCTGCGCTCAGGAGCTCGACTCGGTCGACCAGAACGCGACGCGACGCCTCCTGAACCCGCCATGGCCGCAGCTCCTCTCCAGCGCATGGCTTGCAGCGACACACGCAGCGACCACACACACACACAACACACCCAGTACACACATTCATCAAGCTTAGGTCTAACATTCACCCCCCTAAGCTTGAACTCGTCCCTGCCGATCACTGGAGCGTCGCCTCCTCGCCGGCGTCTGCCATGAGCGCCTTGCCACCGGTCACCTGCGGGCAGAACTTGGCGATGTGCCCGCGCTGGTTGCACTCGAAGCACCTCCCGCGATTGTGGCGCTCCGACCTCCTGCTGGACCCCGAGGCAATGCTTGCACCGTCATCGTCCTCCTCATGGCCTCCGTCGCGGCCATTCTTCTTCTTGCTTCTGCCATGGCGCCCTGCATCACATCGCGCCTTCTCCTTGCCACGGCGACGCACCTCCCATTGCTCCTCATTGAGCAGCAGCTGTTCAGTGCCTCCTCCGACCTCCTTCACCTCGTCGGCGTCGGCGTCCTCCGCCACATGCAAGCGGCCGACGAGCTCTTCAATTGTCGTTGCGTTGAGGTCCATGAGCATCTCAATGGCGACGGCAACTTGCCTATACTTCTTTGGCACGATGCGCAGGACCTTCTTCACTACACACCCGTCGTCCAGAGTCTCGCCTGCCTCCCGTAGCCTTTCGACGAGCCCCTAGAGCCTCATCGAGAAGTCCATGATGGACTCCCCCTCGCGAAATGACAGGTTCTCGAATTCATTCCACAGACGCTGCGTACGCGCTGTCTTGACACGATCATCACCCCCGTGCATGGCCTTCACCGCCACCCACGCCTCGTGCGCCATCTTCGTCACGGCGAGCGTGCTCTTCATGCTCGGCGGCACAGCTCGAATGATGACGGCCAGTGCACGCTGGTCCTTGGCGCACTCCTTGCACTCGACCTCCACCGCGTCCCATAGCTCCATTGCCTCCAATGACACCTACATGACCAGGACCCACTCATGGAAATTACCACTGGTCAGCAGCGGAAGCTCCATGGCACCGGCGTTGGTGACGACATGCTCCACGATGGGGCCGGTGACTCCGGCGTCACCATTCGGATTCTCGCCGATCTTCATCCTTCCTTGCTCTAGTACCACTTGTTGGAGATGCCCCAGGAACGCGTGTCCCCCCTGCTCGAACTCGCCCTCACCTGCTCAAGCTCACGCACGCGCTAGAGACTGGAGGAGGAAGATGAACAGTGGACTTGGCCAGCGACGAAAGCCGCGGTGACTAATCGCCTGTATCTTGGCCTTGTTGAAACACAAAAGGGAACCGGCGCACCACCATCAGAGTGCGCAGGGGTACAAGTAGGCCCGAGGGCACCTAGAGCCATCCTCCACGCCGCCCGGTTCTTTCGCCATGGTCGCGTGTGTTCCGGAGCGACGACGCGGCCCGCACGATCGTCCGCTCGCCACGGCAACGCAGCAACCAATCAGGGCGACACACACGCTACTTCTCTAACCAACACCGACCGAACCCGAACGCAGCATGCCTGCGCTCAGGAGCTCGACTCGGTCGACCAGAACGCGACGCGACGCCTCCTGAACCCGCCATGGCCGTAGCTCCTCTGCAGTGCATGGCTTGCAGCGACACACGCAGCGACCACACACACACAACACACCCAGTACACACATTCATCAAGCTTAGGTCTAACCCAACCATCCAGAGCTGATTTGAGAATCCATAGCTTTTTGGTTTCATTTCCACAGTCAAGGTTCAGATTTGGCCAAACATATAATTAAAAACCTGCCACAAGAAACTGTTCAGATAGGGTTATTTTAGATCTAATTACATCTTCTGTCGTCCCCTTGATCCTGCACTTGGATTGGGGTGCACCGTTGCAGTTACACTAAACCATAATTTCAGGCTTTCCTGTCGTTGATGCATATTGTGCAATGAGGCACTCCATGCTGTATTTGGCAAGTATGAGGACTTACAACCAACAAATGAGGGCAAAATAGCCACAGAAATGAATGGTTCACAATTACTCTAGAAAAAGGATCACTAGTATATAAATACCCAAACCAATCACAATGATGCTACTAGGGCACAAAGAAGACCACACCTACGGCATATATGCATAACAAACTAAGCAGACAGCCCTAGAATT
>CM014277.1:35963353-36004972 GCA_004135705.1 Alloteropsis semialata
TTGGCACCCGCCAGCATATGGGCGGGACACATAAGCGACCACCAGCACAAATGCACCCTATTTGTGCTGGTGGGCCACATAAGCGCCTGCCAACACAAATTATTTTCTTTTTCATTCAAGAAAATTCATTTAATCTAAAAAATAGCAAATCATGTCAAAAAAATTTGAAACTTTCACAAAACATGTTATATATAATATATTTCTTGACAAAATTCCTTTTGGGTATGTGAGAATTGTGTGTGACAATAATCAAAATTTGATCTTCGTAATATGAATGAGTGTTAGAGATGTACCAATTGTGAGCAATGCGCAATCCAAATCTTGTGAAATGATCTATAATTTTTATGATAAGACTATGGACCTACGAAATGAGTTCATATCAAATTTCAGATTTTTTAGATTTTATTACTATTTAATATTGAATAGTTGTAAATGCAAATATGAATTTTCCTAGAAGTATATTTGAACTTCAAGTCAATTTTTATGAGAACGAGTTACACAGGTACTCATCTACACCTATATAAGTTTTTCATATTTTTTAAAACAATATTTGTGATACAAAAAGTTCAAATAATGAAAACATATTTTTTAAAAAAAGAAATATATTAATGTCGGCGGTTGTCTTAACTGCCCACCTGCACAAATGATTTTAGATTTTTTTTGCTTCTTCAAATGATCTCGGATGAAGACTAAGTTTATACCAAAGTTGTTGTCCCTGACAAGATCTAGAACTTTATAGTTGACAACTTTTTCACTTCAGACTGTTTAGATTGCCAAAAATATACTCTAAGATTAAAATAGTTGATGTCAAAAGAATAGCATCTCTTGTCCTGCACACTTCAAGTTCATGAAAAATTGTGGGATTGTGGTAGATAATGGGTGGGCATGTGTATATCCCTCCTAAAATGGGAAAATATTCTTTCATTTTATTTGTGCTAGCGGACGCTTAAGATACCCGTCAGCAAAAATGCCATTTGTGCTGGTAGTCAACACCCGTCAACACAAATAGCCATTTATTTCTAATGCTGGTGGGTGCCAATACAGCCAGCACGAATGTGTTTAACCACCAACAAAAATGATTTCTGTACTAGTGTACACGCATGCATGGATATTCGTTTGTCAAGGAATGTGCTATATATATAGATGGCAGCTCAGTTTTCAAAAGTTTTGGCACACGAAATGTCTCTGTGTCAAGATGCGACGTACAAAGATCAATAAGCCAACCCTGCCCTTGTGATTATGGTGTGCATGTTACTCGTCATTTTCATCAGTGGTCCATGCACATCACAAAGTAAGCTGGAGATCAGCTCGATCTCACATATCTCTATCAGCGGCTGGAAGATCTTTGACTCGATCGCTGTCCTCAGTTTTCCTAACTCACCTTTTTTGTCTCCCTCAAAAAAAAAAACACCTTTTTTGTCACCCACCATGAATAATTTGTACTAACCTATGTATCAGAATCTCTAAAGATAATCATCTAACTAGACATTTTTTTGCATCCATGCATGTGAAATCTGACCCCAATGCAATACTTTCAGTATAAGTTGTAAAGTGACCAATTCTTAACAACTCTGCTTATGTATATGGGTGCAGTAGTGGTCCTAATAACTATATATGTGCTGCTAGCTCAGTATTAAGGATCTATATATGTGCTGCTAGCTCCTTAGTATTAAAGATCTTTTTTTAGATAATGTAGTATTAAAGATCTGTAAGCTAAGCATCAGAAGAGTAACTAATATACTACAGTGAGGACATTTGGCTTTACGAGTCAACAAACCACTGTTGTTAGGTTAGAAACCACACTTGTAAAAGCTCGTATATGATGTCAACTTACCACGGATTGTGTACATGCATAGATGATTCTTGCCCTTCTCTCAGTCAAAAAGTGTAACCCTTTGGGTTGTCACTTTGTCAGTTAGACTCGACATTATTTGACGCAGGCCTAAATATGCTAATTGTATATCCACTTTGGAGCACTACTTCTAGATCGAGTGAGGCTTTTGACTCTTCCAAGCAAACATTGCTGAGAGGGCAGTAGTGGGCAGGAGATCGATGCCGCTTCAATTCTGACGCCTTCATTTGTTTTTGCAAAGCATGTGCGGATATGATTCCTAACGTCTTAGCTTTACCCTTTACGGTGTGTTTGCGTACGATCTCGTAGCCACACACAAAACACAAGCCGGAGTCCAAGCATGATACATATATGTGAACTTCTTGGGTTCAGCTCAATATATACGCGCATCTTCGATCAATCATTAGTCTCTTGTGGACCCTAATTAATAAACTCTCCGATCTAGATATCTACCATGTATCCTTATCTTTATATGCATAGGGGTAGAGAGAGGAGGGCAACGAAAGCTGTACTCATCAAACAGTTCTTGACATCCTTTTCCATAATCACGTCATGAGTCACCATGATTTTTTTTTCTGATATAGGGTAGAGGAAAAGAGGGCTTGTTGGCATCTTAATGAGGATATTGCTGTCCATATGCTCCACATATTTACTTTCTAGCTATTGAAGATACGCAAATAGTAGGTAACTAATAAGATCTGAAAAATGATGAAACTTAATTTTTCTTTCATCTTTCTTAACAATTACTCCAGCCGTAATTTTACAAGCATGAAATTTTACTTACACACACACACATGTGTGTTTGTGCGTGCGCGCACAAATATACATACTCACCTTTTTTGTCTCCCTAAAAAAAACACCTTTTTTGTCACTCACCATGAATAATATGGACTAACCTATGTGTGTGTGTGTCTATATAGGTGCGAATTAATTAATTTATCGATTTTTCTAACCGTTATATTACAAGATTACACATGAAGATGTGGAGAAAGAACTACTTCAATTTTGACAAAACGTGTATACTTTAAAGTGGCGTTAATATTTTCATATTTTATATGTGAACTTTTGTTAATGGGGAATCTCGTTCCATGCCACCGGAAAATTTGCACTCGTGCCACTGATTATTGGGATAGTTGGTTTCACGCCATATATTCCACATTTACACAGAGTAACTTTTTGTGGTGTTTCCACGGTAACACAAACTAGTGACATTTTTTAAGACAACTTTTGGTACGAATCACACAGCTTAAATCATATCAATAGGCTATTCCATGTTCATGATTTTTGCATGCCATGCTATTCATTATCATCCTTATGCATGCAAGACACTACTACACAAAGGGTCTATAGTCCCGGTTGGAAATGGGGGCTATATTCCCGGTTTCCCAACCGGGACTAAAAGGGCCATTTAGCCGGGACTAAAGGGGTTCCAAAAAAACAAAAAAGCTGCATTTCGCCGCCAGACCTGTCCTGCCTGCTCACTCCTCAGCCACACCACCACCTCCTTGATCTCCATCTCTACCATAGAGATAAAATCAAATCCAGAGAAAAAGCAATCCACACTTCACACATTATTGGAGCTTGGAACACATTGATCACACAACCAATCGATTAATTTTGAGTTCATTCATAACTAAGGAAGATTCACAAGCATAGTCACAACACAATCCTTCACAAACAAATACAAGACACTCACAAATGAAGTATCCACACGAACGAGAACAATAGGACTGAACCGCTCGCCGCCTGCCCGCGCCAACGGCTGCTTGTGGGGCCGCGCGCCCGTGCCAGTCGGCCCGCGGCAGCTCTCCGAGCCGTCCCTGTGGCGTCACCAGGCTGCGCCCTCACACCTGCACGTCCGCAGCGGCGGTGGCAACCCCAGGCTCGCCAGGCCGGCGCTCTTCCTCCTCCGATGCGGTTTCTTCAGTGAGGAAAGGAAGTGGATAATGGAGAGAGAAGGGAAAGAGATGAGAGATGGAGAAATGAGAGGACACCAGAGGACTTAGAACTATACAGGAAGAGCTACCAGCCACTGATTTTGTCTCGGGTGGTCGTTTCCACCGGGACTAAAACTTATCCTTTTTAGTCCCGGTGGATGGTACCACTTGGGACTAAAAGATGTAGTCTCAGGTTGTATCCTTAGCCGGGACTAAAGATTATTTTTTTTCCGGGACTAAAGGGTTCTTGTTGACAATCAAAATTGGTACCAAGTCAGATCAGGCTGAACCGACCGATCAGACCTGTTACTCACCGGTTAGTCCGGTCTAATCAAAGTGCTCAAAATGTAAATTGGACCTCTCCATTGTGTTCCCCTCATCGAGACGATCGAAACGCATATGTGTAACGTCCAATTTGGAGTTCTAATGAGAGAGTTATGGCTCCGGCAAGATTTCAGCTCCTTTGCAGGGAAAACAGGTTAGACCTGTCTCCCAAACCGGCTAGACTGATCTGGTCAAAGTCTTCAAAATGCTAATTTGACTTGCCCAGTGTGTAGTTCTCATCGAGTAGATCAAGATTCATATATAAAACGTCCGATTTGGACTTCGGATGAAGGAGATATGACTTCGGGGAGTTCTGCACCCAGGAAAGCCGGTTAGACTGGTTTGCCAGGGCAGTTAGACCGGTTTGGTCTGTGTAGTCCGAGTTAGGAGTTGTATTTTGACACGGTTTTTGTAAGAGTTTCGACTCCTAAAGGGGCAAGACCTTCCCTACCTATAAATATGAAGGGTCACGGCCGATTGAGGGGATCCTAATCAAATTCAAACATTATGCATTTACCTTTTTACTTCTAAACCCAAATTCTCTTCCAACCTCGTTATGCTATTCGTCTACTGATCTCCATGACCCTAGAGGGCGTCCTAAGGCTTGCTGGTCAACTTAGGGCACGTCTGGCGACATTCATGCCCTGACGGGGTCCCTCCCGGGCTAGAGTTTGCTTGTAAGTGCGTTGGTTATCCTTTTGCTATGTAAGTGCGTTGGTTATCCCTTTGCTGGTTTGCTTGTAAACCTAGCCGTCTTCCGTCACGTAAGCGTTGTAGTTATCCTCTCAAACGATCGATTCAGGCCAAACCCTAGAAAACCGGTTTAACCGGCTTGCGGGACCGGTTTAACCAGTCTGGGTAGCGTCTCTACCGTTCGGTCTGTTCATGACCCGTGCGATCTAGCGCACTCGTGTGTTGACCAGAAAAAGCGTCAACAGTTCTCTAGCTCCCGGGACTAAAGCACCTATTAGTCTCGGGTCGAAAACCCACTGGGACTAATGTCTTGAACCAATGATGTTTTTGTAGTAGTGAGAGGATATTGTCAGTCAAGGAGATTACACTGTTTTGTTGCCTGCACAAGATCTTGGATATTTTATTTTTCTTAATTTGTGTTCTCCAGCTAAAGAGAAGAATTTGGTTTCTAATTTCACGTGCATGTGCATCCCTACAGATTAGGTTTGGTTAGAGCCAAACAAGCTATTTGAGGTTCACGCGTAATGATTTTCCCTTTGTGTTTTCTATCTGCATGTGCACTTAGATGTCCTACGAGTGCCTTGGGTATATGAGCGCAAGCAACTCAGACTATTGTCATGGAATTCGAGGAGTTATACCGTGACATGACGGGGCATTTTTTTTTTGGACTTTGAGTGAACTACTAAGAGTTTTGTTCTTGTTAAAAGTTTGGCACCCTACACACCAAGTCATAAAGGCTTTTTTTAGTTCAGGACTTCAGGTTAGAACATAGAGTTGCAACTCAAAAGAAGAGGAGATCAGATTGCTATATGGATTTTGTTGTTCATGGTTATTGTCGATCTTTAACGAATTTTGTACTACGTGCATGCATGTATCTGCTAGGTTGGACGATCGTGATTATATTGGTGCTAAATAGTTATCCTTGTTCATAGTATTGACATTCCTTAGTCCACCGTAAAATGATTTGGCCATTCGCCTGATTAATTTAATGTCAACCAGGAGTCTTATCCCCATAATAATCAGAACGTGAGACCATATCACGTTTCAGGAATGTAGTAGATACTAGCTAGCGCATATATAAGGTCAATTAGATAAAAAAAAGCATCTACACACAAACAAAAAGTCAAATTTACTTAGCACCACGAAGCAAATTTCTATATATATATACTATAGGTATGATTAGGCATAATTAAAATACAAATGTTGTTGACTTACATTGTTTTACAGCACAAGCGGAAAAGTACTACAGTAGTAACTTTTCGTAATATATTTTCCACCAGGATCATACTTAGTCTATAAACTCTGCTAAACCTCCAAGATTTGGAGTCTCCTCATGCATCATGGCCCCACGTGGGACCCACACACATTCAACGTGGGACCCACAATACTGTTTATGTGGGTCCCATGGTACTATTTGTGTGGGGCCGCATATGGTTTCAGGTGGGACCCACCTGGGCCTATATAATACTTACGTGGGACCCAAGATACATATAGAAAATGAGCCCATGTACTATTTATGTGGGACCCGAGATATATTTTAGAAATAAATATCGATGGCGATTTTTCCTGTTGCTTGCAAACTGCGTTCATGGATAGTATAAAATATATTTACACTTTAGCATAATATCAATATCTTTGGTAGAGGCTCGCATGGCGCACCAACCTGAGTAGTTTTATCAAACACTTTGTGAAAGTTTAAAAACATTATATTTACCTTTTTCTTTCCGGAAGAAACTGAGCTAATTGTTTCTGCACAGATGGGCATTTCCATTTTATTGGTTCATGCATAAAATCATATAAAAGTGGCGAGTACGTGTGTTCTTTCTTGTCTATATATTCTCTTTATTAGCTCTAGGGAAAAGTATGCCCTTATTATATGACAAATATAACCACACATTCTAAAAATAATATATGGCTAGATCTATCCTGTTTATTTCTTGTACATCTTTGACATTTACTCTTGTCAGGAAAATCAGCATTGTGAATACAAGGATGATGGTTCATGACTTGTCTGTCTAGCAAAGCACTAATACCTCACAACCCCATTTTATGTCACCACACTTTAGACCCAGTGACAACTGCTCTTTGGTCCAACCCTATTGCAGTGCCTGAAATTTTTAAATCCGCATAACACATGGATTATGGAAATGTGTCAAGAAATGATGCTGGGTGTGATGAGAATGTGTAATCCTTGCTGTGGCAACAATGGCAAAACGCTGCTTGCAAAAGCACACCACAATCTGTAAATTTATATATCAATCAAATAAATCAGGTCATCCAAATTTGAATGAAAGTTGGAGCCCTGAACTAGTGGCAAACGCATCATCTCACATCTCGAAGCAGAGCCTTCATATGCAGTGAGCTATAAAAAAAAAAGGTTTGGTAGCTAACAAGAGAGGACCACTACATATATGTGCGCACATGTTGTCGGTGTGCAATTTTGTACGTAACCAAAACCATGCTTTCACATCGATCTCAAGTGATGGTTCCATATCTTTATATTTAAATTGGCGCATGCATACTTCCCTGTTGTCAGATCATTTGCAGCCGAACTCATGTTGAGAGCGGTTCTAAAGCACACCATGACACGGGAAACTGCTATGCATGCTTAAGAAATTAACATAGGACCACCCTAGCCAGCTATATGATACATCTCAGCAAATAGTACTTCATCCAGATTGCCAAGTAGAGAGAGAGAGAGAGAGAGAGAGAGAGAGAGATTACTCGTGGCATCCCTTGATTAGTGGCTTTCTCAACTTTCTATACCCAGATATACCGATTAAGTATGCAAGGTTAGTGATAATCATTGGGAATATATTGGAGGGAACGATTAAATATGTTATAGACTTACAGGCTTATAGCCATGCATATTAACCGAATCACCAGCCCTTGGTTAGCTTAGTTTTATAATGTCACGATGGTATAGGGGTCGAGTGAGAAGAACAAAGGCGCAAATGTTTTTCTAAAAGGCTAGGTGATGAGAAAGGATGACACAAGAATACAAACCTAATAAATACGGATCAATGGTGAGAGAGGCAAAACGATCGGTCGTATCAGCTAGGCAGCAGGGTCAATTCTGTTGGCTGTGTTTCAACTTAAAACAGTGGTGATATTTTCGCATTTGTATAATTTGAAGGATAATAGTACCATCATCTATCTGGAAAGCCATCACCGTACTTTACAGATTAACTAGCAGCCTTAAGTAAACACACTCATAGTCCTTCGAAAATATTGTTATGGTCAATCCATAAAGTGATGTTAAATATCGTTAGAATTACATGACATCACTGCATATTTTCTGAAGGTAGCCTGTGTCTAAATACAATACTTTATGTATCAAATATACTACTTGATCTCCTAGCACTAACTGTATATTAGATGACATTGAAGAAATAATTCTAGCATCTCTATTCGGCTTGTTTCTTGAAGGAAGGGGCATCTAAGATGATAATTAACTACTATTGAGTCTCTTTCGTATATATGCAAATGCCACACTCATAATGAAGAATCTTGAGTAGCTTGCTTGTCTAGTTAATCCATTGCCCAAAGGTGGCCTACATTTTCCATGGCATATCGACAAGTCATTCATGCTCTGATCCTATATCAATAACAATACTGCCAGGTGGATAAATATTAGGCTATCCACATTAACAAGATGCCATGTTAGGCCTATAGCACATAGCAACTACGAGGTGTTGTCAATTCAGGTAAATTGGAGTCGATTTGCCCAATAATGATAGGCTTGATCAAATGATTGCATTTCTACTTAGAGGAAGCATAAGCATACTGGTTATCTGATCATCATGACGCCCTCATCTAAACTATGTAATTCAAGAAGAGAACCACAGAAACAGTAGTTATGTCAAAAAGGAAGAGAAACCAAACAGAAGCTTTCATGTCACTAACATGTTTGACAGGGACAACAAAGCTGTAATAAGGTTAAGAATCGCATGTCGTTGTGTTCTATATTATGCTTGTGCTGCTTTAACTGTTTGGCGTGCATTGTTTTCAGATAAATTAAAATCAGGGAGGTAATAGTATGAATCTTTCCAGGTAAGACATGACCAATATGACATGTGATAGCTTGAACATTAGCTCAACTTGCATGCTCAGTGCTTGGTTTTGGAACAGTCAGTAAGAGAATTAACCTGAACAAAGTATCCACAAGGAAAATATATACCTTATTAATAGCTGGCTTGCGTCAATATGGCTACTAACTTCATCAGCAATCTTCTAAATCAGGATTTGGGAGCTATCTTTCGAAAGAGAATTCATCTTTTAACAGGGTCTAGAAAGATGCATAGCATCTTGTTGGAGACTTTGATCGAATGTCTAGTCTGCTCTCATATCACTGGTTCCACACAGAAAGAGATGTGTACTACTATATAATCTGTACTTATGTGGTAGAAGTAGAAACTATAGACATATCATGGATATGCACATGTCTGAATTATTGAGACAGAATAGACCAAGCATAAACATGATATACATCCTTCGATGGTTTTCCAGCTGCACCCTTCAATCGACATGCTCATCCTCTCAGCTAAACCATTGTTCTTGTTTTTCTCTAGAGCTGCTTTACATGCATGGAGAGTGCAGAATCCAATGCCATGACCAATTATTAAGGAAAAGTGTGAGAAAAAGAGAATGTCATGTTGTGAATTGGAGTCACGTCTTGATGTCACCAAAAATAAACTTAAAAAGCAATAGAGTGCCTAAAGGAGGCTACCACCGTGTGGCTTACTTGTCCCATGAGACAAGAACTCCACCCTGTCTACTACCCTAGCTCAGTTAGCCCATTCACATCGTGCTTGATGGGACCTAGGTCAAAAGTTAGCAAACTTTGTGCATTACTTATATGTTATATGCGTAAAATGGGTCCAGATTTAGAGAATAAGCGACATGGAAACCTCAAGATTTTATTCACCAGAACTAGACAGGAGAGCAAATAGGTCTATGCACCCACTCGCCCTAAAGGATGGAGAAGGAGCCTCACAACTTCTTGCCAGAGCCATCCAAATCACATATTATGCCCTAAAGTAGATTCCAGAACCTCTGGGAGATATAGGGTGACACTTTAGTTCGGTCTCTTGCTAGTGACGAGGAGGATGTTTGATCAGCGTCTCTCTATAAATAGGCCTCAACACTTCCATCAGCTCTCACGGTATAAACCACATTTAGTTCTCATATCCTAACCTAGCTCCACAAGTAGTAGTATTCCATTCTCCAAAATCATCCCATGTTCAATATGTCTAGGGACCCATTGGTCGTCGGGCATGTTGTGGGGGATATTGTGGATCCCTTCATCACAACAGCATCACTGAGGGTCTTCTTCAACAATAAGGAGATGACAAATGGATCCGAGCTTAAACCATCTCAAGTGATGAATGAGCCAAGGGTCCATATCAGTGGGCGTGACATGCGAACTCTCTACACACTTGTAAGTGCTTGATAATCATTGTTTTCTTATCGGTTCTTCTTCTTGCTTGGGATGATATTTGTCCATTTTTTGTATTTCTTTTTATTTGACTTGAATTTGGAGTGGTCCAAATGGGTAAACTTTCATATATTGGCAAGTCTCTATATTATTAGTTGACCCAGTTCAGCATATCTCCTAAAGTATCTTCTAGCTACACCCCTGGCAATAATAGATAAAAAGCAAAGAATATGTGTTCTTGTAGACTCTCAAGCCTTTAGGTATGCCTTTAAGCTGATGAGACTAACTGACCTATCATAGTTTCAATAAGGAGCAATTTTTGGATCATATTGCTGTTATTATTAAGCTTTGTTATGTACGCGTGCAATGTTCTCTATACATATTATCTGTATTCACAGGTAACAATGCAAATATAATGCATTAATTTGAATATTTCAATTGGAGACATGATCCTTAGTATCTATATATTGGTTCAAGATGACCTAATTATGTGTATATCTACCTGTTTAATTATCATTTTCCTAGGTCATGGTGGACCCTGATGCACCAAGCCCCAGTAACCCTACTAAAAGAGAGAACCTTCACTGGTACGCTCTTGTAGCTTTTGTCCATGTGGCCGAGTGGTAATCCACTGGCCCTTCCCCGGTTCACTTTATATGCATGCCATGCGTGGCATGATGCTCCTATTGTTGATTACAAGAGTATAATATCATCACCTTGATGTCGTACTGATTGGTTAGTTCTCAATTTCCGGCATAGGTTGGTGACAGACATTCCAGAGACAACTGATGCCAGTTTTGGTAAGTGATTTGACTCTCACCGGTTGCATTGCCTGAATGTACCCTTTGTGATTTATGCTCCTCTTGATTAATACTTTCATTTTCGGCGCCGGCAATTATAAAGTGCCTTTCAGGTTTCCTTTAATTTGCCACCCAACTTGAATACTACAATTGACTGTAGCATGAAAAGGGGAACATATATAACTCTAGGTCGGACTTTAAACTTGAGAGAAGTACATGATACTGCATACCAACACCATTTACTCCGGGATGCTGAAGTTGGAGACTGGAAACCATTTTCTGGGCACACGTCTGCCCATTGGATTTGTATTTCACAAACATTAATTAATTTATAATTGTACGTGCTCCACATTAATTTCTGGTATAAACTTTTTGCTTTGATTTTGAGTAGTACAAGACTAAACATTTTTATTTCAGAAAAAATGTAACTGAGACAAGATTGAACCTGGTTGCCCCTGGTGTGCAACTCCACATTAACAACTAAAGAGTCAAAGCATATATACATAAATATTTCCATTTAACAAAGTTCATATTGTATGTACCAGGCAATGAAATAGTTCCATACGAGAGCCCACGTCCAACTGCTGGAATCCATCGCTTTGTGTTCATCCTGTTCAGGCAGTCAGTCAGGCAGACTACCTACGCGCCAGGGTGGAGATCAAACTTCAACACCAGGGACTTCGCAGCGATCTACAACCTTGGTTCTCCTGTCGCTGCAGTGTACTTCAACTGCCAGAGAGAGAACGGGTGTGGTGGAAGAAGGTACATAAGGATTCCTAATTAAACTTAGCTGTGTGCTAATTGCCTCTCTGAAGGCAGAGAAGCATAATAGCGATTGGGGTATAAGTACTTCCTAGCTAAAGCAAAATATATGTTCTGTGTTTGTATGGTAGCGTGGGTGAGCATTCCAAGGCAGATGCTCATAATTAATCATAAGAACTATTGTTAGTTCACTACACATTGTAGCTCCGATGTAATGTCCTGATCACTTGCCCTAGCCTTCTCAATCACAAGAACTATAGCTGGGGCAATAGTTCAATTAATGAGAAAATGACATAGTTTGATATATATATTTCTGCTGAGTGCTATGTGAGTTGTGATGATGAACGTGCACTTCAAATCGTTACACTGAAGACGACGACTTAACACTACCTGTGAAGAAATATTCTTATTCTGTGTTTCTAAAGTGTTATACAAAAATCAGAATGCTTGTCCTAAGGCAAAGTGAAAATTTCACGACGGTCAATTAAGAATCTAACTATATGGTGGAAATGTTGGCCTCGTGCAGAGGTTGAATTGATGTGTTCAGTGTGCAATGCTCAAATAAAAGTGAGACGAGCTTACTTCTTTTTCTCCATTCCCACAGCCGAAAATGGAGCACTACCAAGATAGTAATAATAATATAATTGTGTATTTGTGGTGTCTCAATTGCATCTAAATATTTAAAAATTGTGTGGTTATGAGTTGCCATTCACTATTAGAAAACCCGCCATCAGTACCGGGTGGTGAGGCTCATAGGTACTGGTTCTACCGGTACCGTGCAACCGAGACTAAAGACCTTGGTCTTTGGTACCGAGCCAAGAACCCGTACCAATGAGGGCCATTGGTACCTGTTGGTAAGGCCCTCCCACATAGGCTACGAGGCAGGCCCATTGGTACTGGTTGGTGTTACCAACCGGTACCAAAGGGTATTTTGATCTTATTTTTAAACTTTTGTTGTTTTTGTTTATAAGATGCAATTCGTCTATGTGTGTATGCGTCATATGTCTTACATGATCGTTCATGCAACAAGACTGTAGTGGTCACAATTGCAATTATCATAGCTATATATACTACAGGAGCCATTTTAATTTACAAGTTGTTTACAATTGACGAGCAGAATAAGAAGAAGGGGCGGATAGGGAGTGATATTGAGAAATATCACATCTGTCATGGTGGTACTGTCCCTTTGGATTTACTACTTGGTCCATAATGAATCCAAATAGTTGGTCCGTGATAGCTTTTGCTTTTCTCTCATCGGGAGCTCTTCATGTTAAAACATCCTCTGCATTAATCACAAATGAGAACAGTTTTAATCTAATTATCTATGAAATAACACTAGATTATGCACATTAAATAACAAATTATATTTAAGTATGAATGGTTTGATTTTGTACTATGAGGTCTTCAGTAGTCGGTTTTTAGACCAATAAAGCTATGGATCCACTGGGAGACGTAGTATCTGTATAGATTTGTCCCTTGTTCCTGTCTGGCACACTGAAAATGAAGAAGAATAAAGTTAGTCGTGACAACTTTATATTAGTGTGATATGATAAGATTTGCGAGTACTCCAGCCACATACCGAAAAGTCTGTCTTCAAATCCAATTTTGATTTGAATTTTCCTCAAACATTTGCACGGAGACGCGTCCATGCCATGTCAATCAGGTCTAAAACTGATTGGTACTCATCCTGTCCTTTCCAGAATGAGTCCAAGACAAAAATAGGGCCGATGTTTATAATAAACACAAGGAGTATCCAGTGGAATCTATAGATACACTCCAATATTTTGGCACTAATGCCATGCACTTTTTGACATAACACTCGATTTTCGTTGCAATACATAGGGTTATTGCGACAATTGTTGATTTTGGTTGTGATAGGATATATGCCACCAAATGTGTAGTGTTGCGATTAAATTGTCTTTCATTGTGATAAGTAGGATATATCGCAACGCATAATGTTTTGTTGCAATTTCGCTGTTGTTATTGCAACGATATGTTGGAATTGTTGCAATAGGCGGCCATGTTGCAACGATTATAGGCCGTTGCTATTAGTGCTATCGTATGTTGCAATAGAGCCGTTGATATAGCAACGTAAACGATTGCGTTGCGACTGATATGTTGGATATAGAAACAAAAACTATAGTGTTGCAAATGTGTCTTAGATATTGCAATGCTAACACGAAAACGTTGCAAGTAGGTCTAGATATAGCAATGAAAATCGAAGATGTTGCAAATTGGTCTTAGATATTGCAACGCTCGCATGAATCATTGCGAAGTATTTATTTTGTGGGTGTGTGCACCAGGCCGGGTTTAGTCTGTGGGCCTTTATTTTGTTTAAAATGAAATTTGCGTTTAACTGGCCCAACTCCTACCTTAAAAAACAGGCTCAAGTCGGAATAGACATTAGCTACAGAGATATACACGACAGGTCTTTGTTGTCACGACCTAACCTTGATCAATCCAGTCATGCAACATCTCGCCCCTTGGCACGATCTGCTTAACATCTCTCGACAACCCTGACCTGCAAGAAGAATCCATCTTGCATCCTCTAGGTATCATCAATCCGATCTTGCGCATGAAACTGTTGAGTTCTTTAGTATATAAAATCATGTTTTGAATGTTGATTTTATGAGAACCCTTTTTTTCCTGGCTCAGGAGAGTTCTAAACCTGCGCACTATTTGGGGTTGAAATTTTAATGGCAAGTGAGGATCGTAGTTGGATGCTAGTGCCTCAAACCGATGATGCATGGCAACACAAATATGTCAAATTCATTGAAAATACCTTTGAAGGCACCTTTGAAGAAGAGACTGCACCCTATCCATGTAGTAGATATCGTACCATGGCATTTAGAGAAAAAGAAGAGGTCCAAGAACACTTGTTTGCAAACGGGTTTGACAAGGCTTTCATCAAAGGACAACACAGAACTCGTGCTTCAACACCTATCCCTATGGATGATGATCGTGACTTTGGTGATGGTGCAGCTAGTGATTATGATGATGGGCCCTCCACCAATAATCTGCTTTCATCGCTAATCAGTGGTGCCATACATGGTAATATTGAGGAGTCAAATGAGGTAGCAAAGAAAATTTTCAAATTAATGGAAGAAGCCCGGATTGAATTGTACCCAGGTTGCAAGGAGGCTTCCAAAGTATCTTTCATTGTTAGGCTTTTCCAGATTAAGTGCATGTTTGGTATTACTAACAATGCAATTGAGCACATAATTCACTTATTCTCTCTTGTGCTCCCCAAAAGACATTTTATCCCAGATACCATGGATAAGGTTCAAAAGGTAATTCGGGACCTTGGATTGGACTACCAAAAGATTCATGCTTGTGTCAATGATTGTGTGGAGAAGAGTACGAGAACCTGGACTTATGTCCAACATGTGGGGAGAGTAGGTGGAAAAATACAGATTCAGAGGGCCTTGGGGATCATGCTGATGATACTGGTGGAGTAAAGAAGACGCGCTTTCCTCGAAAATTTCTAAGGTATTTTCCACTGATTCCTCGACTTGAAAGATTATACATGAACGGGACCACATCATCGTATATGCGTTGGCACAAGAAGGAATTAGTTGAACATTGGAAAATGCATCACTCAGCTAACTCAGAGGAATGGAAGCACGTGGATGAGAAGTATAAGGACACATTTGCATTGGATCCACGTAATGTCAGGCTTGGACTTGCATCAGATGGCTTCAATCCATTTGGGATGTTGAATGTGACTTACACCACATGGCCAGTGATCCTAATTGCTTATGACCTACCTCCTTGGTTGTGCTTAAACAATCGTACTGGATGATGTCGATGCTAATTCCTGGGCCTAAATCACCAGGAATTAACATTGACGTATATTTGCAGCCTCTGATCGATGAGCTTAAAGAGCTATGGGAGAATGGAGTTGATACTTGGGATGCAAAGGAAGAAAAATTTTACTCTATATGCAATTCTACTTTGGACAAGTAATGATTTTCCTGCATATGCGTTGTTTTTTTGGTTCGAGCACAAAATGGAGCTTTGCTTGTCCTTATTGTAACAAGGATACTGATTACTTGTGGTTAAAATTTTCCAAGCATTGCTACATGGGGCATAGCCGTTTTTTGCCTAGAAACCATAGGTGGTGAGGTAACAAGGTCAGCTTCAATAACAAGGTTGAAATGAGGGATGCTCCAGAGCCGCTCAGTGGCGCATAAGTACTAGAGCAGTACCTGTTGGCATTTCTTAACGTCGCCACCGGGTTTGTTAACCCCGACAATGCCACTTATAAGTGCCCCGGGTATCTCATTATGTTATGTAACTGCAAGCACAAAAATACCGTTGTAGCATTTCACCTATGAGTATTCATAGGTATCGTTATTTATATTTTCCCAAAGGATGGCATTTGGTGTAAAAGAATATCAAGGTAATGCGACACAGCCTAACTCAATAATAAAGAATAAAGAATAAGTCCTAAGGTTAGATGGAGCATGGCAAAAGAATTCTAAGGCATTTTATAAGACATCACAGGTTATACAAGATATACATAGGACTTAGTTCTAAGCACCCAGGCACACACGGGGAGACCAAACCGCACTGGTCTATCAGCAAGCGGCAAGGCTTTATGTACCTCCTACACTGTACCTGAACGTGGGGAATACAAGGGATGGACAAGGCTGTCACCACTTGCCGCCTACCCCTCCATACCGTGGGGCACAATCATATTCGCAGGATCTCGTCATGCCCGAGCACCCGCTCGTGCATGAGAAAACTACTCTAGCCCTCCCAGCAAACATGGATCTGGAACAATCCCGAAGGAATAATAAATCGATGCCGTAGCTTAGATCAACTAGCCTATGCATAATTAATATATAACTCATGATAAGACATGAATATGAAATAAATAATGTAGAGATAACATTTAGATCAAACTTCATACTTATATAAACACCAATAAAGTATACAAAGACTGTACCGAAGGCCGAAGGTTACATCCCACAACGGCCCAAGGATGACTCCGAACACTATTGCACTAAACCTAGCCTGAGCTCCACTAGCCTAAGGATCACACGTGTACTACTAGAGAAAGAGAGAGAGAGAGGCTCTTGAGGATGCATTCTCTACACATGAGAATTTAGAATTAATTGATTAGAATTAAATATGGGATAATTACCAATTTACCTTTGGCAAGGACGCGCCATTTTTTGTCCGGCGGTCAGACTCTCCTTGTATCAATTAATGCGATACGTCCAGGGTCGGAGGAGCGGTTGGGAACATCTTGACTCTCCACACCTGCATGATCTTCTTGGGCTTAGCAGGTGGTGCGGGAGGGGTCGGTGTGGACTTCGGGTGTGGAGTCCTTTTCTTTCTGGGTTTCTAGTTCTTCCAAAGCCCTGGGTGACCTCATTTCTTTTCTTCTCCTTTTTCGAGAAGTAGATCATGAATTTGATGAGGCTTTCCATTTGTGGGGGTTGCAGTGTGACCTCGAACTTCTTGGTGTCACGTTTGTTTCCCCCAAGCTTGATTTTTATCATGGAGCATTGCTCCTGCTTGGGATGGAACGCGAAATTCTCCTCCGTGCTGTTGATGTTGAAACGGATTTCTCCAGCTTTCACATCAATCTGGGCACCTGTGGTGCTTAGGAATGGCCACCCAAGGATGAGCGGTGAATCCTCTGCCACATCCATGTCAAGCACCACAAAGTCAACGGGGATGAAGTAGTCCTGGACTTTCACCGGTATGTTTTCTATGATCCCTGCTAGGTTACGAATTGATGAGTCCGCTAACTGGATGCACACTGGTGTAGGCTTGAGATGTGAGAGGTTGAGCTTGTCAAAGACAAATTTGGGCATAACACTGACGCTAGCCCCAAGGTCGCACAGGGCGTGTTCGAAACCTTGCAACCCTATTGGACAAGAGATCTTCGGGCATCCTGGTTCCAGCTTCTTTTCAGGCACATGTTTGAGTATAGCTGTGCTACAGTCTTCTGTGAGGCAAACCACCTCCGTGGTGAGCAGAGATCACTTGTTGTTGATGATGTCCTTGATGTACAGAGCATACGTCTGTACATGCACTACATCCAACAAGGGAACGTTGACATTTATCTTTTGGATCATCTCAACGAAGCGGTTGAACTATTTGTCCACCGTCATCTTCTTGTTACGAGTGGGGAATGGTAAGAAACTTGTGTCCACAAATTCTTGTGGTGCCATCCCCCTCTCGTCTTCTCTGGGTTCTTCTGGAATTTGTGGATTCTCTGCTTCTTGCAATTGTGAATCCTGTCTTATAGGGTTAGGTTATGCTCATGAGTGGTCTTACCACCCCACATGGTCCCCGCATTAACCATAAAAGGAGTCTCGGGTTTCCATGGGATCTGATTAGGACAAGCTGCGGTCAGCTGAGCCAATTGAGTTTCAATCATCTTATTGAAACTCAGCTGATTTTTGAAAGCAGAGGAGAGAGCTTCCATCTTTATATTTATGCTCTCTAGGGTTTTCTCATTAGAGGTAGGCTTTTTAGTGAGGTTTTTAGTTATTTTTACTTGCCCATAAACAATATCTTTTAAGGAGAGTTGATTGGAATTAAAATCTGAGTTATAGTTACCTCCTTGATACTATAGGATGATACCTATTGTTGTTTTTGTTGTTCATGTATGATACATGTCGACGGGTTTCGGGCCAGTCGCTACCCGAATGGTCCTCATTTCCACAGACTTCACAATCTAGTTGCGAGTCTGCCATGCGGACGGCGTTGAAGACTGGCTCCTTCGCCTTGGCATTGTCCTCCATCATATAGGAGGTGGGTTAACAAAGGTTTCTCTCATAAGAACAATCCAAGTTTGAGCTATATCTGAAGGATCTAAAGACTCCCACCAATTTAAAGCAGTACCTCGCAAGACACTGACTGCATTCTGAACCTTTCTCCGTGCACACATAGAGCGAGTAGCAAATATGTTATCTATTGCTATTTCTCATTAAATGTACTCATCAGCACCTACACCATCATAAGTCGGTGGATATGAATGACCTGTCATTATAGACACAAAAACAGGAGCAAACAGTGAAGGTTATCTCTAATAATCGACTACTTTGGGACAGTGGTGCCTCTCAATCAACACAGCAAAAGGAAACACCTTACCAAGCTCTTACAAGGTTCTTACCAGCAAGGCAAAGGATACCCGAAAGGTGTGCTCTGTGATTGCAAGGGTCAAAAACCTGCTGTCCAGAAGTAGTATGTGGAGCTATAGGAAGGCCAAATATGTGAGTGGAACACCGTTCAATAACATATAGTAATGCTGAATAAATGTCCAAACCTACTTGTCCTTAGTTGCTGGTCTACTCGTGTTCTAAGAACAGTAGTGTCAACGAGAAAGGAACAAGGATGATTATGATGAACAACAATGAGAATATGAGCACGTATCCAGCAGTATGCACAAAAACAGCTAGTGTATCCTCGCTATGTGCCTCCTGTTTTGTCTTTTAGCACTAGTAGAAATCAGAATTTTTTCTTTTTCTTTTATTTTCTTGATATCTTTTCATCCACCAGGAGCACAAGAATAGGAACACCACAAAGTATCAGCTCAAACCGATGTAAGATGTGATCTATAGAAAATCACGAGCCTTCTCAAAAACTGGTGCTGGAACTTCGGAACTCGAATCGACTCCCTTCCTAAATTTTTTGAAAACGGCATTACTGGCAAAGCCTGTGAATCGTATGTGCAAAATTTCGAGAGCTTTTCGGAAAAAAAAAAGAACACCACAATCGGATTTCCGAGCGAGAAGTTATGCCCGTTGCAAGGAGGACCCTCCAAATTAAGTTTTGTGATGGTCGAATTGGGGTCGGATGCGAATTGGGTGGGGAAAAAATTGTGGGATGATGGCAGCAGATATGGGATCACACAACTGAACTAAAATATGAACTAAACCAGCAACAAAGACATGAACTAGGACACAAACTCAACACTACAGACTCTGAAAGAGAATATGCAAAAGGCTAAACACGGTTTGGGACGGGGAAAATTTTTTTATGGCTTTCCTGTGGACTCTATGATGAAGGAGAAAATAAATCTAACTAGGGTAAGGGTGAACTTGACAGTATACCTGAAGCTCTGATTACCACTAGATGTGAACTAGGGTTTTCGATCTTTCGAAAGGTTCTGGTAACTCTCGATTAGGTGGAAACTTGGCACACGTCGATCCGGCTTCCGAACAACACATCCTGAACCCCACAATCGCAGCACCACATCTCCTCAGGTTATCAACCAGTGGTCAACCTTGCCAAGAAAGCAAATCCTTGCCTGCTAATCGAAGAAGACAAGCAAGAACAAGAAGAATGCAACTGAATTGCTGATGTATGATTAAACTCACGAGTTGGGATCTCACAAACCGATGAACGGCGACACTGTTCTTGACAGATTCAATCTAAGCAAAACCGAAATCCTAATGTGATGGCGGCTACTGAATATACGAGGGTTAGGTCATGCATGACTCCCCTGGACTCACCCCTATGAGCTCCAACACGATACACGGGCCAACGGCCCAAAAGACGGTGGCGCAGCACCCTGATAGATTCTGGATGTCCACTTGTTTCAACGATTCCCATTGACTCAGATGGCATTTTGATGTTGGATTAGTCCCATTGGAAGCTCTATGAAATTATCTTTGCATTCATATAAAGAACGTCCAAAATGGACTCCGTATGCGACCTGGGCGTGATTTTAGTGCAGGCTGCTCCTGGACTCCGAGGTGGACTCAAACTTGAGTTGCTTTGGGCCTCCACCTTGGGGACTTGAACCGAATTAGTTTTGGGCCTTCTTCTTGACTTGGACATCCGTTGGACTCCTCTAAAACAAATAATTATGGCCATATCCTCATCACCGGCCATCCATACCATGATGGGGGCAGTCGGAGACGTACTCCTGGAGTTTTTCCCACGACTCAGGTATGGATTTCATCTCAGACTGCTGAAAGCTAGTGATCTTCCCGCGAAGGATGTTGGTTGTGCCCAATGGGAGGAACTTATTGAGGGACGCGGCCTCGCACTTCGCCCATGTGTTGATGGCAATCTTGTCCTTATAGAACCACTGCTTCGCCTTCCCCAAAAGGGAGAAAGGAAATAGACGGAGCATGATAGCATCTTTGGAGACACCACGTATGTTGATGGTGTCACAAAGGTTGAGGAAGTGCTGGAGGTGCATGTTGGCATCCTCCTTCGGCTTGCCACAGAATGGGCTAGCCTGCACCATGTTGATGAGGCTGGTCTTGAGCTCAAAGTTGATGTCGCCCACATCGGCAGCGGGTCCCATGGACACGTTCTCCATGGATGGAGAAGAGTACTCATGGAGCGTCTTCTCAGACAATTGGATGTTAGCGACTGGTGCCGGGAGAACGGACTGAGGAAGAATGGCACGAGTGCGGTTTCTTCTCAGTAGAGTCTCGGGATCTTCAACAAAGTTTGTCAGCAGGGAGAAACCGGTCATGCACTACCCTATTTTCACCAAGAAGTAGAAAACACAGCAAAGTTAGCCTGTATAAGCAATAACCATATCTTATACAAAAATCTTTAAGTATGACTACCTTGCAAATTCTTTTTCACCATTGCCATCCCTGGCAACAGTGCCAAAAATGCTTGTTGGCATTTCTTAACATCGCCTCCAGGTTTGTTAAACCCCGACGACGTTGCTTAGAAATGCCCCGGGTATCTCATTACGTTATGTTTCCACAAGCGCACAGAAATACCATTGTAACATTTCACCCATAAGTATTCATGGGTATCATTATTTTTATTTTCCCAAAGGATGGCATTTGATGTAAAAGCATTTACTAGATGGTCATACTCAAGGGATTATGATATAAGTATTGGACAAAGTCATACAGGGGTAAAAGATAATATCGAGCTATTGCGACACATCATCTAAGAAGCCTACTTAATAATAAAGAATAAAGAATAAGTCCTAAGGTTAGATGGAGCATGGCAAAAGAATCCTAAGATATTATATAAGACAACACAGGTTATACAAGACATACATAGGACTAAGTTCTAGGCACCCAGGCACACATGGGGAGACCAAACCGCACTAGTCTGCCAGCAAGCGGCAAGGCTTTATGTGCCCCCTACACTATACCCGAATGTGGGGGAATACAAGGGACATACAGGGGTGTCACCACCTGCCGCCTACCCCTCCATACCATTGGGCACAGTCATATTCCCAGGCTCTCGTCATGCTCGAGTACCATGCTCGTGCATGAGAGTACTACCCTAGCCCTCCCAGGAAACATGGACCTAGAGCAATCCCCAAGGAACATCAAACCGATGCCGTAGCTTAGGTCGACTAGCCTATGCATAATCAATATATAACTCATGATAAGGCATGAATATGAAATAAACACTATAGAGATATCATTTAGATCAAACTCCATACTTATATAAATACCAATAAAGTATACAAAGACCGTACCCAAGGCCAAAGGTTACGTCCTACAATGGCCCAAGGATGACTCCAAACACTATTGCACGAAGCCTTGCCTGAGCTCCACTAGCCTAAGGATTACAAGTGTACTACTAGAGAGAGAAGGGCTCTTGAGGATTTGTGTGTGTTGAAGAAGGCCTCCTACCCCCATGTGATGAACTGTAAAGGATGAGGCACTACATAGTCACCAACTGTGACGAGGCCATTCCTTGGAGAAAGTAAGCTACATGATTTTGTTTCATTTTCATTTCGATGAAGTGAGCATATGGTCGAATTGAGGAAAATGATCCCATAAAATGTTGAAATAAGGTACAAGAATGAATTTGTTTCATGGTTCGAGCATAAAGGTTAGTCATTTATATTTGCGTTCAGTTTAATGCATCACAGTTGAATATTGTTGTGATTTGTCGAAAACATATATAAGTGCAGATCAGGAAGCAACATACAGAGAGAACTGCAAATGATACGATCTATGCTCTATGTCGTGGTCCAGATCATCGAGTTACTGTGATTAACTGGTCCTCCATCAATGGATTTTTTTTCCAGACATCAGATATAGAGGAAAATCTAACAACACAGAACAATAGTGTTGTTGTCAAAGGCGATGACATGGAATGGTACAGAGTGGTTAAAAAAATCATCATCCTTGATTTTCCTAACGTGCAGGAAGTCATGTTGTTCCAGTGTGATTGGTATGATGTTTTGGCACCAACTTCGAACAAATCCAGAGGGTACAACATAGATTATTTGGGATCATCGATACTGATACCTCTCAGTTTCGCTATTGAGATGATCCATACATACAGGCAATTCAAGTGGGGCAAGTGTGTTATTTGAAATGTGGAAAGAAATCTAATTGGTGCAATGTCCTCAGAATGAAGCCTAGGACCCTGTTTGCCATCCCTGAACGAGAGGACACTGATAATAATGTTGGTGATGCCGATGTGGACTTGGTTGTCATTGGAATGGAAAATATTATTGTCGGCGACGGAGATGAGGATTTGACAAATTGGAGTAGGACAAACGTGGAAGGGGTATGTGGTGATGCTTCTGTCCCTGCAAAGGCACTTGCTGAACCCATGCATGAACTGGATCATGTGGACATACCAGATGAAGATGATGACACATACATAGGTGATCGAGTCGTTGCTCCCTCCAATTCACTAGAAGATGACAATGTTTTTTTTGTATAAATTGGGTTTAATTTCTCAATTAGGATTACTGGAACACTTTTGAGACTTAGGCTACTTAAATATGAATATCTGTGAAATATGTAAGATGAAATATGATAAACCTTTCATGACACCAAAAATATATACATATCATATATAGCATTCAAAGGTTCACTGCATTCAAAGGTTCACTGCAGAAGATACCACACATTGCATATGTACACACATTTAGCTCAAGTTTTTCCAAGCCACATATGGCCATCACAACTTCATAGTACCAAAAGAAGAAAGGACCTAGCTATTATAGAACAGAAGACCGCATGCTGCAGAGTTCATTTGGAGAGCTTGTTCTTCCTTTCTTCAAGCTTCCTCGTCTTTTTCTCCAGGTTTGCTGCCAGCTGTCTGCAGTTCTTCTATTTTCTAGATCCTTGATCTGTTGTCTGAAGCTCTTCTGATCTCCTACCAGCTCCTTCATCTTCTTCACCATCACTTCCTTCATCTAATTGTTGTTGTCTTTAGTTGCCTCAAAGCCTATCACCAAATTGTCAATATCTCCCACCCTGGAGATCACTTGTACAAGATCATCTTCTAGTTGCCGCACCTTATACATCTAGAATTTGATGAGTTAGTATAAAGATAGAACACATTCATTGATTCTGCACAGAGATTCCTACACTTCTTCTACACAAAGATATCACTTGTGCACCTCCATAGATACTACAAACTAAAATTAGAACACGTTCATTGATTCTATACAGAGATTCTTCACTTCATTGATTCTACATAGAGATTCTACACAGGTACTACAAATTCAATTATGCTACACAGATACTACAAATTCAATGATTCGATATAGATACTACAAATTCATTGATTCTGCACATATACTACACATTCATTGATTGTACACAGATACTACAAATCCATTAATTCTACACACTAATACTTGCCTCTTCGTCGGAGCCGGAGTAGTCACCGAAGTCATCCGCCTCCACCATGGATTGTCAGGGCCTCTTGGATGTGCCGCCGCTAGAGCCAAGAAAAACCCTCAACGCGGAGGGGCATGCGCACATGGTCTTGGCCTCGGCGGAGCCGGATCCACCGCGGGCCCTCTTTGCCAAGGCGGCGAGCGTGTTCGGCGTCTTGGCCTCTGTTGGTATTTCTTAGCGTCACCACTAGATTAGTGATGGCACTAGAGATGCCTCAATGTAAATCTAAACATTCCAGAGTATCGTTATTTGTTTATCCACAAGGAAAGCGTTTAGTTAAAGAGAGGTGTCATCCAATGCATTTACTTGCAACAACATTAATCTACCATAATCTAAGCAGGGGTAAATGATATGGAAGTGAAAGGGTAATGTGACACACAGAAGTTCATTGCTCATCATTATGGTAGTCTTAGTTAGTCATAGAACATTAGTAAAGATTACGAAGGGTTCATTAGCATCATACAAATGGGACTTGGATATACAACATTATCCTATACAAGCTCATACAATTGACATATGCAAGAGTACATATCATGGTGTCCAGTGGTTCCCTCATGAAGGGACAATAGGAGGACGTCATATCATAAAGGCCTAATATCATCTCCCGAACGTGGAGGATTACAAAGGACGGATAGGGCTGTCACCACCTGCCGCCTACCTCTACTAATCAGTGGGGTAGTGCACCTATTCCAAACACCATGTTTGCAATATGAAATACAACTCTATCTATCACGTTAATAAATAGAGCAACCATAAGGCACATTGAGCCAATGTCATAGCATACGTCAACTTGAAGAAGGTGCAAGACATAAATAATATATACTAAGTAGATAAATTATAAATGAGGCATACAACATAAATATGAAGATTCTTCCATTAAGCTCAGAGTATTATAAGTAAGTAAGAGAATACAAGAACTGAACTCTAGAACTTACCAAGACTCCTTTGGAAGCTCTTTAGAAGATCTACTACTAGAACTATCACTACTAAGACTAAGACTAAGCTTGTAGCAAAGGAGAGCTCTTCTTCTGGTGTGTGTTGAGTACGGCGCCCTTTGCAGGTATTTATAGCATCCATAGGTCGTGGAGGATCAGCCAAATGCGGTTGAGGTTGTTTGGCTGTGGGCCCATGTCGGCCGAAGTGGGCAGGTCGGCTAACCCTTGGATGCACCGTCTTGAGCATTGCACGGTTGAGATGTACTCCCGAAGGCGGTTTATAGGTACTGGTCAAAGGAGGGCCGAGTCGGGCGCACGGGGAGGTCGGCCGACCTTGGGGGGTCGGTCGACCCTCCACAACCACCTCTCGGGCCCACCTCTCTCTGGGAAACTGTCATGTAGGTCCTAAGGTCGGTTCTAGGTGGGTACCATCGGTTTGGGTGCGTGAAGCTCTGGTTGTGGGCCCTTGAATCCATGGGATTGACACGTGGCTCGTCTTTCACCATTGACTTCAACCGACCATGATTCAGCGTCCACGAAAATCTCTTAGTGTGCTTCCTTGCCTGCAGGAAAGTTGGGGTCGAATGGGTGCCAGGCCAGGTCGGCCGACCTGGGCCTGAGCCCATTTTCCTCCATCTTTTCCACCGTGGTCCCTATACTCAAATATATTCTATATATGCATGCGCAAACATTATTTGAATACAAATGTTTAAATTATGCTTGATCTCTATTAGTTTTCTGTGCCTATTTACGGTCGAATTTTCGTTGTAAGGACCGTCAACAACTCCCCCAAGCTTAGCCCTTTGCTACCAGTGGTTCAGCAAGATATTCTACCAAGAATTGAATAAGCTGGTAAAATAAACTTCCCTTATTACCTTGGCCTCTTATGGGGCTCGTAGTTTCTCCTTGTCTTGGATGGTTGGTAGCCAGAACGACTTAGACTAAGCACCTTGCCTTTCTACCTTGCTTGACAATCAAACCGGAGGTTTTGGAGTTTTTTTTCAAAAAAATAGAGTTCCTTAGGCGGTACTCTCGAGTCACTCAAGGTGTATTTCCTTACCAAGATCCTCTCTCAATTCTCGTTTCACTCATTGAAGTGGAGTCTGTGCTAGGAGAGTTTTGTAGCTTACTTGCATTTCACATATTGTAAAGTCAAAACTAGGATTCAAAGAGAAGTAAGTCATACTCTCAAACCAAGATGTGCACATGTGTGGATGGCATGATGAATGATAGCTCCCTTTGTGCAGGTTCCTTTTCCCTTATAAGAGTTTCTTTTAGAGACATGGCTATTTTTCTTGAACCGAGAGCCTTCATGTGCTCTCTTTTTTTTTACATACTTGGACCTTCATGTGTCCAATTTTTTATTTTTTTTTATGAGCCCATGTCTCTTTTTGCAATAAAGTTGTGGAAGAGTACCATACTTTCTATGGAGCTTTTACTTGGTGGATGGGTGGCATGCTTATTTCTAGAGTAGAAGTGGAACATGTATATGGTGGTGTGTGCGTGATCTTGGCTTTAAAAGCATGAAGTAGATCTCTAAGAATCACAATGATCTTGACAAAACTCAATGCAACAACAAGCAGCTTTTTGTAGGGGTTTAAACAATATGAGCTTTGGTAGGAAATTGAATCACCATAAGGAACTCTTTATTTTATTCTTTTTAAAAGAAAACTCCGGTCATCAAGTCTTGCTTGGTAAGATTTTAAGGTAACTCAAGTCTTATCATATCATAGCCAATAACAACTTAGACTAGAGCTTGCATATGCTACCCACAAACAGATAAGATAATAGAAAATATCATGCTCAACCAGCAAATTCAAAGCTTAGGAGAATAACAGGTTGAAACATAGGTAGAAGAAAGAAGTAAGAGCAACTATTCATCATATCCAAAGATAAAGACCTTAGCAAAGACTTATGACACTAAGGGACTAACCTAGATAGCTCTCATTTACTAACTTTATTCTGAAAGAAAACTTTATTCATAAATGCTTACCTGAACTTACCAGATTGGGGGTCCTCCCCCAAGCTATTTTGTTGATACCGATGAACCTATCGGCCCAGGACTCCTATTTTATGTCATCAAGTGATGATGCCTCCTTTGTTGGATCAGTTTGATGAAGCAGCATCTGACCCTGGAGATCAGGATACAAATGATTTAACCCGCCATACCTTTACCTTCTTCTAGCGGTCGACAGTTTGTTCCGGTGTTTTCTTCGCCTGTGCTTTCGCACCTCATATAGGCTTCTTGTTCTTTGCATGGTACCGGATGGGGAATTCCTTTTCCTAGAACTTCTCCATGAACTTTATCAAGCTGCCTTTTTCTGGAGGAGTAACCTTCACCTCCTTCATGTTTTGACTGTTCCTCCCATACTTGATTTTGATCATGGAGCATTGCTCCACCTTCGGCCTGAACTCAAACTTCTCCTTCTTGCCATTAATGTGGAGCTGGATCTCTCCAGCACCACATTAATGTGAGCGTCTGCAGTGCTTAAGAAGGGTTGCCCAAGGATGAGCGACGAGTCGTTGCTCACATCCATGTCCAGCACTACGAAGTCGACAGGGACGAAGCAATCCCGGATGCACGCCGGAATGTCCTCGGCTATCCCCTCCGGGTATCGGACCGTGGAGTCAGCCAGCTGCAGTCTCGTGGGAGTCGGGGACAAGGTATTATAGTTAAGGTGGTCAAAGACTACCTTTGGCATGACGCTGATGCTTGCCCCTAAATTGCAGAGTGCATGCTCGAAACGCTGGGTCCCAATGGTACAAGTGATGGTAGGGCACCCAAGGTCCTTCTTCTTTTTAGGGACCTTGTCCAAGATAGCTATACTGCACTCCTCTGTTAACTTTACAACCTCTGTACTTGGGAGTGGATGTTTGTTGCTCAGTATGTCCTTCAAATACTTGGCATAGGTCAGCACCTGCATAGCATCCAGCAACGGCACATGTATGTTTAGCTTTTGTATGACCTCTACGAACCTGGCGAATTGCTCGTCCGCCGATGTTGGCATTGAGGGAAAGGCAGGATGTTGGTGTCGTAGAACTCGTGCAACGTAGTTTTTCTTGCTGGTGCTAGCTCAGCTTCAGGCTCTTCTTGCTCTGCTGGAGTCTCCTTCCTAGGCGCTGTTGCCTTTCCTGCATGCTTAGGTGCGACTGGGTCCCGAGTAGCCTTACCGCTTCTCATAGAAACAGCCTTTACATTTTCAAAGGAGAAATCCGGTTGCCCGGGAACTCGCCCCTTTTCTCTAGAAGGAACAGCGGCGACTAGCCGAGCTAACTGGGTTTCTAGCATCTTATTAAAGCTCAGCTGGCTCTGGAAGGTGGAGGACAAACTTTCTATCTTAGAGTTTATGCCCTCCAGAGCCTTATCATTTGCAGCAAGCCTTTTTGAAATAGATTCATTGATCTTAGCCTGACCAAGGACCAGATCTTTCAGAGAGAGTTTGTTAGAAAAGGAATTATTGTTGTTACCTCCCTGGTAGAATTGGCATTGCTAATTCCAGTTCCCTTGAGGCCCCTACCCATTGTTGCCGTTTACGAACTGTACCTCCTCTTGTGTCTTGGGACAGCTGTTCCCTGAGTGGCCGGTTTCTCCACAAACTTCACACATCATGTGTGAATCTAGTGGTCCTTCATTGCTGTCGGTCCCATCTTTAGTGCGGTCATCAAGGTGCTTCATGATGAGGTCCATCTGTTGACGGTCATTAATGCACATCCCAGACCATCAACTCTGACATACAAATATGCATTCACCATAGCTATTGGGATTATATCTAACAAATTCAACCAGTTTTGGTGACTATGTGTATGCAGGAGGCAACAGGTGAAATTTGAGGTGAAACGGGCTCAGTGGGCCGTCGCCCGACCTAGCCAGGTCGGCCGACGCCCAACCGACGCCAAATGCGCCTATCTTTGGATATATGCTAGGAAAGACACTCTAGACCATCCCTTGCCTGTGCACCAAGGTTGGATCAAGCCCATAAGTGAGATGGACCTCAAGAGATGCACATAGATCAAAGGGGCCACATCCACAAGTACACATACAAGATAGAGGCTGGTAAAAGATGAGGGCAATCAGGCACAAAAGGTCTGTCGGCCGACCTAGCCCGGTCGGCCGAGCCTGGCCCGGAGCCCAATGGAGCCCATCTTTGACCACAGCAAAGAAGCACATTTGGGGATCATCCTAGGCACTGAATCCATATCGGTTGGATCCAAGAGATGGGAATGGTCTAAGGGAAGGTCACACGGATTGATGGGCCCACCGACGTATCTAAGCGTACTCAATTTAGGCCACTCACCTGGAACCGTCATGAGGACCCACTCTGCAGATACCCAGCCGAAGATGGGCCCAAACGGTGCCGGTGGCACGTCGCCCGACCTAGGCCCGTCGCCCGATCTGGTCTGGAGGCCAAACCGCCTCATCCTTCTCGTGTGCGTTCCCACCGCCTCCAAGAGTCTATCTACGCCGTACACCACTCAAGGCGGTCGGCCGACCTCCCCGCGTCGGCCGACCTATGAATGAGTCCGTTCGTCCTCATCTTCCACTTGTCCACTCCCAACTGCCTCTACAAGCTATAAATAGCTGCATACCGGTCATTGAAGATCATCATCGAGCTGGAGCATCAAGTCAAGGCGAAGCCCTCCTCAAATGAGAGTAGAAATAGGGAGAGAGTGAGGGAGAGTCTGGAGGAGTCCCGGCGTGTCGGCGACCCTCCACCTGTATCTCGACGGATGCGAGCAACTAGTAAGTATCCGGGATTCAACTAGTATTTAAGTCTGAGTTATAGAAAGCTGAGTTCTCTATTGTGCTTGTGGGTTCGTCGCTTTATTTATAAGGTGCTCTAGTCTCAAGCTAAGATTAGAGTAGTAGTATATATCTTAAGCGTGGTGCTTAGGTTATCGACTACCTTCGTTTGCCTCATAGCCCCACAGATTAGAAGAGGTAGGTGGCAGATGGTGACAGCCCTGTCCGTCCTTTGTAATCCTCCACGTTCGGGTATGGTGTAGAGTTGTTTGCCGGCAATTTCCTAGAGGCCTAGGATACCCCGGTGCCCAAAACAAGCATAGGAGAATTCCCTTCGCTATATTCCTAGCTTAGTGATAAGTTATCCTCTCTACCCAGCCTTCATATAACCTCGATCGATCCAGTCAACTTTAGCGATTAGACAGTGCCCTCTTGTTCCCTGTGGATTCGATACCCTGAATACTTCTGGGTGAAGGCTACAAAGGTATCCATGCGCTTGCGGATTTATCTGCGACTGTAAGAAATACCAACACCATCTTGGCGGCCAGCATGTCCACCTCCTTTACGGTGTGCATACCGTGTTTGCGCCCCTGAAGGCGGTCAGCATTCCAGGCTTGGTTTGACACCATATTCTCAAAGAGCAGCTTAGCGGGGGCCACTGTCAAGGAGAGGAATGCCCCTCCAGCAGCAGCGTCCATATGTTCATGGGCTGTCTGGTTCAGCCCATGGCAGAAGTTCTGGAGCAGGAGCCACTCCTGCATACCGTGGTGTGGGCATGCCAGGATGTAGTCCTAGAAATGAACCCACGCCTACGATACGGTCTCCCTGGATTCTTGCTGAAAGCTGAAAATTCTTCCCTGAAGGGCATTGGTTTTCCTAATGGGGAAGAACTTGGCCAAGAATACATTGGAGCACTTGGTCCACATGTTCACCGCTTCACGGTTGGAATAGAACCATTATTTGGCTCTTTCCAACAGCGAGAACGGGAACAAGCGGAGCCAGACGGCCTCTTGTTCGACTCCCCAGATGGTGATGGTACTGCACACCTCCAAGAAATGCCGCAAGTGAGCATTACTGTCTTCATTGGCCTTCCCACAGAAGGGGCTGGCCTACATCATGTTGATCAGTGAGGCCTTGAGCTCAAAATCATGATCCCCCACAGCCACTTTCGGACCCGTAAGGATCTGGGCAACGGACGGGGCAGAGTAGTCACGGATTATCTTGTCGGCCATGGCTTCTTCTGGTTCGGTTGCTATGGGAACGAGTTGTTCTCCTTGGTTAGATGAGTCTCCGATGACTGGCTCGGTCTCCGACAAGAACACCTGAGGGATTACGACACGAGAACGTACCCTCCTTCCTATGGTATTTGGGTTCTCGACGTAGTTGGATGGTAGTTGGAAACCAGTCATACACTACTCTATTTCACGTCACAGAGAAATAGAGCAAAAGGGTAAACCTGCTAGATTACTGGTAGTTAGTTATGTTGTATTAAATACATGGATGATCAAGACTCTTTAACCAATGCTTTCCCCGGCTACGGCGCCAGAAATGCTTGTTGGCATTTCTTAGCGTCACAGAGATGCCTCAATGTAAATCTAAACGTTACAGAGATTCTGCAAGCGCACAGAAGTACGTTGTAGCATTTCACCCGAGAGTATTCCAGAGTATCGTTATTTGTTTATCCGCAGGGAAAGCGTTTAGTTAAAGAGAGGTGTCATCCAATGCATTTACTTGCAACAACATTAATCTACCATAATCTAAGCAGGGGTAAATGATATGGAAGTGAAAGGTAATTTGACACATAGAAGTTTATTGCTCATCATTATTGTAGCCTTATTTAGTCATAGAACATTAGTAAAGATTACGAAGGGTTCACTAGCATCATACAAATGGGACTTGGATATAAAACATTATCCTATACAAGCTCATACAATTGACATATGCAAGAGGACATATCGAGGTGTGCAGTGGTTCCCTCATCAAGGGACGACAGGAGGACATCTTATCATAAAGGCCTAATATCATCTCCCGAACGTGGAGGATTACAAAGGACGGACAGGGCTATCACCACCTGCCGCCTACCTCTACTAATTCGTGGGGTAGCGATACCCTCAACAGTATCCCGTATTGCAAACACCATGTTTGCAATATGAAATACAACTCTATCTATCACGTTAATAAATAGAGCGACCATAAGGCACATTGAGCCAATGTCATAGCATACGTCAACTTGAACAAGGTGCAAGACATAAGTAATATATACTAAGTATATAAAGTATAAATGAGACATACAACATAAGTATGAAGGTACTTCCATTAAGCTCAGAGTATTACAAGTAAGTAAGAGAATACAAGAACTGAACTCTAGAACTTACCAAGACTCCTTCGGAAGCCCTTCAGAAGATCTACTACTAGAACTATCACTACTAAGACTAAGACTAAGCTTGTAGCAAAGGAGAGCTCTTCTTCTGGTGTGTGTTGAGTATGGCGCCCTTTGCAGGTATTTATAGCATCCATAGGCGGTGGAGGATCAGCCAGAGGTGGTTGAGGCTATTTGGCAGTGGGCCTAGGTCGGCTGAAGTGGGCAGGTCGGCCGATCCTTGGATGCACCATCTTGAGCATTGCACGATTGAGATGTACTCTTGAAGGCGGTTTACAGGTACTGGTCAAAGGAGGGCCGAGTCGGGTGCACAGGGAGGTCGGCCGACCTAGGGTGGTCAGCCGACCCTCCACAACTGCCTCTCGGGCCCACCTCTCTCTTGGAGACTGTCATGTGGGTCTTGAGGTCGGTTCTAGGTGGGTACCATCGGTTTGGGTGCATGAAGCTCGGGTTGTGGGCCCTTCAATCCATGGGATTGACACGTGGCTCATCTTTCACCATTGACTTCAACCGACCATGATTCAGCGTCCACGATCATCTCTTAGTGTGCTTCTTTGCCTGCAGGAAAGTTGGGGTCGAATGGGTGCCAGGCCAGGTCGCCCGACCAAGCCAGGTCGGCCGACCTGGGCCTCAGCCCATTTTTCTACATCTTTTGCACCGTGGTCCCTGTACTCAAATATATTCTATATATGCATGCACAACCATTATTTGAATACAAATGTTTAAGTTACGCTTGATCTCTATTAGTTTTCTGAGCCTATTGACGGTCGGAGCCCCCGAGAGGCCCTTTCCTGGCGGCGGCTGCCCGCATCACTAGCTTGTTGTCCTCGACGTTGCCGAAGCTAGCTGGATATAAATTTGGGCCGCAGAACTTGCCAAACTTGTCCCACTGGTTCCTCTTCTGCTTCTTGCTGCTGGTCATCTTCCTCACCGAGAGACGGGGACGAGAGTTGGGAGAGATGGAGAGCTTTGGGAGAGAGCGTTGGGAGTGATGGGGTTTTATGTCCTTGTGTATATCAGGGCGCGGAAGCAGAAGCGGTTCCAATGTTCTTGTACTTTGTCTACTGGCGCCACTAGAAGAGGAGCAAGTGATATCCTTCAAAGTAGGACATTTGTTGGGAATTGAGAAGGGCCCATGATCTGCATTTGAACAAAAGAAGTGGCAACAACTAGAGGAGAGGAAGCTGCTGGCCCAGGAGAAGTGAAAGGGGACATGACAGTTGCAGTGAAGAAGTTGGTCCATGCCAAGGTTATGTTAAATGTCTTTCCACTTCCTACAAAATGTTTGGCCCAGATTCTAACTGCCTCAGCATTCTGCCTGACATGGTTGCTTGAGATACTAGCAGCAGCAAGACTAATGGCAGCCAGGCCAGGGTCCATCTCGTGAGCATGAAAGAGATCCACAACCCCTAGCTACATCTGTGAGTCCCCATCATCAAAACTGCTAGAAGAGGGATTCCTGTGAAGAAGGAGGTCAAGCTCAAATTCCTCAATCAGGTAGCTAATTGGAGAAGCTACTGGGATTGGTGGTTCAGGATCAGGAATCTGCTCAGCCACTTCAACTATTGGGTCCTCTTCAGGCAGTGGCACCATATTAGCCTGGGGGTTAATTTCCTAAAAAAATTGAGGAATAGCATTCATCTCAATGAAGGCATCACCCATGATGATTTCCTGGTTATCATCATCTATCATGAATAGGTGTCCTTGGATTAACTGCCCTTCATCTGCAATAGGTACTTGATTGAGATCAAAACCTAGAATGGGGGGTGGGGTTCTTCCTCTGGGTCATTGACATTGACTTGGACATGAGGCCAGTCTTCATTTTCTTGATTTGCCGGCACATTGTCACCCATGATGACATTGTTGAGCTCATCGCCCTGTCCCTGTTCTGTTTAGTTCTCATCTTGCTGATCCTGCACTACCGGATTTCCTCCTTGTTGTCCTTGTTCATTTTGAGCTAGCCTAGGACCTTGCTGCCAAAAACCAATGTAATCAAAGGGCTGATTAGGGTCAAAACCATCTCCAGGAGGGAGGTCTTCATCTCCTGGCATTTGGCCGGCCCAGTCAATCTGAATGATTTCACATTGCACCATCCAGGATTCTCCATTCAGCCCTTCTGCCTCAGAAATGACTAAGAATTGGGGCACTGACTCAACGTCCAACACTCTTGCTTTGACAACAAAAGTTGCTAACTTCCTTCGGTCCCCGGCCAAAGAGATTACTCTCCCAAATGATGAGATCACACTGTCCAGACACTCATCTTCCTAATAATTCAGGAGGAATCCCATCAATAGCAACTAGCATTCCCTAGTAAACTGAACTGATCGCTAGTTTCTACCACGGTTATGCTTCACAAAAGTGATGTTGACCTCATCAAAGGGTGGGGGCTGCTAGTAATTATGTTGTCACAGTCAAGAACATGGACAAACTGGCAAGGTTGAATGTCCACTATCTCCACCCTCATATGGTGAACTAGAAAGTCATGAAGCACTCCCCATAGATTATTGAAGGAGATTAAGTTACCAGGGAGGGGGGTCAATGTTGACGATGGCGATGTCCTTATCATTGCACCGTGGCCTCATAGTTACAGCACGAACAGCCTGCCTCCTATTCGGCACACGTGCCGGCACACGAGCCAATGCATGTCGTGGGGCAGGAACGAAGTCTGGTTGGTGCGCTGGAAAGCTCTGGCGTCGAGGTCACTCTGATGATCACTGCGGCCAAGATGGTGATGGAAGGGGAATTGGGGATTTCTTGTAGCGGTGGAGCCGAGGATGATGAAGGAACCGCTACAGCTTCTTCTGGTGGTTCCAAAATGACTCTGTGAAAATCCAAAAAGGAGTGAAAAACTGGTGGGCTACTTGTGTTCGGACCCTCTGTCAGTGACTCAAGGTTTCTGAACCAGCAGTTACTTCTTATCTCAGGTTCCTTCCCAAAAATAAATAGCCAGCCTGAGCGGCGGTGTTAAAGGCTTGGTGAACATCTCCAAATTCACAAAAATTAAAGCACCTTCCCTATACTAGGCCCACAGTTCGGCAACCAAACTAGAGGAGAAACGAGAATGCCAGAAGCTGGATCTTCCACAAATCTTTCTTGAAAAATATCAGAGGGGCGCACGCTTGCCAGATTCTTTCAACTTGGCCAAATCTAGATCTATTTTGGATATATTTTGATAATAAAAAATAATTGATACATTGGACCCACACATCATAGAAACCATCGAAGAGAATTTGGCAACAATTGGCATGGCAACAATACAAACAACCTTACACCAATTTTTTGGTTGCGCCACTGATTTGGTCATCACCAAAATTTTGGTAGGGTTGAGTTGGGCATAAACCAAACAAGTTTGTTGCCCATGTGACCAAAATGAAGCCGAGGCATCCAAATTATAGATTCCATTACAAATAGACTAACTAACTCAGATGCCCATCCAAAATCAACTAGAGGCATCCAAGTTCTATACCCATCTTTCTAGTTAGATCTATCTGCAGATCTGCTACACCACAATCAACAACCTCAGAAGGTGTAATCATCCCGCGTGTAGAAATGTCCAAGATGGATCTTCTTATTGATAATAAGGCGAACCTCTTTCACCTTCTTCCGAATCTGGCATACATTCAATGGCAAAAACAGAATCAACATCTCGTGGGTTTCAAAACTCAAGAAACATATTGTTGATTAACTTAAAGGGAACAAACATCACCTCGCGTCCAGACACTTCAGGCACGTCATCCTCATGATCACTCACAACATTCAGCTCAATCGTAAATGGAATCTTGTTGAAGTAGATCTCATATGCCTTTCTAGTGGCCTTCATTACAAGCAAAATAGGGTTAAATTATATACAATAACATGAACAATCAATTACATATAGCACAAGAAAAACAAGCCCAAAACTGAGAAACGAGCACCAAAAACCCACAATTTTGTGTACTATATTCAGCCACTCACCACATCTTCCATAGGCTTTGCTGCACACATGCTTGGCTAGTCAGCTTTCACGCCAGGGAGTCCGGAGTGGGCAAGGCCTTAGTGTAGATGTGGATTGGTTGTGCCTATCATGACATCATAATGTTTGACAGGTGAAAGATCAAGAAACAAAATATGATTATATGCTGGTATCATAAATGTACCCAGAAAGCAATAATTTCAATGTTTGAAGTACTGGACCTTCTATATTTAAAATTTGATTCCAATTGAAAATTAAATGAGATGCAATTAATCATCTTAACAAAATCTAGCAACTCTCAATCTATCAAATCTAAATCTACCCAAAATGAATCTAGTGAATGTGAATCTTTACCAAATCTTGCTGCATCCATAAAAATCACATGTGAATTAAATCAAGATACCACACAGCAGAAATACATGACTGAACAGTAGCACAAAAAAAGGCTTCCGCGAAAAAGGCCCCAATGCAATCACGGCCCTACCTGAACCCCACTTTTTGCAACATTCATCCAGTACTAAAATCTTAAAATCTAAGACTACGGAGATGGTGGGAGGGACAAGGGTCACCTTGTCCTTGATGCGCGATGATGAGGCAGTGGCGACATTGACGACGCGCCGACCGCTCATCGTCTGTTCGTCAACGTCCGTTGCCGCCTGCGCCTCGACGACGTGCCGCCCACTTGATCCTGTGGTGGACTCTAGGCCACTCCAACCCAAGAGGATTATGGCCCTAAGGTCACGGGAGTCCGCCTCAAGCGAAGTGCGCGCGTGTTGCGGAACTGCCTGGTGATGGGGGTGCTCTTGCGGCGAACCATCGTCGCACTGCGTGGGGAGGTGGCGGCGGGGGCGACAAGGATGTGGTTGCCAGTGGGAGGGGAAGAAGGCGATGCGGCCGGCGTGGGGGGAGGGGAGAAGAAAACCCCAGTCTTTGATGGGGTAGTTGTTTCCATCCCAAAGCCATTGACATATGGGGCATAGAAGCATAGAACCCACATGCAAGGGCCCACCGAGCCCAGGCCGCACGCATTCGCAAGAGCTGTATTCCTCGTGTGCGCTATCATATGTGAGACTGACTCACAGACCCTACCTATTGGCGCCGGGGCTTCATTAGTTTTTCATGGATCTTCGTGTCGAGGTTGTACTCGTCAGATATTTGTCCGGCAGACACCCCGCTTTGTGCGAAGATTGATCACGGTGATGAACAGAAAGATACGGGATTTTTATACTGGTTCGGGCCCTCGAGATCGAGTAATAACCCTACGTCCAGTTGCTGCTTGTATTATTTCGTCGAGTACAGATTACAATGCGTAACAAGTACCCTCGGGTGGATTGTCTAAGATTGCAGATCAATGGACATACCCTCTACGCACAGGACCCCCGCTATTTATATCCAGGAAGACGTGCCTTACAAGACAAAACAGACCTAAACCTAGTAGAACTCTAACTGTCTTCGGGCTTCCCTTCTGCGATCAGGTCATCGTGTCTTGTTCGGAGTCTTGGTCGTCTTGGAGTCGGTAGTCGGCAATCCTCGTGGTCGGGTACCCTGGTATTATGGCCTCAACAGTAGCCCCCGAGCTTATCTTGTTCAGAAAAGGTTGATTGTTCAATAGCCTTCGGGTCTTTTTGCTCTTCGGGTGATTTTTGGATATGTCAATACCTCGTCAATCACTTCTGTATGAGAGCCAGAAAAGTTCCCGAACTCTTGAATGTAGAAACCTGCATCTGAATGATAAGGTCAAAGAAAAATATCAGCCATAATAAAATAGAACTGTTCCGTCTTGGAAAATGGAACGCCCCAGGATTGATGTAACTGCTGCCCAGGGCATTAAAAACCCACTCCGCACGTCTCCCGGGATTTTAGCAGCGCACGCGATACGGCTCTGCTCTGGCTCCTCGATTCTCGTGCGAAGCGTCGCACCCCTGAGTCTTTAAATATCAGATCTCCTGGATTGACATGTACTTGAAACTTCCATCCTAAGCCTTCTTCCTCCACTCGCCATGGGAAAGAAAAAGCTTAGCAGCAGATTCAAGATTCCTCGCCTCCTTTTCGGAGACTCCCCTCGCAGCTCCGGCGAACAACCGCCCGACAAGCCGGAGGACCCGCCGGCGACGACATCACCCACCGCTCCTCCTCAGGCTCCGCTCCTGGCTCTCCCCTGGTACGGGGATGAAGGAGTCGAAGTCGAGCCACCAGAGGAGGAGGCTCCGGCGATGGCACCGCCGTCTCCCGAGGCCGCTCCTTCGAGCATTGCCGCCGGGAAACGCCCTGCGTCTTCCTCCCCAGCCCCGGCATCTCCTATCTCCCTCTCCTCCGACGACGAGCCAGAGCAAGGAGGGAGCGGAATCCGGCTGAGGCCAGAGGCGGCGCACGCAGGCGCATCTTCGTCTTCTGCTCCGGTGGACACCAGCGGCGACGAAGAATTCGCTCGGCGCCTCTTCGTCTCCCTGAACCGCGACCTGATCGGGATTCCTGGAGACGGGGCGCTCGTGGATCTCGTCAGCGACTCTGAAGAAGAGAACGCGATAGATGACGATCCACCGGCAAGCATCAGGGCGCTTTAGTATTTTGATTTTAGGATAGTTATCAATCCATTGTGAAATGTTCCCTCTTTTGGATTTAATGAAGAAATTTCACTTGATGGATGTAACTCAAATTCCTTGTGCTTTGGAAATTTATCTGTGTCAATCTGTTCACGAAATTGCTCATCCAGAAACAACATTCCCGAACGAAAAATTTCTTCCGACCAGACTAACTATCTTCAGTGTGTTCGGGAAATTTGACTCTGATCAGACATGATCGGGGCATTTCCTTGATTCACACCGATCGATTGGTCATTTAAAACTGATAACTTACCAAATAAGCTAACAGCCCTAAATGCATTGAATTGGACTTACACATTTTTCGAAACGACGCGTGCCGTAGAAAAAGGAAAGAATCTTTTTGACCCAACAGTCACTGCGGATTGCGCGGCTCAAGGGCAGGTTTTTCGGGGTTCGAGCTCCCGTGCAGAACCATAAAGCCCCCAAGCGCGGCCGCTTGAGATCTATTTGGGCCTTCGTCTTCCTCGTTCGTATCCACAAAACATTCGCCATTTTCTTCCCTCGTCCACTTGCTCCTCCAATCCTACTAGCTTCCAATCGCCATGGCGTCCACGCACCAATCATCTTCTGGCACTGAGTCCACAGGGGACCAGACCAGCACCGCCGCCGGACGAGAACTCCGCAGTGGGAACACGATCCCCACCGCGAACGAGTACTGGTACAAATCAACCACGACGGCCAAGCATTTGCAGAAACTGGAGGACCTTGGACTACTCCCTGACACCACACTTTTCCCTTGCCGCCATGCCAAAGGTCAGATGTATCCGACCCCCGACACTCTCGAGATGGTTGTGTTCTTGGAGTTCTTTTATTGTGGATTCGGGGTTTTTCCTTCTGATTTTTTCCACAGCGTCTGCGAGCATTACCAGATAGAGCTTGTGCACCTAAAGCCCGGCGCTTTGACAATGCTTAGCGTCTTTGCCTTTCTGTGCGAAGCCTGGTTAGGGATTAAGCCTTCACTGTTGCTGTGGAGATATTTTTATAGTCCTTCATACTACAAGAACCAAGTGATGCTCGGGTCCATCGGGTTTTCCTTGAGAAATCGGGAGATGTACATCCGCTTCCCAGTTAAAGATTACTGGAAAGGATATGAACATCATTGGTTTTACATCACCCTTCCCCAAGCCTCATTAGCCAAAGGGAAGTATCTGATGCCCTATCTCAAGGATTCGGCCAAAGCCCTGCCAAGAATTACCCCGGAGATGCAGAAGCATATCGATCGGATCTTGGAGCTCCGCAATGCTGGGCTGACGGCGGTCCATGTAGCAGAAATCTTCATCAGATGGAGATTCATTCCACTTATGAATCGCGACCGCTACGCTTGGACATTTACGGGATACAAGGACCCGAACAGAATGAAACCCGATGGTGAGCATTTGTTTTTCTGTTCGATTGTTTTTCCGAGTTCGTTTGGTCATTTGAATTCATGACTCTTAACTTAGCAGTTGTCCCAGAGACAGAAGTGGCCATGCGCCTGAAGAAGATGTTCGGGGCTGATCTCCCGGACTGGGAAAACGTCCCAGCACCCTACAGCGCTGATAACCCTCCTCCAGAGGTAAACTGTTACTCAGAAAAATCTTCTTTTTTCTTTAATAGTGATATGATACACCTCTTTATTCCCGACCAGGCCCCAGCTATTATCGATGCCCCCGCCCAGAGCGGTGCCATCAATGTCGAAGAGGAGGGGGATCAGCCCGTTGATCAAGGCACCAGGGCCCCGACCAACGAACAACCCGAATCATCGCCTGGTTTGGAGAAAGAGGTCCCGAGCAGCCCCCAGGCGATTATCCCCCGAACCCGAAAACGCTCTCGTAGTGTGGAGAGGACAGTTCTCGACTCGGGAGCCTTTGGATCGCCTGGGCCCGCAAATCTGCAGCCCATTCGTGACCAACCTCGTCCTGTTGCCCAGGTATCGAGCATGATCGTATTCGGGCGTTTATTCGCAGCTTTTGATCGCATAACCAAAGCTAAACATGATCGGGAGATTTCTCGGCAGGAAAATCGTCCGACCAGGCAATTATCAAAGCTTATCCCTGGTGCCAAGAGATTTAAGGTTAACATCCCGACGGCCGAGTAAGAGCTTTGACAACCTTTGATTATGTATGAGCATTTTTCTTAAATGCTGTCTTACTGTATTTGATTGTTCGGGAATTCAGGCATCCCGATCCCACAGCTTCTCCTCCTGTCAGACCATCTGCCAGAGAGAAAACTCCCGAGCCAGACTTAAGAGCACAACCTGACAGCTCAGAGAGGACTGCAGAGATTGTGGGACCCATCCCGATGCCCCTGGGCCCGATCATTAGCGCGCTTTCGGAGCAATGGCGTTCGCTAGACGCTCGTGCCTCTGCTGCAGAAGCGTCTGTGATCAGACTGGGAGCCCAGGTGACTGTTCTCCAGTCCGAGAAAGAAGGTACACGCTTTAAATCTTATGCCTTGCTTATTGAGTTTTTATCCTCAAACTTTTGTTCATATGCTGCCTTTGACCCTGTAGCTGACTCCAAGAGCATTGAGGTGCTCAAAGAGAAAAACTCGGATCTGGAAGGAAGACTGGCTGACTTGACCGCGCGTCTTGAAGCATCAGAAAAGCGCAGTTCGTCC
>CM014277.1:36005972-36024781 GCA_004135705.1 Alloteropsis semialata
GCTTGATTCTCCACATAAAACCACTTGTCATTCCAGTCTTTAATGGAGTCATTCATCTTGAAGTCGAAGTAGACGTTCTTCATCCCCTGACGCAACTGAAATCCGGCCCCGCCGACTACTTTGTCCGGGGTGGACTTCACACGGAAGAGGCAGCGAAACAGATTGAAGTGGGGATCGATCCCCAAGAAGGTTTCGCATAGATGAATGAAGAGGGAAATTTGAAGAATAGAATTGGGATTGAGATGGACCAATTCCAATTTATAGTAAGAAAGAAGCCCTCGGAGAAAATCATGAGCGGGGAGGGCAAATCCGCGTTCATAAAAGGCTACAAAAACCACGATTTCGTGGATTTCTTCGAAAGGCCAGGCCTTACCTGCATCAGTGCGCCAACAAGAGATTGATTTATCCAGTAGATAGCCTTGCTCCACAAGACCCTGCACCATCTTGTCTGTAGCCTTGGATGGTTTCCAGGTGAGAGCCGGCGCAGGGGAGTTTTTGAACACTGGCATATCGGTGATTGGGATCTTGAATTTCTTTTTGCTTGTGGCGAATTTGCTCTCCATAGGCTTGCTGGAAGCAAGTTTCCGACCCATCTTGCCAGACGAGATTCTCGATTGATTCTCGAACGGGGCTTGAGTGGATTGCAGATTGCGCGCGGAGGCGAAAAGAGTTTGAGGATTTCAGTAGTGAAAGCGACTGCGGTGGGGAGGAGAATACGAACGGTTCACCCTCTGTCTTATAAGATTGAAGCGGTAACCCTAAGCGTATTCTCCGTAACCCGTTTTCCAAAAATACGCCAACACTTATGTATTCGCGGTGACAAACCAGATGCATATTTGTGCGGCCATTTCCTAACGAGCTAGGTCATTTTCCGATGAATTTTCATTCTCGGGGCTGATGCTTAATAGGATTTATTTCCACATCAAAGAATATACATATTTCAACAGAAGTCTTTAAGCTTATTGTCATCTGCTTTAAGCTTGGGGGCTGGGGGGAAATAGTATATTTCTTTTGGAAAGTTTTTTCAATAAAGACCCTGGAATTGTTTTTAATCCTTGAAAACATTTCTAGGCTCGGGGGCTAGACCCATAATGGGTCCATCTTTTTTCAAAAGCTGGACACCATTATAGTAAATGGGGAAGTTTTTGCATCAATCTTGGTTCATGAACCAAGGCCCGGGGGCTGGCTGCAAAAGAAGTCGGCAAAGGAGCACATCATGTTCACTTCTGAAGGTTTTTCAACAGGCAAGACGACGAGGAAACAACTCGGCTGATGTTGAAATCGTTGAGAAACAACCCGGCAGGCGTGAAGACATGAAGACGCTCGGGGGCTTGATGGTCCAGGATCCATGGGAGTCCTCATGGGCCATAGTCCCATTAGGAAATTGGGCCGGCAACCCTGACTGATACAAGGAAGGACTGTACAGCTTAAGGAAACTAGTCGGGTGCTGGGAAACAACCCGGCCTACTCATGTTAGGACTCTGTGTATTGTATCCGACTAGGAGTTTGTATTTCTTGCCTTGTAGACCCTGTCCCCGAGTATATAAGGTGAGGCACGGACCCCTTATAAAATCATACCCATCAATATGAGAAGATCCACCATACAGGACGTAAGGTATTACGCTCTCTACTCGAGGCGGCCTGAACCTGTCTAAATCGTCTCGTGTTCACCATCGTGCTTCTGGTTCCGACGAGGCCCCCACGAACAACTCGACTACTTAGGGACCCCCCATAGTAGGCTAGCCGGTATAAAAATCGACACCAAGACTCCTTCAGAAGCCCTTCAGAAGATCTAACACTATGACTATCACTACTAAGACTAAGACTAAGCTTGTAGCAAAGGAGAGCTCTTCTTCTGGTGTGTGTTGAGTACGGCGCCCTTTGCAGGTATTTATAGCATCACAAAGGCGGTTGGAGCCAGCCAGAGGCGGTTGAGGCAGTTGGGAGGTGGGCCCAGGTCGGCCGACCCTTGGATCCACCATCTTCAGCGCTTCACGGCTCAAATGCAATCTCCATGGCGGTTTACAGTTGCAGGTCAAAGGAGGGCCGAGTCGGGCGCACGAGGAGATCGGCCGACCTGGCTGGGTCGGCCGACCCCCTATAACCGCCTTTAGGGCCCATCTTCCTCTGGGAGACTGATATGTGGTTCCTAAGGTTGGTTCCAGGTGGGTTCTGTCGATTTGGGTGCACTTAGCTCTGGTTATGGGCCCTTCAATCCATGGGATGGACATGTGGCTCATCTTTCACCATTAACTTCCACCGACCATGAATCAATGTTCACGATCCTTGCTTAGTGTGCTTCTTGACCTGTGTAGGAAGTAGGCTCCATCGGGGTTCAGTCCAGGTCGCCCGACCTAGCCAGGTCGGCCGACCTGGGCCTGTGCCCAGTTTCGTCCATCTTTTGCACCGTAGTCCCTGTACTCAAATATATTCCAGATATGCATGGTACAACCTTATTTGAATACAAATGCCTAAGTTATGCTTTGATCTGTATTGGTTTCTGAGCCTATTGACGGTCGGATTTTATGTTATAAGGACCGTCAACAACTCCCCCAAGCTTAACCTTTGCTCGCCCCGAGCAAAGACTTAGAACTTTTAGGCTCAGTGGATCAGGAGTTGCGTCCCCATTACTCCTCAAAAGTACCAGTGGTTCAACAAGATATTCTATCAAGGATTGAATAAGCTGGTAAAATAAACTTCCCTTATTACCTTGGCCTTTCATGGGGCTTGTAGCTTCTCCTTGTCTTGGGCGGTTGGTAGCTAGAATGACTTAGACCAAGCACCTTTCCTTCTACCTTGCTTGACAATCAAACCGGAGGTTTTGAGATTTTTCAAAAGGTGGAGTTCCTAGGTGGTACTTCTCAAGTCACTCATGGCATATTTCCTTACCCTTTTCCTCTCTCAACTCTCTTGTCACTCATTGAAGTGGAGTTTGTGCTAGGAGAGCTATATAGCATACTTGTAATGCACATATTGTAAAGTCAAAATCAGGATTCAAGGAGAAATAAATCATACCTTCAAACCAAGATGTGCACATGTGTATGTGGCATGGTGAATGATAGCTCTTTTTTTAAGGTTTCACTTCTCCTTAAAGAGTTTCTTCTAGAGGCATGGCTTTGATTCGAGAGCCTTCTTGTGCTCTCCCACTTTCTCTCTCTCTCTTTTTTTACATACTTGGACCTTCATGTGTCCATTTTTTTTTCAAAAGCCCATGCCTCTTCTTGCAATAAGAATGGAGAAGAGTGCCATACTTTATGTAGAGCTTTTATTTGGTGGATGGATGGGTGTCATGTTTACTTCCAGAGTAGAAGTATAACATGTATGAGGTGGCATGTGCGTGATCTTGGCTTTAAAAGCATGAGGTAAATCTCAAAAAATCTCAATGACCTTGACAAAACTCATTGCAAAGCAAGTTGCTTATGTAGGGGTTTAAAACATTATGGGCTTTGGTAGGGAATTTAATCACCATAAGGAACTCTTTATTTTATTTTTCTAAAAGAGAAAACTCCGGTCATCAAGTCCAGCTTAGTAAGATCTTAGGGCAACTCTAGTCTTATCATATCATAGCCAACAACAACCTAGACTAGAGCTTGCATATGCTACCCACAGATAGACAAGATAACAGAAAAGATCATGCTTAACCAGCAAACTCAAAGCTTAAGAGAATAACAGGTTGAAACATAGGTACAAGAGAGAAATAAGAGCAACTTTTCATCATATCCAAAATAAAAGATTTAAGCATGAACTTAAAACATTTAAAGAATTATTATGGATGGCTCTCATTTACAAACTTTATTTGAATGAAAAAACTTTATTCAACAATACTTACCTGAACTTACCTGATTGAGGGTCCTCCCCCAAGCTAGTCTGTTGGCATCGATGTACCTGTCGGCGCAGGACTCGTGTTTTACGTCATCGAGCGAAGACGTCCCCTTTGTAAGATTCAACTTGATGAAGCAGCACCTTACCCTGGAGATGAGGATACAGATGATTTAACCTGCCATACCTGTTTTCCCTTTTTTGGCGGTCGACAGCTTGTTCCGGTGTTTTCTTTGTCTGTGCTTTTGCACCGCGTGTAGACTTCTTGTTGTGCTTTGCATAATACCGGATGGGGAAATCCTTCTCCCAGAATTTCTCCATGAACATAATCAGGCTGTCTTTCTCTGGAGGCGTCACCTCCACTTCTTTGACGTTCTGACTGTTTCTCCCATACTTGATTTTGATCATGGAGCACTGCTCCACCTTTGGCCTGAACTCAAACTTCTCCTTCTTTCCATTTATGTGGAGCTGAATTTCTCCAGCACCCACATTGATGTGAGCATCTGCTGTACTCAAGAAGGGTTGCCCTAGGATGAGCGACGAGTCATTGCCCCCACATCCATGTCTAACACCACGAAGTCGACAGGGACGAAGCAATCCCGGATGCGCACCGGAATATCTTCAGCTATCCCCTCCGGGTAGCGAACCGTGGAATTGGCCAGCTGCAATCTCATGGGAGTAGGAGACAAGGTAGTATAGTTTAGGTGGTCAAAAACTATCTTTGGCATTACGCTGACACTTGCCACCAGATCACAGAGTGCATGCTCAAAGTGCTGTGTCCCGATTGTACACGTGATGGTGGGGCATCCTGGGTCCTTTTTCTTCTCTGGGACCCTGTTCAGGATGGCTGCACTGCACTCCTCAGTCAACTTTACGACCTCGGTACTCGGGAGTGGACGTTTGTTGTTGAGAATATCCCTCAAGTACTTTGCATAGGTCGGTACCTGCATAGCATCCAGCAAAGGCACATGTATATTTAATTTTTGTATAACTTCTACGAACCTAGCGAATTGCTCGTCCGCGGATGGTTTCTTTTGACGCTGTGGGAATGGCAAGACATTGGAGTTGTAGAACTCATGCGGCGCGGTCTGGCCAGCTGGTGCTGGCTCGGCTTCAGGCTCTTCTTCCACTGTGGGAATCTCCTTTCTTGGTGCTGCTGTTTTCCCTGCATGGTTAGGGGAACTGGGTCCCGAGTAGCCTTGCCGCTCCTCGTGGACACAGCCTTAACATTTTCAAAGGACGAATCCGGTTGTCCGGGAATTCTTCCCTTATCACCAGACGGGACAGCGGCAGCTAGCTGAGCTAATTGGGTTTCTAGCATTTTGTTAAAGCTCAGCTGGCTCTGGAAGGTGGAGGACAAACTTTCTATTTTAGAGTTTATGCCCTCCAGAGCCTTATCATTAGCCGCAAGCCTCTTGGAAATAGACTCATTAATCTTGGCCTAACCAAGGACAAGATCTTTAAGGGAAGGTTGATTGGAGAAACAGTTATTATTGTTACCTCCCTGGTAGAATGGGCGTTGCTGATTCCAGTTCCCTTGAGGCCGGTACCTGTTGTTGCCGTTCACGAACTGTACCTCCTCTTGTGTCTCGGGGCAGTTGTTTCCCGAGTGGCCAGTTTCTCCACAGACCTCACACGTCATGTGTGAGTCCAGTGGCCCTTCATTGTCGGCGCCTCCATCCTTGGTGCGGTCGTCGAGGCGCTTCATAATAAGGTCCATCTTGGCGGCCAGCATGTTCACCTCCTTTACGGTGTGCATACCGCATTTACGTCCCTGAAGACGGTCATCATTCCAGGATTGGTTTGACACCATCTTCTCAATGAACAGCTTAGCGGCGGCCACGGTCAAGGAGAGGAATGCCCCTCCAGCAGCAGCATCCATGTGTTCACGGGCTGTCTGGGACAGCCCATGGTAGAAGCTTTGAAGCAGGAGCCATTCTTGCATGCCAAGGTGGGGGCATGCTAGAATGTAGTCCTGGAAGTGATCCCATGCTTCTGGAACCGTTTCCCCGGACTCTTGCTGGAAGCTGAAAATTCTCCCCCGAAGGGCATTGGTTTTCCCAATGGGGAAGAACATCGCCAAGAAGGCGTTGGAGAACTTGGTCCATGTATTCACCGCCTCACGGTTGGAATAGAACCATTGTTTGGCTCTTCCCAACAGTGAGAACGGGAATAAGTGGAGCCTGATGGCCTCTTGATCCACTCCTCGGATGGTGATGGTGCTGCATACCTCCAGGAAATGCTGCAGGTGAGCACTGGCGTCCTCATTGGCTTTCCCACAGAAGGGGCTAGCCTACACCATGTTGATCGACGGGGCCTTGTTGGTATTTCTTAGCATCACTACTTAGAGTAGTAATGGTACTAGAGATACTTCATCGTAAATCTAGACGTTACAGATATTCTGCAAGCGCACAGAAGTACGTTGTAGCATTTCACCCGGGAGTATTCCAGAGTATCGTTATTTGTTTATCCGCAGGGAAAGCGTTTAGTTAAAAGAGAGATGTGTCATCCAATGCTCTTACGTACAACAGTATTAATATACCATAATCTAAAACAGGGGTAAAAGATATAGAAGTGAATGATTGGGTTGACACACAGAAGTTCATTGCTCATCATTATGGTAGTCTTAGTTAGCATAGTACATTAGTCAAGATTAATAAGGGTTCATTAGCATCATATTTATGGAACTTGGATATACTACAATACACTATACAAGCTCATTCAATGATCATATGCAAGAGGACACATCGAGGTATCCAGTGGTTCCCTCATCAAGGGACGACAGTAGGACGTCTTATCATAAAGGCCTAATACCCACTCCCGTACGTGGAGGATTACAAAGGACGGACAGGGCTGTCACCACCTACCGCCTACCTCTACTAATCCGTGGGGCAGCGGTACCCTCAACAGCATATCGTATCCCAAACACCATGTTTGCAATACGAGATACAACTCTATCTATCACGTTAATAAATAGAGCAACCAAAAGGCATATTGAGCCAATGCCATAGCATACATTCACTTGATTGAGGTGTAAGACATAAGCAGTATATGCTAAGTAGATAAGGTATAACTGAAGCATATAGCATAAGTATGAAGGTATTTCCATTAAGCTCAGAGTATTACAAGTAAGTAAGAGAATACAAGAACTGAACTCTAGAACTTACCAAGACTCCTCTGAAAGCCCTTCAGAAGATCTAACACTATGACTATCACTACTAAGACTAAGACTAAGCTTGTAGCAAAGGAGAGCTCTTCTTCTGGTGTGTGTTGAGTACGGCGCCCTTTGCAGGTATTTATAGCATCACAAGGGCGGTTGGAGCCAGCCAGAGGCGGTTGAGGCCGTTGGGAGGTGGGCCTAGGTCGGCCGACGTGCCAGGATCGGCCGACCCTTGGATCCACCGTCTTCACTGTTACACGGCTCTGATGTAATCTCCAAGGCGGTTTACAGTTGCAGGTCAAAGGAGGGCCGAGTCGGGCTCACGAGGAGATCGGCCGACCTGGCCAGGTCGGCCGACCCCCCATAACCGCCATCGGGGCCCATCTTCTTCTGGGAGACTTACATGTGGGTCCTGAGGTCGGTTCCAAGTGGGTTCTGTCGGTTTGGGTACACTTGGTTCTGGTTGTGGGCCCTTCAATCCATGTGATGGACATGTGGCTCATCCTTCATCCTTAACTTCCACCGACCGTGAATCAACGTTCATGATCCATTCTTAGTGTGCTTCTTGACCTGTGTCCAAACTGAACTTGATCGGGGCTCAGGCCAGGTCGCCCGACCTAGTCAGGTCGGCCGACCTGGGCTTGTGCCCAGTTTTGCCCATCTTTTGCACCGTAGTCCCTGTACTCAAATATATTCCAGATATGCATGGTATACCATTATTTGAAAACTAATGTCTAAGTTATGCCTTGATCTTTATTGGTTTCTGAGCCTATTGACGGTCGGATTTTATGTTATAAGGACCATCAACAACTCCCCCAAGCTTAACCCTTGCTCGTCCCGAGCAAAGATTAGGACTTTTAGGCTCAGTGTATCAGGAGTTGCTTCCTCATTACTCCTCAAAAGTACCAGTGGTTCAGCAAGATATTCTACCAAGGATTGAATAAGCTGGTAAAATAAACTTCCCTTATTACCTTAGCTTCTCATGGGGCTTGTAGCTTCTCATTGTCTTGGGCAGTTGATGGCTAGAATGACTTAGACCAAGCACCTTTCCTTATACCTTGCTTGACAATCAAACCGGAGGTTTTGGGATTTTCAAAAGGGCGGAGTTCCTTAGGTGGTACTCTCAAGTCACTCATGGTGTATTTCCTTACCCAATTCCTCTCTCAACTCTCATGACACTCATTGAGGTGGAGCTTGCTAGGAGAGCTATATTGCACACTTGCAATGCACATATTGTAAAGTCAAAATCAGGATTCAAAGAGAATTAAGTCATACTCTCAAACCAAGATGTGCACGTGTGTGTATGGCATAGAAGATGATAGCTCTTTTTACAGGTCCCTCTTCCCTTTTTTATAAAGTTGCTTCTTAGAGACATGGCTTTATTTTTGAACTAAGAGCCTTTATTTGCTCTCTCTCTTTTTTTTTAGTCCATGTCTCTTTTTGCAACAGAGTTAGGGAAGAGTACCATACTTTATGTAGAGCTTTTATTTTGTTGATGGATGGATGTCATGTTCACTTCCAGAGTAGAAGCATAACATGTATTTTGTGGCGTGTACGTGACCTTGGTTTTAAAAGCATGAAGTAAATCTCTAAGAATCACAGTGACCTTGACAAAACTTATTGCAAAACAAGTTGCTTAAGTAGGGGTTCAAAACATTACGAGCTTTGGTAGGGAATTTAATCACCATAAGGAACTCTTTGTTTTATTTTAGAAGAGAAAACTCCGGTTATCAAGTTCAGCTTAGTAAGATCTTAAGGCACTCAGATCTTATCATATCATAGCTAACAACAACCTAGATCCGAGCATGCTTATGCTACCCATAGACAGACAAGATAACAGAAAAGATTATGCTCGACCAGCAAACTCAAAACTTAAGAGAATAGCAGGTTGAAACATAGGTACAAGAGAGAAATAAGAGCAACTTTTCATCATATCCAAAGGAAAAAGATTTAAGCATAGACTTAAAACATTTATGGGATTATTATAGATGGCTCTCATTTACTAACTTTATTTGAATGAAAAACTTTATTCAATTAATACTTACCTGAACTTACCTGGTGGAGGATTCTCCCCCAAGCTAGCTTGTTAACACCGATGTACCTGTCGGCGCAGGACTCGTGTTTTACGTCGTCGAGCGTAGACGTCTCCTTTGTAGGATTCAACTTGATGAAGCAGCATCTGATCCTAGAGATGAGGATACAGATGATTCAACCCGCCATACCTGTTTTCCCTTTTTCTGGCGGTCGACAGCCTGTTCCGGTGTTTTCTTCGTCTGTGCTTTTGCACCACGTGTAGACTTCTTGTTGTGCTTTGCATAGTACCGGATGGGGAAATCCTTCTCCCAGAACTTCTCCATGAACTTAATTAGGCTGTCTTTCTCCGGAGGTGTCACTTCCACCTCTTTGACGTTCTGACTATTTCTCCCGTACTTGATCTTGATCATGGAGCATTGCTCCACTTTTGGCCTGAACTCAAACTTCTCCTTCCTTCCATTAATGTTGAGCTGGATCTCTCCAGCACCCACATTAATGTGAGCATCAGCCGTGCTCAAGAAAGGTCGCCCAAGGATGAGTGATGAATTGTTGCTCATGTCCATGTCCAGTACCATGAAGTCGACAGGAACGAAGCAATCCCGGATGCGTACCGGAATGTCCTCGGCTATCCCCTCCGGGTAGCGAACCGTGGAATCGGCCAACTGCAGTCTCATGGGAGTAGGAGACAAGGTAGTATAGTTGAGGCGGTCAAAAACTACCTTTGGCATTACGCTGACACTTGCTCCTAGATCACAGAGCGCATGCTCAAAGCGTTGTGTCCCGATTGTACATGTGATGGTGGGACATCCTGGATCCTTCTTTTTCTCCGGGACTTTATTTAGGATCGCTGCACTGACACTCTTCAGTTAGCTTTATGACCTCGGTACTTGAGAGTGGACGTTTGTTGTTGAGAATGTCCCTCAAGTACTTTGCATAGGTCGGTACCTGCATAGCATCCAGCAAAGGCACATGTATATTCAATTTCTGTATGACTTCTACGAACCTGGCGAATTGTTCGTCCGCGGATGGTTTCTTTTGACGCTGCGGGAATGGCAAGACGTTGGAGTCATAAAACTCATGTGGCGCGGTCTGTCCAGCTGGTGCTAGTTCAACTTCTGGCTCTTCTTCCACAGTAGGGGTCTCCTTCCTTGGTACTGCTGTTTTCCCTGCATGATTAGGGGGAACCGGGTCCCGAGTAGCCTTTCCGCTCCTCGTGGACACAGCCTTAACATTTTCAAATGACGAATCCGGCTGTCTGGGAATTCGCCCCTTATCACCAGATGGAACAGCGGCAGCTAACTGAGCTAATTGGGTTTCTAACATCTTATTAAAACTCAGCTGACTTTGGAAGGTGGAGGACAAACTTTCTATTTTAGAGTTTATGCCCTCCAGAGCCTTATCATTAACAGCAAGCCTCTTAGAGATAGATTCATTAATCTTGGCGTGACCAAGGACAAGATCTTTAAGGGAAGGTTGATTGGAGAAAGAGTTATTATTGTTACCTCCCTGGTAAAATGGGCGTTGCTGATTCCAGTTCCCTTGAGGCCGGTACCCGTTGCTGCCGTTCACGAACTGTACCTCCTCTTGCGTCTCGGGGCAGTTGTTCCCCGAGTGGCCAGTTTCTCCACAGACTTCACACGTCATGTGTGAGTCCAGTGGCCCTTCATTGTCGGCGCCTCCATCCTTGGTGCGGTCATCAAGGCGCTTCATAATGAGATCCATCTTGGCGGCCAGCATGTCCACCTCCTTCACGGTGTGCATACCGTGTTTGCGTCCCTGAAGACGGTCGTCATTCCAGGATTGGTTTGACACCATCTTCTCGATGAGAAGCTTGGCGGCGTTCACAGTCAAAGAGAGGAATGCCCCTCCAGCAGCAGCATCCATGTGTTCACGGGCTGTTTGGGACAGCCCATGGTAGAAGTTCTGAAGCAGGAGCCACTCTTGCATGCCATGGTGGGGGTTTGACATCATCTTTTCGATGAGAAGCTTGGCGGCGTTCACGGTCAAGGAGAGGAATGCCCCTCCAGCAGCAGCATCCATGTGTTCACGGGCTGTTTGGGACAGCCCATGGTAGAAGTTCTGAAGCAGGAGCCACTCTTGCATGCCATGGTTGTCGGATTTATGGACCCGGCAGTCCACACAGGGTAGCCTACGTGGTTGATTTGTTGAGGGACAGATCGAGGATCACAAGACGATGGTAACACAAGACGCAAGGATTGAACAGGTTCGGGCCGTCAAGATGACGTAATACCCTACGTCCTGTGTTGGGTGTATGGATTGTTGTGTATGAAGTTCCTGAAGGATCTCCGTAGTTGGGTTCTGTCCTAGGTTGAATGATCGGGTGTTGTGGTTGTTGATCGTGGGTTGTAATGTGTTCTGGAGGGGGGTCTCAAGGCGCCTTATATAGTCCGGCTGCCTTGAGTTACAAGTCGGCTAGAGATCGTAACCTACCCGAAATACAAGGATTCGATCCTATAACGATTACAGATATCTTTCCCTATAATTCCGGCTAGCTTATCTTGATCTCCGAGCTTCTTGCGGGATACGCCGTCTTCTTCCTTGCCGCGCGCGCCGTCGCGCCCATCCGGTTCGCCCGACTGGTGGGCCTCCAGAGTGGTGGGCCACCCAGTCTGTCAAACCGATCCAGTTGCACTCGGATTGGGCCGCCCCTTGCTGGTTGGGCCAATCCGCCTTCTGGGTACCCCTGGGGGTCTACCTCCGACAAGCCCCCGAGTAGTACGTGGTTGAGAGACAAGTCGGCGAGGCCGTGCTGTCTGATGAGCGTCGAGCCTGCTGCAGTTGGAAGCGAAACCGCGTGATACTGGAGAGAAAAGAGCCGTTTCCCAACGGATGCGCCGCGAGGTGCGTCCGTTGGCCGTAGCCCCCGAGCCTTGAAGCGATTCCGAAGGAATCGGTCCAAGGGTTAGTAGCCTTCTTCTGAGGTCGTCAGACAATCAACGGATGCGCCGCGAGGTGCGTCCGTTGGCCGTAGCCCCCGAACCTTGAAGCGATTCCGTAGGAATCGGTCCAAGGGTTAGTCAAGGAGCATCTGGCTAGATCATCCGACGTTAATTTCGGCGCCCAGCCCCCGAGCGTGAGGGCCGGGTCGAGCTGTCCGAGGCACGCCGAATAGTCGCCCAGCGCCCAGCCCCCGAGCGTGAGGGCCGAGCACGCCGAGTGGTCGTCCCGGCGCCAGCCCCCGAGCGTGAGGGCTGAGCACGCCGAGTGGTTGTCCCGGCGCCAGCCCCCGAGCGTGAGGGCTGAGCACGCCGAGTAGTCGTCCCGGCGCCAGCCCCCGAGCGTGAGGGCTGAGCACGCCGAGTGGTCGTCCCGGCGCCAGCCCCCGAGCGTGAGGGCCGAGGCGCGCCGAGTAGTCTCCCATACCCTGCAACAAAGTAGAAATTCAAGAGGAGAAGGCATTCGGCGATATAAATATTAATGAACTCCGCTTCCTGCTTTTAAGTCTTTTAATTTCCCCGGGGAGTTAGCCTGTTACGTTTATGCACCTGATCCCCGATAGCCGTAGTCCATAGCGCAGGGAGCTGGGCCGCGTGCACGCGTAGGAGCGTAGGCATACGGAAGAGTCGAGATTTCACGGATTAAGGCGTGTGCTCTCGAGTACTTTAGCGACTTGTTTTAAAGCTCGCGGAATTGACGAAGTTATTCAATTGATACTTATCTTGGCGAAGGGTTCGAGTCCCAGAGGATTCCTTCTCTGTCGGGTATGCCAAAGGCGAGGCAGGCAAAGCGGTGTCGTACCCGAGACGCGGCATCAGGAATAGTGTTTCCGTGACCGCACAGGACGCTCCCGTGGTCGAGTGGAGCCGAAGGCGACAAGGGTGACCTGTGCATCTTTGGTCCAAAGGGGAGACGCGTGGCGCGGAGTCCGCGCTCGTCGTTGTGGAGGAAATTTCTCGTCCTCGGGTGACCAGGGGCTATAAATACCCGTCGGGGAGCCTGAGCTGCTACCCAAGAGCGAATGGATATAGGATCCTCGCTGTCGACATGCCGGAGGCTCATTGTTGGGTTCATCCACCGGGGAGAGTTCAGGGAGCCAGCAAGATATGGTGCTAGAAGAGTGCTTGCGAAGAACCTGAGGCGTTGATCAGCGTCTGAGTGCTGTCCCATTCACCCCCGCATTCCCATGTGATGAGGGCCATGTGGGGTGAAATGCTTTGTAGAGCAGGGGATAGCCGAAGGCATTCGCTACCAACCCTCCACCGGTGCAGTCCCGTAAACGGCTGCAGTGGTGCTACAAGAGAGCTTGCGAGGAGCTCAGGTGAACCGAGCTTGCTCCGGATGTAGCACTAGGCGCAGGGACGAGTGCCCCAGGCCGTCATCTTGGCGGTTGATGTGTTTGATGTTTGTAACCGGCGCAAGTCCGGCCCCGTTGTAACTGCATTTCCTGCAAAAGGATTGCATTGTCTGTCGCAATTTGTTCACAGCGTCAGTTCCCGAGTGTTTCGGGGCTGATCGAGCCCTCATGGCGTGCTGCTTTTGATATGGTGCTAGCCCCCGAGTCCGAGTGCTGGTCGAACCTTAGCGGTACGCCTTCAATTCTGCAGTGTTGGCCTCCGAGTGGTTCGGAGCCAATCGAGCCCGAAAGGCACACTGACTTAATCGTGGCGCCAGCCCCCGAGCATGAGAGTTGTTCGAGCCTTAGCGGCACACCACTGGGTTTGCAGTGTTGGCTCCCGAGTGGTTCGGGGCCAATCGAGCCCGAGAGGCACACTGACTTAATCGCGGCGCCAGCCTCCGAGCGTGGGAGCTGTTCGAGCCTTAGCGGCACACCACTGGGTTTGCAGTGTTGGCTCCCGAGTGGTTCGGGGCCAATCGAGCCCGAAGGGCACACTGGCTTTGTTACGGCGCCAGCCCCCGAGCGTGGGAGCTGTTCGAGCCTTAGCGGCACGCCGACTTCTTTGTTTTGCTCGAGTGCTTTGGAGTCGTTTTTTACCGTTGACGCCCGGCGTGTAACGGAAGGCGAAGCGCCCAACGGCTCTTTTTACCATTTCGCCCGCCACCGCTAATCGCGTTATCTCGCGGTAATTTCGGGCGTCAAGGCGCGCTATAAAAGGTGAGGGTTAGACCCGGAGGGAAATCCTCCCATTCCCAGATCCGTCCTCCCTGTTCTTCGCTTTTCATCCCGCCGCCACCAAAGCTCCCATTGCTCGCCAGTCCGTTGTGCGATCTCAGCCACCACGGGGAGCGCAGCCTCGCTGATGCGATCAAAGACCCCTGCCGTTAGATCCATGGCGGGGAGGAAGAAGCTCACTGGCGTCCCCAAGTCTGACAAGATCCCCTCCCCTGTCCTCGCGTGGGTGCGGGGGAAGGTAACCACAGAAATGCTGGAGGAGATGGTGGAGCGGAGCATCCTGCCGTCTCAGGCCGTGGCGGAGTGGCGGCCGAGCGCAGGAGAGGTGTTCCCGTCGGAGAACTCCGGCGAGCTGGTCCTTTTCAAGCCTTTCTTCGAGGCGGGACTCGGCTTGCCCACGGGGGCGTTCTTCCGAGGGCTGCTGCACTACTACGGGATCGAGGCCATCAACCTCAACCCCAACTCCATTATGGCGATCTCGGTCTTCATCCACCTCTGCGAGGCGTATCTGGGGATCTCTCCCCATTTCAATTTGTGGAGGTACCTGGCTGAAGCCTCAGCCGAGCGAGGAGAAGATGGTGGTGGTTGGAGGCGCTGGGTTTATGCTGCGTCAAGGGCGGAAGGACGAGTACTTCGACATCGCCCTCAACACCTCCAACAAAGGATGGAAAGCCGAGTGGTTCTATGTCGGGAACCACGAGCCGGTGATCCCCTGCCATACCGGAGAGCGGCCGAAGGTTAAGGATTGCTGGAATGAGCTTCCTGACGCCTCCGAGATGGATGAGGTTGACGAGCTCCTTGTGCTGATCAAGGAGCTGAAGGATCAAGGCTTGACGGCGATTGGTATCGCCTGCAACTTCAGCAGGCGGCTGATCCAGCCGATCCAGGAGCGGAAGCACCCGAGCTACGAGTACTCGGGCCGAGATGATCCCACTCGGGTTGCTAACCGCACCGTGGGCAATGAGGAAATGAAGGCGCGTGTCGGTGGGTTCTTCCTCGACCACGTGTCAGAGAAGGACCAGCCGCGCCCTTTTTCGCTGAAGAGGCCTCCACCACCGGTAAGTTGCCTTTCCGAGTTCTTTTGAATGTTCTTTCTTGTCGTAATTTCTGGTTTCGTCCGTTGGCCGTCTGATTTTGCGTCTTCTCTTGCGCAGGATCGGGTCTTCGAATACTTCTCTGCTGCCCCACTTCCGGAGGACTTCCCGAGGAAAGTGATTCTCGAGGACGCGCCTCCGGCTGCTCAGGGCGGCACTCGGGCAGAGGGGGCGGTTGAACCGCCTGCTCCCCGTATATGGGCGCCGAGTGACACGGAGGGCTCTCTGAGTCCTTCGGATGAGGAGGTGGTGGAGGACCGTCCGCGGAAGCGCCGGGCGGCTGTGGCGAAAAGGAATAACCGCGGGGGCGGCGTTTCCAAGCGGGCGGCAGTTGCTGACGACGGGGCGGCCGACGACTCGGCCACGTTGTCGGATGAAGCGCCCTCCGTCCGGGATGCAGTGGCTGGTACGGTGCCGCCGCCTCCCAAGCGGAGGCGCACGAAGAAGGTGGCGGCGAAGAAATCGGACGCGCAGCCGGCTCAGCGGCCGACTGCGGGTTCAGACGCCGATGTTGACGAGCCGGGACGTCGTTCCCCGGCCGTCATAGAGGAAGAGGAGAAGGACGAGGCGGTGCCCGACGACGTGTTCCAGGAGCAGGAGCACGCCTGGGCCATGGGCGTCTCGGTGGAGGAGAGGCGGCGCAGGGTGGCGGAGACGCTTGTGCAGGCCACGGCGGATGCAGGGCCAGTCTCCGATTTGGGGACCAGGCCAATCCTCATGGCGGCTTCGTCGCAGCGGCGTCCTAAGCTCCCTGTCTTCCGGCCCCGAGTCGCGGTGGTGAAGAGTACTCGGTGAGTTGTCGGTCTTCACATTTCTTCTTGTTATCATTTATCTTCGAGTTCTTGTTTTAACTTCCGAGTGCTTTTTTCAGCAATGCCTCCGATCTGGACGGTGAGGCGGCCAGCGGGAGGGCTCCTTCAATTGATGTCCCGCGAGGCCCGAGTGCTCCCTTGGCCGCACCCGCGGGCCAGTCATCCTCGGGTGCTACGCCCGAGGTGACGAACTCGGCCGATGGGCCAGGAGCGACGCAGACGGCGGAGGTCCCAGTCGGGCGTGACCCGGAGGTGGTAGTGGAGGTGCCGGCGGCCGACGATACGGCGATTACTCCAAGCGTCACTGGGGATCCTGTCGTGGACACGGTGATCCAGTCTTCGCCCGTAGGCGCGGGCGACATTACTCGGGGAGAAGCCCAGGAGGAGGATCTGCCGAAGCAGTTGGACACCTCGGGGACCATCACTGTCCCCGGGTTCGACGCCATGGCGGAGAAGGAGGGCTCGGTGATCGCCGAGCTTCAGATTGCTGTCGACCACGCCCAGCGCCTTGCAGCGGTTAGATTCCTCCCCTGTCTTGATGATCTTTTCTTTTTCTTTATTGGTTTTCTGAGTTCTTCGCCTTTTCGGATGGTTGTAGAAATTGGCTACGCTCCGGCAGTCGCGCCTTGCGCAGGCTCAGGACGCGGAGTCGGCGCTCCGTCGTGCGGCGAAGGCGGAAGCAGAGCTCAAATGGGTCAAGCGTCAACGCGACGCTGCCAAGAAGAGCTTGAACGACGCTATCGTGGAGCATCAGCATATTCTTCATCGTAAGGCCCTGTCCTTGTAATTCCCGAGTAGTTGCTGAACTGTAGGACTTTACCGTGTTGTTTTCGTCCTGACCGAGTGCTTCTTTGCCTTTCCAGAGAAGGAGATGGAGAGGGAGCGTCACGTCACCGAGCTGAAGGAGCTGCGATTTGCGAACGCAACTCTGCAGCAGTCGGAGGAGGTGATGGCGGGCAAACTGAAGCAGGAGCAGGACTTCCGGAAAGGTGCGGACATGACGATGCTCCAAGCCATGTATACAATTCAGAATAACTCTCAAATCATAACAGGCTTGGAGCAAGATCTGTCATCGGCGCATCTGGCCCTGACGGAGGTCAACGAGGCGGCGAGGGAGCTGCTGGACTCCGTGGCTCCGGAGGAGGGTGAGCCGACTGCCTTAGTCCCGCGTCTTCAAGCCGCGCCAATCCGCATCGCCGAGTTGATCAAGGAATCGGCCGTTGTGTGTGCGAACGACGCCTTGGCGCGTGTTCGGACACTATACCCGCGGATTGACCTTGCGCCGGTCGGAGATGGGGTGGCGGCGGACGCCACGGCGGAGCAGGTCGACGCGGCGATGGCTGAAACTCGCCTGATCGCCGAGAAAGTTGGCGAGGCTCTCAAGTTTGAGTAGAGTCCTGTATTCTGTAGCAGAGTAGTGTAAACTTTTGTATATACAAGTGGTCAGAAACAAGTAAAACAAGAGTGTTGGATACTTTGTTTTATGTTTTAACGTTGCCCGAGTAGCTTTTGCTGAAATGTGCTTTTCCCTTTGCTTCACTTATCCTAAGTTCATAACGTCGAGAGCAGATCCCGTGCACGTGTAGAAGGCTTAGGCGTCGTTCCAGGCCCGGTTACACAGCATTTAGTTAAGAACTACTCGGGAACAGAGTGATTCCGAGAGGTTTTGCAAGGAGAACAAATATACGAAGAAAAAAGCATATACTATTATTAAACTTTGTGATACATAGCTTTTCATGGGTAGAATCGGCGTAAATGCTCTATGTTCCACGGGTGTGGGACCTCGGTGCCATCCTCGTATTGGAGACAAAAAGTACCCGGACATATGACCTGAGTCACGATGAACGGGCCTTCCCATGGGGCGGAGAGTTTGTGAACCCCTGCAGTGGATTGCACTCGGCGTAAGACGAGGTCACCAATGTTGAAGTCCCATTCCTGGACGTTCTTGTCGTGGTAGCGTCGGAGTTGTTGCTGATAGCGCGCATGCTGTATGAGCGCGTTAACTCGGTGTTCTTCGATGGAGTCTAGGTCCACCTCGCGAGCTGCCTCTGCTTCACCTTCGTCGTAGTTGTCGATGCGCGGAGATCCAAAAGCAATGTCGGTGGGGAGGATCGCCTCGGAGCCGTAGACGAGGAAGAATGGAGTATGACCTGTTGCACAACTCGGCTGAGTCCTGAGTCCCCGAATGACTTGTGGTAGCTCTTGGTGCCACCGTCCGGCGAATTTCTTCAATGGGTCGAAGACTCTTGCTTTTAGTCCTTGGAGTATCATGGCGTTGGCTCGTTCCACCTGTCCGTTGCATCTGGGATGGGCGACGGAGGCGTAGTATACACCGATACAGCTGTTCTCGCAAAAGTCCCAGAAGACGGATCCGGTGAACTGTGTCCCCATGTCGGTGATGATCTTGTTAGGGACTCCGAACCGGTGTGTGATTTCTTCGACGAAGGCGGCGGCTTGCTTTGATGTTGGAGTTCCGACGATGGCCTTGTACTCTATCCATTTGGAGAATTTATCGATGGCCACGAGGATGTGTGTGTAACCTCCCGGGCAGCTCTGAATGGTCCCACCATGTCCAACCCCCAACAGGCGAATGGCCACGAAGGCGGGATGGTGCGTAGAGCTTGGGCCGGGAGGTGTTTCTGCTTGGCGAAGAATTGGCACCCCTGGCATCGGCGGACGAGTGCTTTGGCGTCGGAGACGGCGGTGGGCCAAAAGAACCCTGCTCGATATGCTTTCCCGACTAGTGTCCTGCGGCGGCGTGGCTTCCACAAACTCCCGAGTGGATGTCATCAAGGATC
>CM014277.1:36025781-36085054 GCA_004135705.1 Alloteropsis semialata
CACCATTCGAGGAGTCGAACAAGAGGCCATCAGGCTTCGCTTGTTCCCGTTCTCGCTGTTGGGAAGAGCCAAACAATGGTTCTACTCCAATTGGGAGGCGGTGAACACGTGGACGAAATGCTCTAATGCATTCTTGGCTAAATTCTTCCCCATTGGGAAAACCAATGCCCTTCGGGGGAGAATCTCTAGCTTCCAGCAAGAGTCCGGGGAGACTGTCCCGGAGGTGTGGGATCACTTCCAGGACTACATTCTTGCATGCCCCCACCACGGTATGCAAGAATGGCTCCTGCTCCAGAACTTCTATCATGGGCTATCTCAGACCGCTGTGAACACATGGATGCTGCTGCTGGAGGGGCATTCCTCTCCTTGACCGTGGCCGCCGCTAAGCTGCTCATCGAAAAGATGGTGTCAAACCAATCTTGGAATGACGACCGTCTTCAGGGGCGCAAACGCGGTATGCACACCGTGAAGGAGGTGGACATGCTTGCCGCCAAGATGGACCTCATCATGAAGCGCTTTGATGACCGTACCAAGGATGGGGGCGCCGACACTGAAGGGCCACTGGACTCACACATGACGTGTGAAGTCTGTGGATAAACCGACCACTCGGGGAACAACTGCCCGAGACTCAAGAGGAGGTACAGTTCATAAATGGTAACAACGGGTACCGGCCTCAAGGGAACTGGAACCAGCAACACCCATTCTACCAGGGAGGTAACAACAATAACTCTTCCTCTAACCAACCTTTCCTTAAAGATCTTGTCCTTGGTCAGGCCAAGATTAATGAATCTATCTCTAAGAGGCTTGCTGCTAATGATAAGGCTCTAGAAGTCATAAATTCTAAGATAGAAAGTTTGTCCTCCACCTTCCAGAGCCAACTGAGCTTTAACAAAATGCTAGAAACCCAACTAGCTCAGCTTGCCGCCGCTGTTCCTTCTGGTGATAAGGGGAGAATTCCCGGGCAACCGGATTCCTCCTTCGAAAATGTTAAGGCTGTTTCCACGAGGAGCGGTAAGACTACTCGGGATCCAGTCCCAACTAACCATGTAGGGAAGGCAGTAGCACCGAGGAAGGAGATCCTAGAAGAAAGGGAAGAGCCTGAAGCCGAGCTGGCACTAGTTGGACAAACTGCGCCGCATGAGTTCTACGACTCCAACGTTTTGCCATTCCCGCAACATCAAAAGAAGCCATCCGCGGATGAGCAATTCGCCAGGTTCGTAGATGTTATTCAAAAATTAAACATACATGTGCCATTGCTAGATGCTATGCAGGTACCGACCTATGCGAAGTACTTGAAGGACATACTCAACAACAAACGTCCACTCCCAAGTACCGAGGTCGTAAAGTTGACTGAGGAGTGCAGTGCTGCCATTCTGAACAAGGTCCTCGGAAAAGAAGAAGGACCCAGGATGTCCCACCATCACATGCACAATCGGGACACAGCATTTCGAGCATGCACTCTGTGATCTGGGGGCAAGCGTCAGCGTCATGCCAAAGGTAGTGTTTGACCGCTTAAATTACACTATTTTGTCCCCTACTCCCATGAGACTGTAGCTGGCCGACTCCACGGTCCGCTACCCGGAGGGGATAGCCGAGGACATTCCGGTGTGCATCCGGGATTGTTTTGTCCCTGTCGACTTCGTGGTATTGGACATGGACGTAAGCAACGACTCGTCGCTCATTCTTGGGTGATCCTTCTTGAGCACAGCAGAAGCTCACATTAATGTGGGTGCTGGAGAGATCCAGCTTCACATTAATGGCAAGAAGGAGAAGTTTGAGTTCAGGCCGAAGGTGGAGCAATGCTCCATGATCAAGATCAAGTATGGGAGGAACAGTCAGAATGTCAAGGAAGTGGAGGTCACACCTCCAGAAAAGGACAGCTTGATAAAGTTTATGGAGAAGTTTTGGGAGAAGGAATTCCCCATCCGGTATCATGCAAAGAACAAGAAGCCTATACGAGGTGCGAAAGCACAGGCGAAGAAAACACCGGAACAAGCTGTCGACCGCCAGAAAAGGTAAAATAGGTATGGTGGGTTAAATCATCTGTATCCTCGTCTCCGGGGTTAGATGCGGCTTCATCAAGTTGAATCTTACAATGGAGACGTCATAGCTCAACGACATAAAATACGAGTCCTGCGCCGACAGGTACATCGGTGTCAACAAAACAAGCTTGGGGGAGGACCCCCAATCAGGTAAGTTAAGGTAAGTATTACTAATAAAATTTTCTTTTGAATAAAGTTACTAAGCGAGAGCTATCTAGGTTAGTCTCTTAATGTTTTGAGTCTATGCTTAAATCTTTTATCTATGGATATGATGAATAGTTGCTCTTATTTCTCTCTTGTACCTATGTTTCAACCTGCTATTCTCCTAAGCTTTGAGTTTGGTGGTTGAGCATGATCTTTTCTGTTGTCTTGTCTATCTATGGGTAGCATATGCAAGCTCTAGTCTAGGTTGTTGTTGGCTATGATATGATAAGACTTGAGTTACCTTAAGGCTTATACCAAGCAAGACTCGATAACCGGAGTTTTCTTTTAAAAAATAAAATAAAGAGTTCCTTATGGTGATTCACATTCCTACCAAAGCCCAAACTGTTTAAAACTCCTACATGAGCTACTTGCTTTTGCATTGAGTGTTGTCAAGGTCAGTGAGATTTTTAGAGATTTACTTCATGCTTTTAAAGCCAAGATCACGCATACTCCACCATATACATGTTTCACTTCTACTCTGAAAGTAAGCATGACATTTATCCATCCACCAAATAAAAGCTCTACATAAAGTCTGGTACTCTTCCCCAACTTTATTACAAAAGGAGACATGAGCTAAAAAAAAGAGAGAGCACATAAAGGCTCTGTTGACGCAAAAAACCCGGCCAGTGGATTTCCATGCATGCAACACGAAGGCCTGGGAGATTTGCTTAACTCCGGCGCAGGTCCTGTATCTTGAAATTCGGGGCGTGCCAGTCAGTTTGACCATTCAACTGACAAGGAGCATGATCGATATCATATAACGAACCGGCCATGCCTTTGCAGAATATAACCAGTACAGAATAAGGCCGATACGCTGTTCATCATCTTAACTGCTTGATCATCATCTCTAATACATCTGCTAGCTTTCCGATCTCTCGTAGCTGTTGAAGAATCAGATTAATTCACATGGCGTAGATCTAAATCAATCTAGCAACCTCAAACAACCGAATAAGCTGCCTTCAAATAACCAAGATAAATCTAGCTCCGACGTAGGGAATCTAGATCAAACCCGAAAGCTCGAAGAACAACCCAATAAACGATTAATCACTGAATAACCAAGAGAAACCCAGCTCCGACGTAGGGAATCTAAACCAATCTTGGCAACCCAAAGATAAATCGGTGGCACCATTGCCTCACGTAATTGCTCGCAGATATAATAAAGACAGCTCTCCCGCAGCTAATCTTGATGCAATGATAATAACAGATCGGCTTTGCCCGTTGCAATATATTCAATAAGCTGTGAAAGCCGATATGTTGTCCCTCCTGCCTAATCTCTTGGACAAGAAGCTCGCAATGATAATCATCCTGATAGAACAGTAACAAGATCGTTCCAATATTCACAGTTGTTGAAGAAACAGATTGACTCACATGGCGTAGATCTAAACCAATCTAGCAACTCCAAGCAACAGCATAAGCTGCCTTCTAATAATCAAGAAGGATCTAGCTCCGACGTAGGGAATCTAGATCAAACCCGATATTCAAAGAACAACCAGATTAAGTCTATAAAGATGAATCGGACCTGGAACGATATTGTCAGCTCAAATCGGACTAAACCAATGCTCATAGCTGTTTGAAGAGTCAGATCAATTCACATGGCGCAGATCTAAATCAATCTAGAAACTCCAAACAACCGCATAAGCTGTCTTCTAATAATCAAGATAAATCTAGCTCCGACGTAGGGAATCTAGACCAATCCCGAAAACTCGAAGAACAGCCGTCAGTAACAGATCGGCTATTATATTGAATAAGCGAAGTAAAGCCGACATGTTACGTTGAACAGCATAAACGAGAAAGGGCGATGCGCCTCAATTCAAAGCTTACGCTAATTCGGTAGTTGAACCATCCAAACGAGAAGAGGGCGATGCGCCTCAGATCAAAGCTTGGATCGATCCGGGTGACGGAACTCGCGGCAGGCTGGAGATCGAAGACTGATGCAGCCCAGCTTGCTGAAGAACTCGTCGATAAGCTACATGGTTCCTAAGGTTTTGGCGTGATGCCAGTTTGTATATTGATCGAGAGATAGAAACTTACAACGACCGTCATCCCTTTATATTTATAGGGGCGGCATGGACCTCACGTACGGGAATAAAATCCTAACAACTCCTAACTAGTTAATCATAGATATCCCAACTAAACAAAAAGGAAATATTAAGATACATAGACTCTAACTTCCTTTATATAGAGTCCTTGCTAATGAAGCTTCTTCGGCCGTCTTGACAATCCGTGCACATGACTAACCTGGACTTGTTTATTTTAATCATCTTGCTTGACGCACGAGCTCTCCCTTATTGGCAACACTTAGCTTTCTTTATTCTGATGCACGTACGTGCCATTGCCATGTTTGACCATCAATTAATATTTTCCTTTATTCAATTGCCTTGCATACAGCCTGGACACTTCTTTTCATTAATGAAGGTTCTTTCTTTAATCACCTTTGGTTACTTCCCAACATACGTACGCCTGTAGTCATCGCAATGTACATCATGCAGCTCGTAAAACCATCGGCTCGTCTTGTCGATCGTCTCCTGTAGCCGTTTGTTTCCTCCTGCCGATTCTTGCATGTAGTACACCTTTGCCGATTCTTTAGCCGGCTCTTCCTTAATATTTCTTCTAAAATCTGCAGCTTCCGTCTTGATTTTTCCTCAGATTATCGGCTTTATTTTAGGGACTTCACGGGCCATAAAATTACCAAATTCTGGTGTCAACACAGGCCCCCCCAGTTCGAAGTATGAATTCTTCATGCTTCGAATTATTTTTTCCGAGAGCCGATAAAATTTTCTTTCTGCCGATGTATACATCTGCTAGTTTTCTTCCCTTTAAATATTCATTGAGTCGAGTTCTTTTCCAACAAGTGCTTCGATTGGAGATTTATCGGCTATCCAATATAACATATGTAGGAAGTAGAAGCCGATGAATATAACCCATTGACTGATGCATTGTATCAATTTATTTATTATATTTCGATCCTCGAGTCCGTAATTGCATCTTCCCATAAGAGACTTCAATCAATTGCGTAAGCTAATGCATCGGACCTCAATTGGCTGCTCAAGCCAACGTATTGGACCTCAATCGGCTGCCCAAACTAATGCATCGGACCTTCATTGGCTGCCCAAGCACATGCATCGGACTTCAATCTCGGCTGCCCATCAGACATTCCTATCACGTATCTGCGGTATCTGCCTTTCTTCCTTGACACGGTCCGATGGTGAACCATCGGTTTCTCAATCGGCCCTGCACCCTTCAAGTTGCATCTTTCCGTCTGTGTGCAACCTTCTTCAATTTTTTTTTTTAATATCAGCTAATACCAAATATGATGGCTGTCATCCAAATAAACATGCGTGCAATGCTTCGAGCAGAATCAGCCGACGCATTTTACTGCCTCTTTGGCTAATGACGAGCGCAGGTTTGATCGGACCAACCAACTATCGGCCCCGAGTGAATGACAAAAGATCGATTATATAACAATTAGCTCAGTTAACCGACTTATCTGATCAACTATGCAATCAAGAAGTGGCACAAAATGAAAACTGATCAGCTAAGAGTCCGATAGCTCCGTGGAGACTCATCAAACTGTGGATCATCTCCATCGGCTGTTGAAATATAAATTCTGAGATTATCCAAAAGCCGATTCTTCTTTTTCCTCCTGATGAATTGATATATTCCACTAGCTGATAGCCAACACATCCTTTCAATTAATATCTTCATCACTGATCATGGGCCAATAAATCCCTGTAATTCACCAGCAGGTTCACATACACAGTCATTGAATTATTCATATGGCCGATCATCTAGTTGCCGACCAGGTTCCTTTGGCTGACGACGCACGCAAATCCAATCAGACTAATCGAACCTTTGGTTGACGAGCGCAAATCATTCAAATCCAATCGGACCATCTGTCGGCCGAAAAATCATCAACTTAATTAACCCCACCATCGGCTAACCATTAATTGATCCTTGACACAGCTGGCGAGCATGTGTCGGCGGAAGTAGCTGATGGTGCACAGTTCTAGACAACAAGGTCATCGGCTGAATGTTCAGTCTGCTCTTTATCTGTATCATGAATCGGACTGTGCAGCTGATAGTTTATTAAAGTAACCCCGTCGGCCCTTCAAGGAGCAGCGCTAGCTTTCCAATGTGAAGTATTACAGCCGATGACGATTATTCTGATAGCTGACGCTTCTCTTCAAGTGATCGGCTAATGCACTTCCATCATGCGCTATCTTGTCTTGGGAGTTTACAGAAATCCGGAGCCCCGTATCAGTACAGCAGTATTACTTCGTTAAATCGATTTTGGAGGATCAAACCGGTAAACAGGCCTGCCCTTCTGGCCGATGACGAACATATCAGCCTGTTCTGATCGACCTCGTCGAAAGAGACCTTCAGCCTACATCAGACCTCCAAGTTCCACTATCGGACCTCCATCGGACTTCGAGTTGCTCCGAGACAGATAAAATAACCATATAGCACACTCTTTATGCCAAGACGGACGGAAACTTCACCATCGGCTTCAATTAATGAGCTTGCTCCCCAAAATAACATGATTATATGGCCGATGCCACAACCATCGAGTCTGACGATTGTATAAAATAGGTAGACCAATCAATCTTTAGTCAGAATATTCCCATGCCATAAGCATAGACAACCTGTTTAGCAGATATTCTTCTTGCGACCACGGCTCATTATATGTTTGAAGTAATCGGCTTCATTGGAACTTCCATCAACCTTCAAGTATAATAATCAAACAGTCAATGTAATTAATCAGTAGCCGATAAGTTTCTGGGAGGGATAAATCTCCACACGATGTAACCATGCAACAGCGGAGAAATAGAGAAATATCAATTCCTTGTCTCTATTTTGAATTCCGATGCCCCCCTCCAAAGCCTGACAGCTTTTGAAATAAAATAACTCCATCAAACCAAGGTTGCTTCGGTCATCATTATCGGCCATTAGAAAAGTAGCATACCAATAATATAGGCCGATGATTCACTGCTGCTACAATCGGACCATCCTCAAGTTTTGACGAGATGCCTGCTGCTTGAAAAGAAGCCGTAATCGAACCATCTTCAAAGACTCTAGCCGCCTAAATACTATTATAATATTTTTCTCTTTGGTCCGATGCTCCCCTGATCAAAGTAGCTACCTGAAGGAAACAGTGGAATCTTTGAACGAGTATAAACGGAATCATAAAATATTATCTTTAGCCGATATATTTAATATATGTCATCAGCTTTCAATATGGAATCCAATCTGCTGAAATACATCTGACGATTTTTTATTCCCCTGGCCGATAGGATTGTATACCTTCACAGTAATATTGGACCGGCCTCTATTGTAGCAGCAAATCAAGGAATCCATCAGCTTACCAAACAAAAATATAATATAATATCGAATCTGAAAGCTCCAGCCGATGCTTCCCCACATTAATCAAGAATCGACTGATATAATAATTGTAGATGTATCTGACTTCAAATCAAACGATGTGGTCCCACTGGGCGTGCCAAAAATGTGTTGACGCAAAAAACCCGGCCAATGGATTTCCATGCATGCAACACGAAGGCCTGGGAGATTTGCTTAACTCCGGCGCAGGTCCTGTATCTTGAAATTCGGGGCGTGCCAGTCAGTTTGACCATTCAACTGACAAGGAGCATGATCGATATCATATAGCGAACCGGCCATGCCTTTGCAGAATATAACCAGTACAGAATAAGGCCGATACGCTGTTCATCATCTTAACTGCTTGATCATCATCTCTAATACATCTACTAGCTTTCCGATCTCTCATAGCTGTTGAAGAATCAGATTAATTCACATGGCGTAGATCTAAATCAATCTAGCAACCTCAAACAACCGAATAAGCTGCCTTCAAATAATCAAGATAAATCCAGCTCCGACGTAGGGAATCTAGATCAAACCCGAAAGCTCGAAGAACAACCCAATAAACGATTAATCACTGCATAACCAAGAGAAACCCAGCTCCGACGTAGGGAATCTAAACCAATCTTGGCAATCCAAAGATAAATCGGTGGCACCATTGCCTCACGTAATTGCTCGCAGATATAATAAAGACAGCTCTCCCGCAGCTAATCTTGATGCAATCATAATAACAGATCGGCTTTACCCGTTGCAATATATTCAATAAGCTGTGAGAGCCGATATGTTGTCCCTCCTGCCTAATCTCTTGGACAAGAAGCTCGCAATGATAATCATCCTGATAGAACAGTAACAAGATCGTTCCAATATTCACAGTTGTTGAAGAAACAGATTGACTCACATGGCGTAGATCTAAACCAATCTAGCAACCCCAAGCAACAGCATAAGCTGCCTTCTAATAATCAAGAAGGATCTAGCTCCGACGTAGGGAATCTAGATCAAACCCGATATTCAAAGAACAACCAGATTAAGTCTATAAAGATGAATCGGACCTGGAACGATATTGTCAGCTCAAATCGGACTAAACCAATGCTCATAGCTGTTTGAAGAGTCAGATCAATTCACATGGCGCAGATCTAAATCAATCTAGAAACTCCAAACAACCGCATAAGCTGCCTTCTAATAATCAAGATAAATCTAGCTCCGACGTAGGGAATCTAGACCAAACCCGAAAACTCGAAGAACAGCCCGTCAGTAACAGATCGGCTATTATATTGAATAAGTAAAGTAAAGCCGACATGTTACGTTGAACAGCATAAACGAGAAAGGGCGATGCGCCTCAATTCAAAGCTTACGCTAATTCGGTAGTTGAACCATCCAAACGAGAAGAGGGCGATGCGCCTCAGATCAAAGCTTGGATCGATCCGGGTGACGGAACTCGCGGCAGGCTGGAGATCGAAGACTGATGCAGCCCAGCTTGCTGAAGAACTCGTCGATAAGCTACATGGTTCCTAAGGTTTTGGCGTGATGCCAGTTTGTGTATTGATCGAGAGATAAGTTTACAAGCTGCCATGACCCTTTATATTTATAGGGTTGCTGGACTTCGCGTACAAAAATAGAACTCTTAAGCCTAAACCGAATATAACTCATCTACCTTATTTATTTAATACGTTACATCTCGCCGCCTGCTAGCCATTCATATCTGTTGCCCCTGCTAGAAACAATAAAATATTCCGGCCATAGTGCTAATCCTTTCACGTGCGATGTCCAGCTATGTATCAACAGATATGCTGCTTTAATCCCGTTGCGTTGCCCGGCCAAACAATAATAAAATATTTCTTTTCTTGTCTCACGCGTAATCTCCAGCATGCAAATATATTGCAAGGACTTTCCTCCTGGACATACTTCCGTATGCAGACAATATTAGGCCAAGCTTGCAATAATTATTTCCATTAAGCTGATATCTTTCCTTGATATGTATCATGGAATCCACCGCTCGCGACTTGATTTTCCTTAAATTATCGGCTTTATTTTGGGGACTCCTCTGGCCATAAAATTACCAAATTTCGGTGTCAACACATGCCCCCCCAGTTCGAAGTATAAATTCTTTATGCTTCGAATTATTGGTCCTGACAGCCGATAATCTTTTATTCCAGCCGATTTAGTCTGATCACTACGCAAAAGACCCCGCCAGCTTCGTGTCTACTAAGAACCACCAGCAGCACCTTGGCTTGATTGGACCTTCTGCTGACCATCGGACCATGGCTTGATGTGTCCCTGATCGGACCATGGGCTTTGTCTTTCATAAGCCGATCTATAAACTGTAGAGCCGATGGCTACTGTATCTTTGAGCTGATATCTCCCTTCAGCCGATGAGGAGCAGACCTGCAACCTGATCTAATAGGACTGTCTATCAGCCAACTTCCATCGGACTCTAAATTGCACCATCGGACCTGCAAGCTGCATCATCAGACCTCCATCGCCTCCTCCATCGGCTATCTTTTCAATTTCTTTCATCGGCTATCTGCCTTTCCGTGGTTTGGACGTATTAAGCTTAGAGCCGATACATTTTATATCATCATAACTGCCGTACACTGAGCCTCAGAACAGTGTTGGGTTATCGTCGGCCTGGAATGAGATTCCTCGAACCGGCCATGCAGCTCATCGTACCAGCAACCATGGTGCACGGCCGCCAACATGTAGTCGTCAAGCGACGATCCTCCAGAAATTGGACTGGCAGTACTTGCAGGAGGGAGCCCTTGGCGTTGGCGCACCTGTGACATTGGCGGCCATGGCGTCGTCATGTAGCCGTCGAATGACGATCTATCAGGAACATGGCATCACTCCTCCAGTTCTTGCAGGACGGAGTCATCGGCGTCGGCGTATCCGTGACATCGTCGGCGGTGCTGTCGCCGTTGTTGTCCTCCATGAGGGATCCATCCTCCGACGGGGCAGCAGCGTGCTGATCTCGCCATCGATTATCTTGGCGATGTGAGTCACCTCGTGATTCGTGACACCCAGTTCCATCACCATCTTCGTAGCCATGCTCAGTACTGTGTCCATATCAATGTCGATGCATTATTTGTACATTATCGGACCTGCCAGCACTAGTGACCAATGCATTGTGTCCTATCGGCTCAACTTCCAATTAATCAACCAAAGGGTACATTAGCCGATAGTACAACTATGCATGCATGGTCCGATTTACTTAGCCGATGATAGATACAGCCACTTGATTATTTTCCTCAACTCTGAAGCTTCGTGTAGCCATTGTACTAATTTATTCTAATTTAAGCTGGTAATCTTGTCAAGCTCTTTTTCCTTTTGACATAAGTGATTTTTACTAGGGAGAAAATCAACTCCAGCTGATGTCATCTTGACCACGCATCTGGCATCTTCTCTCGTCGGTATCTTTGAGGATGTTAGCTGCAACCATGAAGTCGGCCATGTGTTCCTCTGACATCTCGGCAATCATGAACATGAGCAACACAGATAGTATGGCGCCGACGTCGAGCATACCGCGCCAGCTAGGTAGATCGGTGAGCGAGTGAAGGCATAATTAGAGGTGCAACTGACGAAAAGGATCCAAGAGGGATTTGTTCCAGGACGTATGTAGAGCAGACTCAAAATAGCATCGGCAACCAGTTGTAGTCCGTGGCTTGAAATGTATTGCCCCAAAATCCCTTTGCCATTGCATCGGTCTTGACGAAACCTTTGGTTGCCGAACTTCCAGTATACAATATATGGCATAAGACTTACTGCAGCCCTTCCATAAACTAGGATTTTAATTACCAGCTTCAATTATCATTGGCTTCAATGTTGAGACGCATCTCCCTTGGACACGGGGTCCTTTGTAGTTTATTCTGATGAGCCTACCACCTGTATCGGCTTTCGGTTCCTGACGATTGGTCCCATTGTAGAGCCGACAGATGTATGGACTATCTCGTAATAATCATTGGCACATGGTTTCTGAATATCTGACATTAGGAAGTGTGCCAATTCTCTTGAACTTTGTTGGTCCGATGTAGGCTACATGATTACACGTGGAACAATAGATATCGGCTCTAGTCATACTGTTGCATAAAAGGAAAATGAGTACCAGTCTTGTAGCCGATACTAGCCAGGTGCAGTTTTCAATCAATGGCACGCAAAAAGCTCCGCGATTAGTCTGGCCTCTGGCGTCGAAAATCCTGCACTGGAAGGTCCGACGTACTCTACTGCTTTGGCCGATGATGAGCGCAAGTCCGATCGGCTTATGTCGGACCTCGGCATATATCGGACCTTGAGGTATCATCAAGAATCAGCTCATGGTTGCTTCCAGATATTTTCTATCGGACTAATCATTTTATCAAATCGACCGATACTTCATCTGCGTCTCCCAGCAATCAATAATATATATATTTTTCTTCATTCCGTCAGCCATTGCCATGGACTGGTAAGCTCCTATGTAGCCTCCTGGTCTGATCAACCTCGTTGAAGGAAACCATAAGCCTCGGCAGCTAACGTATCAACCCATTATATTATATATTCGAAGCCATCAGCTTACTGGTGCCTCCATCGGCCATCCATACAATGTGTTGAACAGAATCGGCCGATGCACTTTACTGCCCCTTTGGCCGCAGGTCCGATCGGACCAACCAACTAACGGCCCCATGGTGAAGGACAAAAAGATCGCGTCGATGAACTTAAACACAATATCGGCCAACTCATAAGGATGTCAGTAAACAGTCGATGCCGTATCTTAACAAGCCTGAATATATGCTCCAATCGACAATCGGCTCCTGAATAAATAACCATGTAGCTATTTGCTTTCCCTCGCATAGACAATCTGTGCTCCATCGGCTCTTGATATTGGAATATAATATGTTCTGAAATTATTCCATAGCCGATTCTTCTTCTTGCTGCTTCAAATAATATTGAAACTGAAATATTACTCACAATAATTGGACGAAGTGCAGGACGCCGATAGGATTGTATATCTTCACAATAATTGGACCGATCTCTATTGTAGCAGCATAATCAAAAATTCCATCAGCTTACAGTATAGTAATACAATATAGAATCTGAAAGCTCCAGCCGATATTTCCCCGCATTAACCAAGAATCGACTGATGTAATCAATGGTGGATATATCTGACTTCAAATCAAACGAATGTTGTCCCACCAGGCGTGCCAAAATATGTTGACGCAAAAAACCCGGCTGGTGGATTTTCATACATGCAACACGAAGACCTGGGAGATTTGCTTAACTCCAGCGCAGATCATATATCTTGAAATTCGGGGCGTGCCAGTCAGTTTGACCATTCAACTGACAAGGAGCATGAATGATATCATATAGCGAACCGGCCATGCCTTTGCAGAATATAATCAGTACAGAATAAGGCCGATACGCTGTTCATCGTCTTAACTGCTTGATCATCATCTCTAATACATCTGCTAGCTTTCCGATCTCTCATAGCTGTTGAAGAATCAGATTAATTCACATGGCGTAGATCTAAATCAATCTAGCAACCTCAAACAACCGAATAAGCTGCCTTCAAATAACCAAGATAAATCTAGCTCCGACGTAGGGAATCTAGATCAAACACGAAAGCTTGAAGAACAACCCAATAAACGATTAATCACTGAATAACCAAGAGAAACCCAGCTCCGACGTAGGGAATCTAAACCAATCTTGACAATCCAAAGATAAATCGGTGGCACCATTGCCTCACGTAATTGCTCGCAGATATAATAAAGACAGCTCTCCCGCAGCTAATCTTGATGCAATCATAATAACAGATCGGCTTTGCCCGTTGCAATATGTTCAATAAGCTGTGAGAGCCGATATGTTGTCCCTCCTGCCTAATCTCTTGGACAGGAAGCTCGCAATGATAATCATCCTGATAGAACAGTAACAAGATCGTTCCAATATTCACAGTTGTTGAAGAAACAGATTAACTGACATGGCGTAGATCTAAACCAATCTAGTAACTCCAAGCAACAGCATAAGCTGCCTTCTAATAATCAAGAAGGATCTAGCTCCGACGTAGGGAATCTAGATCAAACCCGATATTCAAAGAACAACCAGATTAAGTCTATAAAGATGAATCGGACCTGGAACGATATTGTCAGCTCAAATCGGACTAAACCAATGCTCATAGCTGTTTGAAGAGTCAGATCAATTCACATGGCGCAGATCTAAATCAATCTAGAAACTCCAAACAACCGCATAGGCTGCCTTCTAATAATCAAGATAAATCTAGCTCCGACGTAGGGAATCTAGACCAAACCCGAAAACTCGAAGAACAGCCCGTCAGTAACAGATCGGCTATTATATTGAATAAGCAAAGTAAAACCGACATGTTACGTTGAACAGCATAAACGAGAAAGGGCGATGCGCCTCAATTCAAAGCTTACGCTAATTCGGTAGTTGAACCATCCAAACGAGAAGAGGGCGATGCGCCTCAGATCAAAGCTTGGATCGATCCGGGTGACGGAACTCGCGGCAGGCTGGAGATCGAAGACTGATGCAGCCCAGCTTGCTGAAGAACTCGTCGATAAGCTACATGGTTCCTAAGATTTTGGCGTGGTGCCAGTTTGTATATTGGCGTGATGCCTGCAAAACCATCGGCTAGCTCGTCTCTTCGTCGATCTGCGACTCCTACGGATTATTGCCAGTAGCCGACTGTCTCCTTTTACTCCTGATCATCTAGATTTCTGTCTTGATTTTCCTTGGATTATCGGCTTTATTTTAGAGACTCCTCTGGCCATAGAATTACCAAATTTCGGTGTCAACAGAGGGCGATACGGAGTCCGTTGATGAGAGCCTCGTATTCTGCGGCGTTGTTGGAGGCCGGGAAGTGTAGTCGGACCATGTACTTCATACGCACGCCCAAGGGTGAGACAAAGACAAGGCCGACACCAGCTCCCTCTTTCATAAGCGACCCATCGAAGTACATGACCCATGTTTTGTGCTCAACAGAGGTCGGGGGAGTTTGGGCCTCAGTCCACTCGGCGACGAAGTCAACCAACGCCTGCGACTTGATGGCGTCCCATGGGGCGTAGGTGATGTTCTTCCCCATCAGCTCGAGCGCCCACTTGGCCATTCTCCCCTTGGCTTCGGGGCTTTGGATCACCTCGCCGAGTGGATACTTTGACACCACCGTGATAGGATGGGCGTCAAAGTAATGTCGGAGCTTCCGCTTGGTGATGAGGATCGCGTAGACCAGCTTCTGGATCTGGGGGTACCGTACCTTGGTGTCGGACAGGACTTCACTGATGAAGTAGACTGGGCGTTGTACCTTCTGGACCTTCCCGGGTTCGCTGCGCTCGACGACAAGGGCGGTGCTAACCACGTGGGTGGTTGCCGATATGTAGAGCAGCATGGGCTCTCTTTCTGCCGGGGCGGTCAAGATCGGTGGACTTTTTAACGATGCCTTGAGCGAGTCGAGGGCTTCCTGAGCCTCGGCGCTCCAGGTGAAGTGGTCCGACTTCTTCAGCAGGCGGTACAAGGGCAGGCTCCGTTCCCCGAGCCGGGCGATGAAACGGCTGAGCGCGGCCAAGCATCCTGTGACGCGCTGGACCCCCTTCACGTTCTGGATAGGCCCCATGTCGGTGATGGCGGAGATCTTCTCGGAATTGGCCTCGATGCCTCGTTCCGATACGACAAAGCCGAGGAGCATGCCTCTCGGGACCCCGAAAACACACTTCTCGGGGTTGAGCTTCACCTTGTTTAGCCGGAGCTTTTCAAAGACTGCCGCGAGGTCTGGGACCAAGTCGCCGATGCGCTTGGATTTCACCACAATGTCGTCTATGTACACCTCGACCAGTCGGCCGATGAGGTCACCAAAGACGCGACGCATGCATCTTTGGAACGTGGCGCCCGCGTTTTTCAGCCCGAACGGCATAGACGAATAGCAGAAGGTGCCGAAAGGTGTGATGAAAGACGTAGCGAGCTGGTCGGCCAAGCTCATTGCGATCTGATGGTAACCGGAGTACGCATCGAGAAAGCACACGCAAACCATGCCAGCATATATCTCACAAAATAAGGCTGCACTCTAAACCTTCAAAGTTTTGCCCTATTACAGGATCCAAGCACAAAGTTCAAGGCGATTCCTCTGAGTCACTCAAATGGAGGTCAAGTTTCTTTATAAACGGTTCCACCAAGGAGGCAAGACTATCGAACAGTACCTCAGCATCTATTGCCGAGTACCTGAAGCCTTTGGAGAGCAGCGAGACGTCGAGATCGGGAATGTGGCTCTTCAAGGCCCCGATGGTGTGTGTTGCGGCAACGCAAGCACCCTCCGTCAGCATGGACTCCAAGGACGCACTGCGCTTCTCTGAAGCTTCAAGTCGAGCAGCAAGATCAGCAACATCCTTGTCCCGCACAGCAAGCTTGCCTTCCAGATCCGAGTTCTTCTTCTCGAGCATTTCAATGCTCTTGGAGTTAGCTACAGGATCAGAGGCAGTGTATGAGCAAAAGTTTGCGGATAAGGACCTAAAAACTGAACATGGTAGCATAATGCATGTACCTTCTTTCTCGGACTGGAGAACGGTAACTTGGGCCTCCAGTCTGATCATAGACGCTTCCGCAGCAGAGGCACGAGCGTCTAACGCACGCCATTGTTCCTCGGCTGCCGAGAGCGAAGTAATGATCGGGCCCAAGGGCGTCGGGGCAGGTCCTGCAGCCTCCACAAGCTTATCCGCATCATCGGGTCGAGCTGCTGAGTCAAGCTCGGGAGTTTTCTCTGATGGCTTGATGGGAGGAGAAGCAGCAGGCTGGGGAGGCCTGATTTCCCGAACGAACAATCAGAAATAGTTAAACAAAATTCTCCCTGTGAGAAGTACTTGAGCATAACCAAGCAAGTCAGAGTTCTTACTTGGATGTCGGGATTCTGACTTTGAATCGCTTGACACCAGATGCGGGCTTTGATGGCAGCGGGGTCGGACGAATTTCCTAACGAGAAATCTCCCGAACACGTTTAGCTTTGGTTATGCGGTCAAAGGCTGCAAATAAACGCCCGAATATGATCAGTACCTGGGCATCAGGACAAGGCGGATCGCGACTGGGTAGCGTCTCACCGGGACCGGGCATACCAAGAGTTCCCGAACCTGGAGTCGCCTTCTCCGTGCTCACGCTGCGAGAGTGCTTGCGGGTTCGGGGGACAGTCAACTTGGGGCTGCTCGGGATTTCTTTCTCCACAGCAGGTGAGGATTTAGGCTATTCATTGGTCGGGGCCTCGATGCCTTGGTCGACAGGCTGCTCCCCCTCTTCCTCAATATTGATGGCTCCGCTCACGAGTGGGGGCATCAATAACGGGAGGGACCTGTTCGGGAGAAAGAAGATATATCATATGAATATTAAGCAAGAAAGCGAGTTTTCTGAGAAATAGTTTACCTCTGGAGGAGGGTTGTCAGCGCTGTAAGGTGTTGGGACGCCTTCCCAGTCTGGGAGATCGGCCCCGAACATCTTCTTCAGGCGAGCAGCCACCTCTGTTTCTGGGACAACTGCTAGTTAAAAGTCATGGTTTCAAAATGACCGAACAAACTCAGAAAGATTATCAAACGAGAAAAACTAAAGACCAACCTTTGGGCTTCATTCTGTTCGGATCGTTGTCGCCCCTAAATGACCAAGTGTAGCGGTCATGAGTCATGAGCGGAATAAATCTCCACCTGATGAAGACTTCTGCTACGTGGACTGCTGTCAGGCCGGCATTGCGGAGCTCCAAGATCCGATCAATGTGCTTCTGCATTTCTGGAGTCACTCTTGGCAAAGCCTTGGTTTCTTCCTTGAGATAGGGCATCAAATGCTTCCCTTTCGCCACTGAGGCTTGGGGAAGGGTGATGTAGAACCAATGACGCTCATATCCTTTCCAGTAATCTTTTACTGGAAAGGGGATATAGATCTCCCGATCTCTCAAGGAGAACCCGATGGACCCAATCATGACTTGATTCTTGTAAAATGCAGGAGTATAAAAGTGTCTCCACAACAGCAATGAGGGCTTAATTCCTAACCAAGCTTCGCATAGAAAGGCAAAAACGCTAAGCATGGTCAAGGCGCCGGGCTTGAGATGCACAAGCTCGATCTGGTAATGCTCGCAGACGTTGTGGAAGAAATCCGATGGATAGACCCCAAATCCACAATGGAAAAACTCCAAGAAGGCCACTAACTCAAGAGTGTTGGTGGTCGGGAACAGCTGACCTTTGGCATGAAGATGAGGGAACAGGCTGGTGTCAGGGAGCAGTCCAAGGTCCTCCAGTTTCTGTAGTTGCTTCGCCGTGGTGGTGGACTTGTCCCAGTACTTGTCTGTGGTGCAGATCGTGTTGCTGCTGCGAAGTTCTCGTCCGGTGGCGGCGCTGTTTTGATCTCCCGATGAGCCGCCATCAGATGAGGAGTGGTGCGAGGAAGCCATGGCGGTGAGGAGCTGGCTCGAGAGGCTGGAGGAACAGGTGGATAAAGGGGACAAAATGGATGAAGAATGGCGAGTGTTGGCAGATGCAAGCGAGGAAGACGAAGGCCCAAATGGAATCCGAGCGATTGCGCCGGGGGACTTTATAGTTTCGCGAGGGAGCACGAACCCCGAGAAATCTGCACTTGAGCCGCGCAATCCGCAGTCACTGTTGGGTCAAAAAGATTCTTTCCTTTTTCTGCGGCACGCGTCGTTTCAAAAATTGTGCAGGTCAAATTCAATGCATTTAGGATTGATAGCTTACCTGGGAAGCTATCAGTTTTAAATGATCGAACACTTGGTATGTATAGAGGAAATACCCCGATCATGATTGATCAGGGTCAAATTTCCCGAACATATTAAGGGTTGGTTGGTCTGTTCGGAGGAAGCTTCTGTTCGGGGGATTTCATTCTTTGAACAGGCAGTTTCGCAAATAGATTGACATGAAAAATTTCCAAACAAAGGAAGAGGGATTATTGTTGCATCTCTCAAAGTGAAATTGCTTCATTTATCCAAAAGGGAGTACATTTCACAAGGGATCGGCAATTATTCTAAAACTAAAAACATCAAAATAACGATCTTCGCCTGAGTAAACATCGTCGGCAAGGATCAAGGCGGTGCGGCGCCGGCCGGTGGATCATCTACCGCGTTCTCTTCTTCAGAGTCGCTGACGAGATCCACGAGCGCTCCGTCTCCGGGGATCCCGATCAGGTCGCGGTTCAAGGAGACGAAGAGGCGCCGGGCGAGTTCCTCGTCGCCGCTGGTGTCCGCTGGAGCAGAAGACGAAGATGCGCCTGCGCGTGACGGTTTCGGCTTTAGCAGAGTTCCGCTCCCTCCTCGCGATGGCTCGTCATCGGAGGAGAGGGAGATGGGAGACGTCGGGGCTGGAGAAGAAGGCGCAGGGTGCTTCCTGGCGGCAATGCTCGACGGAGCAGCCTCGGGAGCCAGAGACGCCATGGCCGGAGCCTCCTCTGGTGGCTCGATTTCAACTCCTTCATCCCCATGCCCGGGAAGGGCAAGGAGAGGAGCCTGAGGAGGAGCAGCAGGTGGGGTCGTCGCCGGCGGATCCTCCGGCTTGTCGGGCGGTGGTTCAGCGGAGCTACGGGGAGAGTTTCCAAAAAGGAGACGAGGAAGCTTGAACTTACGGCTGAGCTTTTTCTTTCCCATGGCGACGGGAGGGGGAAGGCTTAGAAGGGAAGGTTCAAGTACAAATCAATCCAAGGGATTCGGTATTTAAAGACTCAGAGGTGACGCTTCGCGCGAGGATCGAGGAACTGGAGCAGGGCCGTAAATGCCGCGTGCGCTGCTAAAGTTTCGGGAGACGTGCGGAGTGGGTTTTAAATGCACTGAGCAGCTGTTACATCAATCCTTGGTCTTCCAACTTCCGAGACGGAATGTTTGTTATTATTATTATGGCTAATGTTTTCTCTGACCTTATCATTCAGATGCAGGTTTCACCATTCAAGAGTTCAAGATCTGTTCTGGTTCTCATTTACAAGTGATTGTCGACAGGGGCGGGCCTGCAGCTAGGGCCACCCGGGCCGTGGCCCTAGTCGTGGCCCAGTAATCTTTACTACTTCCGCTTAATTTTGGCCCAAAATTAATAAGCCCAGGACCACGTACTAGGCCGAAATAGCAAGGCACAGACTTGTTCTATGGCTCTGCCTTTCGTTGCCCGTCTCGCGAGTCGCGAGAAGCGAGTCCGTGACTGCCGTGCCGGCGGCCTAAGGTTCGGAGGCCATAGCCTGACGGAGTGATGGCCCTCACGAGTTTGCGAACTCGCCCATCCGCTATTTGCCCACGCGGTCGCAGACTCGCGCAGTTTGGTTCGGCCTCGGCTCCTTCAAATTTCGTTGGCTCAAGCAGTTTGGTTATAGCTCATTGAGTATCAAACCCTCTAGCTTGTATCCAGGGACGAATAAGCTCTTCTTCCTAGTAATGGTGCTACAGATTTACCCGATGGTACCTGGTTCTTTATATTCTCTTGATGATGTGTAAGATCCTGAAACCTCCAAGTGATGGTGCTACAGCAGCAACATCGACCCCTTGAGTGATACAAGACAAGACATATATTGATAAATTCATACTTTATATGGGACTAAATAGTTGAACGATATGTGTCATATTGAGTGAGAAGAATTTGCAAGCTTAAAAACAATGATATCTTACATCATTTTTAAGAACTGAAGTCTCTTTTGGACCCTATTAAATAATTAATTTCAAGCATTTTCTCAATTTGGATCGTTTTACTATATTGTTGCTATTGCTCTATACGTGTCGTATATGTAGTAGGTTGGCTGTGAATTTTGGCCCTAGTCTTGACAAATAGCTGGGTCCGCCACTGATTGTCGAGGTATGACCATACCCAAAAATCACCCGAAGAGCAAAACAACCCGAAGGCTACTCAAAAGATCAACCTTTTCTGAACAAGATAAGCTCGGGGGCTACTGTTGAGGCCATAATACCAGGGTGCCCGATCACGAGGATTGCCGACTACCGACTCCGAATGATGAAGACTCCGAACAAGACACGATGGCCAGATCGCAGAGGGAAACCCGATGATAGTTAGAGTCCTGTTAGGTTTAGGTCTGTTTTGTCTTGTAAGGCACGTCTCCCTGGATATAAATAGCGGGGGTCCTGTGCGTAGAGGGTATCTCCAATCTTAGCCAACATACCCGAGGGTACTTGTTACGCCATTGTAATCTGTACTCGCCGAGATAATACAAGCAGCAACTGGACGTAGGGTTATTACTCGATCTCGAGGGCCCGAACAAGTATAAAATCCCGTGTTTCTCTGTTCATCCACCGTGATCAATCTTTGCACAAGGCGGGGTGCTTGCTGGACAAATATCTGCCGAGTACAACCTCGACACTTTGTTTGGCGCTTACTCCTATACAACGATGTCCTTTGGACTCAAGAATGCAGGAGCAACATATCAGCGTGCAATTTAGAGTTGTTTAAAGGCTTAGATTGGTCGCAATGTTGAAGCTTACGTTAATGATGTCGTAGTCAAGACAAAGAAACCGAACAGTCTCATCGCCGACTTGTTTGAGACTTTCTCATATCTCAGGGAGTTCCAATGGAAGCTCAACCCAACAAAGTGTGTGTTCGGCGTGCCCGCAAGCAAATTGCTGGGCTTCATAGTCAGCTACTGTGGAATTGAGGCTAATCCCGACAAGATTACTACCATCACATCCATGAAGCCTCCCAAGACTCTCAAGGACGTCCAGAAGCTGACAGGGTGTATGGCCGCCCTCAATAGATTCATCTCAAGACTGGATGATAGAGGATTGTTTTTCTTCAAGCTCCTCAAAAAGTAGGACAAGTTTGTAGGGACTGCGGAATCTGATGCAGTGTTTGAAGACCTCAAGAAATTCCTCATGACACAACCAGTACATACTGCACCAGCTGATCAGGAACCACTGCTCCTCTACATTGCAGCCACAACCCACGTGCTGAGCACTGCGACTTTAGTCAAGCGGGAGGAACCCAACCTTGCATTCAAACTATAGCGGCCCGTCTACTTCATTAGCGACGTACTCATAGAATCAAAAGTACGCTACCCCCTGGTCGAGAAGCTGCTTTATGCTGTCTTGATCACATCTCGCAAGCTGCGCCACTACTTCGACGCTCACCGAGTTGTGGTGGTCACATCTTTCACAATCGGCGACATCCTGCACAACCGAGACGCGACCGGGCGAATCTCCAAATGGGCCATTGAGCTGGGTTCTCATACCATCGACTCTGTCCCACGCGCGGCCATCAAATCTCAGGCTCTGCTAGATTTCATCGCTGAGTGGATAGAGATTCAACAAGCAACACCCGAAGAACCCCTAGAACACTGGATCATGTATTTTGACGGGTCGATGAAGCTTGAAGGAGCTGGCACAGGATTCTTGTTTATATCCCCAAAAAGAGATCAGCTCAAGTATGTGCTCCAGATCCTCTGGAAAGCCACTAACAACGAAGCTGAGTACGAGGCTCTACTGCATGGGCTATGCCTGGCTGCCTCCCTAGGCATCAAGCATATGGTGGTCTATGGTGTCTCCTCGGTGTCGTCAACCAGGTCAACCAAGATTGGGACTGCACCATGGAGAACATGGACGCATACTGCATGGAGGTCCGCAAACTCGAAAAGCACTTCCATGGGCTTGAGTTCCATCACGTCCTCAGGGACAACAACATGGATGCTGATGTACTTTCCAAGCTTGGTTCGCACTGAGCTCAAGTATCGGGTGGCATTTTCATCCAAGAGCTGTTACATCCATCCATCAGGGAGTAGGAAGTACAGCCGATTACAACACACCCTTATCAACAAGTCATGGTGATTACACCCGAGTGGACAAAGCCCTTCATGTAGTACATACTACATCAGAAAGAACCCGAGGACAAGGCAGAAGCAGAGCAAGTCATCAGACGAAGCAAGAACTACGTAGTAGTCGGCTCCACCTTGTTCGGACGCGGCGCATCTTCTTGTGTCTTGATGAAGTGCGTCCCTCCAGAAGTTGGACGGGAGATCCTTGAAGAAATCCACGTTGGAATCTGCGGCAATCATGCCGCCCATCGCACTATTCTCGGCAAGGCTTTTTGTTCTGGGTACTACTGGCCGTCCGCAGTGGCGGACGCAGAAGACACCACGAGGACTTGTCCAGTTCTTTGCCCGATAAGCCCACATCTCTGCAACGGTCCTCAACACTATACCACCCTATTGGCCTTTTGCATGCTGGGGGCTGGATATGGTGGGACCGCTGAAGAAAGCGCTGTGGCATATGGGTACCCCTGGGCCCACTACCGGCTGGGTAGCCAGTCGGCCTGGTCCCACGTCTGACAAGGATGTGGGCCGACTCCAGGCTGGCCCATGAGGATCCCCAGCTTGATGGACAAGATTGGAGAAGACTTAGTCCGCAAGGCATGAGGCGATACGATCAGATCCCACCCGGATACTACGGAGATCATGTTGTAACCGACTTGGATTAGTTTTACTAATCTGAGCCGAACAATAATTAGAGATAACTGACTTGTAAACCCTAAGCCGTCAACCCATATAAGGCGGCCTAAGTCGACCCCTTCATTCAATCCTCTTGCCACCAGATCCTTCATTTTAACTCCAAACTTGCCATTGTTCTCCGGAGCATTGACGAGCGAAGCAATACAAGACCCCCGAGCACAGGACGTAGGGTATTATACCTCCGAATAGACTGAACCTGTGTCACACCCGGTTTTAAGGACAAAACCGAATGATAATCATATGTGCGCCAGGATCAAGTTTACACACATATGAGACTTCATCAGTGATAAACAATAGCAGTATCACGTAAAACAATACAAAAGACTTACAAACAATCAGAGTCACAGGTTATCCTGGAAACGAAGGCTCCAACACTTCATAGGCGATCGACTGGGGGTTACATACGCCTAGCATCATCTTCAACAACTTCACATCTTCTGAGCAGCAGTAAGCAAGGATGAGTACACTTATAGTTGGTACTCAGCAAGGCCACAAGAAATAACCAGAGTATGATTTATTAGCAACTTAAAATATATTAATCATGTGAGGGTCCAGGCCACTCTTAACCGTGAGCACGGCTGTTATAACAGTTTTTAACACTCTGCAGAGGTTGTACACTTTACCCACAAGAAGCGTAAGCCCAACCACGCGGTGCTGATCAGGCACACTCATCACACTACCTTTGGTGTGACTGCTGTTGACGCGGAAAATCGGCGGTCGTATCCTCAGCGGTCAACACAAGAAGACCAGGGAGATCTGCTTCGCTCCAGTGCCAGCCTGCACTTTGTTCAGGTTCGCGGCGTGCCAGTCAATTTGACCTGAAATTGACAAGGGGATAAAACAGTTAAATTACTCTTTGATTGTGCCGGCTCTATTCCAAACGGCATAGGCACGTTGGATTTCAGCCAAGACCCAATCAGACTTGCGTCGGCCGATACCAATCGGACCTCGAAATCGGACTTCAAAAACAACCTCAATCGGACCAATATAATTGGACCTTAATCAGTCATCCAATCGGACCTCAGAATCGGACCAATCAGGATCGGACCTTGTAACAGATCAGCCTTTAAATAAAATAAAGTATAAAATATGACCGATATGTAAATAATGAATCAGCTGTGCCTTTGGACAAGATATTAAATAATCAAAGTGTAAACCGATACATCGTCCATCTTGCCTAGTTGCCAGTTTGATTTATCTTATCGGACCATCTAACCAGCCAATCGGACCAGAACCTTTTCAGAGAAATCTAGCTCCGACGTAGGGAATCTAGATTTCTCCAGCTATGATCAGATTAGATAGCTAAACAATCAAACTCGACTCACCAACCTGTCAACTAAACAAGATGCTCGCACAAGTGTTAATTAGATTAAGCAAATAAGCAGATAAAACATTAACAGGATCGTTCTGATTCTAAGGTATGCTATCAAATAATCAAGCAAGACCTAGCTCCGACGTAGGGAATCTAAATCACACTTAACACTCGAATAACAATCAGGTATAACCAAAGCTTCCTTTGACTAATCAAGATGAATCTAGCTCCGACGTAGAGAATCTAAACCAAGCATGACAATCAAAGATCAATCTTATCATATTATGAACATCTAGCTCCGACGTAGGGAATCTAAACAAACACAATACTCAAAGAACAACCAGATTAAACCACAAAGCATAGATCGGACCTAGAACGATATTGTAAGATAAATATTGCTTAAATCGGACCAAGACCAATGCTCAAAGCCGTTGAAGAAGTAGATTAATTCACATGGCGTAGATCTAAACCAATCTAGCAACTCCAAACAAACCGCAAAAGTTGCCTTTAAATAACCAAGATGAGTCTAGCTCCGACGTAGGGAATCTAGCCTAATCTTGATGGTCTAGCTCCGACGTAGGGAATCTAGACATAAAGTGCAACCCGATAAACGATCAACTGTTGAATAATCAATAGTGATCTAGCTCCGACGTAGGAAATCTAGATCAATCTTGCTTATTCAAAGATAAATCGGTTGAACAGTATAAACGAGAAAGGGCGATGCGCCTCAATTCAAAGCCTATACTAGTTCGATAAATTGACTAACTTACTGGTAAACTGGAGATCAGAACTGATGCAGCCCGTCCACCGATAAGCTTCGTCGAGATACTACTCCTAGGGTTTTTGGCGTGAAGCCGGGTTGTATTGATTGTGAGAATAGTTCTTTACAATGGACGAGGGTTTATATTTATACCCTGGTCATGATGAGTCCTGATCAGACCAGACTAACTTGCAGATAAAGTAAACTTATCCTAAGATAGAATGGGACTTTTAATACGCCTTCTGAAAAGGAAATAGTCCCCGTTCATGCCACGCTTCCTTTTTAACCGATGTATATTCTCTCATTCACCATCAGATCAGACTCTCTCTCTTCATCGGACCTCTATTCCGCATCGGCTCCCTTCTTCGGCATCAACTGTTTGACCATTCAACGGGTCCACTGCATAGTATCAGCCTCACCACGTCATCATCTGATTCAACATGTCAGGTGCGAAAATCTGGTGTCAACACATGCCCCCCAATTTTGGAATAAAATATTATTTTATTCCAAAATTCGTATCTGTCATCATAACTCCTTCACCGATTTTCATGCCGAAACTTTCCATCCCTGCACTGTGCAGCTCCTCGATCTTCGGGCCATGACCATTTTCTCTTTATAAAAATCTTCACCGGCGGCCACGCTGTACACTCCTCCTTTCTCGCCAAGAACCCGCACTGCTCATCTTCTTCCTCCTTTCTCCCGAACGACCATTTGCATCTACTCAAGCCCCTAATCAAAATTCACTCAAATGGCCGAATCATCTTCCATGGGCGTCCTCAAGTCTTCCGCATCCGCCTCCCTCTCCGCTTCGGCTCCAGCAAGTTCATCAGCGGCAGCGTTTTCCACCATGGCGGCCGTCATGACCTCGACAATGGCGGCAGCCTCAAGCTCGACAATGGCGGCAGCAGCAAACTCCTCAGCCTCCTCTTCATCGACTTTCTTCGCCTCAGGTTCCTCTTCGACGCCCGCAGGACCATCAGTAGGAGAAGTACGTCATCCAATCCCAGAGGTGCTCTACTGAATCCGATTTTATTTTCTGCATCTTCTGAAACTCGGCTTTTAAAACTTGTCCTCATTTTGCAATCTTCTTCTAGGCCATTCGTGCCCAAACCCTAATCCCTGTAGGCGATGTTCATGGGGTTTATTTTCTTGGTCCAATGGGAGATCCGGACCCCACCGAGATTATCAATTTGGAAACCCGGCGCATTCCGTTCAAAACTTCCGGATTCGACCTCGAAGATTGGAAGAATGCATTCCGTTCCTGGCCGACGGTTCTCCCCGGATGGAAAGACTGGTATCTAAGAGTATCGGCCTCCAAATCTGCAATCTGGGACAGATCAGACATCGCCCAATGCATCGGCCTCAGTATCGGACCTATTGCCAAGAATGAGAACCTCCTGATTGCTGCATCGCATTTTTGGTCCGATGCAATGAATGCCTTCATCTTTGGTCATGGTCCGATGACCCCAACATTGCTCGATGTGGTCATGCTCCTTGGCCTCAACGTCACCAGTAACAAGCGTCCTCTCAGACTCAATGTAAATTAGTTCACCATTTCAAGACTAAAAACTGTGGCGGCTGGAAAGGATATATGGAGAGTCATCATCGGACCGGACCTGCGACTGATTGTGAGCATGCGGCCTTTCTGAACATGTGGTTGGACAGATTCTTCTTCTGCGGTACTAATCTTGGTCCGACGGCCAATTTTCAACATTTGGCCGAATCGCTGGCAAGTAATCACGTCATCAACCTCGGCCAGTATCTCCTAGGAGCAGTATACAATCTGCTTCATCAAGTCGCCAAGCGCCTGAGGACCGGATCACCCATCACCAACCTTGGCGGGCCATGGTGGTTCATTCAGATGTGGTTGATGCTACATCTGAGCAAGGCCGTCAAAGTAGATTTTTGAAAGAACAAATTCCCAGAAAGCAAGCCTAAATCGGAAGAGATCACCTGGCGCCGATGTACTTCGCTTGGCGAAGCTGCCATGGGTTTCCCTGCTGAGAAATTATCGGGCAAGGAATCTTCCAAGTACTTTGCACTTCTTTATAGAGGTATTGCTGATGACAACATGCTTTGGTTCTTGTATGATCATGCTGATGAATATGAGCTGCCCTATAAATTCAAATTCGGCATGATCGTGGAGACTGATACAGAAGCCCTTGCTATCTTCCGAACTTGTATCAACGCTCAATTCCTCCCGATTGGCCTCAGTCTGAGCAAACCAGGACAATCATCTTATGAATACTACCATCCAAATCTGGTCGCTCGTCAGTTTGGCATTGGACAGCTCCCGCCTCATCAAGTTTTAACCGATCGAATCTTCCCAAGGGGAAAAGTTGATACCGGTGTAGAATGGGATCGCCTTTTGGAGTTCGAGCCTCCCCTTGATCAAACCTGCAAGAATTATGTTCGGAAAATGCACCCTACTTTCAAGGGTAGATCAGAGGTAACATCCGCAAACTTGCCCCTTTTCTTTACATCATTTTAATTGGTTAGATCTCTTCCCCTTTGTTAGGACATTGATCGCTCTCCCCCAATGGTGACTCAATCTGGGAAGCCAGTCGTTTACAGCAACGTCTCGCCAGATCCGTGGATCGGCTGTGATTCCCCAACCATTGGCAACCTACTGTCGGCTCTCAGTGACAGTAGGAAAAGGAAGAAGTCGGCGTCCTCCAAAACTGTCAAGCGTCCAAAGACCACTCTGGTAAGCCTTTTTTTTTAAAATTTCATCAAATTCAATTATTCTCTTCATCGAAACCAATCTTCTTGCAAAATCAGACCATTGGACAATCATCTGCAACTCGACCTAGTCCGATCAAGTCTCCAAATCTATTGGCTGACAAAGACCTAGAATCGGACCCACAAAAATCATCAAGCCCTATTCAGATGCAATCAAGCCCAGTCCAGGAACACTCGGGCCATTCGTCTTCATCTGAGAGGACTATAACTGGGTCGCCTCGTAAATCAAGCCCGCCACCTCAAGCAGAGCAAGCACAAATAGACGAGGGCCTTCAAGAAGATCAACCAGTAACTCCTCCATAGGTCCGATCACCTGATTCTTCAGAAGTAATGGTAATCATTGATCAATTTCTTTAATAATTGATAGCCAACTTATTCTTATTCTTTCTTTTCTAGCAAATCATTCAGATTGTCTTGACGGATCTTGAGACTGCTCAAGTAAACATCCAGAGCGATAATATCAACTCTTCAATCGGACCCGAGCAAGAACTAGCCTGGAAACAAGTAAGCTTTCTAGTCCGACATAATTATATCAGTCTTTTGATATTATATCTAATTATTTCTTTTTGCAGGCTCAAGATACTCCTCAAACCAGCCAGACCATATCAGTCGATTTTGATCGGCTGCAAACTGAAGAGGAAGAAATCAGTTCTGGGCAAGGCTTGCTGTCTGATGAAGTGAAGGCAAAGTTACTTGATATATCTGCACTCCTTCATCAAAACATCGTCAACCTCGTCCAGGATGCAGAGCCAATTCGTGAAATCGTCAAGACTTTGCGAGGTCAGCTCCCATTAGACTTGGAAGAAGCATTGATTCCGGCGGCATACATAGAAGGCCATTCCTTCCCAGTGATGCAAGCTAATCGTCGGATCGAGAATCGGACCTCCCAACAGGACCTGATAAAGGCCAGGGATGAAAAACGTGCCCAAGCTGACGAGTCAACAAAACTGATCGAAGAACTATCGGCTCCTCCTGCTAGAGCTTGAGAATCTTCGAGCCAGAGAACAACAATTGGAGCAGGAACATATCCAAGTCCGATCAAGCATCCAGGCCAAGGCAAAAGAGCTTGACGACATTCCGGCTTTGAAGTCAAAGGCTGAAGAGGACTACAAGATCCACATCAAGGCCGCCAAAGAAATTCATAAATCAATCAAGCCTGTAGAAGGGAACGCTGAAGCTGATGCCAAGATCATCGCCGATGTTGACAAGATTCGTCAGACTGCTCTTGATTTGATAGTTAAATACCTGTAGCCTTGAATATTGAAACTTGCCTGTATCACCAAGTAGTCTGATACATTGATAGCCTGCTTCGCCATCGAGCGGCTTAATAATATAATATACTCTTCTTTTATTGTATATAATCCTTAAGGCGATGCATGTTACACCGGCTCTTATTTTTTCTTGAGGCGATTTTTCATCGGCTTCCAAGCCTGACGCGTAGCATCGGCTTTACAAATTTACCCAAATGCTAGGGTAGTACCATTGGATAAGCAAACTCGAATCTTGCCCCCCAAGGACGAAATAATAATTAGGCCGATTCAATTTGCAAGAAGAACTATCAAAGACATATTTGAAATAACTGATCAACCACATCGGCCTTTGTTTTTGTCGGACCAGCCACGTCAATTTCCATGATTTGTTTTTTCAACATCATCAACACCAGATCCAATGTCTATCTCTTCTAATTCATCGGCCGACGTAAACCCAAATCCTAACTTACCGAATTCACTTCGGTCTTCAAAATCTTCTATACAATCGGCCATTCAAAATAAAGTCTCAGAGCCGACTGCTTGGATCGGCTGTAATCCTTGATCGGACACCTTGAGGAAGTCACCATCCCATGTTTTTCCTGATAGGCATTCAATCCCTTCAAATTCCCAAATCGTTGACTCGGCTGTTGCATCGCTAACCGAATCATCAGCTGGAACAATCTCCACATTGTTGCCTTGCCACTGGATCAAACACTAATGCATTGTGGATGGGATACAGCAGTTGGCATGAATCCAATCTCGCCCGAGATGCATGCTGTAGGAACCTTGTCCATCAATCACAAAGAAAGTGGTCGGCAATGTCTTGCTGCCGATGGTCAACTCCACATGAATTGCCCCCCGAGGCTCTGAAACATTACCGCCGAAATCTTTGAGCGTCATGTTTGTCTTGATCAGATCATCAATCCCCTTGCCCAACTTGCGGAATGTGGAATAGGGCATAAGATTGACAGCAGCTCCTCCATCAACCAGCATCTTGGTCATCGGCTTCCCATCAACATATCCTTTGATGTACAGAGGCTTCAGGTGCCGATAGCCATTCGCATTTGGCTTCTCAAAGATCGCCTTCTCTGAATCAAGAACTAAGCATGCGGCAGCTTCTTCTAACTCATAATCGGCCTCATCATCGTCCTGTTCATCAGGAGCGGCAAAATCAAAAGGCAACATTAAAACCATGTTTACCGGGGCCGATGCGCTTGCTTCATCATCATTGGCCATCTTAGCGCGCCAAACTTTCTCTTTGGCTAACTCTTGCTCCTGAATCTGCTCATGATAGCGCAACCTCTGAACACGTCTCTTTTTGGACCTAGAAATTCCTGATGGGCACCATTGTCCAGGCTTCATTTGAGGTTCTTTAATCCGATCCCAAATTGGAGCCTTTTCTTCCATTTTTTCAGGGCCAAGAGCATCAACCTGGCCTTCGATATTTTTATGGCCATGAGCATCAACTCGGCCTTCATCTCCTTGATGATGATCATCAATCCTGATGCCGATCCGTTCATGAACTGATCGTCGACCTCTCTTGAAAGCTCTGTATTCTTCATACTGGAGGCTGCATTCAGGACAATCTGCTTTGGATGGTAATCTGAGTTTCTCGTTCCAGCAGAACACGAAGAAAGGACATTTCCAGTGACCATCATCTTGATCGTACTGCCAATCGGACCTATCATCGCACCAGCGTTGTCCATCGGGACCTATCATCATATCGGCGTCGGCCATCGGACCTATCATCAAATCGGCGTCGGCCACCGGACCTGTCATTGTATTGGCGCCGATCATCAGACCCATCATCAAATCGCATCGCCTGATATTCGCGCCTCTGACGCCGTCGTTCCTCGCGCTCTTCCCATGCTCGAGCTGCTGCCTGCTGCCTTTTGTACTTGTTAATCAGCATCTGGGAAGTCACACGTGGCCGATATCCACTAGGAGCATTAGATTCACGCCCAAATGCCTGATGATTCCTCCGCAGCTCTTCAACAGTAACTTGAACTGCAGGATCAACGACACCAGAACTCTTGGCGTGGTCCGATGTAAGCACTTTAAACTTCCCCTTCTCATCAGTATCAACCATATTAATAGAAAAGGAGAAATTAGCAAAGTTATTAGGAAAGGGATGACCATCGATCTTCATGGCTTTCTTGTTGTCTTCAAATTTGATCTTGTCAGATTCAATAGCCAATTGGATCACCCTCCTGAATACCTTGCATTCATTTGTCTCATGAGAAGTTGAATTGTGCCATTTGCAATATTTGCGCTTCTTCAACTCATCGGCCGATGGAATAGAATGATTTGCAGAAAGTTGGATAAGTTTTTCACTTAGTAGCAAATCAAAAATCTTATCGGCCTTTGTTATATCAAAACCAAACTTCTCAGGGTTCTGTTTGCTCCATGGTAATGATACTGGTTTTTTAGACTTGGTCCATTCAGCTATGTTGATATCAGCCTCTTCTTCAGAATCAGAGAGATAAGATACTTGTTTGGAAAACTTTGTGCGCTTCATCTCTTGATATCGGACCTCATGGGCTGACACCTTCTGCACCAGTTGTCCCAGCGTCTCAAACTCCTGAGCCGAAAACCTTTCCTTGATCGGCGTGAGTAAACCCTGGAATGCAAGTTCGGCCAACTGCATGTCAGATAGCCTCAAACTGTAGCATCGATTCCTGATTTCACGGAACCGTTGAATGTACTCTTTAACGGACTCATCATTCCTTTGCCTGACAACAATCAAATCGGAAATCTTCATCTCATTGAGACCAGAAAAGAAGTATTTATGAAACTGCTTCTCCATATCGGACCATCCTGTGACTGATCCTGCTGGCAACGATGTAAACCAAGTAAACGCCGGCCCTGATAATGACAGAGGGAAGAATCTAAGCCTGAGTCCCTCTTCTGAAGCAGCCTCACCACATTGAGCCAAGAATCGGCTCACATGTTCGATGGTGGTCATATCATCCTGCCTGGAGAATTTTGAAAAGTCCGGCACTCTATAACGTGGAGGAAGTGGCACTGCATCAAAGTAAGATGGGTATGGGTGCCGGTACAACCTCGCTTCATCTTTAGGCTTCAAGCCGAATTGATTCTGGATCACCTCGGCTATTTTCCGTGACCAATCGGACTCCTGTCCTCCGAGTGGTACTCCACCAGCTTGATTCACATCCGTCATGTAATTGTTGTAATCACCGACCATACGCTGATGTGGAGAAATCTCTGCACGTAGCCTTGCAGCTGCAGGTTGCTTTTCTTCTTCGTTCAGAGTCCTAGTATATTTTTCACCATGCGGGCCGACAATCGTTCCATCGGCCATCAATAGAAAACCGTTGGCCAGCTGAATAGGTAGTGGAATCGTTGGATTCTGCGGAGCAACGGTCATGGCATTATCTTCAGTCTCCTTGTCTTTCCCTGATCCTGATGCCCCTGCAGAATCTGCTATAAATACTGGGCCTTTCAAACAAATGGAATCATCCACCGCCTTCTTGATGAGATTATCTAAAGAATTCACCAAAGTGCCTGAGTGGTTGATCAATGCATGATGAACAGCCTGGTGAATCATCTCTGTCATGTTGACATGGTACTCCCGAGCATCAGTCGTTTTCTTGATCAATTCTGGATCTGGGAGAGCACCTTTGAGTATAGGTCCAGAACGATTACGTCCAAATTGGCCAAGGCAGAGCTTCTCAAATGCATCAATCTGGGCCTGAACTGCATCTAATTGAGCTTTAGACAGATCGGCCTTTGTAATTGGAATGGCCGTCTCAGGCGTCTTGTTCTTGTCATTCTTAGCCTTCTCAGCAGCTTCTTTTTCAGCAGCAAGTTTTGCTGCAGTTTCTTTCTCAGCGGCAAGCTTTGCTGCGGTTTCTTTTTCAGCATCAGACGACGACATCTTGGAATTTGCTTCTCGTGTCCCACCGAGCGTGCCAAAAATGTGTTGACGCGGAAAATCGGTGGTCGTATCCTCAGCGGTCAACACAAGAAGACCAGGGAGATCTGCTTCGCTCGAGTGCCAGCCTGCACTTTGTTCAGGTTCGTGGCGTGCCAGTCAATTTGACCTGAAATTGACAAGGGGATAAAACAGTTAAATTACTCTTTGATTGTGTCGGCTCTATTCCAAACGGCATAGGCACGTTGGATTTCAGCCAAGACCCAATCAGACTTGCGTCGGCCGATACCAATCGGACCTCGAAATCGGACTTCAAAAACAACCTCAATCGGACCAATATAATCGGACCTTAATCAGTCATCCAATCGGACCTCAGAATCGAACCAATCAGGATCGGATGCCTTTAAATAAAATAAAGCATAAAATATGACCGATATGTAAATAATGAATCAGCTGTGCCTTTGGACAAGATATTAAATAATCAAAGTGTAAACCGATACATCGTCCATCTTGCCTAGTTGCCAGTTGATTTATCTTATCGGACCATCTAACCAGCCAATCGGACCAGAACCTTTTCAGAGAAATCTAGCTCCGATGTAGGGAATCTAGATTTCTCCAGCTATGATCAGATTAGATAGCTAAACAATCAAACTCGACTCACCAACCTGTCAACTAAACAAGATGCTCGCACAAGTGTTAATCAGATTAAGCAAATAAGCAGATAAAATATTAACATGATCGTTCTGATTCTAAGGTATGCTATCAAATAATCAAGCAAGACCTAGCTCCGACGTAGGGAATCTAAATCACACTTAACACTCGAATAACAATCAGGTATAACCAAAGCTTCCTTTGACTAATCAAGATGAATCTAGCTCCGACGTAGGGAATCTAAACCAAGCATGACAATCAAAGATCAATCTTATCATATTATGAACATCTAGCTCCGACGTAGGGAATCTAAACAAACACAACACTCAAAGAACAACCAGATTAAACCACAAAGCAAGATCGGACCTAGAACGATGCTGTAAGATAAATATTGCTTAAATCGGACCAAGACCAATGCTCAAAGCCGTTGAAGAAGTAGATTAATTCACATGGCGTAGATCTAAACCAATCTAGCAACTCCAAACAAACCGCAAGTTGCCTTTAAATAACCAAGATGAGTCTAGCTCCGACGTAGGGAATCTAGCCTAATCTTGATGATCTAGCTCCGACGTAGGGAATCTAGACATAAAGTGCAACCCGATAAATGATCAACTGTTGAATAATCAATAGTGATCTAGCTCCGACGTAGGGAATCTAGATCAATCTTGCTTATTCAAAGATAAATCGGTTGAACAGTATAAACGAGAAAGGGCGATGCGCCTCAATTCAAAGCCTATAATAGTTCGATAAATTGACTAACTTACTGGTAAGCCGGAGATCAGAACTGATGCAGCCCGTCCACCGATAAGCTTCGTCGAGATACTACTCCTAGGGTTTTTGGCGTGAAGCCGGGTTGTATTGATTGTGAGAATAGTTCTTTACAATGGACGAGGGTTTATATTTATACCCTGGTCATGATGAGTCCTGATCGGACCAGACTAACTTGCAGATAAAGTAAACTTATTCTAAGATAGAATGGGACTTTGAATACGCCTTCTGAAAAGGAAATAGTCCCCGTTCATGCCACGCTTCCTTTTTAACCGATGTATATTCTCTCATTCACCATCAGATCGGACTCTCTCTCTTCATCGGACCTCTATTCCGCATCGGCTCCCTTCTTCGGCATCAACTGTTTGACCATTCAACGGGTCCACTGCACAGTATCAGCCTCACCACGTCATCATCTGATTCAACATGTCAGGTGCGAAAATCTGGTGTCAACAACTACATAGGGACGCTACAAGGCCTTTATAAAGACACACAGATAACTAGCGGCCCGCTAGAGTTTCAGCCGCGGTGAGGTCCATAACCCTCCCTAATGAGACCGTACCTTAGCAAAGGCTACTCCTCCAAGAGGACCGGGCTATGACCCCTTCACCGTCCCCCTCCTTGCCCTTTCGGTAAGGCCACTAGTCACCTATACATCTAATTAATTAGCCAAGACCAGAGCCATATAGTACTCATGGTTGTACTATTTTCCTGGGTGGTTCTCCATGTTCCAATTAACATCATCACAATGATATATTAAAAGCATAGATAGGAGGATGGTTAGGGACACTTGCCTTTCTCCAACGTAAAGTTACTCTTACTGCTCTTCAGCTTTTGCTCACTTGGAGTTCTTGATCTTGAAAGCAACGAACAGCGATCCTTCTACTCAAAGCAATCATCGGGCACAAACATACAAAGCAAACAAACATGTACAACTAAGGACAATACACCAGTCATAGAAAAGCTTTGAAAGAACGCACTAAAGGACGGGGCTCGAAGAACAGGATTCGGTGATATGGTTACGTGGGCTCAAGAAATGCTGAAAACAGAGGAAGGGTTGAAAGGACACAACTATCGTAAAACTTGCAGATTAATATATTATTACTTTAATAGCTCAAACCAATGCTGAAATCTAATGGCATAGAATTAATAATTTTTATACCATTGAAAATAGCATAAGGTCAATTATTAAGTAATACAACTAATCTGTAGTGGTCAACATGTTATTCCTAGTATAGGCAAGTAACAGATGATCAAAGGCTGAAGGAAAAGATGAAAGTAGTAACATATGATCTTTACAAGCTTATACATTATTTAATAACGCAAACTTAAGTTGTAGTGCAATGAAATTGAAATGAGCCAGTAATTAAGATCCTGGGTTTCATTGCAACAACATAAATTTAATTAATAAATAGATGCTAAATTGTGAAGATATATTGTGTCAAAGCTTTACTTGGTTTGGATCAGAAAGGATAGGCAGCATTTTAACTGAATGAAAGGAATGCAAAAAGATTAAACTAATGACTATGCATAGCTAATCACGGATTGATTGATTGAAAGGGTCTGTAGGATATACAGGTGTGATGATTTTGGCTGGCTGTTCCGGTGGACAAGTGCTCATATTGATGATCTGCCTTGCTTGTAAGCCATACGTGGACAGCTAGCTAATGGATAAAAGATATGACTAACTGGTCATCACGTAAGCATGATGGCTTCAACATGTCATCACCTCCTGGTTGATTTGTTTCTTAATGGACGGAAGAGACTAGCACGAGGGCTTGCTTTGCATCTAAAGACGAACATGCATCAGGCATAGCAGAAAATGCATTGCCCGCTCATCGAGCAGGGGCAAGCTACTCAGTGTGTCTCGCCCTAGCTTGCTCGATGGTGGCGACCATTGGCTGGCTCGGCAGGGTTGCATGGCGAAAGGCTTTACGTAGTGGAGACTATGGCAGCTACGGCCTGCAGAGCTGCAACACTTGGGTTCACGACATATAGATAGCAGGCCGGACGATCAAAGAGAGAGCCAGAGAGAGGAAGGTCTGTGCGTGTGCTCACCAACTGCAGGAGTAGGACGAAAGGCGCGCGGCGGCTAGTGGATGACAGCTACTGGCTCAGGGCTCCTCCGTCAGCGTCCGCATGCAGCGTACTTGGACACCGGAGTTCGCGAGGAGCGCGGCTCTTGGCAGGCGCGGCGCTTCGCAGAAGATACGGTCCTGCAGAGTGCAGACGAGTACGCAAGGCTGCAGCAGCGAACATGAGGGCAGACAAGATTGAAGATGTGCAGGGAAAAGTTAGAGATCCTCACCGACGTGAGAAATGCAACGGTCGACACGGAGCAGATCGTCGATCGGAGCAGTGGCCGGAGATGGAGCAGATGGCCGACGGCTCGACCTTCGCACGAACAGCGACCTCCAGGGCTGGGTGGGCGACGTGGTCGGCGGCTCGGCGTCGTGAAGCTCGCGGCGACGACGGCTTGGTCCGGTAGCTTTGGTGCCGCTGCATCGGCCTGCTGCTGATCTAATGCGATTTGGAAAGAGGCAGCAGAGAGAATTCGATGGAGAGAGATCAGCGGTGAGAGAGGAAATCAGAGAGAAGGAGATGGACACAGCACTGGTGGAAGAAATCTGAGAGAGAGATTGCAGAGAGGGATGAGGCTTCGGTGGGACTAATTTTTACTTACTCGTGGAGATCAGGAAAGAGGAGAGGGGTTGAAGAGGAGGCGTCGTCGTCGGGGAATAGAAGAACATGGGCAGGAAAGAGAGGCGGCGGTGAAGGGGATGGAGAGGAGAGAGGATTGAGATATTTATAGGAAGATATTAGGATTAGACTGTGGGCTTTTACATGGGTTTAGGTTTTGGGCCAGATTATTATCAGTCCACGAAATAGATCGATAATAATTTATTTCGTAAACCACGGTACAAATGAATTAGACTAATTACCCAGAACCAATTAATTAAGTAATAATCAATTCAAAAAATCCGGATAACATCGTCATAATTCAAAACAAATTCCATAGATATTTTGGATGAATTAATTAGACTATTTTCTGAACTAGATTAATTAAAATAATTAATCTGAGCCATTGGAAAATAGCGTCATAATTCGGATAAAGTCTTCTGGAACTCCGAATTGATTTGGACGCTGAGAATTTCGATATAGACTTCGATATGGGATTAGAGAGATGGTTGATCGATCTGATATGTTAGGGTCAACTGGCCGGAAGATCGGATAGGATTTGGGTAGCGGGTGGCTCGGCACCATGGCCGACTCAGGCTCGTGGGGGAGAAGAGAGAGAGAGAGAAAGAGATGGTGGCAGGAGGTAGAAGAGGGTACCGAAAGGTGGGGCCCATCAGCCGGTGAGAGGGAAAGGAGAGAGGCGAGGTGGAGATGAGTGGGCTGGGCCACTGAACTGGGCCGAAAAAGGAGAGGGAAAATGAAAATCTTTTGGTTTTATTTGGGAATTGTATTGGAATTTGGATAGGAAATTTGAATTGAATTTTTGGATAGGATTTGAATTGAAACTTGAATATGACTTCGAAAAGCAATTAGATTAGATATTGTTGAACTTTGAAATTTTGGGTGTTACAACCTGTATATTCTCTGTGTCCCTATGTTACCTCGACCTTCCTAGTCCTGCGATTGCCCTTTGCCTACAAATCAACTATCTGGGTATCCCCGGGTGGACTGCCGGACGATAAATCCGACAGTTGGCGCGCCAGGTAGGGGTAATCGCGGGGTAATACAGCTAGCTTGATGGCAGATCATCGCTCCGTCATCTTCCCTGACTCCGTCAAGGACTGTGCCACGCATCTTGAGGGCATCAGCTTCTTCGCTGAGATCCACTCCGCCGCCTCCGACTCCACCACGTCGCTTGATGCCCCCACGCTGACCAGCTCCGCGCTGACCACTTCGCAGATCTCAACGTCGGCTAGCGACCCGCTCCAGCAGCAGCTCGATGCGATCACCATCAACGACCAGGCTCCAGGCCTAACCGTTTCGCCAGGGAGTCCCGCCCCCAGACGAGCTCCTCACCGGGTTGGATCGCGTTCAGGACACCATCGCCGAGTGCATCGCCATGTCGGAGGAGGCTCTGCGCCGACCCAGCAAATCGCTCCCGCTAGGGTTCCACGATGCTTCATCCGTCTACTCGGCCCGACTCCGAAAGGATATGTCTCAGATCCGATCTGAGATCCTGCCCAAGCCCACCCAGTCTCCGGACTACGAGGAGTTCCAGGTCACTACAAGCGTGCTTTTGCCGGCTCCGGCCGACACGAGCAATGACTCAAGCAATGCCACGCCTCCGGGGCGTGAAGTTTTCGTCTCTGAAGATTCTGCAACTCAGGATGGAGAAACCGACTTGGCCAGGGATCGCCGAATGGAGCGAAACGCTGGCCGAGCCCGACGCCGCACAGAAGAAGCCGCCCTGCCTCAGGCAGCGGCCGGAAACCCTGCAGCCGCCGCAGTTGCCGGTGAACCTGCAGCCGCTGCAGCTGCTGGGGAGATCCCCCCGGGGGCTCCGCCGAGATAATGACCTCCGTCTCGGGGCCCTCATGGGGTCAATCCTCAGAACCTCGACGGAGCATTCGTCCGGGTACCGTTCCACACGCCCTAGGCTAACGTCGCCGCCGCATTTGCCGAGCTGGGACACATGCCCGACACCCTTGAGGTGTAGCGTGCCCGAGCTTAGTTGGAAGCCGTCCAGGAGCAAATCGAGCGATCGTATCGCTCCAGATCCCGATCTGGGCGATCTAACTCGGCTCGCTCTTTTGGCCATCGCTCTTCAGGCCACCGCTCTGCTCATAGCAGATCAGATCAGGATCAACATCGCCGAAGGAACCCTCCACTACCTGTCGTGGAAGAAGAGGTGGCCCAGAACCACCATGAAGACGAAGAGGAAGAACGGCGTAACCCGCGCAATGCGGATCCTCGCCGTGATCGCTATCAAGACCGGTGCGACAGGCGCCAACGGCATCACCAACCCGACGATCTCCGTGATCGCCTGAGGGACTACGCCCACGACATCCGCGCCGAACTCGATGCTCGGCACCGAGAGCGCGATGCAGCTGAGCTCGAGCGTCGCGAGCGGTACGACAGGGATTTATGGCCGACCCGACCGCCAGCCGGTGGGGGAAGCAGGAGATGCTGCAGCAGAAGAAGACGAACGCCGCGTCGTTCACGAGCTCATGGAGCGTGAGCAGTACGACGCACGGTACGGCCCCCCGCGGGACGACCGCCGCCAATGGCGTGATGCCGCTCGGCCCCGAGCCGACCAAGCCCGACCTCCCCGCCGCGACCATCGCAACGCCAAGGAGAAAATATTCGACGGCTTCGCTGCTTTCACAGCCCGACTTCGTGCCATCCGCTGGCCTGAGTCCTTCAAGCCAGCCCTCGTGGAGAAGTTTGACGGTCGCTTTGACCCCAAACTCTGGCTCAAGACATACCATACAGCAGTCAAGGCTGCTCATGGTTCCAACGACCAAGCCGCCGCCTACTTCCCTGTGATGTTAGGCAAAGAAGCACTAATGTGGCTTGAGGGCATCCCCCGGGACACTATTGACAGCTGGGCAGACCTCTGCCACACCTTCACCAAAAACTACCAGGCAAGCTATACTCGGCCAGGCACCAAATTCGATCTGGACAACGTCAAGCAGAAGAAGGGTGAAAGTCTTCGAGAATACACCGACCGTTTCTTCGACAACCAGAACAAGATCGCGGATGTTGAAGACCGGGATGTCATCGATGCATTCCGGCGAGGCCTTATCGACAACCAGCTGTTCTGCACGCTCTTCACAACCAACCTAGTCATGGTCTCCGACCTGATGGAGGTGGTCAACTTGGAGGTCCGGGCCAACCAAGCCGAGCAAGCTCAGTTCAAGAGAAAGCAGAAGCGCCCGGAAGACGATGACCGGGTCAAAAGCTCAAAGCGTCACGAACCACTGCGCGGGCACAAGGCGGGCCCTGAGCCCCTCGTAGCCCTAGCAGAAGAAGAAGGCCGGCAGGAACCCAGGTTCCTTGCCGAGGAGTTTCACGATACACTGAATGATCAGTGTCCCTTCCACACGGACGCAAAGCACAATCTTCGTGATTGTCATGCGCTGCTCAAGGAACTCGGCGCCCTGCCGCTGACCAAGAAGCAGCGCTACAAGAACAACGGCGGCCGATACAACAACTACCACCGTGACGGCAACAACGGCGACCGGCGGGACGACTACTGCCGCGACGACTACCGACGTGGCGAACGTGACCGCGATGCTCCGGTTCGCCGGGACGATCAACGTCGTCAAGAAGATGAACGCCGACTCCCAGCACCACCGGAAGCTCCCAGGCGAGCCACTCATGGTGACTTTCAGCATGCCGACCGCCTGGTCAACATCATCATCGAGGGGCTCGGCGCCTTTCCAGACCTGCACAAGGGCAAGCTCCACAAGCGCGAAGTGAAGATGGTCTCCACCAAGTTGGTGAAATACCTCCAGTGGTCGGAGATGCCCATCACCTTCAGTCGTGCTAACCACTGGGTGTACCTCCCCGAGCTAGGGTCCTACCCACTCGTCGTGGCCCCAGTCGTCGAAAGGGTCCTCCTCTCCAAGGTCTTGGTCGACGGCGGCAGCACCTTGAACATCATCTTCACCAGCACCCTCAATAGCATGGGGTTCGACTACAGCAGGCTCCTGAGTGCCGAAGATCCGTTCTTTGGCATTGTGCCAGGAAAAGCTTCCTACCTGATAGAAAGGGTCACCTTACCAGTCACATTGGCACGGCCGATAACTACCGCACGGAGTTCCTATACTTCGAGGTGGCCGACTTCAAGAGCTCCTACCATGCCATCTTTGGCAGGGCCATGCTGACCAGATTCATGGCTATTCCGAACCACACATACCTGGTTCTGAAAATGCCGGCGTCCAACAGCGTCCTCTCCATCCGTGGGGACATCAAGACCTCCTTGGAGTGCGATAGGGAGGCCATCAAGATAGCCGAGTTGTCCCAGCAACACAGCAATGCCACTCTACTGGCAGAAGAAGCCCCCGAGGCGACAGCCGGCGAGCCTGTCCCCCCGGAGCAGAAGCAGCAGCCCACGGTGCTGGCACCTGCAGAAGGCCCCAAAGCAATCAGCTTGGGACTCGACGACCCCTCCAAGATGGCCCTCATAGGGCTAGGGCTCACTCCTAAATAGGAAGACACGCTCACCTCCTTTCTTCGGGACAACTGGGACATCTTCGCATGGAAGCCATCAGACATGCCGGGTGTTCCAAGGGAGAAGGCTGAGCATTCCTTGGAATTGGGCAAGAACGCAAAGCCCGCTAAGCAGAAGCTGCGCCGATTCGCTCAAAATCACAAGGAGGCAATTAGGATAGAACTGAATAAGCTCCTAGCTGCCAGTTTCATTAGAGAATGCAAACACCCTGAGTGGCTTGCAAATCCTGTACTTGTAAAGAAGCAATCTGGTGAATGGAGAATGTGCATTGACTACACGGATCTCAACCGCTACTGCCATAAAGACCCCTTCCCTCTTCCGCGAATTGATCAAGTCGTAGACTCTACGTCCAGCTGTGTGCTCCTGTGCTTTTGACGAGGGTCTGAATCAGGGGTGCCCAATCCACCCTCTTAATCCAGGAGCTCACGATAATCCACCCCTCAAAAAACAGAAATCAAAGACCCAAAGCAAGGCGAACTTCCCATACCCCGACTGCCTGGATCGCCCGAGCGGTTCTTCGATTCGCCCGAGAGGTTCTCCGCCTCCGAGGGGTTCGTCGATTCGCCCGAGGGGTTCTCCGCCCCCGAGTGGCCTCCTCATTCGCCCGAGAGGTTCTCCGCTCCCGAGTGGTCTCCGACTCCCCGGGTGAAACTACCCGGCCACGCCCCGGCCCATACGGCGCCGTACCCACTTGGTACCCGCCGCGTCAGAAGCATGATGGGCGTCCGTCCTTCGCCACGGCAGCCACAGTGACGCCCGTCTCGTCCCAACAGGAGCACTACAGTCCGGGGAAGGATGCATGCGCTACACCAGGCACTCAAGTACGACCCCCGGCGTCCACGGACGACACCTGGAACCCGAGCAGGACACCTGGAGCGTCCGAGGACCTCGAGCAAGTCAACTGCGACTGGGAACTACCCGGGAGCTTACCCGAGAAGGCATCAACGTCGACCACCCGGGATGTACGATCCCGGGTCCGGCGGAGCGCCCACTCCGTCAACACCTGCTCCCCGTACGGCTCGGCAGACGACACTGGATGAAGCTCTCGGGGGCAGTAACTCCCGTTGTAATTTTCCTCTTTCTTACCCCCCGCTCCCTTCTCTCCTTGAAGCTATAAAAGGGGACGAGGGGACGTGAGTGGGGGGGGATTCGAACACCATTCGAACACTCGGACACAGCACGCACAGCTCACTCACCCGCTCCACTCAGGGACTTGGGACCCTCTCCCTCTCCCGACTAGTTTGTACACCCCTACTGCAGACTTGGGCTTGAGAACAGCGACACACACTGGACGTAGGGTATTACTCTCTGGAGGCCCGAACCAGTATAAACCCCCTGTCTCTCGAGTCACCATCCGGATCCTGACACGCGATCGTAGGAAATTTACTTGTTGGCGGTAGAGAACCCCGACAGTTGGCACGCCAGGTAGGGGCATTTCGCGTGTCACGACACTTCACCAGGGTTCGGATGGCCCATACTGGCGCCTCGCTGGCGCCCGGCGATCACCTGCGGTTCGGCTCCCTCGACTTCGTCATCGACAAGTCGGTGGAGCCCATCATCGGGGCGACTTTCGTGCGCCCCAAGCTTGCCCGCGACGACGGCAAGACGTTCCACGACGAGGGGCCCAAGCCCTCCCACGCCATGGCGGGAGCCACCGCCTACGTCTTCGACCTACTCGGAGGGGACCTGGCGGCCGCCCTGGGACGGAGCCCGTCCCAGGAACACTTCCGCAACGTCTCCTACATGCTTACCAACCTCGCCCTCCAGGTTGGAGGGCAGGAGCAGCTCCCCTGGGACGAGTTCATCGACTGCTACAACGCCATGTACCCGGAGGGACAGCCAGGCTTGCCAAGCGACCCGGTGGCCACCCCGACACCGGCGGAGATCGCCCCCCGCGCTTCGCCAACCACCGAGGGTACGGCGAGCAAGCAAAGCTCCCGCCCACGGTTGACGTGGGCTCCGCCAAACTTCGACCCTTATCGGGAGTGTTTCATGTGTCACACCCCCGACGGAGACGTGCACTCCGCGAGCAGCTCCACGGGAAGTGGTGCCCCCGCAGCACCACCTGCCAACGCCGCAGCGGCACCGCCTGCCCGAGCCCCTGCAGCACCACGTGCCAACGCCCCTGCGCCACCACCGCCTAACGCCCCGGCAGACGACGCTCGGCGGGTCAGGCTGCAGGAGTTGGACGAAGCCCGGCGCCAGATCGAGGAAGAGCGGCAGCAGCTCAACCGCGAGCTCGGGAGAAACGCAGACGGAGGAGCCGCCCGTGCACGGGCTCGGGACGTGCAACAGCGCATCGTCAACGACGGTGGCAACGCCAACGACGCGCAGGTCTTCAACCGGGCGTCCCAGAACCTCGCAGCGGCTGCTGTTCTGCTCCGTGAACATCCCGAGCCGGCGGCGCCCGAAGACCGGAGGTTCCATCAGCAACTCCGTGCACTCCTGGAAACCGCAGCGGTCCAGCAGGCGGAAAGCTCCGCCTCACGTCAGCGAGCTCCCCGAGAACCCGAGCACGAGCGTTCCGTGCATCATCGCGCGGCCGCAGCCGACGAAGGCGCCAAGCAACGGGACGAGCACCATCAACGTCGCCCACGCCGAGCCTACAACAGGCGCCGTGGGGGCCGCTATGATAGCGGCGAAGACCGGAGCAGGAGCGCGTCGCCCGACCCCAGGGGGCCGCGTGCCTTTGGACCCCGCGTCCTCGGCGCTCAGGTTCCCCCACGCTTCCGAGCTCCCACGACGGTGCCTAAGTACGACGGGGATACCAACCCCAGCGTCTGGCTAGAGGACTACCGGCTTGCGTGTCATGCGGGGGGAGCGCAAGACGACCACTTCATCATCAAGAGCCTCCCCCTCTACCTCGCCGACTCGGCTCGAACATGGCTGGAGCATCTCCCTGCGGGTAAGATCGACAGCTGGGCGCAGCTGCGTGACGCCTTCATTGGCAACTTCCAGGGTACCTACACTCGTCCTGGGAATCCCTGGGACCTCCGCAACTGCCTTCAGGCGGAGGATGAGACCTTGCGCGACTACATCAAGCGCTTCTCCAAGCGTTGCACTGAGCTGCCAAACACCGCTGACACCGATGTCGTTTCCGCGTTCCGGTTCGGAACCACCTGCTCGACCCTCATCCATGAGTTGGGACGCCGGAAGCCACGAACCATCCGGGAGCTCCTCGACATCGCCACCGACTACGCCGACGGGGAAGATGCCGTTGCCGCAACCCTTGATCGACCTCAGGGCAAGGGCAAGAAATCGAAGACGGTAGACGAAGGCACCTCCGCCCGGCCCGACCAGAAGAAACGAAAGGACAAGCGGGGGCGCGACGGTCGCGTGGTAGCGGCGGCCGAACGAAAGGCCACCAAGCCCAAGGGAAACCCAGCGCCAAGGGACCACTTCGAGAAGCTCCTCGAGGCGCCCTGCACCCACCACGAGGGCCCTGTCAAGCACGCCTTGAAAGATTGCAGGCTCATGAAAAGCTTCCTCGCCGGCACCCTGAAGAAAAAACCCTATGACGGCCAGGACGGGGCCGGTGGCTCGCACAACGACGACGGTTATCCCAGGGAGGACGGCGCAATCATGATGATCGTCGGGGGGGCGGCGGCCTGCCCCCCGAAGCGTGAAGAAAAGCTAATCCGGCGAGAAGTCTGCCACACCGAGCCCGCGGTGCCCTCCTACCTGAAATGGTCCGAGGCCCCGATCACCTTCGACCGCTCCGACCATCCCGACCACGTCCCACAACCAGGAAGATACCCGCTCGTGGTTGCTCCTCTCTTCGGGACGAAGCGCGTCCACAAGGTGTTGATGGACGGCGGGAGCGGCCTCAACATCCTCTACGTTGACACCCTCGACGAGATGGGGATCCCGCGGTCCCAGCTTCGACCATCCCCTGTGCCATTCCATGGGATCGTCCCCGGGGTGGACGCGATACCACTCGGGCAGATCGACCTGCCCGTCACGTTCGGGACTCCACGGAACTTCCGCAGAGAAACCCTCACTTTCGAAGTAGTGGCGTTTCCTGGGGTGTATCACGCCATCCTCGGGAGGCCTGCATACGCAAAGTTCATGGCTGTCCCGAACTACACGTACCTCAAACTGAAGATCCCCGGACCAAAAGGTGTCATCACCGTGGGGACTTCGTTTGAGCATGCGTTCGCCTGCGAAACCGAGTGCTTCCAATTCGCGGAGGCACTCGTCCAATCCAAAAGGCTCGCCGCTGAGCCTTCACCTAGGGACTTGGATATCCCCGAGACCTCCAAACGCGCCGCGTGCTCCTTTGAGCCGGCCAAGGACGTCAAGGAGGTTGTCGTGGCCGACGATGGTCGCACCCTCCGCATCGGGACGGCGCTCGATCCTAAATAGGAAAGCGCGCTCGTCGACTTTCTCCGCGCAAACCTCGACGTGTTTGCATGGAAACCCTCGGACATGCCAGGGATTCCAAGGGAAGTCGCCGAGCACAAACTTGATATCAAGCCTGGCGCTCGACCCGTCAAGCAGAAGCTCCGACGATATGACGACGAGAAGTACAAGGCCATCGGCGAAGAACTCAAAAAGCTCCTCAGCGCCGGCTTCATTAGGGAGGTATACCACCCCGAGTGGTTGGCCAACCCGGTCCTTGTAAAAAAGAAAAATGGGAAATGGAGGATGTGTGTTGACTATACTGGCCTTAACAAGGCATGTCCAAAAGACTCCTTCCCCCTTCCGCGTATAGATCAGGTGGTCGACTCCACCGCAGGGTGCGAAACCCTTTGCTTTCTCGATGCGTACTCCGGGTACCATCAGATCGCGATGAGCTTGGCCGACCAGCTCGCAACGTCGTTTATCACGCCATACGGCACCTACTGCTATTCGTCTATGCCCTTCGGGCTGAAAAACGCAGGCGCCACGTTCCAGAGATGCATGCGACGCGTCTTTGGAGACTTGATCGGCCGGCTGGTCGAGGCGTACGTTGACGACATAGTAGTAAAGTCCAAGCGCACGGGCGACTTGGTTTCTGACCTCACAGCTGTCTTTGAGAAGCTCCGGCTGAACAAAGTAAAGCTGAACCCCGAGAAATGCGTTTTCGGGGTCCCGAGAGGCATGCTCCTTGGCTTTATCGTATCGGAACGAGGCATCGAAGCCAACCCCGAGAAGATAACGGCCATCACCGACATGGGGCCAATCCAGAACGTGAAGGGGGTCCAACGCGTCACGGGATGCTTGGCCGCACTCAGCCGCTTCATCGCCCGACTCGGGGAACGAAGCCTGCCCCTGTACCGACTGCTTAAGAAGTCGGATCACTTCGTCTGGAATGCTGAAGCGCAGCAGGCCCTCGACTCGCTCAAAGCTACGCTCAAGAACCCGCCGATCCTGACCGCTCCGGTGGAAGGGGAACCGATGCTGCTCTACATCGCGGCAACCACCCACGTGGTGAGCACCGCCCTCGTCGTCGAACGAGACGAGCCCGAGAGGATCCAGAAGGTACAACGCCCCGTTTACTTCATCAGCGAGGTCCTGTCCGACACCAAGGTACGGTATCCCCAAATCCAGAAACTCGTATACGCTGTCCTCATCACTAGGCGGAAGCTCCGGCACTACTTCGACGCCCACCCCGTCACGGTGGTGTCGAGGTACCCACTCGGCGAGGTGATCCAAAACCCCGAAGCTGACGGAAGGATAGCCAAGTGGGCGCTCGAGTTGATGGGGAAAAACATCACCTACGCACCACGGGACGCCATCAAGTCACAAGCATTGGTCGACTTCGTCGCCGAGTGGACTGAGGCCCAGACTCCCCCAACCTCCGTCGAGCACGAGACCTGGGTTATGTACTTCGACGGGTCGCTGATGAAGGAAGGGGCAGGCGTCGGCCTGGTCTTCGTCTCACCTCTGGGCGTACGCATGGAGTACATGGTTCGACTGCACTTCTCGGCCTCCAACAACGCCGCCGAGTACGAGGCCCTCCTCAACGGACTTCGTATCGCCCTCGAGCTCGGCATACGACGTCTCGAGATCCGAGGAGACTCGGAGTTAGTCGTCGATCAGGTAATGAAGGAGTCGAGTTGCATCAGCCCCAAGATGGTCGCCTACTGCCGAGCGGTCCGCGAGCTGGAAGACAAGTTCCTCGGCCTCGAGCTCAAGCACGTCCAACGACGATACAACGAGGCGGCCGACACCCTCGCCAAGGCGGCATCCAACCGGAAGCCTGTTCCCCATGGAGTCTTCGCCAGGGACCAGCACGCCCCCTCCATCCGACTCGACGACGAGCCGCCCGAGCCTACAGTGCAGGAGGAGGCAGAAGTAATGGAGATAGACGCAGCCGCCGAGCCCAACCTCGAGGATCCCGACTGGAGAATTCCGCTACTCGAGTGGATTGTGGAAGGCAAGCTCCCGCCCGACCCAACCGAGGCTCGGCGGATCGCGCGCTGGGCCAAAACCTTCACGCTCATCGAGGGAGAGCTCTACCGACGAGGCTCCTTTGGCATCCTAATGCGCTGCATTCCGATCGATCAAGGTAAGGAATTGCTAAGGGACATCCATGCAGGAGCATGTGGGCATCACGCCGCGCCAAAGACGCTCGTCGGGAAAGCTTTCCGTCAAGGGTTCTACTGGCCAACCGCGGTGGCCAACGCCAAGGATATCGTGCGTAGGTGCGAAGGCTGTCAATTCTACGCAAGGCAAACTCACCTCCCGGCGCAAGCCCTGCAGACCATCCCTATCACGTGGCCTTTCGCAGTGTGGGGTTTGGATCTAGTCGGGCCATTGAAGAAAGCACCCGGGGGCTTCACGCACCTACTCGTCGCCGTCGACAAGTTCACCAAATGGATCGAGGCAAGGCCCATCCGGCGCGTTCGCTCACAAGAAGCTGTCCAGTTCTTCACCGACATCATCTACCGCTTCGGGGTCCCGAACGTGATCATCACCGACAACGGCACCCAGTTCACGGGCAAAAAGTTTCTCAACTTCTGCGACGACAACAACATCCGAGTGGACTGGGCCGCCGTCAGCCACCCCAAAACCAACGGACAGGTGGAGAGAGCCAACGGCATGATCTTGCAAGGACTGAAGCCGCGAATCTTCAAACGCCTCGAGAAGTTCAAGGCAAGATGGGTCGCGGAGCTCCCGTCGGTCCTCTGGAGCCTACGAACCACCCCAAGTCGAGCCACGGGCTGCACGCCCTTCTTCAAGGTGCACGGGTCCGAGGCGGTCCTCCCTACTGACCTCGACTACGGTAGCCCACGGATCCGCGCCTACGACGACGAAGGAAACCAAGCCTCCTTGGAAGACGCCATCGACCAGCTGGACGAAGCACGCAGCGTCGCACTACTCCACTCGGCCAAGTACCAGCAGGCCCTACGACGATACCATGACCGCAACATCCGAAGCCGGGCCTTTCAAGTCGGCGACCTCGTCCTCCGACGAGTTCAGGACAACCGCGGCCGCCACAAGCTGTCGCCGCCATGGGAAGGCCCCTACATCGTCGACCAAGTCCTACGCCCGGGGACTTACAAGCTCAAGGACGAGGACGGCCAAGTCCTCACGAACGCTTGGAACATAGAGCAGCTACGTCGCTTTTACCCCTAAAACGCACATGTACTTTGTCATTTCGCATATGATAATAAAAATGCTCTCCCGTTCCGAGTATTTTATGAGCATACAGTCGTCCCCCGAGACGCTCCCCGAGCCCACCGAAACAAGAGGCGAGTAGCTCTTTCCCCGCATAGGGTCGAACGCCCTCCACGAACAACACGGTAAGTACCTACGATGGCCTGTCAAACGCCAGGGGTTCGAAGGCTGGCCCATCGAAGGGTTCTACAGCCGCCCCCGAGCACCCCGAGTGAGGGGCAGCAAGGGATGGGTCCCAGCGGCCAGTACCCGGACGCACGAGCGTCATGGGCATCCCGAACTGCGTTCGAGTCTTGATGGCAAGAATGGTCATGGTTTTTCCCCCGAACGGAAAGGCAACGAGCCGCCAAGTCCCATCGAACGGACTCGGTAACTAGATGATCTCGCCACCAAGAATCTGAAGCTGGCCACCAGCTGGTCCGATCGGAACCCCTCGACCGGGATGCCGTGGCTTCACTCGAACTGGCCCGTTATTAGCTCACACGGACACCGCATTTTCGGCCAACGAGGCAAAAATACGGCTCGGTCCGGCCCCTCCACCTTTTGCGAAAAAAGATGCATGAGGGGTTACGACGTAAGGAGAAAAAGGCCTCTCCGTTAGTACCCTACATCGCGTGGGGTCCCAGGTCACGAAACAAGACCTGTAAGAAATCTCGCCACGAAACGAAGCCGAGGACAACCCCGGAAGGAATGCGCGAGAGGAAAACGACGAAAAGGCGAAACGACCCCCGGCCCGATCGACTCGGGGGCGCACAGGAGCTGAGATCACGAAAGGAGACCGACTACGCGGCCGCAGAAGGACACATTATTATTACAGGGGTACAAACTAAGCCGCAGTCGCCCCAGGAGTCCCACCGCTGGCTCCGTCGTCGTCGTCGCCGCCCGCGCCGTCGCCTTCGCCGCCGTCGTCGTCGTCGTCGTCGCCGCAGGCATCCCTGACCATGGGGAGCTTCTCAAGCTCTTCAGCCAGGCCATAGATCTTGAAGGCGAAGTCCTTGACGGTCCAGTCCTTCGGATAATCTGGTGCCTTGACGCCGAACGCGGTGGCCACACCGCGAAGCTTCGTGAACGCTTCGCGGAGTATGTCGCCGCACGCTTCGCGGAGTATGTCGCCGCTCCAGACGTTGTCGGCGACGATCTCCGCCGCCTTGGCCTCCTGTTCCTCCTTGGCCTTCTTCCGACGGCCGTCGTCGCCCTCCTCCCCTCCCCGCTTCATCGACGAACGATCACTCGACGATGCCATGTCGCCGCCGCTCTTCTTGGCCTACTCTCCCCGCTCGCCTTTGCCGCCGGTTTATGTGTTGGACTGGGTGATGGCAGGACTGGGTGATGACAATGCCGACTTTATAGGGCCGGAGGGAAGCGAACCGTCGGGCTCCCCAGTAACTGGCTGGGGGAAGCGAACCGTCTGGCTCCTCTGGAAGCGAACCGTCGGGCTCCCCAGTAACTGACCGGGGGAAGCGAACCGTCTGGCTCCCCACTATCCACATCAATACAGTTGAACCCTGAGGCTGACGGGAGGGTAGCCAAATGGGCGCCCGAGTTGATGCAGAAATCACAAAAAGAGGCCGACTACGCGGCTGCAGAAAGACGCCCGAATCTACCAGGTTCCTTTATTTCTCGAATGAGGTCAAAAAGTACACGCGGCCAAAGGCCGTGAAATAACGCAAACTCGTTTCGCCACCCTCGGCGACGAAATCACGTGACGAAGGGAGCAGGAGATCCGATGCAGCAAGAAGGGCCGAACTGCGAACGTCGCAGTCCTTCTTGTAGCATCTCCCCGCCCGCCGACGCCACGAGGGGAACTCGGCAAGAGGAAGCACGCAGGTGGCTGTACACGACCCCCGCGACTGCCCTGGCGACGCAAGTCGGGGAGTGGCTTCAGCACGCCGCGGCATACGGTGCGTCCGGATGCCTGACGGACATGACGCCTCCGCTCGTGCACTCTCCCTTGAACCCGTTTCATCGCCACCGAGGCGGGGCGAACGGACGGGAGGGGTTGCTGGAGCCAGCCGTCCTTCACTTGCGACGCCGAGCAGCACTTCTCCATGCCGGAACCCCCCGAAGTCGCAGTCATTCTTGTGGCATCAAGCAACTAGTCCCTCGGCCCCCAGACCAGGGGGACGCCCTCGAGGAGGCTCGCCGACCAGGAATCTCATACTAACAAGAGGAAAAAGAAGCGAGGTGGTTGCATGTCCCAGGAAGAGGGGTCGGGGAGCCCTATTTATAGCCCGGAGACACCTGAGTCAGCACTCAAGCCGGGTACGAGAACGCGCCGCGTGGCGCTCCATGCAAAGCGACAGAGCCTCACTGCCGAACAGTGAGCTCGGAAAGGACGACACGACCGCTCGGAGGGGAAACTGTGCCTCTGACGAAAGCGGATCATGGCCCGACCCATTGGAAAAAACGCGGCGCCATCCTGCAAAGACCGCACGAAGACGGCAAGCCTTCCCCGAACCTGCAGGCGAACCACTGTTCCCCTGCAGGCTCGGGGGCTACACCCCGGCGGCACCCCGCCCGACGAGTCCCTGCCTCTACCGAAGAACCTCACACTCCTCTGCGAGCTCGCACAGCTACGTCTCTCTACCCTTAAAAGTACCTGTACTTTTCAATTCGCGGTTATAATCGAAGTACTGTTCTACTCCGAGTACTTCATTCGCATACGGCTAAGATATACCCTGCGAGTTCCTAAAACTTAGCGGCGGGCGACCCCTCTCCCTGTGCAGGATCGCCCACCGCTCGGGGGCTCCACCCGGGGCCCAGTGCCCCTCCGTTTTCTCGCAAAAGCTCAAAACTCAACAAGGGATCGCTCTCGCGCGCGATCAAGCGGTATACTTTTGCGCTTGCGAGAAAGGAGCGTCAGCTCAAAGAGCTTTGTGATCACGCTTGTCCAAGTTTCGAGTGCCTACGCCCCCGCGGCTACGGCGCTAACTTGCGAGCAAAATCCAAGCCCTCGGGCCGACGTCTTTTTTCCGAGAAGCGATAAAGGAACCGCCTCGGATAGCTATAGCTCTGGCTTACCCCATTTGTTGCTTGTCATCGTTCAAACCTTCCGAAACTACTCGGGGGCTGCGAGTCCGAGTGCCCAACCTCCCGAGTTCCTACGCCCCGGCGGCTACGGAACAGAGTCCGACGGGCAAGGCCCCGTGCCTTTCTATCTCGGTCCACGACCCCCAAACAAGTATTCGGAAGAAAGCGAAAATGGCAAACAACAAATAAAACACGAGTTTTTCGGAGCAATAACAGTTATTCTAGGAACTTTGTTCATTACATAACAAAAAGTAACCAAGTTCCTTATGGCTGCTCCGACTCAAGTTCCTTCAGGGCGACGGATGCCACTCGGTCGGCGAACGAGGAGGACTCGGCTTCAATCTCGTCGTACTCGGTATCCTCGTAGCCGGGGGCCCATCCGTCCTGCAGAGCCTTCCGATCCATGGTCGGGTAGTGTGACAAGAACATGGCGATGATCTTGCGTGCCACACCCCGAGCGAGATCCGAGGCCTGCGCCCGAGTTCTTCCCGTGACGAGGGCGAGGCGATCCACCAAGGACGGGCCACCACCGACGTCGAGCTCCTCGAGCAGATGCTCGACCGCCTAGACCAAAGCCCGATGGACCTCGGACTTCTGCTCGAGGGCCCTCTGGCTCTGCTCGCCCGCCTCCCGGGACACCCGAAGGTCCTCAACGACCCCTGCACGCAACTCTTCGTCAGCATCACTCTGCAAAAAGAAGAGCCAATCGACACACGATACTTACTGCCCATCTGCGCCTTGAGATCATGACTAAGCTGCACCAGTTCTTGGTTGACAGCAACAGCCCTGGCCATCTCACGCTTCCCGGCTTCGAGCTGGGCCTCCAAGTCGGCCTTCCCCCTCCGCAGGGCTGCATTAACACTCAAGCTTAAGCAAACCCGCCCCCATGCAAGGAGAACAGAAAGGAACCACTCGATAACTGATAAGAGGAACGACTTACCCAGGATCTCCTCCTCCCGCTTCCCGGCGATCTCCTTGAGGCGGGCCCCCTCTTCCTCTGCGGCCGCCAGCTTGCCGGCATGATCGACCAGCTGGTTGGTGACCGTCTTGAGGTCGAGGTTGCGGTGCTGGACGTCTATTTGGAGGTCCGCCACTTTCGCCTTCAGATCCTCGACCTCCAGCAGGGCGGCAGCCTTCTCCCGATTGGAAGCATCGGCGGCCACCAACGCCTCCCTCACGGTCCTCTCGGCCTCGTCCACCTTGGCCTCGAGGGCGGCCTTCTCCTCGGCGTCGGTGATCGCCTCCTCCTTGGCCTGCCGGGCCTCGGCCAGCTGAGCCTCGAGCTGTTCCTTCTCGGCTTTCAGCTGCTCCTTCTCGGCCTGGAGCTGCTGTACAGCGTGCCAAAGCCCGGACTCCCGACGGAGGCCTCGGCCAGCTGAGCCTCGAGCTGTTCCTTCTCGGCTTTCAGCTGCTCCTTCTCGGCCTTCAGCTGCTGTACAGCGTGCCAGAGCCCGGACTCCCGACGGAGGAATGCCGACTTCTCGGCACTGCGCTTTATAATTTCCTGAACAAAAACGAAAAGAAGAGTGGTAAGGCATGCCCCAGAACGGCGTCAGGATCAGAAGAACGAAATCCAGAGACTCACCCGGGAAGGATCGATGATCAGCTTATTGAAGACCTCCTTCATCTCCTCGAGGCCGTCACGGAGAAGCTGGCACTGATCCCTCTCCGCCGCATCGTCCAGCTCGAAGACGGGACCCGCCGCCGGGTTCTGGCGGTCGTACCACAAGTACCGACCCTCGCACGGAAGGTTCGGGTCGTCCTCGATGGGTACGAGGGCAGCAATTCGGCGGTCCACCGCCATTATTCCCGGCGTCTCCCGGAGATGACGCGGGCCCTCGCATATAGGGCGAAAGGAATGGCGCGGGCCCAAGGACCCCGAGGACTCTACGCCCGGCCCTCTGCTGCACTCGCCCACGACCTGCCGTGAGCTACCCCCCGGCGAGTCCTCGACCTCGACGATCTCCGGGGAAGCCACCACGGAGGACTCGGGGGCTGCAGCGGCCGCCGGGATGGTGGCGTCTGGACGAGCGCCCGAGGCCCCCGTCTCCGCTTCATGAGGGCCAGCCGCAGCCCTTGGCGAGGCAGCAACATCGCGGCCATCGTCCTCGACCGCGTCCCCACGGCCATCTTCTCCGGCGACTTCCCCCGCTCCGGGGCGAGCCGGCTCCTCCGGAGGAGTAGGCAGGGCTGCCTCCGCCAACTCCTCGGCCAGCTCCGCTTGCAGCGCCGCCACGGCCGCCTCCGGGGGGACGGCCTGTGCAAAGACTAGGCCAGTCGGGAGTGTGTCTCCCGGGCTGTCGCCGTCCCCCTCCGGCACCCGTTCCTCCACGAAGGGCGCCATCCTCCGAGTCCCCTCCTCGGCTGGCTCCGCCGGGGGCACCGGCGCCCTCTCCTCGGCCCGCTCCGCCGAAGGCATCGGTGGAGTCTCCTCGGCCCGCTCCACTGCGGGGTCTACCGCCGCCTTCCCGGCCGGCTCCGCCATGGGCTCCTCCGTCGCCCCCCTGGCTTGCTCCGCCACAGGCCCGGGCTGCTGCGCCTCCAGGCGCAGCGTCTTCCTCGGCGCCACCATGAGTGGAGTATCCACCCGACTGGTTCATTGCAAGTCAGCAAAGCCCGACAAGGAAAATCACTACAGGAAAAACTGAAACCACTCGAGAAAGTCAGGTCGTCACTCACCTCGACGCGATCTGCCGCATCCGTTTGGACCCCGTCGGCGCTGGGGCCTTCGGGGATGCAGGCCTCTTAGACCCCGCGAGCGACGCCGGGGTAGGGGCCGCGGGCGGGACTACGGCGTCCCTGCCCGAGTGGGGTGCCGCCCGACTTGATGAGCCTCCCCCCTCCACCGGAACCGGGTCCGGCCGCCTCGTCGTGACCCTTACCGGGGCGGGAGGGGCTTGCGCCTCCACCGTGGGCGTGCGGGGCGCGTCCCGCCCTTCGCTCCGCGCCCGCGCCGTTGGAGGGGCCGACGGCGGTCGCCTGTCGTCCCGCGGCACGAGCCTCTTGGGGGAGCGCGACGCCCCCGAGGACGAGCCCCCCTGGTGGGCGCGCTCCGACAAGTCCCGGCTCCGGCTCCTCTCCCGAGGAGGGGAGATCGGCTCCCGCCGGGAAGTCCTCCCCTTCCCGGGCTCGTGACGGGAGGGCGGAGGCGTGCGGCTGCGCCTCTCGCGCCGGTGCTCCTCGGAGGACCGCCGATGCCGGTCCGACCGAGAGCCTTCGCCTCTTCCTGAGTCCGGCGGAGGCGGCGCTCCTCTCCCGCTCCTCCCCGAATGCGGCGCCGAGGACGAGGCGCCGGCGGTCATCACCACGACCGACTTCAGCTTCCGAGGAGGCGAGTCGTCGTCGCTCTCCTCGTCATCCTCGCCCTCCGAGACGTTCTCCTCGAACTCCTCGGGGTCCTCGTCCTCGGAGACGTCATCCTCTCCCTTCCTCCTCCTCCTGGATCGCTCGGCGTTCCGCTCACGCTTGGCGACCTCCTGCTTCTTCCACACTTCCCGGCGATCCTTCTTCGCCTTGGCGTACGCAGCCGCGGCCCGGTTCCTCGCCTTGTCCTCGGGAAGCGGCGGCCGGGAGAGGGTGCAGGTGAGGCCCTTCATCTGAAAAATCGCAGGATTCAGCCAACGGAAAACCACTCGGGGATTCAAGAGGTACGCGGAGAAAACCTTACCAGATCCTCGGTGCGCTCGCTCGGAAGCATCGGAAGGAGGCCCGGCGGAGGATATGCTTCGTGGCCCCTCCCCATCGCCGCCGTCACTCGGCGCTTCACCTCGTCCCCCGATGGCAGGGGGATCATCGTCACAGTCCCCTCGAAGGGGGCATTCTCCCGGACCATCTCCCAGATCCGGAGGGGGCGCCGTCTCAGCGGCACGATACCTCTCGAGAGGTATCCGCCGAGGACTTCCGCCGTGGTCACCCCCGCGTCGCGAAGCCGAGCGAGGGCCTCCCAGATGTCCCCGAGGCCTTTGTCCTGCTTCTCCTTCTCGGGCCCGTACGCCCACTTCGCGGGCAGCTCCTCGAAGGTCTTCCCGGTGTACGCCGGGAGGGGATTGCGGCCGTCGTTCTTCAAGTAGAACCACATCGGGTGCCAGCCCTTGTTCGAACTGGTCAAGGTCCCCGAGATGTAGGCCTTCATCCGCCCCTGCTTGCCCTTCAGCACCGCGCAACCTATCGTCGCGGGAGCTCCGCCCTCCACGGTCTGCAAAGAAAACTTGAAGAAGTACCTGAAGAGGTCCCAATGGGCCCCTATCCCCAGGTACCCCTCGCAGAGGGCCACGAACACCGCCATCTGCTGGACTCCGTTCGGGGTGAGGTGATGGAGCTCCAGCCCGTACTCGTTGAGTACGGCGCGGATGAATCTCCCGGCGGGGACGGAGAACCCGCGCTCGTGGAAGGCGACGAAAGAAACGACGTACCCCTCCGGCGGCTGGGGGTACAACCCCTTTTCGGGCTCCATAGCAGGAAATTATATATTCTGTCAAAGAAAGTCCTTCGCGTAAATTGCTTTGAATAGGTAAATCAATCATTTGTCCTTGAGGATCCGCCATTAACCCTCTCATACCTACTAATTGGTGTACCTGAGATGCATTTCCTCTGGCTCCTGAAAAAGACATTAGATAGACTGGATTAGAAGGATCCGTTATTCGATAGTCCTCGACGCCGGGCACCTTCCGCTCCATGGCCTTCGTCAGCGGCGGGAGCAGGCCTTCCGCCGCGAGGCTCTCCAACACCCGGCGTGAGACGCGGGAGCGCTCCCAGGTCGACATCTTGCAGCAGTCCGAAGAAGAAGCGCCGGCGAGATGGGTGGCTCGGTTGCTTGCTCTCCGCAGCGGCGATGCGACGGCGGCGGGGAACGCGAGAGGACGTGCGGCGGCAACGAAGAAGACGAAGCGCGCGTTGGAAGTTGGAAAGCTCTGGCAGGGGTGAAACCCCAGGCCGCCGCCGCACGCGGCTATAAGTAGGGGAGGGGCGGAACGGCCGCGGCCTTAATTGCGTGGGCCCACCACTGGCGCCGCGGCGACGTGCGCACGTCGCTTCGCCTGACTCCCTCAAAAGGCGCGCCCACCTCCCCACGCGGCGAGAAGTGGGCCGACGCTTCCGCGCCCGGCCCGTCAACGGTTGGGCCGATGCCCGGTCCACCGACGAAGCAGCCCCGACAAGTTCCTCATCCCCGACAAGCTTTCCGATCCCGACTGCATTCAAAGCAAACCACCCGGACACAAAGCCTCAACAAGAGCACCAGCTCTTCTCAAGGCTCGGGGGCTACACCCGGCGGGTGCGCTCGCGCGCCCCCACCGGAAAGATTGCAGTTTACCATATCCACGCCATCACTCAGCCTGGGCGCGAGCCTTCGTCTCCCCCCCAGGCTCGGGGGCTACTGACGAGGGTCTGAATCAGGGGTGCCCAATCCACCCTCTTAATCCAGGAGCTCACGATAATCCACCCCTCAAAAAACAGAAATCAAAGACCCAAAGCAAGGCGAACTTCCCATACCCCGACTGCCTGGATCGCCCGAGCGGTTCTTCGATTCGCCCGAGAGGTTCTCCGCCTCCGAGGGGTTCGTCGATTCGCCCGAGGGGTTCTCCGCCCCCGAGTGGCCTCCTCATTCGCCCGAGAGGTTCTCCGCTCCCGAGTGGTCTCCGACTCCCCGGGTGAAACTACCCGGCCACGCCCCGGCCCATACGGCGCCGTACCCACTTGGTACCCGCCGCGTCAGAAGCATGATGGGCGTCCGTCCTTCGCCACGGCAGCCACAGTGACGCCCGTCTCGTCCCAACAGGAGCACTACAGTCCGGGGAAGGATGCATGCGCTACACCAGGCACTCAAGTACGACCCCCGGCGTCCACGGACGACACCTGGAACCCGAGCAGGACACCTGGAGCGTCCGAGGACCTCGAGCAAGTCAACTGCGACTGGGAACTACCCGGGAGCTTACCCGAGAAGGCATCAACGTCGACCACCCGGGATGTACGATCCCGGGTCCGGCGGAGCGCCCACTCCGTCAACACCTGCTCCCCGTACGGCTCGGCAGACGACACTGGATGAAGCTCTCGGGGGCAGTAACTCCCGTTGTAATTTTCCTCTTTCTTACCCCCCGCTCCCTTCTCTCCTTGAAGCTATAAAAGGGGACGAGGGGACGTGAGTGGGGGGGGATTCGAACACCATTCGAACACTCGGACACAGCACGCACAGCTCACTCACCCGCTCCACTCAGGGACTTGGGACCCTCTCCCTCTCCCGACTAGTTTGTACACCCCTACTACAGACTTGGACTTGAGAACAGCGACACTCACTGGACGTAGGGTATTACTCTCCGGAGGCCCGAACCAGTATAAACCCCCTGTCTCTCGAGTCACCATCCGGATCCTGACACGCGATCGTAGGAAATTTACTTGTTGGCGGTAGAGAACCCCGACAGCTTTCTTGACTGCTACTCGTGTTATCATCAGATAGCCCTGAAGACGTCTGACCAGGACAAGACAATGTTCATCAACCCGCATGGCATCTACTGCTACAAGACGATGATGTTCAGGTTGAAGAACATCGGCGCCATGTACTAGAAGGCTATCCAAGTTTGCCTGTAAAGCCAAATTGGCCGCAACATGGAGGCCTATGTGGATGATGTCGTCGTCAAGACGTACGACACCAACTCCCTGATCACCGACCTCCAGGAAACTTTCAACAACTTGCGCCGCTTCAGATGGAAGTTGAACCCTACGAAGTGCGTATTTGGGGTGCCGTCAGGAAAGCTCCTGGGCTTCCTGGTCAGCCAGCACGGCATCGAGGTGAACCCAGTCAAGCTGGACGCCATACGTAATCTTAAGGAACCCAAGTGCAAGAAGGACATCATGAAGCTCACTGGAATGATGGCGGCCCTGAGCCGGTTCATCAGCAAGCTCGGCGAGAAGGGACTTCCGTTCTTCAAGATCCTCAAGAAGGCGGACAAGTTCGAATGGACCCCTGAGGCAAGCAAGGCCCTGGCCGACCTCAAGGAGTTCCTAGTTACACCCCCG
>CM014277.1:36086179-36103624 GCA_004135705.1 Alloteropsis semialata
GCTGTGGAGTCGGCACGGAGCGCGGCCAAGGCGCCGCGATAGCCGCGAAGATGGTGCGGGTCGCGGCCAGGACACCGTGGCGGTCGTGAAGTCGACACGGTGTGCTGGCGGGTGATCTCGACGGTGAGGCGCGAAGGGGTTGGGGAACGGCTCCGGCCAGCCCCGTCCGTGGTGATGACGCGGTGGGAGCCGCTGGAGCGCACGTGCGCCTCAGCGCCTAACTCTCGACGGTGTTGGCCATCCGAGACCTGCAAAGAAAAAGACGTGACGCGCAAAGGCCCCACGGTGGGCGCCAACTGTCGGGGTTCTTTACCGCCGGCAGGTAATAAAATCGTGGAGAGCGCGTCGGGCCTCGGATGGTTGCGCAAAAGGGGGACACAAGGATTTATACTGGTTCGGGCCTCCGGAGAGTAACACCCTACGTCCAGTTCGTGCTGCTCGTGTTATTTGCGCTGGTTTGTAGTAGGGGTACAAACGGGCGAGAGAGGGAGAGCTTCCCAAGTCTCTGGTGCGTGAACGGGCTCAGTCCGGCGACTGGCTGGAGGAAGAAGAAGTACAGGAGAGGGAGTACCCCTCTGGAGAGAAAAGAAACTCCCTGCCTCCCGTAAGAGGCCCAGGAGAGAGGAGGAAGAGAGTCCATGCCCCTCGCAGGAGGCCCAGGCTTCCCTTTTATATTTCAAGGGAAGGCTGTAGAAGAAGTACAGTCAAAGGGTAAAACGGGAAAAAAGGAGGCGTGCCTGCCCATGCTGTGGGGCCCGTCGTCCTTCCGAGCACTGTAGCCATGTCCTGCTGGTGTCGGTTGCGTCAGGGAGTGGTTGGCACAGTGTAGTAGCTTGACTTCGGGTGCTACGGTCTTCTCGGAGGTTGCTTCGTCACGAAGGAGCGAACCAGTCGGAGACGGAGATCTTGTCGGGCGAATCGGGGTCTCGTCAGGCGAAGGAGCAGCTTGTCGGGCGAAGGAGCAACTCCTCGGGCGAAGGAGCAGCTTGTCGGGCGCTGCCTGCAACTCGTCGGGCACGGAGACTACTCGGGCGAGGCGGACGCCGCTGCTCCTGCCAAGTAGTCGGGCGAGGCGTGATTCTTGTCGGGCGAACAGCCACTCGGGCGAGCAGCCGCTGTTGCATGTGAGCAGCAGTCTACGTGTTGTTCAGCCGTGTGGCGTGTGGCCCCCACTTCATTTATTGTGCCAGCATGCAGCGCATGCCGTCAGGTGCAAGGGCAGGCTGCCCCTGTGGTCAACATGCATGGCAGGGGAAAAGAAATGGGGTGGCCCACGTGGGCAAACTGCTAGAAGAACACCACGCAAATGTATGCTGATGTACACACACGAAACATTTTGCGCGTGTATTTTTGCCTGTTTGTGCCACGTAGAGGTCAGATGAGAAGCTACCGTCCCAGCGGTTTATAATTCTTTAACTCGTTGTCATTGGATACCCCTAGTATTGGTATCCGACAAGTGCTACGCGTGGGGCTTGTAGTCGGATGTCGTACGGTAGAATCGCCTCTGCTCCATATACCAAGAAGAAGGGTGTCTCGCCTGTTGCCCTGTTCATGGTGGTCCTCATTGACCAAAGTACTGTAGGAACTTCATGAATCCAACGCTTGTCGTAGGCTTGCAATCTATTGAAGATTCTCTTCTTGATGCCCTGGAGCACGATGCCATTGGCACGCTCTACTTGCCCGTTCGTCTTCGGGTGATTTACCGATGATCGATCATGCTTGATCTCGTGGTCGTAGCAAAAATCAGAAAACTTTTTGCTTTTAAACAGCGTTCCATTATCAGAGATTATCCTGTTCGGGACGCCGAATCGTACGACAATACTCCGTAGGAATTTGACGGCTGCCTCTTTTGTGATTTTCTGAACTGGCTCGGCCTCAACCCATTTTGTGAATGTGTCGATGCCGACGAACAGAAATTTGTAACCCCAACAGCCCTTGGGAAGGGCCCGAGGATGTCTATCCCCCATGTGGCAAAGGGCCATGACAAAGGAATAGTGTTTAAAGCTTGCACAGGTTTAGTCTGTTTACATGCGAAGAATTGGCACGCCTCGCACTTCTTAACTAACTCGACTGCGTCTTGAAGAGCTGTAGGCCAGTAGAAGCTCTGTCGAAATGCTTTCCCTGCTAGGTATCGGGGAGAAGCATGTGATCCACAGACTCCTCCATGAATATCGTGGAGCAAACTAATGCCCTCGGTCTGTGTGATGCATTTGAGGAGCATCCCGTTGCGGGTTAGCTTATGTAACCGCCCATCAACCAATTGATAGTTCTTGGCTTTACGATGGATTTTCTCCAACGTAGCATCATCGTCCGGAATAGCTTGGTTTGTGAGGTACGTCCGGATTGGATCCATCCAGTTCTCCTTGTTTCCAACTAGAGCGGCAGCTTGGGCCGTACCGGCCAACATAGACTCCTTGACGGATTCGTTGGTTGTAGAAACTGTGCCTTTGGCAGGCGCAGTGTTTTGGTTCGGTAGTGAAACCGACACAGAAGGTTTAGTAAGAACTTCAAGTAACACGTTACCTGGGAGCCGTGTGCGCTTGGCAGCTGCCTTTGCTAGCTTGTCTGCGTCGCCATTGAATTCCCTTTTTACGTATCGAACTTCAAGCCCATCAAATTTGCTTTCCATCCGCCTGTATGCTTCCAAATACTTGGCCATGACCTCGCCCCGCGCGCTGCACTCTTTCATGACCTGCTTTGCGGCTAACTCGGAATCCCCTTTCACGAGCAGCCTTCTAATGCCAAGAGATGCAGCTATGCGGAGTCCTGTCAAGAGTCCTTCATACTCGGCAACATTATTAGTAGGGGTTGGATCGACAAAATTGATTTGTAATGCGTACCTGATGACGTCATTGTGTGGTGAAATCAAGACCACCCCAGCCCAAGCGCCTGCTCTGCAAAATGCTCTGTCATAGAACATGGTCCAATGTTTGGGATTTTGGGTAGCTTCTTCGGGTTCAGGGTTAGTCCACTCTGCGATGAATTCTGCCAGAGCCTGTGACTTGATGGCAGTTCTGGGTATGAATTCAACGTCGTAAGCCCCCAGCTCCACAGACCATTGTGCAATCCTTCCCACGGCATCGCGATTGTGTAAAATGTTGCCTAGGGGGTAGGTCGACACGACCTTGATCTTGTGGCTCAGAAAATAATGCTTGAGCTTCCTGGAAGTCATTAGCATAGCATATAGCAATTTCTGAATCTGAGGGTACCTTGTTTTGGCGTCATGTAACACCTCCCTCATGAAGTAAACGGGGTGTTGTGTTGTTGACTTTTCCGTTGGTCTCTCGACCACCAGAACCGTGCTGACAACAGTTGGTGTGGCTGCTACGTATAACAGCATCTCCTCTTGTGGCTGCAGCAGGACCAGTACGGGCATTTTTCGTAGGTATTGTTTGAACGCCTGGAACGCCTCTTCTGCTTCTGCCGACCACTCAAAACGATCAGTTTTACGTAGCAATTTATAGAATGGCATACCTCATTCACCCAACTTGGATACGAATCGACTCAGGGACGCCATCATTCCTGCCAACTTCTTGACCTCGTGGCGGCTGCGTGGAGACTTCATGTCGTCGAGTGCCTTGATCTTGTGTGGATTTGCCTCTATACCTCGCTAGGAGACATGGTAACCAAGGAGCTTACCCGATGATACACTGAAGGTGCATTTGGCGGGGTTGAGCATCATCCTGTTTGCACGCAAGTTGTTGAATGTTTCGGTTAAACCCGCGATTAGGTCGCCTTTTAACTTACTTTTCACAACAATATCATCTATGTATGCTTCCACATTACGACCGATTTGGCCCTCGAGAACAATGTGAACACATTTTTGATAAGTGCAACCTGCGTTTTTCAGACCAAAAGGCATCTTTATATAGCAATAAACACCGAAGGGAGTTACAAATGCATAGTTGAACACAAACTTGCAATCAGCCCTGAGATGAGGCCGAAGAAGCAGAAATTGAGGAAAATGTCCAAAAAAACGTAAGTGCAGTCAAAGCTAAGGTGCAAAGATTGCTAGATGCAAATGTTATACACGAAGTAAAATATCCCCAGTGGTTAGCAAACACTATGACAGTGAAAAAGAAAAATGGCAAGTGGAGAATGTGTATTGACTTCACAGATCTCAATAAGGCATGTCCAAGAGATGACTTCCCACTTCCAAGAACTGACAAAATCATTGATCAAGCTGCTGCAAGTGAGATGATGTCTCCACTAGATTGCTTCTCTGGTTATCATCAGATCTAGATGCAGAAAGAAGATGAAGAAAAAACCAGCTTCATTACTCCAGTTGGCACATTTTGTTTCATTAGAATGCCCGAGGGGCTTCGCAATGCTGGTACCACTTTCTGTCGCATGTCAAGCACCGTATTCAAAGAGGAACTCTTCAAAACTATACATGCATATGTTGATGACATATTGGTCAAAAGTGTCAAAAGACAAGACCATATATCAGATTTGGCAGTTGCCTTCGCAAGAATGAGAGAAGCTGGCCTCAAGCTGAACCTGGAAAAATGTGTCTTTGGAGTAACCAAGGGAAAGATACTTGGCTGTCTGGTATCAGCGAGTGAAATCGAAGCCAATCCAGACAAGATCAATGCAATCCTCAACATTGAAGAGCCAAAATGCTTTAGAGACATGCAGAAACTCTCTGGCAGAATCGCAGCACTTAACAGGTTTATCACAAAGTCAGCTGAACGCAGTTTACCCTTCTTCGCAACGCTCAGAAATACATCAAAATTTGAATGGGGAGAAGAGCAGTCGAATTCATTCCAAGAGCTAAAGCAATATCTGATGCAGCTCACGAAGCTGGCAGTACCAGACCCGAAGGCACCATTAATATTGTACATCACAGCATCGCAATCAGCTGTCAGCGCTGCACTTATCGTGGAGAAGCTGATAGAGGGCAGAAAAATACAGCCGCTAGTGTACTATGTCTCTGAGGCACTGGCCGGATCGAAGCTATTCTACACTGAGATCGAGAAAATGATCTACGCCGTGGTGATGGCATCCAGAAAGCTAAGGCATTATTTCGAGGGGCACAACGTCAAAGTGCTCACAGATCAACCATTAAAAGAGTTACTGAGTAACAAAGAAGCTTCGGTAAGAATACGCAAATGGGCTGTAGAGCTATCAGAATATGTGGTGGATTTTGAGCGAAGAACAGCAATCAAATCACAAGTCTTGGCTGATTTCATAGCAGAATGGACATCGCCTTCGGCAGAAAATCTGACCGGAGAGGAAAGCTGGCTAATACATTGTGATGGTGCTTGGGGGAACAAAGGAGCTGGCATCGCAGCAATTGTGCAATCACCTTTGGGTGTCAAAATGAGATATGCAGCGAACCTAAAGCTCTGCAGAAATAGCGACAGAAGTACAAACAATGTCATTGAATATGAAGCCGTACTATTGGGGCTCAGGAAAATGAAGGCGTTGGGGGCTCAGCGTTTCATTGTGAAAACTGACTCGAAGGTGGTGGTAGATCACATTGAAAAAGAGAGCATTTCAAAGCAACCTGAGCTTATCAAATATCTAAGCACCGTTCGAGCAATGGAGAAAAATTCAAAGGCTTCACAGTCGAATACTTCCCAAGGGCAAAGAATGAAGAAGCTGACGCACTGGCTAAGGTAGTAGCAAAGGGGGGATAAGTTACCACCCAATGTCTTCTTCCAAACATGAACAATACCTTTGATCAAAGAACTCGATGAACAGTCACAATTGATCAATGCAATAAACTCAGAAGATTGGCGGTCATCTATAATGGCATACCTCAGAGGATACTATGACCAATTGATGAAGAAGATCTCAAAACCATGCAGCAGAGAGCAAGGTCTTATCAAATCATTGGCAACATTCTATACAATGCTTCGCTGTGTACCAATAGGTGAAGGCAAAAAGTTAATAAAAGAGATACACAGTGGCTTATGCGGAGCTCACTTTGGAGCGAGAGCAATTGTGGGGAAGGCAATGAGACAAGGATTTTACTGGCCTTCAATCATCAATGATGCAACAAACACAGTCAAGACTTGTGACGAATGTCAAAAATGTGCAGCAACCAGAAAATCGCCTTCGGAGCTATCACAGCTGATAACTCCAACCTGGCCATTGCAGAGATAGGCCATAGATCTGGTGGGTCCTCTTCCCACAGCTCAAGAAAATCTGAAATATGCAATAGTCACAGTGGAATATTTCACCAAGTGGATTGAGGCAAGGCCATTGGCAAATATCACAGCGAAGACAGTCATCAAATTCTTTTGGCAGCAAATTGTATGCAGATTTGGAGTCCCAAGGGAAATCACAGTAGATAATGGCAAGCAGTTCGACTGCGATGAATTCAGGCAGTATTGCATGTCCATTGCGACGAAGGCAAGATTCGCATCAGTATACCATCCGCAGTCCAATGGCACAGTTGAAAGAGCAAATGGCATCATATTCACCGCCATCAGAAAATGCCTCACAAATTATAAGAAAAAAGGCAAATAGGTGGAGGAAATGCCGAAGGTAATTTGGGCCCACAACACATCTACTTCAAGAGCAACTCAGTTCACACTCTTCAAACTACTATATGGCGTTGAAGCAGTGTGTCCCGAGGAGATTCTTCACAAAGGGCTTCGAACTCAGCAAGAAGCGCCTAAAGATAGTGAAACTATAGACAAAGATCTCACAGAGATTTACAGGCTGCAAGCAGCCAACAACATCTCCAAGTACCAAGAAGAAACAAGAAAATGGCGTGACAAGAAAGTGGTAAGGAAAGACATAAAGATAGGAGACTGGGTACTAAGGAAGAAACCAAGTATGCCTTCGGAAAAATTGCAAAACAAATGGGAAGGCCCATTCTTAGTCATCAAGAGCAACAGAGGATCATTTTACCTGGGGGACGAAGAAGGTAATGAGCTGCCGCATTCATGGAATGCGGATAACTTGCGAAGGTACTACCTGCAAACACCATGTAACAATTGGCTTTGTAATCTATAAACGAAGTCAATTGATAAAGTAGATATTTATTTTTCCTTCAAAAGGCCCGTACTCTTGTCCTCACAGGGGTACCCTTATTAAGGGGTGAGGTTTTTAACGAGGCGGTGCTAAACTGTAACTCGTATGAAATATATGAATGAGCTATTCCCCAAAAAAGTTGCATCGAAAGCGATTGGCTTCAACCAAACCACTGATATTCAATAAATCAAATAGAACTAAATTGACCCTACCAAAGGTAAGGCCAATTAAGATCTAAAGCGCTTACTCCGAGGAGTAAAAGGGGCTTCGGCTCAGTTTGTTTTTTATATATACAAAATGCTTACTCTGAGGAGTAAAAGGGGCTTAGGCTCAGATTGAACTCTATATGCAAAATGCTTATTCTAAAAGAGTAAAAGGGGCTTCGGCTCAAACTATTCGTCAAAAAGTGGAGCATGAACTCCAAAGAGTATGTGTGGAAAAAATTCCTCATCAAACTCAACCACCGTCAAAATGCTCGACAGCTGAGAGTTTGAACGAAAAGCATAAACTCGCTCTGGGGGGAGGAGGCGTTTCTCGCAAAACCGAAGTGTCAGGGTTCTCTACCGCCGGCAAGTAATATTTCTACGATCGCGTGTCAGGGCACCGGATGGTGGCTCAAGAGACACAGGAGATTATACTGGTTCGGGCCTCCGGAGAGTAACACCCTACGTCCAGTGAGAGCCAGTGTTCTCGAGTCCAAGTCTGTAGTAGAGGATACAAACTAGTCGGGAGAGGGAAATGATCCCAGGTCCCTGTGCGGAGGTGTGGGTGTGTTGTTGTTCAGTTGGTCGTTCGTGCATCCGTTCGTCCCCCCCATCGGTCTCCCTTTGTCCCCTTTTATAGTCTCAAGGGGAAGAGGAAATGGGAGGTAAAAAGAGAGAATTACAAGAGGAATTACTACGCCGAGGTCTTCAATTTCATCTTACGCCCCGAGCCGTACGAGGAGTAGGTGTTGACGGGGTGGGCGCTCCGTTTGACCCGGGATCGTACATACCCGGGTGGTTGGAGTACGGGGCTTCTCGGGCACGTCTCCGAGTAGCTTTCGGGTCGTGGTTGACTCGCACTGTGTCCTCTTGGACTCCAGGTGTCCTCCTCGGGCTCCAGGTGTCCTCCTCGGGCTCCAGGTGTCCCCTCCTGGGTGTGCATGTGTCCTTCCCCAGAACTGTAGTGTCCCTGTGCGGATGAGACGGGTGTTCCTGTGGCTGCCGTGGCGAAGGACAGCGCCCATCCCATTCTGACATAGTTAGTACCAAGCGGGTACGGCCAGGGATGGGCAAAAGCGAGATGGAGCCGAGTGGTCCAGTCGGGCGAATCGGAGACTCCTCGGAGGCGGAGACTTCCCGGGCGAATCGGAGACTCCTCGGAGGCGGAGACTTCCCGGGCGAATCGGAGACTCCTCGGACATGGAGAATCTGCTTGATCCGGGTCTTCAGATTTTGTTTTTGAAAGGTTGATTGGCGTCGTGTCGCAGATTAGGGGCCTGATTGGTCACCCCTGATCTAGACCCTCGTCAGTAGCCCCCGAGCCTGGGGGGAGTTTGGGACTCGCGCCCAGGTTCAGTTGTGGCGAGGGAGCGGCGAGTCGTGATTCTTCCGGTGGGGGCGCGCGAGCGCACTCGCCGGGTGTAGCCCCCGAGCCTTAAGAAGAGCAGATGCTCTTGTTAAGGCTTTGAGCCCGAGTAGTTTGCCTTGGAGGTTGTCGGGGTCGTGAAGGGTTCGGAGCTTGTCGGGGACGCACCTTGTTGGGCCGGGCCACGACTCGACCGTTGGTGGGCCGAGCGTGGAGGCACCGGCTTGTTTTTCCGCCGCGTGGGGGGATGGCGCGTCTTTTGAGGAGGTCAGGCGAAACGACGGGCGCACGTCGCCGCAGCGCGGGTGGTGGGCCCGGCATTTAATGCCACTGCTCCACCCCGCCACTCCGCCCTTTTATAGCCTCGCGCCGCAGCCGCCTTGAGTTTATTTCACCCCGAGCCTTTCGCCTTCCGTCGCGCGTTTCGTCTTCCTTGCCGTTGCGGCGCCCCCCCCTCACATCCCCCGCCGCCGCCGCGCTCGCACTTTTCCGAGGGGCAGGAGAGCGAATCCCCCATCCAGCCCGCATCTTCCTCCTTGGTGGCCTCGCGATGTCGACCTGGGAACGCTCGAGGGTGACGCTGCGGCAGCTGGAGGGACTGGTGAAGGAGGGGATGCTTCCGCCATTGACGAAAGCCGAAGAGTGGAAGAGACCGGGTGTAGAGGACTCTCCCCGGCCGCCGCCTGGATACGTTGTCTCCTTCGTCGCCTTCCACGAGCGCGGGTTTTCCGTCCCCGCGGGGAGATTCATCCGGGCCGTGCTGAATGAGTACGGGCTGGAGCTCCATTACATCAACCCCAACGGGGTCCAGCAGATGGCGGTGTACGTGGCGCTGTGCGAGGGGTACCTGGGGATGGAGGCCCATTGGGATCTCTTCAGGTACTTCTTCAAGTTCGTGCTGCACACCGCCGAGGGCGGCGCCCCCGCGACGATCGGGTGCGCCGTTCTGAAGATGAAGCAGGGGAGGTCGGGCGGCTACATCTCGGGCTCCCTCGTGAGCTCGAACAAGGGTTGGCACCCCGGGTGGTTCTACCTCAAGAATGACACCCAGAACCCCCTTCCGGAGTACACCGGGCGGTGGTTCGAGAAAGCGCCCGACGAGTGGTCGTACGGGCCCGAGAAGCGGCTCCAGGAGAAACTCCTCAAGGGCGCCTGGAAAGCCCTCGGCCAGCTCCGGGACGAGAACGTGTCCCTGGCGGAGGTCATCGGTGGGTACCTCTCGAGAGGTATTGTGCCGCTGAGGCGACGAGTCCTCCAGATGTGGCAGATGACCCCGGACAAGGCCCCCTTCGTGGGGACAGTGACGGCGAATCCCCTGCCCTCAGAGGCCGAGGTGCGCCGCCGGGTGTCGGCAGCGGTGGGGAGGTCTCACCTCGAGTACCCGCCGCCGGACCTCCTTGAGATGCTCCCGAACGCCGACACCAAGGCCATCGTAAGGATCCCTTCGCCTATCTCAAGTTTGACCCCGAGTTCTTTTTTGCCCTCTAACCCCGAGTTCTTTTAGGTGAAGGGCGAGGACCTCACCTACTCCCCGGCACCACTTCCCGAGGACAGGGTGGCGAACCGAGCTGCCGCCGAGATGGCCAAGAAGAGGAAGGAGCGCCGGGAGAAGTGGAAGAAGCGCGAGGTGGCCAAGAGAGAGAGGAACGCCGACCGGGCCAGGAGGAGGGCAAGAGGCTACAGAGTCTCCGAGGATGAGGACCCCGAGTCGGAGCCCGCCGAGGAGGACTCGTCCGAGGAGGATGACGAGGAAGAAGAAGCCGGGGGCGCGCCTCCGGCGAAGTCCAGAACCATCGCTGTGGTGACCGCCTCGTCCTCGGCACAGAATCCAAGGTCCAGCGGGAGAGGGAGGTCGCCGCAGCCGAACGCGGGGAAGAGTGGAGGTTCCCGGTCGGGCCAGCCCCACCGGCCCGCCGGGGACAGCCAGCACGGGCGGCACGACCGCACGCCCCCGGCCACCCGTCACGCGTTTGAGGAGCGGGTGGACCCCCGCCGGGACGCGGCCTCCTCTCGTCGGGATAGGAGCCGCGACCCATCTGAACGCGCCCACGCGGGGGTTCATCGTCGGGGGCGTCGCGTTCCCCCAGGAGGTCCCTGCCGCGGGACGACAGGCGGCCGCCGCCTGCCCCTCAGACGGCGAGGGCGCAGAGTGGAGGGCGGGACGTGCCCGCATCTCCCGCGGAAGCAAATCCCGCCGGGAGCGGCGTCACGCCTGTGCCTCCCGCGGTGGAGGCACGGGTTCCTTCTGACCCGGCGGGGGCCATGGCGGGGCAGCCAGATCCCTCCCAGGTCGAGGGGGGAAGCCCGACTGGCCAGGCGGCGCCCCACACGGGCAGGGGTGCCGAAGTTGCTCAGGCGGTGCCCGCCCCGGCGGCGCTCGCGGGGTCCAAGAGGCCCTCGTCCCCGCGGGACCCCATGCCGACCAGCGCCAAGCGGACTCGGACCGTCTCGTCGAGGTGAGTAATGCTCTACCCTTTCCGAGTGGTTTTTATTTTTGTGGTTGCTTTTTTCCTTAGTCGGGCTCCTCGGCCTCTGATGCACCAGCCGGGCTAACAAGCCACTCGAGGCGGCGCCGCAGAAGAAGCTGCGCCCGGCAACGCAGACGCCGAGGCCGGCGGTTGAACAGGCCGAGGAGGCGACTCGGAGGGAGGCGCCCTCCCTCGAAGAGGAGGTGCCTCAAGGGAGCGGTGGCAGCCCGGGATGTGCGCTCCCCGAGGGCCTAGTCGTCGCGCAAGCTGTCCCCTCAGAGGCGGACGTCGCGGCGTACCAGGCCGAGCTGGAGCAGCAGCTAGCGGGGCCAGTCCCCCCAGCCCCTCAGGAGGTGGCGAGTCACCCCGGGGCAGGGGAGGTTGCCCTGTCTGGCGACACGGTTCCAGCCGGCGCGGAGGAGATTTCTGCCGCGTCGGACGGTCGGGTGGCCGCTTTCGCCTTGGAGACCATGGGTGATCCCAAGGAGGCAGAGGCGGGAACGTCCGGGGCCCTTCTGAGTGCCGCCATCGTGCCGGCGGCGACTGCTGCAGCCCTCGAGCCCCCCTCCAAGGGGGTCCCGTCCGAGATCGTCGTGCTTGAAGATTCGCCGGAGGACAGCCCCTGGAGGATCGATGGCCATGCCACCGGGGAGCCAGGCTTGGAGCCCCCGAGGCCACTGAGCCCCTTGTCGAGGATCCCGGACTCCTTCAGGGACACCCCGGGGATGATGGTAATGGACCATAACTTCCAGGCCCTTGTATCCATCGAGGACAATCCGAACCTGCTATGCGAGGGTCGGTTGAAGTGGTTCGACCGTCAGAACCCGGGGAGCCCTGTCTTCGACCTCGACGACAAGTCGGAGATGGATCAGTGTCGGCTTCTCACGGAGGGCCTTCACGATATGAAGGAGATCTTCAATACGATGATCATCAAGCCTGCCCGGGTAAGCTTTCGGGTTTCTCGTTCCCCTTTCTAGTCTTAAGATGGCGTCCCTTTGGAAGCGCCTCACGGCTTTGCCTCTGCCTTTACGGAGGAGATCATGAAGCGCAGCTCGGACAAATCCCGATTCCTCCGTCGGGAAGCGGGGCTGTGGCACGCTGTTCAGCAGCTAAAGACAGAGAAGGAGCAGCTTGAGGCTCGGCTGTCCGAGGCCCGGCAGGCTGGTGCAGCGGCGCTCGCCCATGCCGAGGAGGAGAGGGTTGCCCTTGAGGCGAAGGCGGCCGAGGCCGAGAAGACGGTGGCGGCGGCTCTAGCGGCTGCCGATGCCGCTAATCGGGAAAGGGAGGCCGCCATTCGGGAGAGCCAGAACCTGAAAGCGAAAGTGACGGATCTTCAGCAGGACATCCAGCACGCCGACACCGACCTCAAGACGGCCAACAACCAGCTGGTCGACCTGGCTGGGAAGTTGGAGGCCGCAACCGATGAGGGGGCCCGCCTCAAGGAAGTCGCCCATAAGCGGGAGGAGGAAATCGCCGGTGAGCTGTCTTTCCATGTTCTTTAGGCGGACCGTTCCTTTTTCCATTTCCCGAGTGGTCCCGGGTTGCTTAACTCTGCATTCCGGCGCAGCTCTCCGTACTTAGAAGGCCGACCTGGAAACCAAGCTGGCGTCGAAGAAGGGCGAGGTTGCCAAGGCCTTTGCTGCGAACCAGGAGCTGGTGCAGGTTGCCCGCGAACTGAGGGTGGAGATGGCGAGTAAGCATCGCGTTTCCCCTCATCCTTCTTCTTGCTTTCTTTCCTTAGTGATAGCTTAGTCGAGGTGATTTCTCCAGAGGCGGTCGAGGATCTCCGGAAGTCGGGGAAGGCGGCCGAGTGGGCTCAAAAGGCCCTCGAGGAGAAGACCGGAGTCCACTAGGCTCTGGTTCAAGCCGTCGAGCGCTTGCTGGGGGAGCTTGGCGTCGATGCCGGTTTGTCCCTGACGGAGCGCATCGCCCTCGTTCCAGGGAGAACTCGGGAGCAGGCCTCGGAGCTGACTCGGGACGTGGTGCGGAAGATCGTCGCCATCTTTCTTTCGCACTACCCGAGCATGGAGCGGGACTGCCTGCGAGGTGGATGGGCCCCCGGCTACGAGGACCAGGAGTACGACGCCATTGAAGCCGAGTCTTCCTCGTTTGCCGACGAGATGGTCGCTGTCGCCCTGAAGGATCTCGGGCTGTAAAAAATTAGGGGACTTTAGCCGTTCATGCGATGTAATGAACTTAACTCCCCTTTGAAGGGCATTCCCTTGTTTAAAGACTTGCTGTTGCTTAAAAAAGCTCGTGTTTTTATCTGTTGCCTGCCGTTTCTATCTTCCGAGTGCTTTTAGGGTCATCGGTCGAGATGGCAGGGCGCGGGAGCCCACTAGTCGGGCTCTATTCCGTAGCCGCCGAGGCGTAGGAACTCGAGAGCTTGGCCCAATTTAGTCGCACAACGGCGTTGCTTAGACTCGCAGTCCCCGAGCAGTTCTGGAAGGTTGAACAACGACAGGCAGCAGCTAAGTACGTCAAAAGCAACAACTAGTCGAGACGGTTGCCTTATTGCTCTCGGGAAAAGGACGTCGGTCCGAGGGCAGGGATTTTGCCCGCAAGTGTAGCGCCGTAGCCGCGGGGGCGTAGGCACTCGGAGCTTGGACAGGCGCAATCACAGAGCCGCTCAAGCCGACTGTTCTTTTCCCGCGAGCGCAAAAGTCTACCGCTGATCGCGCGCGGGAGCGATCATTCATCAGAAGTTTTGCGAAAAAATGAGGGGCACCGGGCCCCGGGTGGAGCCCCCAAGCGGTGGGCGACCCTGCTGTAACAGTCCCAAAAATTTAAAAGTGTTATCAAGATTAATCGTTGTCATGACAAATGAACCCTATCAAGAACTTTCCTAGTTTAGAGCCAAACAAGTTCACTTAAAGGTTCAACCTCGAACTCGAAAGACATACTGTTGACGCGGAAAATCGGCGGTCGTATCCTCCGCGGTCAGCACACGTGGACCAGGGAGATCTGCTTCACTCCAGTGCCAGCCCTGCACCTAGTTCGAGTTCGCGGCGTGCCAGTCAATTTGACCTGAAATTGACAAGGGAATAAAACAGTTAAATTACTCTTTGATTGTGCCGGCTCTATTCCAAACGGCGAAGGCACGTCGGATTTTAGCCAAGACCCAATCAGAATGTATCGGCCGATGCCAATCGGACCTCAAAATCGGACTTCATAGACAACCTCAATCGGACCAATGTAATCGGACCTCAATCAGTCATCCAATCGGACCTCAGAATCGGACCAATCAGGATCGGACCTTGTAACAGATCAGCCTTTGAATAATAAAATAAAACATAAAACATGGCCAATATGTAAATAATGGATCAGCTGTGCCTTTGGACAAGATATTAAATAATCAAAGTGTAAGCCGATACATCGTCCATCTTGCCTAGTTACCAGTTTGGTTCATCTTATCGGACCATCTAACTAGCCAATCGGACCAGAGCCTTTTCAGAGAAATCTAGCTCCGACGTAGGGAATCTAGATTTCTCTAGCAATGATCAGATCAGATAGCTAGACAGTCAAACTCAACTCATCAATCTGACAACTAGACAAGATGCTCGCATAGGTGTTAATCAGATTAAGCAAATAAAAAGATAAAACAGTAACAGGATCGTTCTGATTCTAAAGTATGCTATCGAATAATCAAGCAAAACCTAGCTCCGACGTAGGGAATCTAAATCATGCATAACACTCAAATAGCAATCAGGTATAACCAAAGCTTCCTTTGACTAATCAAGATGAATCTAGCTCCGACGTAGGGAATCTAAACCAAGCATGACAATCAAAGATCAATCTAATCGTATTGCAAAGATCCAGCTCCGACGTAGGGAATCTACACCAGCGCAATACTCAAAGAACAACCAGATTAAACCACAAGGCATGGATCAGACCTAGAACGATGCTGTAAGATAAATATTGCTTAAATCGGACCAAGACCGGTGCTCAAAGCCGTTGAAGAAGTAGATTAATTCACATGGCGTAGATCTAAACCAATCTAGCAACTCCAAACAAACCGCAAAAGACTGCCTTTAAATAACCAAGATTACTCTAGCTCCGACGTAGGGAATCTAGACTAATCTTGATGATCTAGCTCCGACGTAGGGAATCTAGACATAAAGTGCAGTCCGATAACGATAATCTGTTGAATAATCAATATTGATCTAGCTCCGACGTAGGGAATCTATATCAATCTTGATTATCCAGAGATAAATCGGTTGAACAGTATAAACGAGAAAGGGCGATGCGCCTCAATTCAAAACCTATACTAGTTCGATAAGTTGACTAACTTACTGGTAAGCCGGAGATCAGAACTGATGCAGCCCGTCCACCAATGAGCTTCGTCGGTAACTACTACTAGGGTTTTTGGCGTGAAGCCGGGTTGTATTGATTGTGAGAATTATTCTTTACAATGGACGAGGGTTCATATTTATACCCTGGTCATGATGAGTCCTGATCGGACTTGACTAACTTGCAGATAAAGTAAACTAAGCTTAACATAAAACGGGACTCCCATATGCCTTCTGAAAAGGAAATAGTCCCCGTATCTGATACGCTTCCTCCTTAGCCGACGCGCCCTTCTTCTTTTATACATCATCAGATCGGACTTCTTGCTTCATCGGACTCCTCTCCAGCATCGGCTTCCTTCCTCGTCGCATTCATCTTTGATCAGTCAACGGGCCCATGGCACAGCATTAGCCTCTCTACGTCATCATCTGACTCAGCATATCAGGCGTGAAAATCTGGTGTCAACACATGCCCCCCAATTTTGGAATAAAGTATCATTTTGTTCCAAAATTCGTATCTGTCATCATAACTCCGTCACCGATTTTCGTGCCGAAACTTTCCATCCCTGCACTGTGCGGCTCCTCGATCTTCGGGCCATGACCGTTTCTCTTTCTTCATCAATAACCTCACGGGTATCCATGCGTCTATCGACCCAGACGAAACGACTCTTCAATGCAGTTCCTCAAAAGACGCCCCTCTCCTTCAATTACATCAGCTCTGAATCAATGACATATCTTCACGAGAATACTGTTTTTTTATTTGGACAGTTTCCACGAGCATCCCCTGGATTCCATTTCTCCTTTAATGCTTCCATCGATCGCCGGCTATAAATACCTGCCTCAGGTCTTCTTCTTCCACCATCCCTTAGCCATGGCACAGCTAATATTCATGATAGAACACAAACTCCTTCTGTTTGATATAGGATCCTACTCCCTCTTCCTCTTCTGCTAGAAGAATTCTCGTGAAGTAACATAGGGTACTCCCCCCTTTTCTGATCCTGCAGTGAATCCAGGTGGAACTCCTGCTAGAAGAATCCTCGTGAGGTTTCTTCATGGTTCACCAAAGAGAAGATTTTTCAGAGGGGTGTAATAGAGTGCCCTTTACAAGTTAGGGCAAAGCCACCGGTCCACCGGCGCGCTCTTCAAGGGACTGCACCCAGAGTGGATTTCTTCGACTCAAGGAAGAAGATATCTCCTCAAACTTGCGCTTCCTTTTGCCCTTCTCTTTCTAGTTTTGTTCTGGCAATGATGAACAAAGTACATCGGCGCCTACTAGATCCTTTTATCTTCTGAAATCCTTCTGTATGAGAAATATATGAATATATATATGCAATCCCTTTTCCAGCAGCCTGCTCCGCCATCGAGCGGCTTGATGATGTAATATACTTTTCTGTTTGTATATAGCCCTTAAGGCGATGCATATCGCATCGGCTCTTATTTTTTGTTCTTGAGGCGATTTTTCCATCGGCTTTTAAGCCCGACGCATAGCATCGGCTTCATGAATTTACCCAAATGCTAGGGTAGTACTTCTTCAAATATTTTCCATTTAATGCCTTAGGAAACACTTCTCCTTCAAGTGTTTGTAGAATATAAGCATTTCCAAGAACACATCAGACGACTTGATAGGGTCCCTCCCAGTTTGGTGACCATTTGCCGTACTTGGGATCCTTAGAACCAATCGGCAGAATAACTTTCCAGACAAGATCGCCCTCTTTGAACTCTTTCCCTTTAACTTTCTTATCATAATGCCTCGCCACTCTGAGTTTGTTAGCCTCAATACTTTCGAGAGCGCGCAGCCGACGAACAGCCAAGTCATCGGACTCACTATTCATGAGCTCCATATATTCGCCGGCCTTCAATTTATCCTGAAGCTCGATACGCCTCGATCCAGTACGAATTTCCCATGGAAGAATGGCTTCATGTCCATAAACTAGTTCATACGGAGAAACCTTGATCGATCCATGACAAGCCATCCGATAGGCCCATAGAGCTTCAGGAAGCACAATATGCCATTTTCTTGGATACTCCTCAATCTTTCTATCAATCAACTTGATCAAACTTTTATTGGAGGCTTCAGCTTGACCATTGGCTTGTGCATAATATGGCGATGAATTAAGAAGCTTGATACCCATATC
>CM014277.1:36104624-36116790 GCA_004135705.1 Alloteropsis semialata
TAGGCGGACCGTTCCTTTTTCCATTTCCCGAGTGGTCCCGGGTTGCTTAACTCTGCATTCCGGCGCAGCTCTCCGTACTCAGAAGGCCGACCTGGAAACCAAGCTGGCGTCGGAGAAGGGCGAGGTTGCCAAGGCCTTTGCTGCGAACCAGGAGCTGGTGCAGGTTGCCCGCGAACTGAGGGTGGAGATGGCGAGTAAGCATCGCGTTTCCCCTCATCCTTCTTCTTGCTTTCTTTCCTTAAGTGATAGCTTAGTCCGAGGTGATGTCTCCAGAGGCGGTCGAGGATCTCCGAAAGTCGGGGAAGGCGGCCGAGTGGGCTCAAAAGGCCCTCGAGGAGAAGACCGGAGTCCACTAGGCTCTGGTTCAAGCCGTCGAGCGCTTGCTGGGGGAGCTTGGCGTCGATGCCGGTTTGTCCCTGACGGAGCGCATCGCCCTCGTTCCAGGGAGAACTCGGGAGCAGGCCTCGGAGCTGACTCGGGACGTGGTGCGGAAGATCGTCGCCATCTTTCTTTCGCACTACCCGAGCATGGAGCGGGACTACCTGCGAGGTGGATGGGCCCCCGGCTACGAGGACCAGGAGAACAACGCCATTGAAGCCGAGTCTTCCTCGTTTGCCGACGAGATGGTCGCTGTCGCCCTGAAGGATCTCGGGCTGTAAAAAATTAGGGGACTTTAGCCGTTCATGCGATGTAATGAACTTAACTCCCCTTTGAAGGGCATTCCCTTGTTTAAAGACTTGCTGTTGCTTAAAAAAGCTCGTGTTTTTATCTGTTGCCTGCCGTTTCTATCTTCCGAGTGCTTTTAGGGTCATCGGTCGAGATGGCAGGGCGCGGGAGCCCACTAGTCGGGCTCTATTCCGTAGCCGCCGAGGCGTAGGAACTCAAGAGCTTGGCCCAATTTAGTCGCACAACGGCGTTGCTTAGACTCGCAGTCCCCGAGCAGTTCTGGAAGGTTGAACAACGACAGGCAGCAGCTAAGTACGTCAAAAGCAACAACTAGTCGAGACGGTTGCCTTATTGCTCTCGGGAAAAGGACGTCGGTCCGAGGGCAGGGATTTTGCCCGCAAGTGTAGCGCCGTAGCCGCGGGGGCGTAGGCACTCGGAGCTTGGACAGGCGCAATCACAGAGCCGCTCAAGCCGACTGTTCTTTTCCCGCGAGCGCAAAAGTCTACCGCTGATCGCGCGCGGGAGCGATCATTCATCAGAAGTTTTGCGAAAAAAGGAGGGGCACCGTGCCCCGGGTGGAGCCCCCAAGCGGTGGGCGACCCTGCTGTAATAGTCTCAAAAATTTAAAAGTGTTATCAAGATTAATCGTTGTCATGACAAATGAACCCTATCAAGAACTTTCCTAGTTTAGAGCCAAACAAGTTCACTTAAAGGTTCAACCTCGAACTCGAAAGACATACTGTTGACGCGGAAAATCGGCGGTCGTATCCTCCGCGGTCAGCACACGTGGACCAGGGAGATCTGCTTCGCTCCAGTGCCAGCCCTGCACCTAGTTCGAGTTCGCGGCGTGCCAGTCAATTTGACCTGAAATTGACAAGGGAATAAAACAGTTAAATTACTCTTTGATTGTGCCGGCTCTATTCCAAACGGCGAAGGCACGTCGGATTTTAGCCAAGACCCAATCAGAATGTATCGGCCGATGCCAATCGGACCTCAAAATCGGACTTCATAGACAACCTCAATCGGACCAATGTAATCGGACCTCAATCAGTCATCCAATCGGACCTCAGAATCGGACCAATCAGGATCGGACCTTGTAACAGATCAGCCTTTGAATAATAAAATAAAACATAAAACATGGCCAATATGTAAATAATGGATCAGCTGTGCCTTTGGACAAGATATTAAATAATCAAAGTGTAAGCCGATACATCGTCCGTCTTGCCTAGTTACCAGTTTGGTTCATCTTATCGGACCATCTAACTAGCCAATCGGACCAGAGCATTTTCAGAGAAATCTAGCTCCGACGTAGGGAATCTAGATTTCTCTAGCAATGATCAGATCAGATAGCTAGACAGTCAAACTCAACTCATCAATCTGACAACTAGACAAGATGCTCGCATAGGTGTTAATCAGATTAAGCAAATAAAAAGATAAAACAGTAACAGGATCGTTCTGATTCTAAAGTATGCTATCGAATAATCAAGCAAAACCTAGCTCCGACGTAGGGAATCTAAATCATGCATAACACTCAAATAGCAATCAGGTATAACCAAAGCTTCCTTTGACTAATCAAGATGAATCTAGCTCCGACGTAGGGAATCTAAACCAAGCATGACAATCAAAGATCAATCTAATCGTATTGCAAAGATCCAGCTCCGACGTAGGGAATCTACACCAGCGCAATACTCAAAGAACAACCAGATTAAACCACAAGGCATGGATCAGACCTAGAACGATGCTGTAAGATAAATATTGCTTAAATCGGACCAAGACCGGTGCTCAAAGCCGTTGAAGAAGTAGATTAATTCACATGGAGTAGATCTAAACCAATCTAGCAACTCCAAACAAACCGCAAAAGACTGCCTTTAAATAACCAAGATTACTCTAGCTCCGACGTAGGGAATCTAGACTAATCTTGATATCTAGCTCCGACGTAGGGAATCTAGACTTAAAGTACAGTCCGATAAACGATAATCTGTTGAATAATCAATATTGATCTAGCTCCGACGTAGGGAATCTATATCAATCTTGATTATCCAGAGATAAATCGGTTGAACAGTATAAACGAGAAAGGGCGATGCGCCTCAATTCAAAGCCTATACTAGTTCGATAAATTGACTAACTTACTGGTAAGCCGGAGATCAGAACTGATGCAGCCCGTCCACCAATGAGCTTCGTCGGTAACTACTACTAGGGTTTTGGCGTGAAGCCGGGTTGTATTGATTGTGAGAATAATTCTTTACAATGGACGAGGGTTCATATTTATACCCTGGTCATGATGAGTCCTGATCGGACTTGACTAACTTGCAGATAAAGTAAACTAAGCTTAACATAAAACGGGACTCCCATATGCCTTCTGAAAAGGAAATAGTCCCCGTATCTGATACGCTTCCTTCTTAGCCGACGCGCCCTTCTTCTTTTATACATCATCAGATCGGACTTCTTGCTTCATCGGACTCCTCTCCAGCATCGGCTTCCTTCCTCGTCGCATTCATCTTTGATCAGTCAACGGGCCCATGGCACAGCATTAGCCTCTCTACGTCATCATCTGACTCAGCATATCAGGCGTGAAAATCTGGTGTCAACACATGCCCCCCAATTTTGGAATAAAGTATCATTTTGTTCCAAAATTCGTATCTGTCATCATAACTCCGTCACCGATTTTCGTGCCGAAACTTTCCATCCCTGCACTGTGCGGCTCCTCGATCTTCGGGCCATGACCGTTTCTCTTTCTTCATCAATAACCTCACGGGTATCCATGCGTCTATCGACCCAGACGAAACGACTCTTCAATGCAGTTCCTCAAAAGACGCCCCTCTCCTTCAATTACATCAGCTCTGAATCAATGACATATCTTCACGAGAATACTGTTCTTTTATTTGGACAGTTTCCACGAGCATCCCCTGGATCCCATTTCTCCTTTAATGCTTCCATCGATCGCCGGCTATAAATACCTGCCTCAGGTCTTCTTCTTCCACCATCCCTTAGCCATGGCGCAGCTAATATTCATGATAGAACACAAACTCCTTCTGTTTGATATAGGATCCTACTCCCTCTTCCTCTTCTGCTAGAAGAATTCTCGTGAAGTAACATAGGGTACTCCCCCCCTTTTCTGATCCTGCAGTGAATCCAGGTGGAACTCCTGCTAGAAGAATCCTCGTGAGGTTTCTTCATGGTTCACCAAAGAGAAGATTTTTCAGAGGGGTGTAATAGAGTGCCCTTTACAAGTTAGGGCAAAGCCACCGGTCCACCGGCGCGCTCTTCAAGGGACTGCACCCAGAGTGGATTTCTTCGACTCAAGGAAGAAGATATCTCCTCAAACTTGCGCTTCCTTTTGCCCTTCTCTTTCTAGTTTTGTTCTGGCAATGATGAACAAAGTACATCGGCGCCTACTAGATCCTTTTATCTTCTGAAATCCTTCTGTATGAGAAATATATGAATATATATATGCAATCCCTTTTCCAGCAGCCTGCTCCGCCATCGAGCGGCTTGATGATGTAATATACTTTTCTGTTTGTATATAGCCCTTAAGGCGATGCATATCGCATCGGCTCTTATTTTTTGTTCTTGAGGCGATTTTTCCATCGGCTTTTAAGCCCGACGCATAGCATCAGCTTCATGAATTTACCCAAATGCTAGGGTAGTACTTCTTCAAATATTTTCCATTTAATGCCTTAGGAAACACTTCTCCTTCAAGTGTTTGTAGAATATAAGCATTTCCAGGAACACATCGGACGACTTGATAGGGTCCCTCCCAGTTTGGTGACCATTTGCCGTACTTGGGATCCTTAGAACCAATCGGCAGAATAACTTTCCAGACAAGATCGCCCTCTTTGAACTCTTTCCCTTTAACTTTCTTATCATAATGCCTCACCACTCTGAGTTTGTTAGCCTCAATACTTTCGAGAGCGCGCAGCCGACGAACAGCCAAGTCATCGGACTCACTATTCATGAGCTCCATATATTCGCCGGCCTTCAATTTATCCTGAAGCTCGATACGCCTCGATCCAGTACGAATTTCCCATGGAAGAATGGCTTCATGTCCATAAACTAGTTCATACGGAGAAACCTTGATCGATCCATGACAAGCCATTCGATAGGCCCATAGAGCTTCAGGAAGCACAATATGCCATTTTCTTGGATACTCCTCAATCTTTCTATCAATCAACTTGATCAAACTTTTATTGGAGGCTTCAGCTTGACCATTGGCTTGTGCATAATATGGCGATGAATTAAGAAGCTTGATACCCATATCAGCAGCAAAATTTTTGAATTCGTCCGATGTAAACATCGTACCTTGATCTGTTGTGATCGTCTGTGGAATTCCAAATCGGTAGACAATGTCCTCTCTAACGAATTCAATAACATTCTGTGACTTCACCTCCTTCAAAGGAATAGCTTCAACCCATTTGGTGAAATAATCTGTCGCCACTAATATGAATTTGTGCCCCTTGCTTGAATGTGGAAAAATTTGGCCGATCAGGTCAATTCCCCATCCTCTAAACGGCCATGGCTTGATGACAGGGTTCATGGCCGATGCTGGAGCCCTTTGAATATTTCCATATCTCTGACACTCTTGACATCCTTTATAATATTCAAAGCAGTCTTCTAGAATCGTCGGCCAATAATACCCATTTTTTCTGATCATCCATTTCATCTTGAACGCCGATTGATGAGCCCCGCAAACACCTTCATGAATTTCTCCCATTAAACCTTGGCTTCTTCAGGTCCGATACATCTCAACAGGACTCCATCAATCGAGCGAAAATAAAGCACTTCTTCAAACAAGACATGCCTGATCGATTTGTAGCGTATCTTCCTGGAAGTCTTGATAGAAGAATCCCTCAAATATTCAATGATTTCTTTCCTCCAATCTCCTTCTGGTATCTCCTGCACCATCACATCGGATATAGGCCGATAGCCAGACGCTTTTTGCGCCAGCCGATTTGCTTCTTCGTTATGATGTCTTGGAACATGCTTAAGAGTTACCAAGGCGAATTGATCAATCAAATCTCGGCACTTCTCAAAGTAAGATAACAAAGCATCCATCTTGCAATCATATTTGCCGAGTAATTGATTGATAATCAGCAAAGAATCTCCAAATACCTCAACAAACTGAGCGCCGATTTCATTAAGAATCTGGAGACCCTTCATCAATGCTTCATATTCCGCCTGATTATTCGTGCATTTTCAATTGGAAAAGCAAATTCAAACCTTGCCCCCCGAGGCGAAATAATAATCAGGCCGATTCCGCAACTATCATTGCAAGAAGAACCATCAAAGAATATAGTCCAAGGAACCGCGTCAACCACATCGGCCTTTTTCATCGGACCAGACACATCAAGCTCCATAGTGCATTGCTCAACAGCATCAATGTTAGGTCCACAATGATCAGCAACTAAATCAGCCATTATCTGCCCTTTTACCGCTTTGGCCGATTCGTATCTAAGATCAAACTCCGTCAGAGCAAAAACCCACTTGCCAATTCTCCCTTTCATGATTGGCATCGATAACATATATTTGATCACATCCTCCCTACAGATCACAGTACACTCGGCCGATAGCAAATAATGCCTTAATTTTGTACAAGAAAAATACAAACAAAGGCAAAGCTTCTCGACATATGAGTACTGAGTCTCAGGATCTGGTAATCTTCGGCTTAAATAGAATATAACTCGTTCCTTCCCATCAACCTCTTGAATCAAAATAGAGCCGATTGCATGATTAAAAGCCGATAAATAAAGCTTGTACGGCTTACCCTTTTGTGGTGGAATAAGAACTGGCGGATATGCTAAATATTGCTTGATTTCATCTAATGCCTTTTGATGTTTAGGCTCCCACACCAACTCTTCTTCATCCTTCAGCTTCAACAGAGGAGTAAACGCCTCCAATCGGACCGACAGATTTGATATAAACCTCCTCAAGAAATTGATCTTTCCAATCAAACTCTGCAATTCCTTCTTGTTTACTGGAGGTTCAATATCATCAATCGCTTTGCGGTTCCGATCATTTACCTCGATTCCTCTCTCATGTACCAGGAAACCGAGAAATTGGCCGGCCGATACGCCAAAAGCACACTTGAGCGGATTCATCTTCAATCCATGCTGCCTTGTGCACTCTAGCGTTTCCTTCAAATCGGCCAAATGATCTTGATAACCTTTTGATTTGATCACCACATCATCAATGTAGATTTCAACTATCCTGCCGATCAGCTTATGAAAAATATAATTCATAGCACGTTGATAAGTAGCACCGGCATTTTTCAAACCAAAAGTCATAACAACCCACTCATATAAACCGAAAGCACCTGGGCATTGGAATGCAGTCTTGGGAATATCTTCTTCCGCCATGAAAATCTGATTATAACCAGCATTACCATCCAGGAAACTCATCACTTTATGGCCTGATGCTGCATCAACAAGCATATCGGCCACTGCATCGGATACTCATCCTTCGGGGTTGCCTTGTTCAAGTTCCTGTAATCAATGCAAACACGTAGCTTTCCATTCTTCTTATAAACAGGAACTATATTTGATACCCACTCAGCATATCGACATGGCCTGATAAACTTAGCTTCAAATAGCTTCGTTATTTCGGCCTTAATTGGTTCATACATCTCAGTCTTGAACCTCCTTGCATACTGCTTGTGTGGTCGATATCCTGGTTTGATGGGTAGCCGATGCTCAACAATATTACGGCTTAAACCTGGCATCTCATAATATTCCCAAGCAAAACAATCAGAATATTCCTTCAAAAGTTTTATTAACTCTTGCTTATACTCGGGATCCAACTTAGCACTGATATACGTCGGCCTTGGTCTATCACCAGATCCTATATCTATTTCTTCTAATTCATTGGCCGACGTAAATCCAAACCCTAATTTGCCAAACTCACTTCGGTCTTCAAGATCTTCTATGCAATCATCCATTTAAAACAAAGTCTCAGAGCCAACTGCTTGGATCGGCTGTAGTCCTTGATCAGACACCTTGAGGAAGTCACCATCCCATGTTTTTCCTGACAGGCATTCAATTCCTTCAAACTCCCAAATCGTTGACTCAGCTGTAGCAATGCTAACCGAATCATCAGCTGGGACGATCTCCACATTATTGCCTTGCCATTGAATCAAGCACTGGTGCATCGTGGATGGGATGCAGCAATTGGCATGGATCCAATCTCGCCCGAGGAGCATGCTGTAAGAACCTTGGCCATCAATCACAAAGAAAGTAGTCGGCAATGTTTTGCTGCCGATGGTCAATTCAACATGAATTGCCCCCCGAGGCTCTGAAACATTACCGCCGAAATCTTTGAGCGTCATGTTTGTCTTGATCAGATCATCAATCCCCTTGCCCAACTTGCGGAATGTGGAATAGGGCATAAGATTGACAGCAGCTCCTCCATCAACCAGCATCTTGGTCATCGGCTTCCCATCAACGTATCCCTTGATGTACAGAGGCTTCAGGTGCCGATATCCGTTTGCATTTGGCTTCTCAAAGATAGCCTTCTCTGAATCAAGAACCAAGCATGCGGCGGCTTCTTCCAGCTCATAATCGGCCTCATCATCATTCTGTTCATCAGGAGCAGCAAAATCAAAAGGCAACATCAAAACCATGTTTACCGGGGCCGATGCGCTTGCTTCATCATCATTGGCCATCTTAGCGCGCCAAACTTTCTCTTTGGCTAACTCTTGCTCCTGAATCTGCTCATGATAGCGCAACCTCTGAACACGTCTCTTTTTGGACCTAGAAATCCCTGATGGGCACCACTGTCCAGGCTTCATTTGAGGTTCTTTAATCCGATCCCGAACTGGAGCCTTTTCTTCCATTTTTTCAGGGCCAAGAGTATCAACCTGGCCTTCAATATTTTTACGGCCATGAGTATCAACCCGGGCCTTCATCTCCTTGATGATGATCATCAATCCTGACGCCGATCCGTTCATGAACTGATCGTCGACCTCTCTTGAAAGCTCTGTATTCTTCATACTGGAGGCTGCATTCAGGACAATCTGCTTTGGATGGTAACCTAAGTTTCTCGTTCCAGCAGAACACGAAGAAAGGACATCTCTAGTGATCATCATCTTGATCGTACTGCTTATAGGTCTGACGTCTGTCCATATGCCAATCGGACCTACCATTGTACCAGCGTCGCTTATCGGACCTACCATCATATCGACATCGTCCATCAGACCTATCATCATATCGGCGTCGGCCATCGGACCTTTCATCAAATCGTCTCGCCTGATATTCGCGCCTCTGACGCCGTCGTTCCTCGCGCTCTTCCCATGCTCGGGCTGCTGCCTGCTGCCTTTTGTACTTGTTAATCAGCATCTGGGAAGTCACACGTGGCCGATATCCACCAAGAGCATTAGATTCACGCCCAAATGCCTGATGATCCTCCGCAGCTCTTCAACAGTAACTTGAACTGCAGGATCAACGGTACCAGAACTCTTGGCGTGGTCCGATATAAGCACCTTAAACTTCCCCTTCTCATCAGCATCAACCATATTAATGGAAAAGGAGAAATCAGCAAAGTTATTAGGAAAGGGATGACCATCGATCTTCATGGCTTTCTTGTTATCTTCAAATTTGATCTTGCCAGATTCAATAGCCAATTGGATCTCCCTCCTGAACACCTTGCATTCATTCATCTCGTGAGAAGTTGGGTTGTGCCATTTGCAATATTTGCGTTTCTTCAACTCATCGGCCGATGGAATTGAGTAATTTGCAGAGAGTTGGATAAGCTTTTCACTGAGCAGCAAATCAAAAATCTTATCGGCCTTTGTTATATCAAAACCAAACTTCTCAGGGTTTTGCTTGATCCATGGGAGCGATACCAGCTTCTTGGATTTGGTCCATTCAGCTATGTTGACATTAGCCTCCTCTTCAGAATCAGAGAGATAAGATACTTGCTTGGAAAACTTTGTACGCTTCATCTCTTGATATCGGACCTCATGGGCTGACACCTTCTGAACCAGTTGTCCCAATGTCTCAAACTCCTGAGCAGAAAACTTTTCTTTGATCGGCGCGAGCAAACCCTGGAATGCAAGCTCGGCCAACTGCATATCAGATAGCTTCAAACTATAGCATCGATTCCTGGTATCACGGAACCGTTGGATATACTCCTTGACGGTTTCATCGTTTCTCTGCCTGACAGCAATCAAATCAGAAATCTTCATCTCGTTGAGACCAGAAAAGAAGTATTTATGGAACTGCTTCTCCATATCGGACCATCCTGTGACCGATCCTGCTGGCAGCGACGTGAACCAAGTAAATGCCGGCCCTGACAGTGACAGAGGGAAAAATCTGAGCCTGAGTCCCTCCTCAGAAGCAGCTTCACCACATTGAGCCAGGAATCGGCTGACATGCTCAATGGTGGTCATATCATCCTGCCCGAAGAATTTGGAGAAATCCGGCACTCTGTAACGTGGAGGAAGTGGCACTGCATCAAAGTAAGACGGGTACGGGTGCCGATACAACCTCGCTTCATCTTTAGGCTTCAAACTGAACTGATTCTGAATCACCTCGGCTATTTTCTGTGACCAATCGGACTGTTGACTTCCAGGTGGCATCCCATCAGCTATATCCATCATATAATTATTGTAATCACCGATCATACGCCGATGTGTAGGGATCTCTGCGCGTAGTTTTGCAGCTGCAGGTTGTTTTTCTTCTTCGTTCAGAGTCCTAGCATATTTTTCACCATGTGGGCCGACAATAGATCCATCGGCCATCAACAGAAAACCGTTGGCCAGTTCAATAGGAGGTGGTGGAGCAATCGGAATCTGTGGAACAGCAGTCATTGCATTATCTTCAGTTTCTTTGCCTTTTCCTGACCCTGATGTTCCCGCAGAATCTGGTATAAATACTGGACCTTTCAAGCAAATAGCATCATCCACCGCCTTCTTGATGAGATTATCTAAAGAATTCACCAAAGTCCCTGACTGGTTAATCAATGCATGATGAACAGCTTGGTGAATCATCTCTGTCATGTTGACCTGGTACTCCCGAGCATCAGTTGTCTTCTTGATCAATTCTGGATCTGGGAGAGGACCTTTGAGTATAGGTCCTGAACGATTACGTCCAAATTGGCCAAGGCAGAGCTTCTCGAATGCATCAATCTGAGCCTGAACTGCATCTAATTGAGCTTTAGACAGATCGGCCTTTGTAATTGGAATGGCCGTCTCAGGCGTCTTGTTCTTGTCATTCTTGGCCTTCTCAGCAGCTTCTTTTTCAGCAGCAAGTTTTGCTGCAGTTTCTTTCTCAGCGGCAAGTTTTGCTGCGGTCTTTTTGTCAGCATCAGACGACGACATCTTGGAATTTGCTTCTCGTGTCCCACCGGGCGTGCCAAAAATGTGTTGACGCGGAAAATCGGCGGTCGTATCCTCCGCGGTCAGCACACATGGACCAGGGAGATCTGCTTCGCTCCAGTGCCAGCCCTGCACCTAGTTCGAGTTCGCGGCGTGCCAGTCAATTTGACCTGAAATTGACAAGGGAATAAAACAGTTAAATTACTCTTTGATTGTGCCGGCTCTATTCCAAACGGCGAAGGCACGTCGGATTTTTGCCAAGACCGAATCAAAATGTATCGGCCGATGCCAATCGGACCTCAAAATCGGACTTCATAGACAACCTCAATCGGACTAATGTAATCGGACCTCAATCAGTCATCCAATCGGACCTCAGAATCGGACCAATCAGGATCAGACCTTGTAACAGATCAGCCTTTGAATAATAAAATAAAACATAAAACATGGCCAATATGTAAATAATGGATCAGCTGTGCCTTTGGACAAGATATTAAATAATCAAAGTGTAAGCCGATACATCGTCCATCTTGCCTAGTTACCAGTTTGGTTCATCTTATCGGACCATCTAACTAGCCAATCGGACCAGAGCCTTTTCAGAGAAATCTAGCTCCGACGTAGGGAATCTAGATTTCTCTAGCAATGATCAGATCAGATAGCTAGACAGTCAAACTCAACTCATCAATCTGACAACTAGACTAGATGCTCGCATAGGTGTTAATCAGATTAAGCAAATAAAAAGATAAAACAGTAACAGGATCGTTCTGATTCTAAAGTATGCTATCGAATAATCAAGCAAAACCTAGCTTCGACGTAGGGAATCTAAATCATGCATAACACTCAAATAGCAATCAGGTATAACCAAAGCTTCCTTTGACTAATCAAGATGAATCTAGCTCCGACGTAGGGAATCTAAACCAAGCATGACAATCAAAGATCAATCTAATCATATTGCAAAGATCCAGCTCCGACGTAGGGAATCTACACCAGCGCAATACTCAAAGAACAACCAGATTAAACCACAAGGCATGGATCGGACCTAGAACGATGCTGTAAGATAAATATTGCTTAAATCGGACCAAGACCGGTGCTCAAAGCCGTTGAAGAAGTAGATTAATTCACATGGCGTAGATCTAAACCAATCTAGCAACTCCAAACAAACCGCAAAAAGCTGCCTTTAAATAACCAAGATTACTC
>CM014277.1:36122867-36152144 GCA_004135705.1 Alloteropsis semialata
ACGATTGGATTCATTGCTATAGTCAAATTTGATGTGCTAACATTTTCAGCAGTGATTAAACAAAATTCAAGTCTGCACTTCTGTTAACCCAAAAATTCTCATCTTTTACCAACAGAGAGCTCATATATTTCTCTAGATTTTCTTTATTCAGTGGCAGGGCTAAATCTGATGGGAAGGACAGTGAAAAATTTGGTTTCTTATCTGTCTGCATTCTGGAATTTCAGAAAACTGAGCTACGGTAATTTGACCATAACTTTTGTTTCCCTGATCCAATGGAGCTGAATTTTTGACACAAGCTAGATCATAACATTTGTGACAAATTTGGTATTTATGACCCATACGAAAAACATCAGTAACCAGAAGTAAAATAAACATGATTGCTGCAGCAAAGCTGAAAACATCACATACACATAGATCATTCTTCCATACTAAGGGCATATATTACAAGATCCATGAAATAAAGTACATCATCCTTCCAGTAGTTCAAAGGTCGACTACAAGTTTAAGGATAACATTCATGGATACACAAAAGATGCATTTCCTAAGAACAACATCTAAGAGGAGTCCACGGGCCGGAGTAAAGCATCTCTGGATCTTCATCATCATCCGAACCGTTCTTTCCCCCATCATGAGCAGGAGGTGGTGGTGCTTGGTTCACTGAGCCCTCATCATCTGACGTGGCAGGGATAACAGGCTCAACTGGCTTCCTTGAAGCGGTGTCCATGCCAGACTCTCCCTACTCTAGCAACTCTAGAACCATGGGCTCTGGGGGTGGGGGCTGCTGCACCTCCTCTATCATCTCGTTAGCATCATGTAGCTCATCCTCTAGTTGTGCCACTAACTCATGCTGATCAAACAAAGCATCGGTGAGATTGGTGACTTGATGGTCCAAGCCCCTCACCTGGTCGACAAGATTCTGAGCTGACGCTGCTAATGAGTCACTCTGATACATGAGTTGCTCCATGAGATGAATGGATGCCATGACATAATCCACCATGGCCACCATAGTAGGATCATATGTGGAGGTGCTAGGATCACTAATCTGGGCCCTTCTCTCCCTCCATAGCTATGAGTTCCCAGCCAGAGGTGGAAACAATGCTGCTGGAGAGTGGTGTAGCTGCATCGGGTGTTGCTCCCCTAACTGCCTCAAAGCCTGCTGGGTAGCTAGCTCACTGCCAAGCACAAAGGAGTGACCTCGAGCAGTCACTACCAAATCCTCCTGCCTAAATCCTATAGGGCTTGAGATCGTGACTGTGACATCGTATTGCATTGCATTCCGCTCGATGCGGTGCACTCCATTGTAGTGCGGCGGCTCAGTATAGCCACACTGCTGCACCGTCTCCCATAGGATGGCTGTAAAACCTCCCAAGTGAAGGCAAGTGGAGTGAATGTGCCCCTGATCATCAATGTGGATGTTGGAATTGCTAGTGCCAGCCATCTGAAAGAAAAATATTCAGGGCAAGTTTAGTCACCTTGTATGCAAATTCATCGGAAAATTCAGAGTAGACGGATTCTGGATTGAACCTCAAAAATTCATAACTTAAAATTGAGCAATCCAAAAATCTTCAAATTTCACCAGGATGTCTAGGACTTATTTCTCTACAATTTTGGTATTGTGGGACAGAACTAATTATGATTTAAGTCATCCAAATCCTTGTGCATTAATACTGGTGCATGCAGAAATTATGCAGCAGACAGAGATATAGTAAAAAGACTATAACTCCTTTTCTGCTGGACCATATGACCTGAAATTTTGGCAGTAGATATATAATCAAATTGGTAACAACTTTGGTATTCATGAGTTTCAGAAATAACAATTCTAAAAGGGGTCAATCATTGCTATATTTAGAGCTGTACTGAATCTGGCAGAAATCAGTACAATGGTAAAACAGACATAACTCCTAATTGGTTGGGCCAAAAATTTCGAAATTTTTACAGAGGCTACACAAGAAAATTTGGAACAACTTTTCTAATTCAGTGCTTTCAGTGGAAGGCATTTAGCTGGTCGAAAAATTTACACTAGCAGACAGATCACAGAATCATTCTAGAACAGCCTTAGGTGAGTGTATAATTTATTTGTTGGTAACCAAACTTTATATTTCCCTTAACCCACATTTTTATGATTTTTTTATTAGCATGATGAATGAATGAACGTCCTATTCATCCTCACAAAAGAAACAATTGCCAAGTACTCTTGGACTTACGGAGTTAGTCATCGGTGGCACATATAATATGTCTCTCCTTATATTAATTAGTTGGATTTCTAGCGAGCACACATCCTATGGTTTCATGGTTAGTGTACCTACGGAAAATATATCCATCACTGAACCGTTCGTGCTAGCACTCACGAACAACCCCCATGTACCTCACGCCACATGAGTGACGCATATGCGGTTGCCCACATATGATGACCATGCCTTGTTGCTTAGTATAGAAGCAACAGTCAACCAGGAAATTAAAAGCATTACAACCATTATAACACCGTGAAGATGTTAAATTAGCTGCACCACTAAGAAGAACACTGCTTGGGGAACAGCGTCTGGTATTCACACCTTTCGGCAATAAGTGACCAATTACTTACCTGGAAGCGTTGTTACAAAAAAATAATGTGCTAGAAGTTAGTCACATATATACATAGATAGCCACCTAAAACATACCCAACTTAATCCCTAGGGCTCACGTTCTATTATTTTCAAACCTTAGTGCAACCAACGAAATTCTAAGTCCATATTAAATTTTTGCACATCAAGAAAGGATCTTTAAGACTTGTCATACCACCTGCCTATTTTTGGCTCTGATACCAGCTGTGGCAGACTGCCCCAAATTAACCTGCCTCAAGTGCAGGAGACCACTTCCACTATGGTACTTCACACATTTCAACTGGACTAACCATGCAGCCTGTCGAATACCTTCCCGACTAAACCACCATTTCTCTCGACCGAAACAAAATAGCAGCAAGTCGCACTCAAAGGTGAGCTCAGATGGTACAACTCATCACAAATTTTACATCACCGGGTTCATATGGATAATTATACAAAGCAGTGCATAAGTTTTAATTATTACAATCTAGAGTTATAACACAGTGGAAGTCTAAACGTCGATGCACACAACATTATGCAGAGCCCTCACATAACATTTAATCACCATGGCCTGAGTCAGACTCAGACGGCACCCGCTCCATGGTCTTTGTGGGTCTTTGATTAGAGCCCTGGCCCATGAGTATTCATTGATATCATTATTTATATTTTACCAAAGAATGGCATTTGGTGTCAAAGCAACACTGCTGCTAGAGGAGCCTTCCTCGATCTCACTCTCACACGGGCCACGGCCTGATCGAGAAGATGGTCTCCAACCAGGGGTGGAGCAAAGAACGACTCCAATCCCGTGCTCGCGACATGCATACCGTCAAGGAGACGGACATGATCACAGCCAAGCTGGACCTCCTACTCAATAAAATGGAGGACAACGCCAAGGTGAAGGAGCCAGTCTTCAACGCCGTCCACATGGCAGACTCGCAATTTGGTTGCGAAGTCTGTGGAGATGAGGACCACTCGGGGAACAACTGCCCGAGACTCGTGAACATGTAAACATGAACAACAACAACAATGACAATAACAACAACAACAACAACAACAACAACAACAACAACAACAGGTATCGTCCTCAAGGAGGTCACGGGTGGAACCAGTCACGCCCGCAATATCAAGGAGGTAATTATAACTTAGGTTTTAATTATAATCAACCTTCCTTGAATGATATTGTTTATGGGCAAGTAAAAATTACTAATAACCTCACTACAAAGCTTTCCTCTAATGAGAAAACCCTAGAGAGCATAAATATAAAGATGCAAACTCTCTTTTCCGCCTTTAAAAATCGGTTGAGTTTCAATTAGATGATTGAAACTCAATTGGCTCAGCTAGCCACAACCTGTCCTAATCAGATCCCTTCGAAACCTGGGACCCCTTTTAAGGTTAATGAGGTGACCACGAGGGGTGGTAAAACCACTCGTGATCCACCATATCCTAACCATGTAAGACAGGACTCGCAACAGCAAGAAGCAGAGAAGCCTCCAACTCCAGAGGAACCCAAAGAAGATGAGAGGGGGTTGGCACCACAAGAGTTTGTATACACAAGCTTCTTGCCATTCACCACTCTAACAAGAAGCTGACAGTGGATGAACAGTTCAACAGCTTCATTGAGATGATCCAGAAGATAAACGTCAACTCCCATTGTTGGACGTACTGCATGTACCGACATATGGTCGATACATCAAGGACATCATCAACAACAAGAGATCTTAACCCACCACGAAGGTGGTTTTGCTCATAGAAGAGTGTAGTGCAGCTATACTCAAACATGTGCCCAAAAAGAAACCGGACCCAGGATGCTCGACGTTCTCTCGTACAATCGGGATGCACCATGCCTTGTGCGACCTTGGGGATAGCGTCAGTGTTATGCCCAAATCCGTCTTTGATGAGCTCAACCTTTGTCGAAATCCAGTTAGCGAACTCATCCAGTTAGTTGACTCATCAGTTCGCTACCCAGCGTGGATCATAGAAAACATGCCGATGGAAGTCCGGGACTACTTCATCTCTGTCGACTTTGTCGTGCTTGTTCATTTTGTTTTCACTAACATAACCCATGTGCTAGTGTTTTTGTTTGCGCCACCACGAAGGGATTCGGCCGGAGGCTTTCTGGAGCACTCAAGAAGGTGGCGGGTTCAAGCTCCAACTGCTCTCATGGGATTGGAAGCACCCCTCGCTCCGGAGACGAATCACCTAGCTCCATTCATGAGGAGGGAGGCACCCAGCACAAGGCACAATCGGAGCCGCAAGCCATGGAGGTGGATCCTGACATCGACCTCAATGGCCAATGAGAGATGCAAGACTACGCACTCATCGTGGACTGAGTCTTTGCTCATACCTGAGCCTTCGACACGGACCTTCTCGGGTGAACAGGTATGGATGCCGATTTCGTCACCATTTGGCATACCATTTGATGGGATTCTTTCGTGCCTATCTCAGAGGAAGGTTCGTGCCTCCTCTCCATTGTTGGTATTTCTTAACGTTTACATAATTCTGCAAGCGCATAGAAGTATGTTGTAGCATTTCACCCGGGAGTATTCCAGAGTATCGTTATTTGTTTATCCGCAGGGAAAGCATTTAGTTAAAGAGAGACATCATCCAATGTATTTACTTACAACATTATTAATCTACCAATGTCTGAGTAGGGGTATATGATATAAGATTATGGGGTAGTGACACACAGAAGTTCATTGCTCATCATTAAATAAGTCTTAGTTAGTAAATAGATCATTAGTAAAGATCGGAAAGGAATCATTAGCATCATACAGATGGGACTTAGATATACAACCTTATCCTATACAATCTTATACAAGGGACATATGACAGAGGACATATAGGTGTCCAGTGGTTCCCTCATCAAGGGACAACAGGAGGATGTCTTATCATAAAGGCCTAATATCATCTCCAGAACGTGGAGGATTACAAAGTGCAGACAGGGCTGTCATCACCTGCCCCTACCTCTACTAATCCGTGGGGTAGCGATACCCTCAACAGTATTCCGTATTCCAAACACCATGCTTGCAATATGAAATTGACAAATTATGCAATGTAATGCATTAATGATGTCAATGCTCTATAATAGGCAGTTGGTTAAGCTAGTTCTATTTACCATCTAAAGTGAAAGGGCGTATAAAAAATTTATTTAGTTTGTGGCAAAACTAATGATAAATAAGGTATTTATAAATGAACAAAATGAAAATTTGTCTTGTATGTAGGTTAAAGCTACAAATAAAGCATTATGTTTATATATGAGTAGGACATACATTTTATATTTATTATTTGTTTTCCCCATAAATATCAGGTCAATAAGTGTACATGATTACCACGTGTGACTTCCATGTGGGCACATGGCAAAACATCGATGAATCTAATAGCAGGGCCGACATAACATGGGCCAGTAGACCAGGGGTCCATAGTGTCTGATCCACTTTCCCCTTCCCCTCCAAGTTCATCCTCAACTCTCTTCTCCCAAACTCCATCCCCTTGATGTTGACGATTAAGCCGGTGGTGATCATGGGAGCTACGGGCACAGGTAAGAAAAGGCTATCAATTGATGTGTCCAAGGTGATTGGTAGCAAAGTGGTAAATGCTGACAAGATGCAAATCTATGCTGGGCTTGACATTGCAACCAACAAACTTGGTCTGAATGATCGATGCGGTATTCCTCATCACCTTATTGGGGCCAATTCTGCAATTCATGATGATATTTCAGTATCTTTATTTCGGTCTGTTGCATCCACCACTACAAAATCTATTGTCAGGCGTGGTCGTGTACCAGTTGTGGTCGGTGGTTCAAACACATTGATCCATGGATTCCTTGTTGATAAGTTTGATCCTTCCCTTGTTGACCCCTTTACAGTACAAGGATATCGACCTAGTTTAAGGTTTCACAGCTGTCTCTTATGGGTCAATGCTCATGAATTAGTTCTCAACGAATATCTTAATCGTCGTGTTGATGATATGGTTGATGCTGGCCTGGCGGAGGAAATCAAAGAGTATATTGATACTATGTCTATTGGCAAGCTTGCTGGGCATACTGGGTTGGCTAGGGCAATTGGTGTACCAGAACTAAGAGAATATTTTGTGGGACGCAAGAGTCTATGTGATTGAATAGATGAAATTAAAGCTAATACACAAGCTCTTGCAAAAGCACAATGTGCAAAAATTCATCATATGGTCGATGTCTGGGGATGGCCTGTCATTTCACTTGATGCCACTTAAACCATACGCGCCCATCTCACTAGATCAAACCATACCGCCAAGGTCAAAGCATGGGAACATGATGTGAGTGGCCCTGCATTTAATACTATAGATGAGTTTTTGGATAGCTGATGTCAACAAACTATATTATTTTGCATATCTCAATATCTGTTAGGGCTATTGATTGTAGTTTCTATGGCTATTTCCATTGCCTCATTCCAGACCTCTATAAGCATATGTTATTAAAACTTTCTATTTCACACATGTATGCTATATATTGGTGCCAGTGGTTGATATGGTTTTACTCTTAGCATACTGTAGTCTAACAACACTAAAACATAATGGGTTTTAATAGCCTTGCAACTTTTATAAAATGTATAGTGTATGCACCACATGGAATTGAAGAACGTACCTTATGCAGGGTGTTAATGAAATTAACACCTGTCAGTTATATTAATCGTAGTTCTACCATCTTTGAATCATTCCTATCAACATATTAGTTGGACTAAGTGTTTCATATAAATACTCAACTGACTGATATGCCCATCAACAAATGTTATTTCTCTAGGGCTCTAATTAAATTAAAGGTCGGCATATGATCCTGTTGTATTCATCATTTTTTATGGGTGGTCAAATTTGGAATCTCTCACCATGCATGCATGCAATAGATAGGGCCCTAGCTAGCAATTACTTCACATCTTTTTCTTTGGTCAGAGAGAGTCAGCCATTGTAAAATCCATCGCCTCATAAAGAGCAAGGACTCATAAAGAGTGAGGTCTGAAATTGTGTACTCCTATCACGTAGTTTTGTCTCCTAGTTGATGCTTGCATGAGACAACATAGTACATTCCTTGACTAAAATATTCAGCTGTACAATTAATATGCTAGCATGTTCCAACCTGTGGAGCTATTGCCTCTAGCTATCCTAGTTATACGAATGTCATTATTAAAAAGAATGTGTCTCAATTTAGATGGGTTAGGAAGCTGGGGCAGCAGCTCTCATTCAATGAACAGCCAGTTTGATTTTAATGCCATCCATAAGTCCGGTAGAATAGTGCGCATGAAACCACAACAGGAATCATTATTCAGCTTTCCTAGGATCCACTTTTGGTGTCTCTGCATAGGTTTCATTAATTTTAATTTACTAATCTCGTGTGTTGTGTTTCCCCTGTGGAAGCATTGCCACTAGTGCTCAGCATGCAAGTAGTATATACCTGGGTCATAAGCACACCAGCCAAACTTACAGATGTGATGCTGCCATGATGTGTTAACAAATTTTATTTGAATCTATATGCAACATAATAACAAAGATGATTGCAGAGCCATTTAATAAATGCAATGGAATTTATTTTAAATGAATAATTCAATATAAAAACCAAGCCAGCAGATGTTGAGCTGTTTCTATCTGAGCTGTTATGCAATACAATAGCCAAGCCGACAGACGTGACATCGTTCAATAAATGAGAAATGAGAGGTGTGATTTGTTTTGAATCATTGTCATAACCTTCCTGCATATGTCAAGCCATGCAATGAATTTCGATTTGAGTGAACTGATTCACTTTGTTTCAACTACCGTGCAACAACAAGGCCCCACAGATATAATGTTTCGTGATAAAAGCGAAAGGAGTGAACTGAACTGACTTTAAAAATTATTCAAGATCAAGAAGCATGGAAAGCTAGATGTCTTCTAACTTGTTTACATAATTGGACCACCCATTATTAATGGCAGTGACAGTGACTTCACAAAAGTGGGACCACTGTATTGTCTTGGATTGTGATAGAAAGTCTACATGAAAGGAGACGTAGGTCGTGGTGTGTGGAGGCATGGGCGGTGATGAGATGACAACAAGGCGGCAGTGGTTGGATGCAGAGACCGCATGCTCCGTGTCTCAAGGGCACACGTATGTCTGCACACAATGTGGACAGGCTAGGACGAGATGGAGGCAATCAAAGGGACACAAAATTGAGATGGCATGAGCGGCAAGCCCTGACTCAATGAGGGGATTGGTAATAATCTTATATATTAGTTTTGGAATTAGATTTTGAATTTTACTGACTACTTTTGAACGTTCTAAATCTGTTTTTATTGTACTAATCCCTTTGATTGAGCTAGCACTCGGCTCAGAAGTAATCGATGCGTATTTTCAAAAAACAATGGAGCCTGTGTTATTAATCTACATCCAATCTTTGTCTCTCAAATGCCTATAAGTATGACAATGGTCAGCCCTTAGCTGATCGTATAGTTTGTAGTCACAAACACGTCCAAACTCCAGAGACACCTGCCTCATGACATACAAACCTTCATTGTGACCACCACATTAGCCCCCAACACCATATGTGAGCTAGCACCAACCCTCGGCACCGAAATAGCCATGGACTTGAGCAGTGAGATCGATAACTACTCCTTGCAGCTCATCCGCGAGCAACGTCTCGATGGCAAGGTGTTTCTCCCCGTCGATCCCGATGGCGCGGCAACATGCTATGTGTCGTCGGTAAATCCCATGCAAGATGCATTCCACCAGCGCATAGCGTTCATGCCACAGCAGCAGCAACACTAGTAGCAGGTTTCATATGGGGACCTGACGCATGAGTACACAGGCGTTACTACTGATAAGGGACTGGCCGATCTTCCGAGAGGTAGAGGGTAAATTCGATTGGTGGAGAACTCGACGTTGGTGATCCGGCTTCAAATCAGACACGATTCGAACCCTGCAACCATTACACCACTGCTCCGTTGGTTATCAACCAAGCACAACTTGATTGACCTCACCGAGAAGGCTTTCCCTGCAAGCGAATCAAAGAACACAAGCAAGAGAATGATAAACATGCAATCTGAAATTGTAGATCTGTATAAGAGAATATGAGAGGGGTTCAAGCTCTGATCAATAAAGAACTAATCACCACAGGGTTGTAGAACAAGAACGGGGGCCCTGGATCACTGCAAACAGACTTGTCACCACAGTTACATTGAATCTATCACAGTTTCAACTTCAAAAACTTGACTAAACAAAACCCCAAACCTAAAGTGGTGGTAGCTGCTGAGTTTAATACCCTCAATGAGCGATCTAGGGTTGGGGGCAGCCAGGGGGGCGCCCACAACCTGGGCTTAAGGCCCGACACGATATAAAGCCTGAAAAGGCCCAAAACAAGTGATGCAACACCTTGTCGTGGTCACACAGAATGATCCATGAACCTTTTGGAGCTAGGACCAGAACCAAAAGAAGTGCCTCGTCATCACGAATCCAACACAACCATGAACGCCTTCATTGGACGCCGTATGAGGAAGATATCGCCGTTTTGGTGCAGGCATGTCGGCTGAATCCGAAACGAACTCGCAGTCCAAGTTGGCGACGACTTGTAGCTTGGTGATGTGGTCGACTTGTGTATATCCAACGTGGTGATGTCCTCATCATCCTCCCCTTCTTGAATTGGAGTCATCCTCAACTCCTTCCCATCAACAATCTCCTGCAAAAGGTTAGTGACAGACGGATGCAAAATAGAAGATATAGTATCATGGTAAACACTAACATCTTGACAAAGCATAGTATAACAAGGTGCATCCTGATTATCACATAGCTCAGTAGTAGCAGAAGTTGTAGCAAGAAAAGCACCTCCTTTTATCTTAATCCCGTTGGTTTTAGCTAGATCTAATGGAGGTTTATTCTTAATTGCATTAGCATGGTTCCTAATATCCACAGGAGATAAAGGAAGCAAAGTAAATTTCGTGGCCTTATGCATGAAATTGTATGTATTAGTTCTACTATGGTGTGAAGCATCAGTATCAAATTCCCATGGTTGGCCTAATAAAATAGAACAAGCTTGCATTGGAACAACATCAAAATCAGTAGAATCATGATATGAACCCATGGAAAAGTTGATGCGTGCTGATCTAGTTACCTTTGTCTTACCACTATTGTTGAACCATTGGAGCTTGTATGGATGCGGATGTTGTCGTGTGGTCAAGCCAAGCTTCTCGACCAGATCTGAACTAACCAAGTTGTTGCAGCTCCCATCATCAATTATGGTGAGGACACGACAGTCCTTGACGATGGGAAACATGTAGAACAAATTGTGGCGTTGGAGCTTCGTCTCTTCCTCTTGTCCCACACGTGAACTCAACACACGCTGCACAAGAATACTCTTGAACCCCGCAGTTGCAGCTGTAGAATCAATCTGAATGGCCTCTCCTTCACCATCTGTATCTGCATCAAGGTTAGCAGCAAGAGCCAATTCATCTTCAACATCACTAGAACTTACATATCCACCATCAGCAGTTGCAATGTAGGCACGTTTACTGGGGCAATCCTTCATGACATGTCCCATTCCCTTGCAGCAGTGGCACATGATGTTGGAAGAGCGGCTTGTAGTAGCACAAAGGAAGCAGGTGTAGTGGCAGTCGGTGTTGCTGGTAGCTTAGCAACAGGGGTCTTGGACTTGTCGTTTGTCGGACGTGGTGAAAAGGTCCGAACAGTGTTGGAACTGAAAGAGTGCTGTTGGCTTCGTCCCTGTACTTCCCTTTCAACTTTAAGAGCAAGATGATACAATTGTCCAAAGCGAGTCCAGTCTTTATAATCAAGAATATCCTGAATTTCATGATTTAAACCACCAAAGAATCTAGCACAAGTATTCATATCATGTTCATGAATATCAAAATGTGCTAAACTAATGATAAGCTCCTGATAATATTCCTCTACGCTTTTAGTACCTTGAGTCAAAGTTTGCAATTTTAAGCTCAAGTCACGCTGATAATAAGGAGGAACAAAACAAGATTTCATGCATCGTTTCAAAGCATTCCAATTATGGGGTATATGATTTGGTTGATTAGCAGTGTAAAGATTATTCCACCAGAACAAAGCAAAACTAGTAAACTCACTAGTAGCAAGTCTAACTCTATGCTCCTCAGGAACTAAATGAGAATTAAATTTCTACTCAACAGTAAATTCCCAATCTAAATAAGCTTCAAGATCAGCATTACCAGCAAAAGGGATCATGGTAAATTTAGCTTTAGCAAAAGGATCATTATTACCACGATTGTTACCTCCCATGCCGTAACGATTACGACGAAGGCGATCCCTATCACAGTCATCATAATGAAGTACCTCTTCCTCTTTTTCTTCATCTACTGCACCCTCAGGAGGTGGAGGAGGACGGCGTTGCTTAGGAGGGGGTCGTCGCTCAACATGTTCCATTCGAGTGAACAAATTTGTAATGTTGCGCATCATCTCATCAAACCTCCCGGTCATGTAGGTGCGCTCATCAACAAGAAGCTTCATAAGCTCGTCCTTGGCCACGCAATCCTTGAAATCAGTTGGAGACTCTGTCCCTGACATGGTTAGAAGACAGGAAAAGACAACAAAAAAAGTATTATCCCTATAAACTAACAGCGACTATGTGGTGGTGGAAAGTGAAAAGCAATATCTCAAGCGGCTTACCACCGTCTTGCAAGTGTTCTTACCAAAGCCAATAGGGCGGCACAATCTGTTATCAAGCTTGGGTGTAACAGCTGCAAGGAGAAACCTGTGCTGACAGAAGTATATGTGGAGTTTTGGCCAGGCACAATATAGTAGCAAGGATTAGCAAATCTCGAATGCAGAATAGCAAAGTTCAATAAGTATCCAAAGCACAAGTCTCAATTGCTGGTTAAGACATGTCCTTAGATGTAGCACAACAAGTTAGAACAAAGAACGATGGATAAAACTGAAAGAACAAGCACACAACAACTTCTGCAAACATTTTTAATCTTTTCTTGAATTTCCCTTGAATTTCCCTCCAGACTAGTAGGAATCAAGATTTTTTATTTTTTCAACTATTTTTTTATATTTTTCTCTGGACAAGGATGACAAAAGATGGAACCACAAAAATTGACACCTTAAATAGAGGTAAGATGTGGTCCATAGAAATTCCGGAATGATCTCTGAAAACCGTGATGGAGCTTGAAAGCCCAAAAAGTCGGTCTTCTTGATTTTTTTTAATTTTTTTGAGAACGGCGAAACTGGCAAAGCTAATAAATTGTATGTGCAACTTTTTGTTTCCAAGCTGCTGTAAAAAATTCAGCTAAAAAAATTGTATGTGCAACTTTTTGTTTCCAAGCTACTGTAAAAAATTCAGTTAAAACGGAGCACCGAGCAAAAAAGTTATGCCTGTTTTATGGAAGGTACCTCATGTTATGGTTTTTCGGAAGGCACAACTCAGCAGGAACACAGCGGCGGCTAGGGCAAAGCTTCCCTATCCGATCACGGCTGAGCAAAGCTTCTCAGCAATGACAACCAAGGGCAATGTCTTCCCTGGTATGCAGCAAGCAATAGGTATTCGCCAGATGAAACAAGAACTGTCGGATACCAATATTAGGGGTATCCAATGACAGCGATTAAAAGTAACCTGCAGCTTGATATACACCTCCTATATCCGATTAGCAAAGAGCTAATAATCTTCTGGCCTAAAATGCATGCCATTTATTTTTGTGAAAGAAAACGGCCAAAAAGCAAACCACCTTGCATGCACTTGCATCTCTCTCTCTCTCTCTCTCGTACATGCATGATGCATATACAGGCACGTATAAAAAACTGGATGCAGGCACATGCAAAGGCAGCTGCATGAGCGTGCATGCCTGGTCCAATCAACATTGCCTGCCTCTGTCTTGCATTCATTCGTTCTCCTCGCTGATACGTATGCACCAAATTCAACCGAACAGGAGCAGCACCAGGCAACAAGGACAGGAGGGCCCGACCTGGCCTACGGCCGCATGCATGCAGGGACTAACCCGCGTACGTGAGCAACGGCGAATAAACAAAGGCCGGCACAGGAACGCCAGCAACAAAACCACCCGATCCGAGTGGTTTCCATCCCGTTCGCTCGAGTGGTCTTCGTCCCCACCGCGTCCGAGTGGTTTCCGTCTCGCCCGAGTGGTTTCCGTGCCCAACGAGATGCACTATCACCCGACAGGCTGCTACCATCGCTCGATAAGCTGCCCCTTCGCCCGAGGAGTTGCTCCTTCGCCCGGCAAGGTGCTCGCCCGACCAGTTTTCCGCATCGCCCGACAAGAATCGCGTCTCGCCCGACGAGTTGCAGGCAGCGCCCGAGTACTCTCCGATTCGCCCGACGAGCTGCTCCATCGCCCGACAGGACTCCCATTCGCCCGACGAGATCTCCGTCTCCGACTGGTTCGCTCCTTCGCGACCAAGCAACCACCGGGAAGACCGAAGCACTCGGAGTCAAGCTGCTACACTGTGCCAACCACTCCCTGACGCAACTGACACCAGCAGGACATGGCTACAGTGCTCGGAAGGACGGCGGGCCCCACGGCATGGGCAGGCGCGCCTCCTTTTTTCCCGTTTTACCCTTTGACTGTACTTCTTCTTCTTCTTTACTGGCTCCCCTTGAGCTATAAAAGGGGAGGCCAGGCCTCCTGCGTGAGGCAAGAGATCGACTCTTTTCCTCCTCTCTCCTGGGCCTCCTACGGGAGGCAGGGAGCCTCTTTTCTCTCCCGAGGAGTTCTCTCTCTCTCGGCCTTCTTCTTCCTTCAGCCGGTCGCTGGACCGAGCTCGATTCACGCACCAGAGACTTGGGAAACTCTCCCTCTCTCGCCCGCTTGTACCCCCTACTGCAAACCAGTGCAAACAACACGAGCAGCACGAACTGGACGTAGGGTCTTACACCCCAGGGGTGGCCCGAACCAGTATAAACCCCCGTGTCCTTTTGCACTACCACCCGAGGCCCGACGCGCGCTCCACGATCTTATTATTTGCCGGCGGTAAAGAACCCCGACAGTTGGCGCCCACCGTGGGGCCTTTGCGCGTCACGTCTTTTTACTTGCAGGTCCCGGGTGGCCAACCACGACGACGGTGGCGTCCCCGATGGACGCAACCGCGGCGACGACAACGGCGGCGGCACCGACGGCCGCGACGACGACCACAACGCTGTCAACTGCGGCGACGACAACGGCGGCGGCACCGACGGCCGCGACGACGACCCCAACGCTGTCAACTGCGACGACGACGACGGCGGCGGCACCGGCGGCCGCGACTCCGCCCAACGGGCTGATGGCTCCGGCAGCGTAAACGGCGGCCGCAACTCCGCCAACGACGTCCCCGAGCAGGCGCGCCGACCGAGCTGCAGCAGTCCCGACCAACTCCGCCAACGACGTCCCCGAGCAGGCCCACCGACCGAGCTGCAGCAGCCCCGACGTCACCAACAGCGACCGCGACCCCGCCAACGGCAGCATCGACACCACGCGGCCGCGCTCCCGCGGCGCAGCAGTAGTGGGCGACCCTCGCGAGGAACACCGCGGCAGGACGACCGTGCCCGAAGTCCGCAAATGACCTCAACTAACCTGTACCAGCTTTTTGCTTTCATGATCTCGCGCAGGGCCGCCATGGTGAGGCACGCCCCCGAACGAGCGCACGACACAACGACAGAGAGAGCTGCAGCGCCGACCGACGTAATCACGTTGTCTACCAGCTCCGCCCCGACCAGCGCCCGCTCCACCGACCGACTCGGCCGCGCCTCCAAAGGAGTGCGCGCCCCGACCTCGACTCCGAACGACTCGGCCGCGCCTCCAAAGGAGTGCGCGCCCCGACCTCGACTCCGAACGACTCGGCCGCGCCTCCAAAGGAGTGCGCGCCCCGACCTCGACTCCGAACGACTCGGCCGCGCCTCCAAAGGAGTGCGCGCCCCGACCTCGACTCCGAACGACTCGGCCGCGCCTCCAAAGGAGTGCGCGCCCCGACCTCGACTCCGACCGACCCGACCTCGACTCCAAAGGAGTACGCGCGCCCCGACCTCGACTCCGACCGACTCCGACCGACTCGGCCGCGCCTCCAAAGGAGTGCGCGCCCCGACCTCGACTCCGACCGACTCCGACCGACTCGGCCGCGCCTCCAAAGGAGTGCGCGCCCCGACCTCGACTCCGACCGACTCGGCCGCGCCTCCAAAGGAGTGCGCGCCCCGACCTCGACTCCGACCGACCCGACCTCGACTCCAAAGGAGTACGCGCGCCCCGACCTCGACTCCGACCGACCCGACCTCGACTCCAAAGGAGTGTGCCGCCCCGACTCGGACGGCTCGCTCGACTCAGCTTCAACGACGAGAAGCTAAAACGGCTAAGTTTTACTACGATCCTTCGTATTTCCACACATTTCCTTTTACAGTCCCGCATGCCTCTTTTGGGTGTCGCTAAAGTACTCGGGTAGCATAGGCCTCATCCGTGAAACCTCGTCCTGCGTGCCGCCTACACCTAAGCCTCCCCGCTGAGCAGTGTAGTCCGCGGTAAGCCGTCCTCTCTGCGAGCAGTGGTCAGTGGGACTAGGAGCTTAAACGTGATGTGCTAACTACCCGAGGAAATACGTAGCCTGATAAAGGCAGGGCGTACGCAACTTTTCGTTGATAACGAGTAAATCCCGACTTCTCGCTTTACGCAACGTTTTTGCATTACGCTGTCTTTTGCAGCTCGGCATGGCAAGTTCAGGTAAGCTTGCAGCAACTCCTACATACAGGGAACGACACCTTTTGTCTCGCCCGACCTCGGCGCACGGGGTCAAGCATACGCACACGATCGATTTCCGAAACGCGCCCTTCGAACTCTCTAAACTAAGCGGCTCCCGCCGGCCCTAACGGCCCCTCGCAGCCCTGCGCTCGGGGGCTGGGCATCGGGACGGACGACTCCGACAGTCGACCTGACAGGTGATTCCAACGGGGGTTCGAAGGCTGGCCCGTCGAAGGGTTCGACAGCCGCCCCCGGTCACCTTGTCGAGCGAGGGGCAGTGAAGGATGGGTCCCAGCGGCCAGTACCCGGGCGCACGAGCGTCATGGGCATCCCGAACTGCGTTCGAGTCTTGATGGCAAGAATGGTCATGGTTTTTCCCCCGAACGGAAAGGCAACGAGCCGCCAAGTCCCAACGAACGGACTCGGTAACTAGATGACCTCGCCACCAAGAATCTGAAGCTGGCCACCAGCTGGTCCGATCGGAACCCCTCGACCGGGATGCCGTGGCTTCACTCGAACTGGCCCGTTATTAGCTCACACGGACACCGCATTTTCGGCCAACGAGGCAAAAATACGGCTCGGTCCGGCCCCTCCACCTCTTACGAAAAAAAAGAGATGCATGAGGGGTTACGACGTAAGGAAAAACGCAAAAAGACGAAACGAATCCCCGTCCGGACCCCGGTCTCGGGATACACACGGGGTCGAAATCGCTAACGGAGACCAGCAGCGCGGTCGCATAATTTGCAACGAATCACCGCACAAATGCCATAATCCTGCGAGCGAGTGTACCACTCGCCCACAGGCTCGGGGGCTACACCCGGCGGGTGCGCTCGCGCGCCCCCACCCGAAATTTCACCGCTTTCTCGACATCTCAATAAATTCAGCCCGCGACCGAGTCTGCGACTCGCCCCCAGGCTCGGGGGCTACTGTCGGATACCAATATTAGGGGTATCCAATGACAGCGATTAAAAGTAACCTGCAGCTTGATATACACCTCCTATATCCGATTAGCAAAGAGCTAATAATCTTCTGGCCTAAAATGCATGCCATTTATTTTTGTGAAAGAAAACGGCCAAAAAGCAAACCACCTTGCATGCACTTGCATCTCTCTCTCTCTCTCTCTCTCGTACATGCATAATGCATATACAGGCACGTATAAAAAACTGGATGCAGGCACATGCAAAGGCAGCTGCATGAGCGTGCATGCCTGGTCCAATCAACATTGCCTGCCTCTGTCTTGCATTCATTCGTTCTCCTCGCTGATACGTATGCACCAAATTCAACCGAACAGGAGCAGCACCAGGCAACAAGGACAGGAGGGCCCGACCTGGCCTACGGCCGCATGCATGCAGGGACTAACCCGCGTACGTGAGCAACGGCGAATAAACAAAGGCCGGCACAGGAACGCCAGCAACAAAACCACCCGATCCGAGTGGTTTCCATCCCGTTCGCTCGAGTGGTCTTCGTCCCCACCGCGTCCGAGTGGTTTCCGTCTCGCCCGAGTGGTTTCCGTGCCCAACGAGATGCACTATCACCCGACAGGCTGCTACCATCGCTCGATAAGCTGCCCCTTCGCCCGAGGAGTTGCTCCTTCGCCCGGCAAGGTGCTCGCCCGACCAGTTTTCCGCATCGCCCGACAAGAATCGCGTCTCGCCCGACGAGTTGCAGGCAGCGCCCGAGTACTCTCCGATTCGCCCGACGAGCTGCTCCATCGCCCGACAGGACTCCCATTCGCCCGACGAGATCTCCGTCTCCGACTGGTTCGCTCCTTCGCGACCAAGCAACCACCGGGAAGACCGAAGCACTCGGAGTCAAGCTGCTACACTGTGCCAACCACTCCCTGACGCAACTGACACCAGCAGGACATGGCTACAGTGCTCGGAAGGACGGCGGGCCCCACGGCATGGGCAGGCGCGCCTCCTTTTTTCCCGTTTTACCCTTTGACTGTACTTCTTCTTCTTCTTTACTGGCTCCCCTTGAGCTATAAAAGGGGAGGCCAGGCCTCCTGCGTGAGGCAAGAGATCGACTCTTTTCCTCCTCTCTCCTGGGCCTCCTACGGGAGGCAGGGAGCCTCTTTTCTCTCCCGAGGAGTTCTCTCTCTCTCGGCCTTCTTCTTCCTTCAGCCGGTCGCTGGACCGAGCTCGATTCACGCACCAGAGACTTGGGAAACTCTCCCTCTCTCGCCCGCTTGTACCCCCTACTGCAAACCAGTGCAAACAACACGAGCAGCACGAACTGGACGTAGGGTCTTACACCCCAGGGGTGGCCCGAACCAGTATAAACCCCCGTGTCCTTTTGCACTACCACCCGAGGCCCGACGCGCGCTCCACGATCTTATTATTTGCCGGCGGTAAAGAACCCCGACAAGAACAGACATGCGATGCAAAGTTGATTAAAGCAGCTTGCAACCTATCTATGGTTTGTGCGGCAAGAATTCACACAAGGCGGCTAGCGTGGGCAAGTCGAGCAATGGGGTGGATCGACTTGTAATCTGGGTAAAGGTGGAGTAGGACAGCGGCGGAAACAAACACACAGCGATGGGCGATTGAACTACGACGACGAACACAACCTAAACCAGCAACAAGACTCGACCATGGACACAAACTCAACAAAGTGAATCTGAAAACGAAATTGCAAGGCTAAACAGGGTGGTAGGACAGCGGAAAGTAAATATTTTTAGGGGTTTTTGTGGACTATAGGGGATGAACATGAATGAATCTAAGGGGCACACGATAATACCTCACGGGCAACCTGGAATCCTGATACCACTTGATAAGGGACTGGCCAATCTTCCGAGAGGTAGAGGGTAAATTCGATTGGTGGAGAACTCGACATTGGCGATCCGGCTTCAAATCAGACATGATTCGAACCCTACAACCGTTACACCACTGCTCCATTGGTTATCAACCAAGCACAACTTGATTATCCTCACCGAGAAGGCTTTCCCTGTAAGCGAATCGAAGAACACAAGCAAGAGAAGGATAAACACGCAATCTAAAATTGCAGATCTGTATAAAGCGAATATGAGAGGGGTTTAAGCTCTGGTCAACAAAGGACTAATCGCCACAGGGTTGTAGAACAAGAACGGGGGCCCTGGATCACCGTAAACGGACTTCTCACCACAGTTACAATGAATCTATCACAGTTTCAACTCTGAAAACTTGACTAAACAAAACACCAAACCTAAAGTGGTGGTGGCTACTGAGTTTAATACCCTCAAAGGGTGAGCTAGAGTTGGGGACGGCCAGGGGGGCACCCACAACCTGGGCTTAAGGCCCGACACGATACAAAGCCTGAAAAGGCCCAAAACAGGTAAATGCAGCACCTTGTTGTGGTCACACAGAATGATCCAGGAACCTTCTGGAGCTAGGACCAGAACCAAAAGAAGCGTCTCGTCGTCACGAATCCAACGCATTCATGAATGCCTTCATTGGACACCGTATCAGGAAGATATCACCGTTTTGGTGCAGGCATGTCGGCTGAATCCGAAACGAACTCGCAGTCCAAGTTGACGACGACTTGTAGCTTGGTGATGAGGTCTACTCGTGTATATCCAGCGTGGTGATGTCCTCATCAACTACTACGGTGACCGAGGCCGCCGGCTTTCAGGTGGAACCGACGACGATTTGGTTTGGGGTGTACCATCTCTGGTGTCTGACCCTAGCCCGAGGTCGTCGCCCGTGGTATCTCTGCCTCTAACCTTGCACTCTTGGGCACCTGTTCCGTTGCCGGTACAGGCCACGCCGGCCTTTGATATGATTTGTGTTCGCAAGTACTGTGGCGTTCGGCAGAGGCCATGGGGCAAGTTCGCAGTGGAGATCCGCGATCCCATCAGTAAGAAATGCATGTGGCTTGGCACTTACAACACCACCATTGAGGCTGCACGCGCATTCGACTGTGCTACATTCCGCATGTGTGGTGCCAGTGCCATTCTCAACTTCCCTAATGAGGTTGGATTCCATAGTGTCCCTGTTTATTTTCACGGCGATGGCCAAACAGCCTGTTGTCGCCGCGCATCTGCCCGCCGCCCGTCGTAAAAAAAATGCCTTGTTATAATGGATCATCGCAGAATGTGAGGAATCAGGTCGGAGGTGCTGACGATTTTGCCACCCACGTGTATCCAGGAATCCAAACCAAACATGGTCAATGTGGCCTTACTGGCTTTAGTGCTGCAAACCACAGTGATGCCGCACAATAAGCGGAAGCTAGACAACGCCCATTCCAACATCGGGGATAAAGATTATGTTATGGAAGTGCTGCTAAGACACTAGTATGTAATTATTGTATTATAGTATAAATAACTTTATTCCACTTAGTTTCATCGAGCCAGCATGAAATTGTGTTGTATCCAATAATAGTAATGGTATTAGCTACTCTATTGTAAAATAGTCTCACTTCGTAAAAAGGGTGGGCACTATTTTTGTAAGGCCTAGTTTTGTCTTCTTGTCATTGTATGCACTAGACCAGGCGACGTGTTCCATTTGTAGGAATGCCAGGACACAATGGTAGTTGCTTCCATTTAATGAATAAGTCCGGATTGGTTTTAATGGCATCCAAGGGCCAGTATGCACCAAAACAAAGCAATAAAAATAAAAGATCCAACATTCACGAATTGTTTCTATGCTTGTCTTATGGATCTCCAATGCCCCTGCCTTTCACGAATTGTTCCCCCACCAGTAGCTAGGGACACAAAAGAAAATAATTAATATAGTATACATAACTAGGCAAAGCAAATCAAAACTATATTTTTTTGGGAATGAGAACGCAAAGAAGTGTAAGCAGGGAAAAATAAAGTTTGATCATCAGGTCCTAAGCATAAGAGTGGAACCTAGGCTGGCTTAGACATCTTCAGCCATGCTCTCTGCTATTGAATAATTGTTTAAGTCAAATCAGTTAACTCTTTTTGGCTTCGTTCATGGTACATCACATCTGCATGTCCTCACTATTGCACGTTGGTTCAAACAAATGAAATCAGTTCCTTCAAGTCAGAAAATACAGGTTCTTGAAAGACCAAAGTGCTGCATCTACTCCCCTCTCCTATCAAATTAATTTGCCATATCCAGTGGTCCATTATCCCACACTATATTGTATCTATATGTTTGCACGACGCACTGACAGCCATGCTAGCACCTGCCCATAGCCTAAATAGATAAAAAAATATCTGCCGATATATATGCTCCGGAGTTTAAACAAATAAAAAATGTCAGCTAATATACATGCATATATATGAAATGCCGGTTTTCTTCCTTGTATAGCACTCAGGCAAAGTCAAAATAATAAAAAAAGTGGGGATACATTTCTATATATGCACATACTTTGTTTCCATATATCTAATACATATATGTTGATTGAATACAATCAGACACATAAAGAGAAGCCATCGACACTCCACGAAAATACTACCTGCTGAAGAAAAAAAGTAAACAAAAGAACGTGAAGGTGTTCCATACCTGTCTTGACGATTGCTTCTTTGCCGCGAAGCCTCTTCCCTACACGACTAGATGAAGGAACACCCTCCATGTGGCATTTTTTTGTATCTGCAATAGAAAAACACAAAAATTAACCCTACAAAGGACCTCAAGGAGGAAAATCCATAGACCCAAAATAAATTATGTAACTAGCAAAAATCAGTTATTAATCATTGAAGCGATTAAAACAAGGAACGCACAATGCACGTGATTTTGGTAGCACGTCCATTCATGTTGTAACCATTCATCAACGTAAAGTTTTATAGTAATTATTTGTACATTGTGTTTATCCATTCCTCGTTTTTAGGAGAAATCAATCATTACTCTTATTATATCACCAGTCAGATAACTTTATTGTCTAGGCAGATATCACTATTCTAAGTATCATGTTATGTAAAGACACGCACCATTTAATTAGCTAAACTTAGTAAACCTCACAACCCTTGCTCGGCTGTGGGAACCTCACAACTACGTGATTCTTGTGGTTCAAGTATGGACTATATCAAGAATGGATGCAAGGTGCAGTTGATATCAACGCAGCACCATGCTTATATAGGCAGACGTGCATCGGTCTACACGTACCACCAAGAACAACACTCCAAAAATGAACAGCAACTAATCAAGGTGGGGACATAGGAGTACCATGTATAGCAATTTAATGTGACATGAAGGAACACTGTCGTATCATCTTTATAAATATAAATGGCTCAGTCACTGGTAACCAACATGACACCAACAAACACTAGGCTCCAGCCTCATCAATGCATTGTCCTAGGCTGTCGTCAATTATCAATCGCCTTCGCAAACGACCTGGAGTCTCACACCATCAGGCATTTGTGCCATCTGGATGGCAAAAATTACATCCAATGGACCAGCTAAATGGACACGCTTTGACAGGAATGAACACTACAGTATCAACATCATAAATATAAAATGGCTTAGACACTGGAAACCATAACATGACACCAAGAAACACTGGGCCCACCTTCATCAATGAATGTGTTATCCTAGGCTGCCATCAATTATCAACCACCTCTGGAAACCATGCCGGCTGAACCCACCCATCAAACAATTGCACGATCTAAACCGCACAAACTACATCCAATGGACCAACTAATTGAAGCTAACGTGGGCACGCTCCGAGGCCGCCTAGACGGCGCGGCCTCATACTTCTAATGTGTGAGCTTTAAAATGAATTTGTGCCTCCAGCATGTATTGAGTGGACTCATGAGCCAACCTTTACAATTTGCCAATTTGACTTAGATGTGTGAGATCCTTTGTTCGAACATGGGAAACTGATTTTTTTATTACCTTTTCTTTATAATATTTTGAGTTTGAATGTTTTGTTCCAGAATGCTCTTCAATTTTTGGGCCACCAGCTGTAACTTTTTGGCAGGGTCGGATATTTTCTTCTTGTAAAATAAACTTCTTTCTTAGTACTGCACCCACCACGCTAAACCTTACAGGCTAAAATGGCCTGTGAGCTGGACCTGAGGGATGGATTTTTTTATAAATTCTTTGTGCATTTTGTGCACTTTTGTTGATTAATGGTTTAGCTGCTGGTGTTCTGGACAATTGATGCCTGGCAATAGTGTTGAACTGGTGTGTTGGAAAATATTATCTCTATTAAATATTTTTTTGGACTTGTTTTTGCCTAATGGAAATCTCTATTCTCCTCTAGTGGAATTCTCTATTCTTTCCCAATCAATTTTGTTATTACTTTATATGCAGGTGGTGCTACGAGGCCTCACTACCAGAGAACCCTCCATCCGTCCACCCTAATAGGTCACGGTTGTAAAGGGCCCGGTACTAATGCCAGCATTGGTACCGGGTCCAACGGTCACAATTTTTTGCGCGCTCATTGGTACCTTGTGGTGGCACCACCCGGTACCTATGCTCCAACATTGGTACTGGTTGGTGCCAATGAGCCTCGGGGCCTTTGGTACCGGTTGGTGGCACCAACCGGTGCCAATGTGAACCCTTTTGGTACCGGGTGGTGCCACCAACCGGTACCAAAGGGGCTCTGCGTATAAAAGGGCCTTCTTCCTCCCCCAGCCCGAGCCATGGCTCATTTCTTCATCCTCCATTGAGCTCGGGTTGGGGGAGGTCATACCCAAATTTTCCATAACTTTTGGAGATTTTGCAAACCAAGTCCGTTAGAAGGTTAGTAACTTCATCCTCTCTCTTTTGACGGTTAGTATGGTCTTTTCATGCTCTATGTTTTGAGTAATTTGTGTTTTGTGGAATAGATTGAAATAAAAGATTTTAGATTTAATCTTCATTTTTATTATGAATTTGTAATAGAGAATCACTATATAGTTAGTTGTTGCATGTGTAGAGATGATGCACAAATTTTTAGACATTGTTTAGATTTTTGGATTATTTGTAGAAACGTTAAATCATTTTCATATTCATGCTTATTATGATTTTTAGATACTATAAATGATATTCATATTTAGGATTATTATGATTTTTAGAGATTATAAATGATATTCATATTTAGGCTTATCAAGAATTTTAGAATTACATCTTTTTAGAGGCTTCAAATGATGTTGATATTTAGGGTTATTAGGATTTTTAGAGATTTTAAATGATATTCTTATTTAGGCTTATTACGAACTTTAGAAATACATCTTTTTAGAGGCTTCAAATGATGTTGATATTTAGTGTTATTAGGATTTTTAGAGATTATAAAAGATATTCTTATTAAGGCTTATTACGACCTTTAGAAATATATCTTTTTGGTGGCATCAAATGATGTTGATATTTAAGGTTATTAGGATTTTTAGAGATTATAAAAGATATTCTTATTAAGGCTTATTACGAACTTTAGAAATACATCTTTTTGGTGGCATCAAATGATGTTGATATTTAGGGTTATTAGGATTTTTAGAGATTATAAATGATATTCTTATTTAGGTTTATTACGAACTTTAGAAATTCATATTGGGGGCTGAATTTTTCATTGTAATTTGTGAATAGATGAATCGGCAATGGATGTACAATGCGGATAGACGCTCATCTGACTTCATTAATGGCGTTCATCAATTCCTCGACGCGGCAGAGGCTAACTCGACCTCGGGTTTTATATGCTGTCCATGCAAGGTCTGTGAGAATGAGAAGGATTATCACATCTCGAAGAAGGTGGTTCACACACACTTGCTTAGGAGTGATTTCATGCCTAACTATATCTGTTGGACCAAACACGGCGAAGCGGGGATATTCTTAGAAGAAGGTGATAAAGAAGGTGACGACAACATCCCAGACTTTGCACAATACGATGCCTTTGCAGATGATATAGCAATGGGTGAGGGTGAAGCAGTTGCGGAAGATGAGGATGATGACGCCTTAGGTGGCATGATCCATGATGAAGAGAAAGACTGCGAAAGTGCGAAAGAGCAGGAGAAGATGACGCGTTTGTTGGAGGACCACAAAACATTGTTGTACCCAGATTGCAAAGGGGACTAGAAAAAGTTGGGTACCACACTGGAACTGTTGCAATGGAAGGCAACTAATGGCTTGTCTGACAAAGGTTTTGGAGAGATATTGAAAATGATAAAGAAGATGCTTCCAGAGGGCAACACATTGCCCAAAACAACATACGAAGCAAGAAAAATCGTCTGCCCTCTAGGACTGGAAGTACAAAAGATACACGCATGTCCCAATGATTGTATCATATATCGGGGCAAGGTGTATGAATCTTTGGATGCCTGTCTGGTTTGCAATTGTTCGCGGTATAAAATCAGGCGAGACAACCCTGGTGATGTTGAGGGAGAGCCCCCCAAGAAGAGAGTCCCTGCCAAGGTGATGTGGTATTTCCCTATAATACAATGTCTTGAAGCGCTTGTTCAGAAATAAAGAGCATGCTAAATTGATGCGGTGGCACAAAGAGGATCGGAGGGAAGACAATATGTTGAGACACCCCGCTGAAGGGTCCCAATGGAGCAAAATCGACAGAGCATTCCCAGACTTCACAGAAGATGCAAGGAACATAAGATTTGGTTTGAGTACGGATGGCATGAATCCTTTCGGTGATATGAGCAGTAGCCACAGCACTTGGCCCGTGACTCTTTGTATGTACAACCTTCCTTCGTGGATGTGCATGAAGCGGAAGTTCATTATGATGCCAGTGCTAATCCAAGGGCCAAAGCAGCCTGGCAACGACATTAATGTGTATCTAAGGCTACTGATTGAGGACCTTTTGTTGTTGTAGGGCAAAGATGGTGTAAAGGCGTGGGATGAGCACAAGCAAGAGGAATTTAACCTACGAGCATTACTGTTCGTGACCATCAATGATTGGCCTGCACTTGGTAACCTGTCGGGATAGTCAAACAAGGGATACAAAGCATGCACACATTGCCTAGAACACACCGATTGCATTTACCTAAAACATTGTAGAAAGTGTGTGTATATGGGCCGTCGTCGTCTTCTTTCTGAGAAATATCCGCTAAGAAAGAAAGGAAAGCATTTTGAGGTGGTAATTCGTAGCAAACCAAGGCATCGGGATGGAAAATATATATTTGCTATGGTAAAAGATGTGAAGGTGTCCTTTGGGAAGGGACCTGGCAGCCAACCAGCGGCAAGTGAAAATGGAAAGGTGCCCATGTGGAAGAAAAAGTCAATATTCTGGGGCCTACCTTATTGGGAGGTCTTAGATGTCCGCCACGCATTGATGTGATGCACCTGACCAAAAATCTTTGCGTAAACGTGCTAGGGTTCCTTGGTACTTACGGAAAGTCGAAAGATACGCTAGAAACATGACAGGACCTGAAACGTATGAAACAACGAGATCCCCTGCATCCTGAGAAAAGAGAAAAAGGGCGTTGGAACTTATGTCCTGCTAGCTACACTCTAAGCAAGGAGGAGAAGACCAGCATGTTTGATTGCTTGAACAGTATTAAGGTACCGTCCAGCTACTCATCGAATGTAAAGAGTCTAATAAATATGAAAGAGAAGAAATTCGTACACCTCAAGTCCCATGACTGCCATGTGCTGCTCACACAATTGCTACCGGTGGCGTTGAGGGGAATTCTACCCGTTAATGTCTGAACAACTATTGTGAAGCTATGTGCCTTCCTCAATGCAATCGACCAAAAGGCAATCGATCCCAGTAATCTAGCAAAGCTGTAGGATGATGTGGCCCAAAGCCTTATCAGCCTTGAGATGATATTTCCTCCATCTTTCTTTAATATTATGACGCATCTCCTGGTCCATGTTGTCAAAGAGATTGGTATTCTTGGTCCTGTATTCCTACACAATATGCATCCTTTTGAGAGGCTCATGTCTATTCTAAAGAAATATGTTCATAACCGTTCTCTTCCAAAAGGATGCATCGCCAAGGGATACAGAACAGAGGAGGTCATTGAATTTTGTGTTGACTATATCCCCAAACTGAAACCGATTGGGCTACCTGAGTCACACCATGAGGGGAGACTACTTGGAAAGGGCACGTTAGGAAGGAAACAAACAAGGTGTAGCGACTACGATTTATTTATGAAAGCCTGTTACACTGTATTGCAGTCATCAACCATGGTGGCTCCTTACATCGAGGAGCACAAGACTATAATATGCTACCAAAATCCAAGAAAGTCTGACAAGTGGATTACACACCATCACATAGATACTTTCGCTGGTTGATTGCGATAAAAGCTCATGGGTAACGAGACAATACATACACAGCTGGCGTATTTGGCAAGGGGACCATCATCCTCATTCTTGACGTTCCAAGGCTATGACATAAATGGGTATACATTTTACACGAGAGCCCAAGACGACAAAAGCACCAACTAAAATAGTGGTGTCTGTATAGATGCCTATGACAACAAAGGGAACAGGGACTCATATTATGGCCAGGTAGAGGAGATCTGGGAACTAGATTATGGACCTTTGAAAATACCTCTTTTTTGGTGCAAATGGGTGAAACTTACGAGTAGAGGCGTTAATATACACCGCTACGACATGACAACTGTGGATCTCAACAAAATTGGGTATGCAGACGAACCATTCGTGCTCGCCAAGGATGTGCATCAAGTGTTTTATGTGAAGGACATGTCTACCAAACCCAAGACGGAGAGTCTACAAACAAACAACTCCGAACTTAATCCAAAACGACACATTGTTCTCACGGGGAAAGAAAAATCGTGGGTGTCGAGGACATTACCGATGAAGATGATTATAATAGGTGTGACGAGGTGTCTCCGTTCAGTGTGGAGGTTGACACAAGCATCCTATTGGCCAATGAAGATGCTCCTTACGCTCGCAACGATCATAACGAAGGCACTCTTGTAAAGGAAACATTTATTGTCGTTCAAGCATAATGTTGTACTTATGTTGAAGCGTGATGCTATGTAATTCTAATTATGATGAACTATTATGGTATGTAATGTAGTACTCATGTTGAAGCATGATGCTACGTAATTCTAATTATGATGAACTATTATGGTATGTAATGTAAAGGAGTTAATATATATTGCTAAATAGTAATATGAATCTAGAATAGTAAAAGAGTTAATATATATTACTAATATCAAAGGAGTTAACTAATACCAAATAAAATATACATAGAAATATGAATCTAGATTTACATTATTTCATATATCATTATAAGAAAAATAATACTTGTTAGTTGATGTATACTTTATTATTTCATGTATAGGAAATTGAAAGATTATTATAAGAAATTAATACTTGTTAGTTGATGTATACTTTGTTATATCATGTAAAGGAAATTCATAGATTATTATAAGAAAATAATATACCAAAGATAAATAGAAAAAATAATTTAGGAACAGTGAAGTTTCTAGCAAATACTAAATTTTAAAGAAGGTAATACAAAATATCAAATATTAAAGAAGTTATTAGCAAATAATAAATCTAAAATAAGGTGAATAAAAACTACTAACTCATAAATTGAAGAAAAAGATGTGGGGGGAAATGGAAATGTACAGGAATTAATTGTAAATACTAAATGGTGAACAAGTTAAATTGCAATAAATAGTATATATGTCAAATAGTAAATACTAACAAGTTAAATTACAAATACTAAATATAAAAGAATTAATTGTGCAAAAACTAAATGGTGAACAAGTTAAATTGTGCAAATAGTATATATGTGAAATAATAAATACTAAAAAGAAAAAAGGAAGAAAGAGTATATACTAAAAAGATAAAACGGAAGAGGAGACGGGAAACTGCCCTTTGGTACCGGGTTGGGACACCACCCGGTACCTTAGGGTTTCACTTTGGCGCCCAAAATACCCTTTGGTACCGGGTGATGTCACCACCCGGTACCAAAGGCCCTTTGGTACCGGGTGGTGACATCACCCGGTACCGATGAAGGGGGGGCATATATAGCGGCGCCCTGCCAGTTCTTCCCCGAGCCCTCCTCGACGCCGCCAAGTCCCCGAGCCGTCCTCCACGCCGGCCGCCCCGAGCTCCGATCCTCCACGCCGGCCGCCGCCCCGACCTCCTCCTGCGCCGGCCCCCTCCTTCTCCTGTGAGCACCGCGGGCCGCCCCTCCGCGCCCCCGAGCCGTCCTCCATGCC
>CM014277.1:36153144-36175548 GCA_004135705.1 Alloteropsis semialata
GCTGAAAATTGGATGATAGTATTTGAGCTGCAATTAAATCTTTGAGAACTGAAATATGACATACAAGTAGCTCATAGCAAGGAAATGATATTGTCAATTGGTACATAAATCTATGGGCTGCTCGAAGGATTTCTTGGATAGGATTCATGTTGCATTGTGACATAGCAATAACTTTAGTGCAATATGCTTGGTATGTGGAAGAGAATAAAAGAAAAGCTCATTGCTTGATAAGTGACATTGGAGAAATTTGTTTGTGAGCCTATCTCATTGATGACCATGGTCTGAATATACATATTTAAGTGGTGTCATATATGGTTTAGCAAGAAGAAGCAATTTCCATGATGGTGCTTAGCTGAAAATTATATGCAATCAAAAGTGTCAACTTTGTCTATATGCTCAACATAAAAAAAATAGCAGGAAGAGTCCTTTGGTGCTGCTCATGTGCATTTGGATTATAATTCCTTATGGTCATAACTGAAATTTGTGCATGAGTTGTTCTTAGTGCAAGTGCTGAGTTGTTCTTGTTGAAAAGTGGAAATGGTCTCTTATGCTTGATCTAGTACAGCTAGCTGAAATACATCATTGCCACCCAATATATGTGACAAGGACAGCCATATGTTTTGGATTGGATTCATGATCTTAAAGTCAATTTGAATATGACAGTGGGTACTTTGGGCTGATATCATATATATTATTGAATCATATCAATGGAAGTTTGAGCTATAGAGGGTTGGATTTCTTGCAGTGAATTGTGATGACTTTATTCTGAGTTGGATGACCTTCATGGTTTACCTTTTTGTCCTCAGCTTGCTCAAGGGCAAAGACATAAAGATGGTTAGTTTTATGCAATTTTGGTCAGCTTGGTTGAAGAAAGGATTTCAGCTTAACACATCCAAGTTCAATGATGACTTTTTGATCTTAAGTTAAGCTATATTCAGGTGTTGAGCTGCAGCTGAAATTTGAATTTCTTATAAGTCATTGTCATCAACAAAGGGTTGCAAAAGTTTCAGATTTATTGGTGAAGAGAAGCTAAGTGCAGTGGACATTTTTGGGCAGCTTGGTATACAAGTCATTGGCAAAGATATGTAGCTGCAATTGGAGATACTTACTGAAATTATTTCTCATTCATTCTACAAGCTGAGATAAATGACACCTTGGATTATAGGTCACTTTCAGATGCTGAGCTCCATCAAGTATGAAAATTTCAGAGATGAATAAGTGTGAAAAGTCTACAAATTTCAGGTCCATTAAGTATGGAAAAGTCTACTAGTTGTGGAGTATCTACAGCTGTCCGTACTTGAATATCATGACTTACTTGAGGGAGAAAACTTAAAAAGAATGATGGATATGGATGCTTCATGGGAAGAATGGTGTCACATATGTATATCCATATCTCAAGTGCTTTGGTGAGCTGCATATGTGCCAATATTGAAGAAAAATACAGTAAGCAACAAGATGACATGGCAATGATGACAAAATTTGTGAGTATGACATTATCTCCTGCAATTTCAGTATATAGAGGATATGTCGCATGTGTTATTTCAGTTGAGAACATGCATTTGGATAAAAGTTGGAGTATTTATAAGTGCCTTAGCCATTTTGTTGTGAGGGATGTTTCACATATATGGTCAAATCTGAAATCTGTCCATTCATGTGCAAAATGAAAGATATACTAGCATTCGATGGAACAATTACATGTGACATCTCAGTATGCATATTATGATGGGCTGAAAATGGAGGGCTAGTTGAGTTGCTTGATACATTATCCTAGTCTTGATTTGGTACTTGAAATGCTAAGGCTTTAGAATCAACATTAGTATGGGAACATTGTGACATGTTAACTTTCAGCTGAGTTGTGGTTGAGTTAAAGAGTCTCTCTTGATGCTATAATAGAAATAAAATGGCAGCCACTAATAATTGATCATCAAGCTTGAATTATGCAACAAATTGACCATATCAAATCAGTCAAAAGTATTGTATTCAATTGAGAATTGTTGCTGCTATTATCTTGAAAGAGAAAGAGTTTTGTGGAGACATGAGATCAGTTTTTGGATGAGCATTGAGCAATAAATTGGTATATATTGTGAAGAAATACTTGAAGTATGTTGGAATATCTAGTGAGCTGAATTTTATGCATGGGAAGGTGCTCAAAACAGTTGACATCATTTGGTGCTCGAACAAAAATTATATTGCAAAAGAGGTCAACAAGGTTATCATTTTTGGATGCTTGACTTGGTAAACAGTGAGGACAAAGTCACTCCATATGTGCAGCATATCAAGAGCAACTCTCTTTCATATCTCATACTAGTTCTTATCTCTTACTAGCTTCAATTTCTCCAAATCTCTACTTCTTGTTGATATCACATTCAGCTTGGCTATCTTATCTTCCATCACCATCTTCTTGTGAGCCAAATAAATTAAATCATATTGATGACCGCTGAGCTTCAAATTCACACTATTATTGATGGATCAACTCATTTTGGTGATTCCATTCATGATAAGGTAAACGAAGAGGTGAGTTCATGATTATGCTTTCTTACTCTCTAACACTCGTTGGTCAAAATGTGCAATGTCAATTCTTTGTGAGCTTCAAAATACTTGCCTTGCTTTTATTTCATAGAAGCATGTTTAATTCCTTTAGTGCTTAATGTCCTTATTTTACAATGCTTGATTGCTCCTATGAACCCATGGTATATTGTGAACTCCCTTGTTGATCTTGGTTTGTGAAAGTGCATATGTGTACCTTGTATATTCTTGTATGCACAAATTGAGTGGGAGCTTATTCTATATCTTGTGAGACTAATGATTTAATTGAGTTCATATTGTCGAGTCTCATTTGGTGAAAAGGTGAAGGTATCAAAAGGTATGCAATTATTATCCTTGTTGTACATCCTAAAATTGCTTCCCTTGATAAAAATATGAAACATAGGATAAATTCTCCTCCATTGATCTTAACATGAGAATGTGCGTATGATTGTCTTGAATGTCTATATATATGCTCATCTTGAGGAGAGAATTTTCATATACATTGATATCTTGAGACTAACATTTTATTGAGCTCTAATTGATATAATCTCATGGTGGATAGAAAGTGACTCCAAAGGTATGCTGTAGTATTGTTGTCCTATCACTTTAAATTGCATCCGTTGGATTCATATAGGATGAACTCTTTATGTCTTTAATATTGATATGTGCATAGTTTTCTCAACTTTTCACATTTGTATGCACATGCTTAGGGGGAGTTCATGCTATATAATGTGTGGTCTTACAAGTGTTGATCCATTTTATTCTTACCACATATTAATTGGGTCTTTACTTTGGAAAGTTTTCTCCATGAGTATCAATTTGACTTTTGTAGTCCATCATAAGCTCGACATATCTTTTGCCCCTTTTCGGTGCTTGACGCCAAAGGGGGAGATGTGTGTATATGGAGAGAAAGTATTGGAATCTTGAGGTAAGGTTCCAAGCATAGAGTGAACTTCACTAAAAAGATACAACTCAAATGTGCATATGATTGTTTCACTTTCATATATCTATATGCACATATTTAGGGGGAGCTCACTCTATGATTGGTGTTTCAATAGTTGAAACCAAACATCTAGTATATGACTCATGTAACTGTTGGTATATACTAGAGACAATTCTTTATAATCTATCTTTATGTGATCGGGTTGTCATCAATCACCAAAAAGGGGGAGATTGAAGGATCTAGGCCCCTAGCATTGTGTTATGATGAGTTTTGGTGATTAATGACAACCGGATGCACGGGACTAACCATTTCCATGAGTTGGTGTGTTAGGTTGAGTTCCGGCATCAAGATAAAGGTTGATAGCTCATTGGTTGAGGATCAACAAGTTAAGAGTGTGATTGATGCCAAGAAGATGAATATTAATTGTGAAGATGTGAATGAAATGAACATCATGAGTTGATGAATTGATGGAGATCAAAGGCATGAGCTTGATGAGTTGGTGATCAACAAGAAAATTATGTTGGATTGAAAATGTTGAATGGTAATCAAAATGATAAAGTGAATACATTGAAGATGTGGAGTACAAAGTAGCTACATGTGGCAAGATGGTGAAGGCTAAGCAAGGCTCGGCTGCGATGGACCATGCAAGGGTGAAGGGCAAGCAAAGGGCTTGGCGCCGAAGGACCAAGGCAATGGTGAAGGGCGAGTGAAGGCTTAGAGCCGATGGACCATGAGAGGCCATATGAAGCTATGAGTGATTCTCATCAACTATATGATGAATGCAAAAAGATATGGAGAAAATAGAAAGGATGGACTTCATGTGAAGGATATCAAGTGGCTTGGGTAAATGACAATTAAAATACCACGGTGTGTTGATGAAGCATGAGTCAAATGATGTGGTGAAAAGTGAGAAGATGAAAATCATGTATTGGAAAACATCATGTGTGTTGATGAAATGCATAGGGCAAGACTTCAAGTATTGATGAACATCACGTGCCTTGAAGAATGAAAGTGATTGACATCACGTGCATATGGAAATCAAGTAAGACCCAAGATTGGATTTGCGCAAGGCAAAGGTATGAAACATAGGGCATTTTATTTGCCGGTCTCAGAGATTAGTGGAGAAAAGACCGGATTGATAAGATAGAATGCCATACTATTAAGAGGGGTCTTGATGATGCTTGAGCCTTTGCTAGGTGTTGAAAAGCTCAATCTTGCATATGCATACTAACCTTGGCAAGGAACCGGTAGTGTGCAAAAGTCACTTAGCAAATGTTTGGTGCTAATGGTTTATGGTCGGTATTGGATTGCATTTCTGCTTTGATCCAATATGTTTAGAGTCAAGAATTAAGTTGAGAAGTGTAGCTCTCTGAATAAGCTTTCCATAGAGTCGAAGATCACCTAATTTGGACATCGGAGCTAAAAGTTATGGACGTTTTACTGAGCATCGGCTGTGCTGAAAATGGAGCTGCGGACGGTCCGCAGGTATCATGTTTTTGAGCGGCCAGGACCGTTTCTGTTTCTGTGTGGGGTGCCAAAGTGAACGGCGGACCGTCCGGCCCCTGGGCGCGGACAGTCCGCCCGTAAATCTTTGAACAGAGCCAGAAACTTGGGGTTTCTATGTTAGATGTCCAAAATAAACGGCGGACCGTCCGCCACCTGAGGGGGACTGTCCGCCGGCTAACTTTCAAATGGACATAGAAACTTGTTGTTTCTATATTGGGTATCAAAATGTACTGCGGACTGTCCGCGATTTGTGAGGCGGACAGTTCGCCAAGGGTGTAACGGTCGACTCCGAGAAGCATTTATTGAGTATATAGCCGTTGGGTTTGAATGGCGGACTGTCCAGCCTATGTGAGGCGGACTGTCCGCGAAAACTCTATTTTGATGAGATTTCTGAGTAACGGCTAGTTTTGGAGGTGTGGCCTATATATACCTAGTATCCTGCGAGTTGGGGCAACTCTAGGCTTCCATTTGAGCATTCTTGAGGTTGTGCAAGTCCTCCCCATGAGTTTGTGCATGTGTTGCACATAAGAGAGGGTGAGAGGCAAGATTCAAGTGCATTTGCATAAGAGATTGAGCTTTAGGCACTTGGTGAAGGGTCAAGTGTGTCTTGACTTGTTACTCTTGGTGTTTGCCGACACCTAGATGGCGTGGTGTTGCTGTGATCCGGTGATCTTCTCAAGAGAAGCTTGTGAGAAGGCCCGGTATTCTTGTGAGAGGTCTTTGTGCTCACTTTGCCGGAGTGGTGAAGAGCAACTCTAGTGGAATCGAGGTGTGGAGCGGTTCTTGGTCCAAGTCGGCTCATAAATCAAGCGGTGCCCTGATAGAGGAGCGATTGGAACATAGAATCCACCTCAACGTGGATTAGGGTGACCGGCAAGTCACCGAGACCACGATAAAAATTTGGTGTCTCCATTGTGGTTTGTCTACTTGAGCTCATTTACTTTGTGCAATTTAAATTCAAGCAATTTACATTCCTAGAATTACAATTGCTTGCATGTCACCCTAGGATTGCAAACCTTGATCTTGACATAGGGTGTTGTTGCACATAGTTGAGACATGAATTTGGGGGTATAGTCGTGGTTTAGCCGATCGGTTTCATTCCGCATTTTAATCGGTTAAACTTGCAGAATTTTTTAGAACCGACTATTCACCCCTCTCTAGTCGGCCTTCTCGATCCTACAATTGGGTGTGTTATGGTGCATCTAATCTTGTTGCCTCCAGTCTTGATCAACTTCAAATCATCACCTTTTGTGCTCAAGGCCCTCCAATCATCTTTCGATATTATCATCAGCTTCTCTGTTGCTTTCTGCTGCCATTCTTCATTGAATTTCCCTTTGTCCAGTGCAGAACATGTACCAAACTTCTACTCCATTGCGATGTGCATCAAATTATCTTTCAGACGAGAGCTCATTCACTTCAATGGACTCCAGATGAAAGAGTTACGCTTGTCTTACTCTAGCTCTACGTTCTATCCGAACAGATTTAAGAATGCGTAGTGTTGAAAGATTTTACCATAATTCCTTGCACCGATCTCCAAAATTTACGATTCTTGATGTGTTGGAAAGAAGATTTAATGGAGCTTCATATTTCCTAATTTTCCTCCATGGTACCTCTCTGATAATGGGTGAAAAACTGGTCTCAATAGCAACCTTCCAGAGATGTTGTCGAATCTCACGACTTCGTCGGGGCATGATTCATTACCCGTAGCTTGGACAAACAAATCTCCAAGAGACATTAGTCTTAAAAATTAATTGCACAGCGGCATACCTTGTTCATCTTCACTTGTTTTGTCTGCGGGCTCGATAGCAGATGATGGGCCACTAACAAAAGTTAGCACCTACCACTAAAGAGCGGATCTTCATGTAGCCATCAACATGTTTGAGCGAGATTTAAACTTGTCAAAGTCCAGATGTTGAGAACTTCTCGATTACTTTGAGTCTAGGGTTTTACCTGCATTCATGGACACAAACAAGAAACACAGGATATATGCAATAATAAAATTAGGGTTAGTCCAAAAAATTAGATAGATCTCCCTAGGGTTCGATTTGCCGATCCCCGGCAACGGCGCTAGAAAAGCTTGTTGACGGTCCTTAGACGCGCCAATTGTGAACCGCAAGCGCATGGATCGTTGGTAACTTTTCCGTTAGAGTATTCCCCCAAGGTTTACCAATCCGTGGATCGACAAAGAACTACCTAGGGTTTTCTATCTAGCTGAACGGATCTAATCCTATCATGAAGCATAGATTGCATACAAGGTTAAACATGTGTGTGAAGTTGATGAATATAATGAATGGATTTCAACCCCACGACACGAGGTAACACGACCAAAGGTAGCACAAGCCAATCATCTTCTAGTTGCAACTCCGACCAAAATGATAATCAGTCTAATCTCGTACAAAGATAAAGAGTCATTTATAAGAACTTTCTCATGGGCGCCCTTGCGAGGTGAACGTCAACGCCTAAGGTTTCCCAAAGCTTTACCTCAAGCGCCCACCAAGTGCTCTTTACTCGAAGCTCCTCCTCCTTGGTGGCCACGCAACAACTCCCATGGTACTCGCCGTCGATCTTACTCAACATTAAGCAATCGTTCGACCTTTTCCCTCTCGCATGCTGTCACCACACGAGGATAATCATGCCGACTTCCTACGCACTACTAAGATGTATCCGCAGGGCATAGACTAATCACCACGATTAGATCTGATCCTACTAAGAACATTTGCTAGCTAGATATATGAGAGAAAGCATGCATCTTAGAAGATCAAAGTAAACAAGACAAGTAGATTGATATCACCATCGGAAGTACATATGCCTTGATGAGTTCAAGGCATGGCTCCGGAACTCCGCCATGGCTTCACCACGCAGGGCCAACCATGGTGGCTAGGGCATGGCCTAAGCCATCTCCTAGGCAACCTCGAGGACTTGCGGCGACCGTCGGCTTCCTTCGGTGTGTGTCCCTTTTTGTGTCGACTTCTGGTGGATTGGATCTCAATCTCTCCCCTTCTTGCGGGTGTCTAGGGGGTTGTATTTATACCCTAGGGGAGCCTTGGGGCATGCTCCACCTTTTCTTCCACGAGATCCTTACTTGAGAGTCAAGCAAACTTGGTTTCCATAAGATTTGACTCGCCCAGATTTTCCTAATTCGCAACCCTGCCTTCCCGACGTCATATCTTCCTCGTCCGAACTCCAAATAGGACAATCGCAGATTCTAAATTGTGTAGATCTCAAACTTTGGTATTCATGAGTTTCCTTGGAAATGAAGTTAAGATACCAAAAACAGCGCCAGGAGATAATCTATTTGATTTCGGACTTCTCTGAGCAGCATGCATTTTAGGAGCCATATCTCCTAGCTCCATATTCCAAATTATGCTTTCCATATGTCCAAATTGAAGACCTCAGCAATGGCTACAACTTTGGTATTCAATATTTTGTCATTAGAGGCTATTTAGATTTCTGAATCTGCACCAAAAGATCATGCTGTCCTGGGCTACGAGAATATCTCTGAGGTTGCCTTGATCTCGTGGATAACTTTCCAAATCTTCAATTCCTTCATGCTTAAGTCTCTCATACCCAAGGTTCATTGAATGTGGACACTTAGGACTATGAGTTGGGCTATGAAAGCCCATATGGCCATTGGTTGGGCTCCCTCCGCTAGGCTCTATTCCTTTGGGCTCGTAGTTAGTTTTGGGCTTTGAATATAAATGCCCCAAATTGGGCCGTTTTCCTGTAAAAACACAATATGCTCCAAAACACAACACATATACGAAAATGGGGTTATTTCAAGTGCCAAGTGGCGGGTTAGTATATAAATTAGTCCAAAACTACCACCTAAATAGCACTAAAAGTATAAGTATTACAAGCGTCAACACCAGCATGCGCCCGCTTCTGGCAGAGTTGCACGCGATGGCGAAAGAAAGAACTGGCTATCCCGATTCTGGTCAGGCCCTTCTTCTTCAGATCGTCAATCATCTTCAACAACCCAGCGAGCCCGCTGACCTCGTCTTCACCGAGTGCTTCATTCCAGTTGGCCTGAGGATGTGGCAGATGGCCTGAGTGCTCCTTGGGGGTTGGTTCTCTGCATAGAACCATTTGTCCGTCCAGTCCTTGATGGAATCATTCAACTTGAAATCAAAATATATGTTCTTCATCCCTTGACAAAGTTGGATTCCAGCCCCTCCAATCACTTTGTCTTGGCTTGATTTGACTCAGAAAAGAAGGCAAAAAAGATTGAAATGGGGGTTGATTCCTAAGAAGACCTCATAGAGATGGATGAAGAGAGAAATTTGAAGAATGGAGTTCGGATTAAGGTGCACTAGCTCTAAGTTTTAGAAAGCAAGCAGGCCGCAGAGAAAATCATGGGTGGGAGTGGCAAATCCCTGCTCATAGAAAGGCACGAACACTACGATCTCATGAACTTCATCAAAGGGCCACGGCTTACCGACATTCGTGCACCAGCAGGGGATGGACTTGTCAAGAAGGTAGCCCTAATCGACGAGATCTTGCACCATCTGTTCTATTGCCTTGGATGGCTTCCAGACTAGAGCGGGTGCGGGGGCTGTCTTGAAGACGGGCATGCCTGTGATTGGAACCTTGGGAGCTTTCTTACTTGCCGCAGGCTTGCTCGCCGCGGATTTGCTCACGGCAGGTTTGCTTGGGGCTGGTTTCTTGCCCATCTTGCCAGCCGGGGTCTTCTGGGATGGAGATCTTGAGCGGGGCTGGAGTGGATTCAAGGGCGCGTGCGAGTATGGAGGAGTTGAGATTTCGGAATGGCGGCTGGAGTAGATGTGAATATGAAGCGGTTCTCCCTCTGTTTTTATTAACGATGCGGTAACCCTAAGCGTATTTCATGGAAGTCGTTTTCACTAAATATGCCAGCAGTTTTGTATTTGCGGTTTTTACCAGATGCATATTTGTGCGGTAGTTTCCTAAATGGCTAAGTCATTTACCAAGGCATTTTCATACTCGGGGGCTGATGCTTAATGGGATAAGTTTTTTTTCAAATCAAAGAATATACTTATTTCTTGAAAAGTCTTTAAGCTTATTGTCATTCGCTTTAAGCTTGGGGGCTGGGAGGAAATAGTATATTTTTTGGAAAGATTTTTCATTAAAGACCCTAGAATAGTTTTTAATCGTTGAAAACATTTCTAGGCTTGGGGGCCGACCAATAATGGGTCCATCTTTTTTCAAAAGCTGGACACCATTATATTAAATGGGAAAGTTTTTGCATCATCTTTGATTTAAAAATCAAAGCCCGGGGGCTGATTGCCAAAGAAGTCGGCAGGAAGCACATCATGTTCACTTCTGAAGGTTTTCAACAAAGGAGCAAGATGACGAGGAAACAACTCGGCTGATGCTCAAACTGTTGAGAAACAATTCGGCAGGCATGAAGACATGAAGACGCTCAGGGGCTTGACGGACCAAGATCCATGGGAGTCCTTATGGGCTGCAGGCCCGCGAGGAGATTGGGCCGCCAACTCCGACAAATACAAGGAAGAGACGTACGGGTTAAGAGAACTAGTCGGCTATTAGGAAACAACCCGGCCTAATCGTGTTAGGACTCTATGTTTAGTATCCGACTAGGAATCTGTATTTCTTGCCTTATAGACCCTGTCTCCCGAGTATATAAGGTGAGGCAGGGATCCCTTGTAAAATCATAACCATCAATACGAAGTGATCCACCAGACAGAACGTAGGGTATTACGCTCTCTCTCAAGGTGGCCTGAACTTGTCTAAATTGTCTCGTGTTCACCATCGTGCTTCTGGTTCCGGTAAGGACCTTGCGAACAACTCAACTACTCAGGGACCCCCTATAGTAGGCTAGCTGGTACAAAAAACGACAATTATCCATAAGATTTGTGGAGTTATGATCTAAAGGTGGGATCTTGCAGGGGGTTTTCTGCAAGAAGCTGGGGGCCTATCCGTGAAGAAAAGGACTTGCCTGTGAACCTTTGTTTTTCCAAGGGCCCTGATGTAAAAGCCCTCATTCTTTTATGTTTTCTTTTCCTTTTTATTTTGGTTAAACTTCTGAAAATCATTGTAAATCACAGAAAAATTGTAAAATCACAAATCTAGTCGTGTTAGAATCCTTGTAAAGTTATCTGTCCAGTGATGTATCATGCACTCATGAAAAGCATTGTTTGATACTTGTGTAGCTTTATGTATGATTATGTGCTTGAGAGCTTGTTTATTATTTCATAAATTCTTTGCATGTACAAATATGGTGAATCCAGCTCTGGTGATGTTGTTGATGATTAGTAGAGTAGATTTGAGTATTGATGATTAGAGTTTATGCATGATTTTGATAGATATTGATTTAGTTAGTGAAGTAGAAAATGTGATAAATGGTTAAAATGCTTAATAAAAGTTGGTAAATTTTGATAGTGTTAATCTGGAGCTTAGGAAACCCCAGAAAAATATTCAACTCCAGAATGTCTGTAGTTTTGAAGATATGATTTGATCTTGTGTCTAGCTATTTCAGAGTCGATGAGTCACCAGATATTCTGTGTAGATTAGAAAAATATGAAACATTCACAGTAGAGTTCTCTGGTGGAATGTAAGCTTCAGTAAAACTTTCAGCTCCAGAAAGTGTCTGTATGATTTCTTATGATTTTCTAACTACTGGTAGTTGTTGGCTGTTAAAAGAAATAGAAAACAGATAGGTAAAATGCTGGTAAATTCCTGTAAAATATGTTTTACTCCTAGGAACACAAAAACATGCTCACCATAATTTCTGTTTATGGAAATGTATTTTCTAGGCTTTAATTGGTGAAAACTAGTTAGAAAATGAGTAATGGATAAATAGATTTCTTGCTTTAAAGTTAATTCTAAAAATATGTATCGCAACCTAGTCTGCTGAATGTTCAGATTCAGCCATAGTTTTTACTACTTGTAGTCATTTATATATGTTTTATTTTGTTATATATAATAGTTTAAGTTGTTTTTAGCTTATTGTAATGCTTGATAAATTTATTTTCTGTGTTAATCCAGATCTGAACTTTACGTAATCAGCATCTAAAAACAACCCCCCCAGCTTTCTTTATGAGTTTCATAATTTGTTTTTACTCGGTAAATGATTGTACTATAATGTGTATAATTGAGTTGCTGCAGATATTTGTGTGCTTGTTTGTTTATGTGTTCCTGCATCTCATGCATCTCATACATCTGCACCTCATGTAGAGCACACCATCGTTGATGGCCTATACGGGATCGAGGTTGAGCCCGAGGGTGATCCAGCTGCTGCTAAGTTGAACCTAGCTACTGAACAAGACCCGAGCCAAAGTCCGGAAGGGCCCAAGGCCGCTGGTGATCAAGAAGGCAAGCATCGAAGCATGACCCAGATTTATAAACCCCAATGGGTTGCCTTGTTATGCTTTACTTGTGAATTTAAGTTGTAAGGAGTTGTTTGAAACCCTAGTTGCATGATCTCTAGGTACCCATGGCCAATTACTAGTATGTGTAGGTCGTTTAGACTGCCATGCTTAATTAGGATCGGGAGAAGTTGAGTGATTGCCTTGTCACTCACGAGATATAGGTTTTTACCTTATGTTGGAATCATAAGGATCGGCAGGCGGGGCTTGTGCGATATTCCCATTTGGTTGAATGTCTCGCTTGCATAGATAATTGGTGGCTAAGGCAGGAATTGTGTGGTGATGTTGGTCAAGCTTTTGAAAGTACTAATCATATGCCAGGAAATTTGGTAAACTGGTAAACCTATTTACCTGATACAAACTGACGTTTGATGGGTTTTCCTACTCCGTTGGGTGAGGGGTTGATGGCGAGTGTAGCAGTGGCCTGGGCACAAGGTTGCTTTGTGCACCTGGGGTCCGTTGGGGCGTGCAATTGGATGGAGTGGGCCCTATAGCAGATGGCAGGGAGAGATGGGAATGGTTGCCTCATGAGGTCTCGGGTGTTGCTCACGGGGCGTCTGATTAGGTTGTCCCATGCATGGTTAAAATCAACTCGAGTTGTCCATCCTTCGTGGTTATATGAAGCTGATTGATCTCTTGTCACACAATAGTAAGAATGCGGAAAGTTAATGTTGTTGATGATGAAAAATATTGTTAACTTGTTAATCAATTATTTTTCGACACTGAATGTTATTGGATAGCTTTGCAAACATAGTAAATGGTTAGCCACACATAAACTTGTACTAAAATATTTAAAATAGGGATCAACTTGTAGATGCTTTTTGACAAAACAATCCCCTCAGTCAAAAGCCTTGCATGTCTAGAATTTTAATCCTTGTCGGGTAAGTCTTGCTGAGTATTAGTATACTCAACCTTGCTTGTGGCTTATTTTTTTAGATATGGATGATGTTGGCTATTACCCTGTGGCTGTGAAAGGACCTAGGATGTCAACTAGAGGGGGTGAATAGTTGAGGCTGAAATTTTTCACTCAAAAACAGTTGTCAGTCACAAAAATACGGAGATTCCGAAGAAATGTCCGGAGATTCCGAAGATTTCTTCGGAGAGTTCGAAGATACTACTGAGATGAGCAAACACAGATCAAACCTCAATCAGAATTGAATCGCCGAATTATCATACAACCTTGGGATGAATACAACTCAATTCAAGTGTCACTTGTAGCAGAAACCTTCTCAGTAGATAGATCGGGACCAAACCCTAGAATAAGACACAAGTAGCAACAAGTAGCACAAAAACAAGGAACAATCACAAGGAGACACATGGATTTGTTTACCGGAGTTTAGTTTCACACAAGGAACCTACATCTCCATTGAGGAGCCCACAAAGGGCGGGTTTATCCACCAAACCACTTTCCTCTTCTTCACCAACCCGGAGCTCGAATAGAGAAACTTACTCAATCTGCATCTTCTCAGGACAACAATAGCAGCTTGGTTGCTCTTGAGCGACGCCTAGCCGCCAAGGAGCTTGGAGCTCCAAGAGTAACAAATGCTTGAATCACCGGCTTGACGATGAACAAGGTGCTCAATGGATGGGGAATCAGCTCACAAGCACAATCTCTTGACCCTATCTCAATCCCTAACCAAATCCCTCACCAAATCTCACTTGGAAGCAAGGAGGGAGTAGAAAGGGGCTTAGAATGCTTAGGGGATGCTTCAGTTCAAACTGGGTCAGAGTGATATGAAAGGAGGGGGCAGGAGGGGTATAAATACCCCTTTAGCCAAAACTAGCCGATAGACCTGTTAAGTTTCGGAGTCTCCGCAAAAATCTCTGTAGTCTCCGAACTTTCTTGTGAAACACTACTCTCCAGACACTAACCTTTAGAAACTCCGAACAATTCTTCGGAAACTCTGAAACTTTCCAGGTAAAGCACTCTCAAATAATTCCCAAGTGAAGTGCAAGTGCAAGGTGTCTTTCATGGTTAAGTTAGATCATATTTGAGCACCTTGCCATCACCAAGCTAGTTTTTCAGCATCCCTCTTGATAGTACGGATTTCCTAAGCACAATTTCAAGAGAATAAAAAAATAATCTTCATGTAAGCTCCACCCATACTTTCATTTCCCTTTTTGAGTGCCACATTTCTCCACATGTTCTTTATGTTTCACCTGCACCTGTGTACATGACTCAATGCAAAGATTGGATACCCAAGTGTGATGTCATTAATCAACCAAAACCAAAAGGGGTAATAGATGCACTTTCAACTCCCCGTTTTTGGTGATTGATGACAACACACCTTTTTAAAAGATAATCATAAAGCATAGGTGAATTTCATCAAATGAACCCCCTCTTAGTATGTGCATCAAATTGAATTCGAGAATGGACCATAACAATGTCAATATGCACAATAACACAAGTGAGAGCTCATTCCTCATACTCTAATAACAACAAGTACTCATAAATGTGTAACAAATATACAAACCAATGCATATGATAGTTATACACATCAATCTAAAAAAAAGCTTGCAGCCAGAATTTCCTGAGAGTCTGGAGAAATGTCCGAAGAGTCCGAACAAGTCCGGAGACTCCGAAGATTCTGCTGCCAGGGCACAAACAGCACACCAAACTTCTAGATTTTACCACAAATAAACACAAACTAAGTTCTAACAAAGCAGTAGCAGTTCAAGGTTCACCACAAGCACATACACAAATTCAAGCCCCAGTTCTTACACACAAATACTACTTAAGTTAATTATTACAAGCCCATTACATAAAAGTTAGGATTTCACCCCTCCTTTGGCATCAAGCACCAAAAAGGGAATGAACTAGCAGCAGCAGCATCATCTACTCCTCATCATCACCTGCAGCGTCGTCCTCGCTGGTGTCCTCATCTTCCTCATCATCATCATGCTCACGGTAGTCAATGGGCTCCTTATCAGAAGTCCCATCATCATCAGTGTGCTTAGAGTGAGTGGAGGGGCCAGCAGAAGTGCTAGGACCAGCTGAGAATGGTGCAACAAAAGATGGACCAGATGTGAAAGGAGGGGTAGATGGCACAGCATCCTCGGCATCTGATTCCTCAAATGGATCACCGATGTCAGGCATCTCATGATAGGGATCAGTGGGCAGTCCCATGTGACTCTTGATCTCAATAATGTCCCGGCGATTCTCATTTGTATCTTTGGCAATTTGCTTGCACATGCCAAAGATGGACATAAGAAATTTCTTCACCATAGAACCTTTGCACTGCCTAGAGGAGCTTGGAGTAGCTGGAGCAGTAGTGGGAGCAACATAGGAGTCACGAGATGGGACGGGTTGAGGAGTAGGACCACCACGACTGAAATTGAATGATCGGTAGAGATAGCAATTTTACCTAGACCCATTACCTTTCCTTGACTACCATCACCGAACACAATATTGTCACTTGCATTTTCATTGGCTTCAAAAGAAGTGAACAACTTCTTCTCTCCGGTCATATGATTGGTGCAGCCACTATCAAGCACCCACTTTGACCCACCGGAGGAGTAAGCCTACAAAACAATATTAAGCTCTAGTTTTAGGTACCCAATGTTGTTTGGGTCATAGAGTGTTAGTCACAAGAACCTTGGGCACCCACACATTTCTTTTAATAAAAGTATCTCTAGTGCGGTACCCCACATACTTGGCAACCACCTTACCATTGTGGTCCCAAGTCAACACATAATCAGCATAATAGGACCCTTGGGCAGCTGGATTCTTTGTCATTGATGGACGGGCTACCCTTACATTTTGCAGTCTTGTTGGTTGAGGCACCACTACCTTGGTTTGCTTTGCTTGTGGCAACCTTTTTAGATGGGTCATGTTGTTGGGGGGATTGTCCTACCAAGAAACACCTTCTCCCATCTTATGTGACTTGCCTTCACTATAAGAGATAGCAAGACAAACGCCTTCGCTATATGTTCAGCGTCAATGGGCAGCCTATTGTCTTAGGAGCACAGAGTAACCTGAACATGAGCGCAAAGGCAATCAACTAATATTGCCAGTTTATACAAGGTCTATTTCTTCATTCAGGCTCGGGACAAGTCTAGGTCTAAGATGCATCGGTCTCGCCACTAGGAGGGAGAAGGCGTTTTATCCCGAAGGCGCTCCCGATGGTGAAGGCATCGGGTATCACCAGTAGTGCGACGAAGGAAGCGTGGACAAAGTCCAAGCTGAGTCAAACACAGAGTTACTAGTCTATGCATTCACATTGGGAGATGTAATTGTACTATTATGCCCCCGATCGACCCAGGTTGTATAGTCCAGAGGATGATGCCTGGTTTTTAGGGGCATAAGTGGAATGTAAAGATGTCTCTTGGCCTCCCTGTAAAGGAGACATCTCACTAACGTGTAGGGGGCTGATTCCCAAGAATACTGTTGATGAGTAATAAATTGTTGCTCGTCTCTTTGTCTCAGTCTTAGCTATTGTTTGTGCATATCGCCTTCAGCTATATCCCAAGAATTGGCGCCCACCGTCTGTGCCGTGCACGAAGAAAACCCACGAACACCACCATGCCATCTAGAAGAGTCACAAAAGCACCTACCACCAAAGATACAACCCAAATCGGAGAAGCCAAAACCCAAATTACAATTCCACCAAATCCCACACAACTTCCAACCGAAGCCGCCATCGAAGAGCAGGAAGATGGCGAAGATACACTCACAAATGCAGAAAGGCTACGTAGGCTGGAAGACAAGCTGTGCCTTCGGCGCCTAGAGCAGCAAAAAGAGCTCGAAGCCACTCAAACTGAGCTACAATAGCAAATGCAAGAAGAAGAGGAAGAACAACAGCATGAACTGCTGTAAATCAAGTAACATCTAGAAGAATTGAGGCAAGTGAAGTAGAGAAGATTGAACACCACAAGCTCAAGAGCTGCCAAGCTTCGTGTAGGGCTGGAGAGAGCCAAGAAGCAAGTCGCTGAGTTACAAGCTGAGCTCAATGAGCCAATTTCCTTCGCCGATGATGGAGAAAATCGCGTTTCCACATCGGGAACCGGTCTACAAATGTTGCACACTAGTCCCATCGATCATACTTGTCCAATTTCAGAAGCTCTGCAGTTGGCAAGATGGCTGCCTACGTACAAGCCAATAAACCTACCAAGGTATAATGGTCTCGCTGATCCCAAGCAATTCATAATGAGTTACGAAGCAGCAATAGCTTCGGCTAGAGGAGATGAGGTGGTACTAGCAAAATCCGTCATCATCGTCTATGATGGTACTGCAATGAATTGGTACACGAAGCTACCAAGCTTATCCATTAACAGCTGGTATGATTTGAAAACAGAGCTGATCAAGAACTTCAGCATCATGGGAGACCAAGCACTCTCATATACAGAGCTGACTCTACATGAACAGCCAAAGGAACCACTCGAAGATTACTTTTGTAAGTTCGTGGGCTTGAGATCTCAAGCTCCTCATATTCCCGATGAAGCCGCCAAGTTTGCAGCTATTTAGGGGCTTCGCCCTGGCCCATTCGCACAACATATTGCAAGAGAAACACCAGCTACTCTTGGTGATCTATATGAGGAGTTCAAGAAATATTGTTGATCTGACAATGACAACCGAAGGCGAATAGCCAGAGAAGTCGTCATGAAAAACTAGTATGAATCCCAAAACAGGCAAAACCAATACAACCAAAACCATTACCAGCATTACCCATCCCAAACCATCATGAATGTTGAGAGTCCACCTTCATTCCAAGAGAACAAGTCTTTCCATCAAGAAAATCAACACTCAAACCCAAGGGGTGAGCCTACCCAAAGAGGAGGAAGAACCGGCAGAGGCCGAGGAAGAGGAAGGTGTCTGCCTTCGGGCCCAGAACTGTTCTGCCAATATCATGGCAGGAACCACACTCATGGCACCGAGTAGTGCCGAGACATCAAGAAAACAATTGAGAAGATGAAGGCGGACAAAATCCAAGCCAATCAACCGAAGCCACCTTCGGCTTTGTCCTCCAATTCCCAAACCATACAATCCCAAGCCATACAACCATACTGCCCAGTTTCCCATCCCTAAGCTCAAATGTTGTACACCCAACAACAGCGATGCCAGCACAATATTCACCTTTGCCGCAAGCCTTCCAACACTACTACCCACAAACCACGTATCCACATTTATACCCACAAGCTACCCATCAAATCGCTTCCCAGAACATCAAGATTGAAGAGCTCCCACCACCTCCACCAAAGCCACAATCACAAGATCCAAACCCACCTAACCCTGTTCTGAGTTATGGTCATATTCTTTCCATAACCGGAGGATCCTCACTCACCTTCGAAGCGAAGAAGCAGAGAAAAAGTTGCTTTCAGCAAGTTCACAATATCTCAGTGGATGGCCCATACAAGAAATTCAAATGGTCTCACATGCCGATTAACTTCACTGAAGAAGATCTGAAGCTGTGTAATTTCCCACACAACGACGCAATGTCGATCAAAGCCAATATTGAAGGCTTGACGATTGGGAAAGTGATAGTGGATATAGGCAGCTCCGTAGAAATCATCCTGGCAAAAATTCTCAGATCGATGACAAATATTAACCCAGACAATTTGGAGCCAGCAAATACACCATTGGTTGACTTCGGGGGGAAGCGTACACCAACACTGGGGAAAATTGCACTGCCAGCATCTTTTGGTGACACCTCAAATGCAAGAACTGAGTACATCACCTTCGACGTCGTGGACATGTTCTTTGATTATAATGTTATCTTTAGCAGAGGAGTCATAAATGCCTTCGACATCATCATAAGGCAAGTTTCTTATGCATGAAAATGCTTGCGCTCAAAGGGGTAATCACTGTCTTTGGTGACCAAAACGAAGCAAGAAACATTGAGTATGCCAAAACACAATGGCAGTGCAATGTGCACATGCTTCAAGAAAAAGAGCCAGTCTATCCAGAGGATAAGCCAAGCTTTGATAAAAGCAATAAGATAATGCAAGAAGTCACATAAACAAAGCAGGTGCAGCTGCAGCCTGATGTCTTTAATAGAAAAGTGATTATAGGCTCCGATCTTGAACCAGAAGAAGAGGAGAGGCTCATTGAATTCTTGAGAAACAATAAAGACGTCTTCGCATGGTCAAGCAAAGATTTGCTAGGCGTGACAGAAGCATAATTGAACACAAGCTGGCAATTAGCCCAGACATGAGACCGAGGAAGCAAAAACTCAAAAAGATGTCTGAAGAAAAAGTAAGCGCAGTCAAAGCCGAAGTGCAGAGACTGCTCGATGCCAATGTGATACATGAAGTAAAATATTCCAAGTGGCTTGCTAACACTGTGCCTGTTCAGAAGAAAAATGGCTAGTGGAGAATCTGTATTGATTTCACTGACCTCAACAAAGCATGCCCAAAAGATGATTTCCCACTTCCAAGAATTGATAAGATCATTGATCATGCAGCAACAAGCGAGATGATGTCTCTGCTAGATTGCTTCTCTGGCTATCATCATATTTGGATGAAGAAAGATGACGAAGAAAAAACCAGGTTCATCACACCCGTTGGTACATTCTGCTTCATCAGGAAGCCTGAGGGCCTTCGCAATGCTGGTACAACCTTCTGTCGCATGTCCGCAACTGTATTCAAAGAAGAGTTATTCAAGACTATACTTGCATATGTCGATGACATATTGGTAAAGAGTGTCAAAAGGCAAGATCATATCTCAGACTTGGCAGTCGCCTTCACAAGAATGAGAGAAGCTGGCCTCAAACTTAACCCAGAGAAGTGTGTCTACGATGTGACCAAGGGGAAGATACGTGGGTGCCTAGTATCAGCAAACAAGATCAAAGCCAACCCTGACAAGATCAATGCAATACTCGATATGGAGGAGCCAAAGTGCATAAGGAATGTTTAAAAGCTTTCAGGCAGAATTGCAGCACTTAATAGGTTCATTGCAAAAGCAGTCGAACGAAGCGTGCCCTTCTTCGCTACACTCAGAACTGCATCAAAGTTTGAGTGGGGAGAAGAGTAGTCAAAAGCATTTCAAGAGCTAAGGCAATAGTTGATGCAGTTAACGAAGCTGACAGTACCCAATCCGAAGGCACCACCGCTACTGTACATTGCAGCTTCGCAATCAGCTGTAAGTGCGGCACTTATTGCCGAAAAAGACATAGAAGGAAAGAAGGTGCAACAACCAGTGTATTATGTATCGAAGGCATTGGTAGGCTCAAAGTTATTCTACATAGAGATTGAGAAGATGATCTATGCTATGGTGATGGCATCCAGAAAGCTAAGGCATTATTTTGAGGGGCACAACATCAGGGTGCTCACAGATCAACCAATAAAAGAACTGTTGAGTAACAAAAAAGCTTCGATAAGGCTGCGCAAATGGGCTGCTGAACTGTCAGAATATGTGGTGGATTTCGAGAGAAGAACGGCGATCAAATCACAAGTCCTGGCTGATTTCATAGCAGAGTGGACATCGCCATAGGTGGAAATGTGACCAGAGAGGAAAGCTGGCTAATATATTGTGATGGTTCCTGGGGGATAAAGGAGCAGGGATTGCAGCAATCGTGACATCACCTTCGGGAGTGAAAATGAGATACGCAGAGAACCTAGAGTTCTGCAAAACCAGTGAAAGAAGCATGAAGCATTGGGAGCTCAGGAATACGAAGCCGTCTTGTTGGGTCTCAGGAAGGCAAAAGCATTGGGAGCTCAATGATTCATAATTAGAACTGATTCAAAGGTGATAACAGATCACATCTAAAAAGAAAGCATTGCGAAGCAACCAGAGCTGATCAAATACTTGAACACTGTTAGATCAATGGAGAAAAAATTCAAGGGTTTCACAGTTGAGGACATCCCAAGGGCCAGAAATAATGAAGCTGATGCACTGGCAAAGGCAGCAGCAAAAGGGGACAAGTTACCACCTAATGTATTCTTCCAAACAATAAAAACACCTTTGATCAAAGATCAAGATGACCAACTAAGATTGATCAATGCAATAAGCTCAGAAGTTTGGCGGTCGCCAATAATGGCTTACCTTCCGGGGTACTATAAACCCAATGACGAAGATGACCTCAAATGCATGCAACAAAGGGCAAGATCCTACCAGATCATTGACGATGTCCTATACAAGAAAGGAGTAATAGCCCCTTGGCTTCGCTGCATATCATAAAGCAAAGGCAAGGAGCTCATAAAGGAGATTCATAGTGGACTTTGTGGAGCACACTTTGGGACAAGAGCTGTTGTAGGGAAGGCAATGAGGCAAGGATTTTACTGGCCATCAATTATCAATGATGCAACTAGCATCGTCAAGACATGCGATTCATGTCAAAGGTGTGCAGTAACTCGTAAATCACCTTCGGAACCACCACAACTGATCATTCCAACATGGCCTCTTCAAAGATGGGGTATAGATCTAGTGGGTCCACTCCCAACAGCTCAAAGGAATTTGAAATATGCCATAGTTGCAGTGGAATATTTCACAAAGTGGATCGAAGCCAGGCCATTGGCCAACATCATAGCGAAAACAATCATAAAGCTCTTTTGGCAGCAAATAGTATGCAGATTCGGAGTACCAAGGGAAGTTATAGTAGATAATGTAAAACAATTTGATTGCGACGAGTTCACACAATATTGTGGGTCCATTGGGATGAGGGCAAAATTCTCATCAGTCTATCACCCATAATCCAATGGTGCAGTAGAAAGAGCAAATGGCATAATCTTCTCCGCAATTAGAAAATGCCTGACGAATTGTGTTGACGCTCGTTATGGTACACTTTATTGCTAATTAAGTGGTGTTTTGGGACTAATTCATATACTAACCTGCCACTTGGCACTTGAAATAATCCTGTTTTCGTATATATGTTGTGTTTTGGAGCATATTGTGTTTTTGCAGGAAAATGACCCAATTTGGGGCATTTATATTCAAAGCCCAAAACTAACTACGAGCTCAAAGGAGTCGAGCCTAGCGGAGGAAGCCCAACCAATGGACCATGTGGGATTTCATAGCCCCTACTCATGATCCTAGGTGTCCACATTCAATGAACCTTGGGCAGGATAGACTTAAACATGAAGGAATTGAAGATTTGGAAAGTTAATGAGATCAAGTCAATCTCAGAGATA
>CM014277.1:36179181-36277690 GCA_004135705.1 Alloteropsis semialata
GAATAACATGACTAGAGATTAAACATAGAGTAGCATATTTGTTCCTCTATACTGTTTCTCAAGGATGCAGTACATTTAGAGGGCCAGTCATTTGGATAGCATCAGATTTTAGTAGTAAGGCTGTTGTCTACTGCTATGAACCTTGCTGTAATCTTTTGATCAAAAAGAGTAAATATCATTACTACCTCTGATAGATGTATTTTATATCATCAGCATCTAGCTCTAGCAGTAAATTTGAAACAAGATCTTCAGTGACTCCCACGGAAAAACTGTGCACACCTGCATTCTGTAAGGGGTGTATCAAAAGCTTTATCGAGTATTATCAAATGTGAACATGAGTAGAGAAGATATGGAAATATAACTGGATGTTGATTGATCCTTTGAAACCTTCTCTCCACGGCATACTGGGGCACTAGATTCACGTCTGTCGGCTTGGCTATTGTATTGCATAACAGCTCAGATAGAAACAGCTCAACATCTGCTGGCTTGGTTTTTATATTGAATTATTCATTTAAAATAAATTCCATTGCATTTATTAAATGGCTCTGCAATCATCTTTGTTATTATGTTGCATATAGATTCAAATAAAATTTGTTAACACATCATGGCAGCATCACATCTGTAAGTTTGGCTGGTGTGCTTATGACCCAGGTATATACTACTTGCATGCTGAGCACTAGTGGCAATGCTTCCACAGGGGAAACACAACACACGAGATTAGTAAATTAAAATTAATGAAACCTATGCAGAGACACCAAAAGTGGATCCTAGGAAAGCTGAATAATGATTCCTGTTGTGGTTTCATGCGCACTATTCTACCGGACTTATGGATGGCATTAAAATCAAACTGGCATTGTTCATTGAATGAGAGCTGCTGCCCCAGCTTCCTAACCCATCTAAATTGAGACACATTCTTTTTAATAATGACATTCGTATAACTAGGATAGCTAGAGGCAATAGCTCCACAGGTTGGAACATGCTAGCATATTAATTGTACAGCTGAATATTTTAGTCAAGGAATGTACTATGTTGTCTCATGCAAGCATCAACTAGGAGACAAAACTACGTGATAGGAGTACACAATTTCAGACCTCACTCTTTATGAGTCCTTGCTCTTTATGAGGCGATGGATTTTACAATGGCTGACTCTCTCTGACCAAAGAAAAAGATGTGAAGTAATTGCTAGCTAGGGCCCTATCTATTGCATGCATGCATGGTGAGAGATTCCAAATTTGACCACCCATAAAAAATGATGAATACAACAGGATCATATGCCGACCTTTAATTTAATTAGAGCCCTAGAGAAATAACATTTGTTGATGGGCATATCAGTCAGTTGAGTATTTATATGAAACACTTAGTCCAACTAATATGTTGATAGGAATGATTCAAAGATGGTAGAACTACGATTAATATAACTGACAGGTGTTAATTTCATTAACACCCTGCATAAGGTACGTTCTTCAATTCCATGTGGTGCATACACTATACATTTTATAAAAGTTGCAAGGCTATTAAAACCCATTATGTTTTAGTGTTGTTAGACTACAGTATGCTAAGAGTAAAACCATATCAACCACTGGCACCAATATATAGCATACATGTGTGAAATAGAAAGTTTTAATAACATATGCTTATAGAGGTCTGGAATGAGGCAATGGAAATAGCCATAGAAACTACAATCAATAGCCCTAACAGATATTGAGATATGCAAAATAATATAGTTTGTTGACATCAGCTATCCAAAAACTCATCTATAGTATTAAATGCAGGGCCACTCACATCATGTTCCCATGCTTTGACCTTGGCGGTATGGTTTGATCTAGTGAGATGGGCGCGTATGGTTTAAGTGGCATCAAGTGAAATGACAGGCCATCCCCAGACATCGACCATATGATGAATTTTTGCACTTTGTGCTTTTGCAAGAGCTTGTGTATTAGCTTTAATTTCATCTATTCAATCACATAGACTCTTGCGTCCCGCAAAATATTCTCTTAGTTCTGGTACACCAATTGCCCTAGCCAACCCAGTATGCCCAGCAAGCTTGCCAATAGACATAGTATCAATATACTCTTTGATTTCCTCCGCCAGGCCAGCATCAACCATATCATCAACACGACAATTAAGATATTCGTTGAGAACTAATTCATGAGCATTGACCCATAAGAGACAGCTGTAAAACCTTAAACTAGGTCGATATCCTTGTAGTGTAAAGGGGTCAACAAGGGAAGGATCAAACTTATCAACAAGGAATCCATGGATCAATGTGTTTGAACCACCTACCACAACTGGTACACGACCACGCCTGACAATAGATTTTGTAGTGGTGGATGCAACAGACCGAAATAAAGATACTGAAATATCATCATGAATTGCAGAATTGGCCCCAATAAGGTGATGAGGAATACCGCATCGATCATTCAGACCAAGTTTGTTGGTTGCAATGTCAAGCCCAGCATAGATTTGCATCTTGTCAGCATTTACCACTTTGCTACCAATCACCTTGGACACATCAATTGATAGCCTTTTCTTACCTGTGCCCGTAGCTCCCATGATCACCACCGGCTTAATCGTCAACATCAAGGGGATGGAGTTTGGGAGAAGAGAGTTGAGGATGAACTTGGAGGGGAAGGGGAAAGTGGATCAGACACTATGGACCCCTGGTCTACTGGCCCATGTTATGTCGGCCCTGCTATTAGATTCATCGATGTTTTGCCATGTGCCCACATGGAAGTCACACGTGGTAATCATGTACACTTATTGACCTGATATTTATGGGGAAAACAAATAATAAATATAAAATGTATGTCCTACTCATATATAAACATAATGCTTTATTTGTAGCTTTAACCTACATACAAGACAAATTTTCATTTTGTTCATTTATAAATACCTTATTTATCATTAGTTTTGCCACAAACTAAATAAATTTTTTATATGCCCTTTCACTTTAGATGGTAAATAGAACTAGCTTAACCAACTGCCTATTATAGAGCATTGACATCATTAATGCATTACATTGCATAATTTGTCAATTTCATATTGCAAGCATGGTGTTTGGAATACGGAATACTGTTGAGGGTATCGCTACCCCACGGATTAGTAGAGGTAGGGGGCTGGTGATGACAGCCCTGTCTGCACTTTGTAATCCTCCACGTTCGGGAGATGATATTAGGCCTTTATGATAAGACATCCTCCTATTGTCCCTTGATGAGGGAACCACTGGACACCTCTATATGTCCTCTGTCATATGTCCCTTGTATAAGATTGTATAGGATAAGGTTGTATATCCAAGTCCCATCTGTATGATGCTAATGATTCCTTTCTGATCTTTACTAATGATCTATTTACTAACTAAGACTTATTTAATGATGAGCAATGAACTTCTGTGTGTCACTACCCCATAATCTTATATCATATACCCCTACTCAGACATTGGTAGATTAATAATGTTGTAAGTAAATACATTGGATGACGTCTCTCTTTAACTAAATGCTTTCCCTGCGGATAAACAAATAACGATACTCTGGAATACTCCCGGGTGAAATGCTACAACATACTTCTATGCGCTTGCAGAATTATGTAAACGTTAAGAAATACCAACAATGGAGAGGAGGCACGAACCTTCCTCTGAGATAGGCACGAAAGAATCCCATCAAATGGTATGCCAAATGGTGACGAAATCGACATCCATACCTGTTCACCCGAGAAGGTCCGTGTCGAAGGCTCAGGTATGAGCAAAGACTCAGTCCACGATGAGTGCGTAGTCTTGCATCTCTCATTGGCCATTGAGGTCGATGTCAGGATCCACCTCCATGGCTTGCGGCTCCGATTGTGCCTTGTGCTGGGTGCCTCCCTCCTCATGAATGGAGCTAGGTGATTCGTCTCCGGAGCGAGGGGTGCTTCCAATCCCATGAGAGCAGTTGGAGCTTGAACCCGCCACCTTCTTGAGTGCTCCAGAAAGCCTCCGGCCGAATCCCTTCGTGGTGGCGCAAACAAAAACACTAGCGCATGGGTTATGTTAGTGAAAACAAAATGAACAACCTATGGACACGAACCGTGGAGAGCTTGGGCAAGACGACAGCAAGAGGGTGCAACATACTTGCATGAGTGATTGCGAGAGCAAGCGTTAGCGCGAGCACGAGAGCTTGAGCGATTGTGATAGAGGAAATGGAGAAGAGAGAGTGTGAGGAAGAAGAGGCTCTCCCTAGCTCTATTTGTAGAGCAAGGGACTCAAATGGCTGGAAAAGGGGAAGAGAGCAACGACTAGTAGCCGTTAGAGGTGGGCCAGACCGATCGTCCTGGGTCGACCGACCCATGGTTTGGCCGAACCCGTCCTGGGCCCACCTATCGGCCTCTTTTTCCTGTTGCTTCCAATGGCTCTCTTGACCCTGTTTGCTTGGTGGATGAAGACAGGAAACTTTCGCAGGGGGTTAGGAGAAAGAATATTATATATTTTTTGAGTTTATAAGTTTTTTACATTTTTCATGTGAGGTTTTAATTAATTAAATTGCTGAAAATAGAATTTTATTATGCAGGCATTATTTACACATGAAAATTTAGAATTAAAATTGAGAAAAACTAAATATGAGATAATTACCAATTTACCATTAGCAAGGACGCGCCATTTTATGTCCGACGGTCAGACTCTCCTCGCACCGATTAATGCGATACGTCCGGGCTTGGAGGAGCGGGCGCGGATGTCTTGACTCTCCACACCTGCTTGATCATCTTTGTCTTAGCAGCTGGTGTGGGAGGAGTCACTGTGGACTCCGGGACTGGAGTCTTTTTCTTTCTGGGTTTTTCATTCTTCTAGAGCCCCGGGTGACCCTCATTTCTTTTCTCCTCCTTATCCTAGAAGGAGATCATGAATTTTATGGGGCTGTCCATTTGCGAGGGTTGTGGTGTGACCTTGGCCTTCCTTGTGTCACGTTTGTCCCTCCCCCCCCCCAAGCTTGATTTTGACTATGGAGCATTGCTCCTGCTTGGGGTGAAACGTGAATTTTTCTGCTGTGCCATTGAAGTTGAAGTGAATTTCTCTGGCCTTGACATCAATCTGGGCACCCGCGGTGCTCAGGAATGGTCGCCCAAGGATGAGCAGTGAATTCTCTACCACGTCCATGTCAAGCACGACAAAGTCGACAGAGATGAAGTAGTCCCGGACTTCCATTGGCATGTTTTCTACGATCCATGCTGGGTAGCGAACTGATGAGTCAACTAACTGGATGAGTTCGCTAACTGGATTTCGACAAAGGTTGAGCTCATCAAAGACGGATTTGGGCATAACACTGACGCTATCCCCAAGGTCGCACAAGGCATGGTGCATCCCGATTGTACGAGAGAACGTCGAGCATCCTGGGTCCGGTTTCTTTTTGGGCACATGTTTGAGTATAGCTGCACTACACTCTTCTATGAGCAAAACCACCTTCGTGGTGGGTTAAGATCTCTTGTTGTTGATGATGTCCTTGATGTATCGACCATATGTCGGTACATGCAGTACGTCCAACAATGGGAGTTGACGTTTATCTTCTGGATCATCTCAATGAAGCTGTTGAACTGTTCATCCACTGTCAGCTTCTTGTTAGAGTGGTGAATGGCAAGAAGCTTGTGTATACAAACTCTTGTGGTGCCAACCCCCTCTCATCTTCTTTGGGTTCCTCTGGAGTTGGAGGCTTCTCTGCTTCTTGCTGTTGCGAGTCCTGTCTTACATGGTTAGGATATGGTGGATCGCGAGTGGTTTTACCACCCCTCGTGGTCACCTCATTAACCTTAAAAGGGGTCCCAGGTTTTGAAGGGATCTGATTAGGACAGGTTGTGGCTAGCTGAGCCAATTGAGTTTCAATCATCTAATTGAAACTCAACCGATTTTTAAAGGCGGAAAAGAGAGTTTGCATCTTTATATTTATGCTCTCTAGGGTTTTCTCATTAGAGGAAAGCTTTGTAGTGAGGTTATTAGTAATTTTTACTTGCCCATAAACAATATCATTCAAGGAAGGTTGATTATAATTAAAACCTAAGTTATAATTACCTCCTTGATATTGCGGGCGTGACTGGTTCCACCCGTGACCTCCTTGAGGATGATACCTGTTGTTGTTATTGTTGTTGTTGTTGTTGTTGTTGTTGTTGTTGTTGTTGTTTTTGTTATTGTTATTGTTGTTGTTGTTCATGTTTACATGTTCACGAGTCTCGGGCAGTTGTTCCCCGAGTGGTCCTCATCTCCACAGACTTCGCAACCAAATTGCGAGTCTGCCATGTGGACGGCGTTGAAGACTGGCTCCTTCACCTTGGCGTTGTCCTCCATTTTATTGAGTAGGAGGTCCAGCTTGGCTGTGATCATGTCCGTCTCCTTGACGGTATGCATGTCGCGAGCACGGGATTGGAGTCGTTCTTTGCTCCACCCCTGGTTGGAGACCATCTTCTCGATCAGGCCGTGGCCCGTGTGAGAGTGAGATCGAGGAAGGCTCCTCTAGCAGCAGTGTTGCTTTGACACCAAATGCCATTCTTTGGTAAAATATAAATAACGATATCAATGAATACTCATGGGCCAGGGCTCTAATCAAAGACCCACAAAGACCATGGAGCGGGTGCCGTCTGAGTCTGACTCAGGCCATGGTGATTAAATGTTATGTGAGGGCTCTGCATAATGTTGTGTGCATCGACGTTTAGACTTCCACTGTGTTATAACTCTAGATTGTAATAATTAAAACTTATGCACTGCTTTGTATAATTATCCATATGAACCTGGTGATGTAAAATTTGTGATGAGTTGTACCATCTGAGCTCACCTTCGAGTGCGACTTGCTGCTATTTTGTTTCGGTCGAGAGAAATGGTGGTTCAGTCGGGAAGGTATTCGACAGGCTGCATGGTTAGTCCAGTTGAAATGTGTGAAGTACCATAGTGGAAGTGGTCTCCTGCACTTGAGGCAGGTTAATTTGGGGCAGTCTGCCACAGCTGGTATCAGAGCCAAAAATAGGCAGGTGGTATGACAAGTCTTAAAGATCCTTTCTTGATGTGCAAAAATTTAATATGGACTTAGAATTTCGTTGGTTGCACTAAGGTTTGAAAATAATAGAACGTGAGCCCTAGGGATTAAGTTGGGTATGTTTTAGGTGGCTATCTATGTATATATGTGACTAACTTCCAGCACATTATTTTTCTGTAACAATGCTTCCAGGTAAGTAATTGGTCACTTATTGCCGAAAGGTGTGAATACCAGACGCTGTTCCCCAAGCAGTGTTCTTCTTAGTGGTGTAGCTAATTTAACATCTTCACGGTGTTATAATGGTTGTAATGCTTTTAATTTCCTGGTTGACTGTTGCTTCTATACTAAGCAACAAGGCATGGTCATCATATGTGGGCAACCGCATATGCGTCACTCATGTGGCGTGAGGTACATGGGGGTTGTTCGTGAGTGCTAGCACGAACGGTTCAGTGATGGATATATTTTCCGTAGGTACACTAACCATGAAACCATAGGATGTGTGTTCGCTAGAAATCCGACTAATTAATATAAGGAGAGACATATTATATGTGCCACCGATGACTAACTCCGTAAGTGCAAGAGTACTTGGCAATTGTTTCTTTTGTGAGGATGAATAGGACGTTCATTCATTCATCATGCTAATAAAAAAAATCATAAAAATGTGGGTTAAGGGAAATATAAAGTTTGGTTACCAACAAATAAATTATACACTCACCTAAGGCTGTTCTAGAATGATTCTGTGATCTGTCTGCTAGTGTAAATTTTTCGACCAGCTAAATGCCTTCCACTGAAAGCACTGAATTAGAAAAGTTGTTCCAAATTTTCTTGTGTAGCCTCTGTAAAAATTTCGAAATTTTTGGCCCAACCAATTAGGAGTTATGTCTGTTTTACCATTGTACTGATTTCTGCCAGATTCAGTACAGCTCTAAATATAGCAATGATTGACCCCTTTTAGAATTGTTATTTCTGAAACTCATGAATACCAAAGTTGTTACCAATTTGATTATATATCTACTGCCAAAATTTCAGGTCATATGGTCCAGCAGAAAAGGAGTTATAGTCTTTTTACTATATCTCTGTCTGCTGCATAATTTCTGCATGCACCAGTATTAATGCACAAGGATTTGGATGACTTAAATCATAATTAGTTCTGTCCCACAATACCAAAATTGTAGAGAAATAAGTCCTAGACATCCTGGTGAAATTTGAAGATTTTTGGATTGCTCAATTTTAAGTTATGAATTTTTGAGGTTCAATCCAGAATCCGTCTACTCTGAATTTTCCGATGAATTTGCATACAAGGTGACTAAACTTGCCCTGAATATTTTTCTTTCAGATGGCTGGCACTAGCAATTCCAACATCCACATTGATGATCAGGGGCACATTCACTCCACTTGCCTTCACTTGGGAGGTTTTACAGCCATCCTATGGGAGACGGTGCAGCAGTGTGGCTATACTGAGCCGCCGCACTACAATGGAGTGCACCGCATCGAGCGGAATGCAATGCAATACGATGTCACAGTCACGATCTCAAGCCCTATAGGATTTAGGCAGGAGGATTTGGTAGTGACCGCTCGAGGTCACTCCTTTGTGCTTGGCAGTGAGCTAGCTACCCAGCAGGCTTTGAGGCAGTTAGGGGAGCAACACCCGATGCAGCTACACCACTCTCCAGCAGCATTGTTTCCACCTCTGGCTGGGAACTCATAGCTATGGAGGGAGAGAAGGGCCCAGATTAGTGATCCTAGCACCTCCACATATGATCCTACTATGGTGGCCATGGTGGATTATGTCATGGCATCCATTCATCTCATGGAGCAACTCATGTATCAGAGTGACTCATTAGCAGCGTCAGCTCAGAATCTTGTCGACCAGGTGAGGGGCTTGGACCATCAAGTCACCAATCTCACCGATGCTTTGTTTGATCAGCATGAGTTAGTGGCACAACTAGAGGATGAGCTACATGATGCTAACGAGATGATAGAGGAGGTGCAGCAGCCCCCACCCCCAGAGCCCATGGTTCTAGAGTTGCTAGAGTAGGGAGAGTCTGGCATGGACACCGCTTCAAGGAAGCCAGTTGAGCCTGTTATCCCTGCCACGTCAGATGATGAGGGCTCAGTGAACCAAGCACCACCACCTCCTGCTCATGATGGGGGAAAGAACGGTTCGGATGATGATGAAGATCCAGAGATGCTTTACTCCGGCCCGTGGACTCCTCTTAGATGTTGTTCTTAGGAAATGCATCTTTTGTGTATCCATGAATGTTATCCTTAAACTTGTAGTCGACCTTTGAACTACTGGAAGGATGATGTACTTTATTTCATGGATCTTGTAATATATGCCCTTAGTATGGAAGAATGATCTATGTGTATGTGATGTTTTCGGCTTTGCTGCAGCAATCATGTTTATTTTACTTCTGGTTACTGATGTTTTTCGTATGGGTCATAAATACCAAATTTGTCACAAATGTTATGATCTAGCTTGTGTCAAAAATTCAGCTCCATTGGATCAGGGAAACAAAAGTTATGGTCAAATTACCGTAGCTCAGTTTTCTGAAATTCCAGAATGCAGACAGATAAGAAACCAAATTTTTCACTGTCCTTCCCATCAGATTTAGCCCTGCCACTGAATAAAGAAAATCTAGAGAAATATATGAGCTCTCTGTTGGTAAAAGATGAGAATTTTTGGGTTAACAGAAGTGCAGACTTGAATTTTGTTTAATCACTGCTGAAAATGTTAGCACATCAAATTTGACTATAGCAATGAATCCAATCGTTGGTAGCCCCTTAGGTATACTTTAGCAGGCTAGAGATTCGATTACCGATGCAATGGTTGATGTTTTATACTAACTCTATAAACACAAATTCTTATGGTTGTTAGTAATTTTATCATCCTCATGTTTTTGTAAATCCAAGAATTGCTTGATTAATTGGGTATTGTGACATGTGTGCAGATGGCAGAAAATCCAGAGCGTGGTTCAACTCCTCCACCAACTCTGCCCGCCAATCTCACTGAGGTCTTGGCTGCACAAACGGAGTTGCTTCGACGCTTGGTCGAGGGGCAACTAAATCAGTAGCCCAATGGCGGACGTTACATCCATCACCCCCAGGAGGCTAGGTACTCGGACTTCTCCAGTACCCAGCCACCTCTGTTTCAAAAGACAGAGGATCCGTTGGATGCCGACGCCTAGCTCAGCATCATTGAGTCCAAGTTCTCTTTATTGGTCACCCCGTGCTCTGAGGCAAATAAAGCTCACTTTGCTGCTCAACAACTGTGCAGCTCTACGCGCTTATGGTGGGACACTTACGATGGCATGCTCCCTCCCGATCATGTGGTCACTTGGGATGAATTCAAGAAGGCTTTTCATGCTCTTCATATCCCTGCTGGTCTTATGGACCGCAAGCTTAATGAGTTCCTAGATCTCACTCAGGGAAATCATAATGTGCTGCAGTATGCACAGGTTTTCAATCAGTTGGTGCAATATGCTAGTTGTCATGTTGATACTGATGCCAAGAAGCAAGACCGCTTCCGCAGGGGCCTTAGCTCAAAGCTAAAAGATCAGCTTTCTCTTATCAAGGATGATAGCTATAATGATCTGGTGAATGATTTGGTCAATCTTTGAGATTGCAAGTTTCCAAAGCAAGGTGGGAATAATACCATAAGAAAATCAAATAATAAACAAGGCAAGAAAGTAGTGGCACTTGTCAGGCAAGGGAGGGTAAATTTCACTACTATGGATGAACTCCCTGCAGTCGCGCCGGTGATGTCGGGTATTTTCTCTATCCGCAGAATGCCTACATGTATTTTATTTGACTCTGGAGCATCACATGGTTTCATGAGTAATAAGCTTGCGGCCAAACACAATTTTACTTTTGTGCACACTATGCAATCATATATCATTTCTACATCTGGTGACAGAATAGGATCTAATCAAATTGTGAGGAATATACCTCTCAAGTTGGGTAGTAAAATCTTTGAGACTAATCTTATTCTCTTGGAGAATCAAGGGATAGATATTATTTTGGGTATGAATTGGATTGAAAAACATGGAGTCACTTTAGATATTCCTTCCCGTTGTGTGGAAACTAATTCTGCAACCCATGGTACATCAATACTATATCTACCTCACAAGGATTTCAGGAATTCTTGTGCATTCTCCGCAATCGAAACCCCTTTGGGAAAGATTCTAGGAATGCCACCTAATCGGGACATTGAGTTTGTGATTGAGTTACAACCTGGTACAGCACCCATCTCCAAAAGGCCTTATAAAATGGCACCCAAAGAATTTGAACTAAAGGTCCAACTTCAAGAATTGCTGGACAAAGGCTATATTCATCCTAGCTCTTTACCATGGGGTTGCCCCGCTCTATTTGCGAAGAAGAAAGATAGAACTTTGAGGTTATGTGTGGACTACCGACCTCTCAATGCAGTGACTATTAAGAATAAATATCCACTTCCCCGCATTGATGCCCTCTTTGATCAGTTGTCTGGAGCAAAGGTATTCTGAAAGAATGATCTTCGCTTTGAGTATCACCAAATAAAAATTCGGCCCAGTGACATAACCAAGATGGCATTCTCAACTCGCTATGGACTCTATGAGTACTTAGTGATGTCTTTCGTTCTCACAAATGCTCCTGCTTAATTCACGTATCTCATGAATTCGGTCTTTATGCCTGAGCTGGACAAATTTGTGATTGTATTCATTGATGATATTTTGATATACTCCAAGAATGAAGAGGAACATGCCCAGCAACTCAGAATTGTTCTCCAATGCCTTAGAGATTATCAACTCTATGCAAAATTCAGCCAATGTGATTTTTGGCTGTCAATTGTAAAATTTTTGGGGCACACTATTTCAGGCGAAGGAATTGCGGTAGATCCAGGAAAAGTACAAGAAGTACTGGATTGGAAGCGTCCTAAATCAGTCCATCAAATGCAGAGTTTTCTAGGGTTGGCAGGATATTATCACCGCTTTATTCCATATTTCTCCAAAATTGCTAAGCCTATGACTAAACTTCTCAAGAAAGGAGAGAAATTTGTGTGAAGCGAAAAATGTGACAAAGCCTTCCACACATTGGGAAAGCTTCTAACATCAGCACCGGTTCTAGCTCAACAGGACACATCAAAGCCTTTCGATGTATATTGTAATGCATCTTGCACTGGTCTTGGATGTGTGCTTATGCAAGAAAATAGAGTCATTGCTATCCCACTCATGATTTGGAATTGGCTTCTGTGGTACATGCCTTAAAAATTTGGAGGCACTATCTCATGGGCACTCATTGCAATATCTACACCGACCATAAGAGCCTCAAATATATCTTCATCCAAGCTGATCTAAATATGCGTCAAAGAAGGTGGTTAGAGCTAATCAAGGACTATGATCTTGAGGTGCATCTTTTCATGACACTCTTGCCATGAGATGTCCAAGCTCAATTTGGAAATTGTTCCTTATGGCACAATAAGACACATGGTACTGGAATCTACTTTGAGATATAGAATCATTATGGCACAAACCAAAGATAAGGGAATTGCTCATATAAAGCAAGGACTACCTCAAGGGTTACCCAAATATAAATATTTTAGGCAAGATTGGAAGGGTATCCTTTGCTTTGAGCAACGGCTTGTGGTACCTAAAAATCATGAGCTAAGGAAGCAGATTCTTGATGAGGCTCATTTGTCAAAATTCTCTATTCATCTGGATAGCAATAAAATGTATCAAGACTTGAAAGAGAATTTTTGGTGGACAAGAATGAAAAGAGAGATTGCTAAATATGTGTCCGAATGTGATGCATGTCAAAGGGTGAAATCAAGCCATCTAAAGATAGCTGGAACATTGCAACCTCTTCCTATACAATCTTGGAAATGGGATGATATAGCCATGGATTTTATTGTGGGCTTGCCCAACACCTCTCATAAATGTGATTCCATTTGGGTGATTCTGGATAGGCTCACAAAAACCACACACTTTATTCCAGTCAACACAAATTATACTACCAAGAGGTATGCTGAAATTTATATCAATCGGTTTGTTTGCCTTCATGGGATTCCGAGAACAATTATTTATGATCAAGGCACCCAATTTGTTGCTTGCTTTTCGAAACATTTGCAAGCTTCCCTAGGCACCAAGTTGATCCGTAGCTCAACATATCATCCTCAAATAGATGGACAAACCGAAAGGGTGAATCAAATATTGGAAGATATGCTTAGAGCTTGTGTCATACACTATGGCAAAAATTGGAATCAATGCTTGTCTTTGGCTGAATTTTCATACAACAATAGCTACCAAACAAGTATAAAAATGGCACCATTTGAAACCTTGTATGGGCGACGGTGTCGAACTCCTTTAAATTGGTCCGAGTCCGGGGAACGAAAATTCTTTGGACCAGACTTAGTCCAAGAAGCTGGAGATAAAGTAAAAGTGATCCAGAAAAATCTTCAGACCGCACAATCTCACCAAAAGAGCTGTCATGACAAAAGAAGAAAGCCCCTAAACTTTGAAGTGGGTGGTCATGTATATATTATATTTGGATGTCACCAACAAAGGGTGTTCAAATATTTGGAGTGAAAGGAAAATTGGCTCCTCCCAATTCTTGAAATTTATAGAGTCGTGGCATATAAAGTTCAGCTCCCCACAAATCTTTCAACCCTCCACAATGTGTTTCATGTCTCCCAACTCAAGAAATGTCTTCGTGTTATGGAAGAATCTATTTCTTATGAAGAAATTCCTATTGAACCCGATCTAAAGTTCATCCTATCAATGTTATTGATCAAATGGAAAGAACTACAAGGAGAAAGGTTACAAAATTCTATAAAATTTAGTGGAGTAATCATACTAAAGATGAAGCTACTTGGGAAGAGGAATCATATCTTAAATCTAAATATCCGGATTTTCTGAACTCTATCCCTGGTAACTCTTATTCCGCACTAAATTTCTGCACCGGAATCTCGGAACGAGATTCTTTTAAGGGGTGAGGGTTGTGACACCCCTATTGTCACATTAGGGCTAATACAACTAGATTAACTTAATTCATGCTTAAACATATCATGCATCATGTTGCATCTTATGTGTGTATGTGCAGTTGTGTGTATGTTGACTTAGTCAACTTTCATGAGCAAAATTGGTCAAATATGAAAAATATATGAAAAAGTTACTTAAATGTTCAATTACATGTTTATGAACTCATATGAGTACTGAAAGTTCAAACAAACATTTGAAATTCAAGTTTGAACTCCTTTTTGCTTTATATCTCATACCAAGGAGAATTTACTTTTTACCCTTTTTTGAGAGGCCAATAACAATTGTTTTTGCTTAAACACTTGAAATTTCACCATTATGAAAGTTGGAGTACAAAGTACCCTCTTTACAATGGCGGTAATATGGAGCAATGAGAACTTTGTTTGATTACTCAAAATTTTGGTCAAACTTGGGTCAAAACCCTAGAATTCCAGCACTTAAACCATTTCAGCCTGTGCTGAAAAACCTTATTTTTGCTTGTTTTCACAGCTCAATAACTCTCAAACCACCGAGCAAATGCTATAAGTCCCTTTGTAGGAGTTGTAGCCTGATGTACCATCTGTAACTTTTGTTTTGGCCGATCAGTATGTATACAAACAAAATTAGGAGAAAAATCGAGTTGAAGTCGGTCCTGTGTTGCTGCCGCGTGTAACTAAATCGACCTCACTCGATTCAGTTTGACAGTCAGGCTGACACCGGCCTCTCCCACCGACGCCTCGGCTGATGCGTTGTCGTGTGCTCAGGAGTCCATTGCCACACGTCCGCGCTTCACCATGCCGTCTGAACCGTGCCATGCAAGCCGCCCCGCTATCGACCGGCCGGACACCTTAGAAATCGAGCTGCCAGCTCGCCTGTGCCCTCCACCGAGCTCAATAGGGGCCGGCAAAAATTAACCATGCTCCACTCAGTCATTCTCCAATTGACCGTGCCCTCAGCCTCCCCACATCGCCCTCTCCGTCGCTGACCTCTCCCTCACGTCCTTCATCGACCCTAGCCCCAGGAATTTCAAGCTTTCTGGCCGCCATTGTCTAGAAGCTCCGCCGCCCCGTGGAGAACTCTCTACAGCCGCCCTCCCTACCAACCAACCCTCAAAACATGTTCGCGGTGAGCCATTGGTGCTACCCGACCGGTTCACCACCGCTTCTTCGCATCTCAATCACCAGAACGACGTCACCACATCTGGCCGTGGGCGGCGCGCGCAGGCAATGCAGCTTCGTCGGCGGCGGTCACTGCTCGTGGTCCAAGCGTGGCCAGGGCGGTGCCACGAACAACCCCGTGCCCCCAGGCCTGAGCGCCGCCGGCCAAGGGCTCCTGTCCGAGCCCTGTCCAGAGGAAGAAGAAAGAGGAGTGAAGGGTGAGGAAATAGAAGTATAGGGGGTTATTGACAGACCAAGATCCATGGGAGTCCTTATGGGCTGTAGGCCCGCGAGGAGATTGGGCCGCCAACTCTGACAGATACAAGGAAGAGACGTACAGATTATGGGAACTAGTCGGCTACTAGGAAGGTCGTTCAACATTGGCGATTTGGTCCTCCAAAGAATACAGACTACAAAAGATCAGCACAAGCTATCCTCGCCTTGGGAAGGCCCGTTCATAGTATCCAGAGTTATCGGCCCGGGTACTTACCAACTACATCAGGAAGACGGAACATAATTGCCTAATGCTTGGAATATCGAGCACTTGCGGTGTTTTTATCCTTAAAAGTTTTTTGGAGTTGTTAAGAGTCAATAAAAGTCAGTCCTTTCAATGTACTAATGTCCACTTTGAGCCAAATGATAATAAAGTGTCTATATTCCATGGACATCAAGCTTGGAATTTGGATATGAGTATTATGCTACGCTTGCTTGCCAAGTAACGCATACAAAAGAATTTTTGGAATCATGCCAAGTTGTTTAAACACAATTCAAACAGGCTGCATTCATAAACCAATGCTATCTACTTTCTATTTTAACACAAAGAGATTGGGCGCTTCAAATTACAGATAACAAATACTCTTTTTGACAAAACATTAGTATTTACATCTAAAAGTTCAATACAATAGCTTTCTTTTACATAACAAAAGAACCTAGAACTTCAGGCGGGAAACTATCTTCTCTGCCGTGTCCTTCTCCTCCTCCATATATGCATTGAACATATACCGGATACATGCTGGATTGATCTTCCCCTGAGTAATGCTTAATTGCTGGGCAGGGAACCATGATCAGACTAAGCCGAGTACTTGCCTAGTGCAAGACTGGGCTATCCATTGGCAATAAGCCTGCACCTTCCCAGGAGTAGCTCAGAGACGATCAATCAGCGGAGGAGCAGGACTGCCGGTGGGTACTTTGGCGTACACGTCGACTAGCGAAGCAGCAACCTCCTTGAAGGACTCGAGTTCCGCACCGAGCCAGTTGACCTCCGCGCGGAGAGCGTGAATTTCATCCTCCTGGTCGCGGATCTTCGTCATATCCTGGATGAGCTGAGCATCAGCATCCTTGCGCATCTGCTTCTCTTCAGCAAGCTCTACCATGCAATCTTGCTCCCGCTGCTTGGCTTGATTCGCGCGTTCTTGTTGCCAATAGAAGAGATTCTTCATATCGGTGGCTTCAGCTGCAAGCGCCTCAATCCTCTTCTGTTTCTCTGCATATACAATCAAATTTTTTATACATTATGTGATTTGCGCTAACTCTGGGAGAAAAAGTCGGCGACGTACCTGCAAGCTTTTGCCTAAGCGACTTGTTCTTTTCAACAACGTCGTCGCGCTGGTCCTAGTATAGATTTATCTTTTGACACGCCCCATCCAGTTCCAGGTGAAGTTTGGCCCGCTCTTCCTCCCATGAAGATCGATCCTGAGCCAAGTCACTCTCCGCCTTCTCCGCTCGCGTGAAGCATGCACTGGCCCTGCAGGGCATCTCTGACTTTTGGTGCGAGTGGTGAAGGATACTCTATTTTCAAAACAAGACGGCAGAGCTATCAGCAAAAACATCCAATGGAGATAAGTATACTTACAGTATTGATTTACTTTATACTGACCTCTGTGAGCTTGGTAAGTTGCTTCTGCAGCTCTGCAGCCTTCTCAAGATCTTCCTGATCAACCTGGGAGTTGAACAGAAAGGCGTTGTCATCATCAGGGCCTGCGCTTGGTGTTCCCGTGTAGATCTGAAATGGCTCAGGCAACGGCACTCGGGCGTTTTTCTTCTCCCGGATGATTTCCTCGACAGTAGCGGCCTTCACAAGACCAGCGGCCGCGTCGAGTTCCTCGGTACGCAGACTGGCCATCCGAGTACTTTGTCCAGATTTGGGCCACGCGCCCTGTGCAGAAGTACCCAAAGCGGCCTGCTCTGGTACTTTGGACGAGGACGAAGCCTCGGCCCTTGTTTCTTGAGGTTGTGGCTGTGGCGATATCCGGGGGCTTGGCTCCTACTCCACCTCCGCCTCTTTGGTCCGAGTATCCTTTGATGGATTGACTTCTGGGATCTTTGGTGATTGGGTAGGCTGGGGAGTAGGCGGCCGGCTGCACAAGATATAAGAACACAAGATCAGTATATTGGATACAATGGATGACAGAGTGTTGTGACCAACAAGATAGTCCACTTACCTAGCGAAGTCCATGTCAAACTCCGGTTCGTCCAAATCAAAGGAGATCCCTCCAGATGGGATGTCTTGAAACTCGGGAGTTCACTCATTTGGCGAGGGCATTCTCTCTTATGTTTGCTGAACAAAAAGAACTCAGATCAATTTAAAAAGCAGGATTTTGAGTACTATTAACATACAAGATAGGCATACCTAGGGAGGGGACGTGTGCAGAGGGATACCCGTCGGTATTTCTGCGTCCCTCTCAGCTTCTGTGCCGACCTCTTGCACTTTGGGCAGGCTGGTATTAGTAGGCTTCTCAACAGAGGATTTGACTTTCTTCCGTATTGCCCGTCTCTTCTTGGGGATTTGGGGGTTTGGCGTGTCGTCGGTNTTCTGGAAGAATCTATTTCTTATGAAGAAATTCCTATTGAACCCGATCTAAAGTTCATCCTATCAATGTTATTGATCAAATGGAAAGAACTACAAGGAGAAAGGTTACAAAATTCTATAAAATTTAGTGGAGTAATCATACTAAAGATGAAGCTACTTGGGAAGAGGAATCATATCTTAAATCTAAATATCCGGATTTTCTGAACTCTATCCCTGGTAACTCTTATTCCGCACTAAATTTGTGCACCGAAATCTCGGAACGAGATTCTTTTAAGGGGTGAGGGTTGTGACACCCCTATTGTCACATTAGGGCTAATACAACTAGATTAACTTAATTCATGCTTAAACATATCATGCATCATGTTGCATCTTATGTGTGTATGTGCAGTTGTGTGTATGTTGACTTAGTCAACTTTCATGAGCAAAATTGGTCAAATATGAAAAATATATCAAAAAGTTACTTAAATGTTCAATTACATGTTTATGAACTCATATGAGTACTGAAAGTTCAAACAAACATTTGAAATTCAAGTTTGAACTCCTTTTTGCTTTATATCTCATACCAAGGAGAATTTACTTTTTACCCTTTTTTGAGAGGCCAATAACAATTGTTTTTGCTTAAACACTTGAAATTTCACCATTATGAAAGTTGGAGTACAAAGTACCCTCTTTACAATGGCGGTAATCTGGAGCAATGAGAACTTTGTTTGATTACTCAAAATTTTGGTCAAACTTGGGTCAAAACCCTAGAATTCCAGCACTTAAACCATTTCAGCCTGTGCTGAAAAACCTTATTTTTGCTTGTTTTCACAGCTCAATAACTCTCAAACCACTGAGCAAATGCTATAAGTCCCTTTGTAGGAGTTGTAGCCTGATGTACCATCTGTAACTTTTGTTTTGGCCGATCAGTATGTATACAAACAAAATTAGGAGAAAAATCGAGTTGAAGTCGGTCCTGTGTTGCTGCCGCGTGTAACTGAATCGACCTCACTCGATTCAGTTTGACAGTCAGGCTGACACCGGCCTCTCCCACCGACGCCTCGGCTGATGCGTTGTCGTGTGCTCAGGAGTCCATTGCCACACGTCCGCGCTTCACCATGCCGTCTGAACCGTGCCATGCAAGCCGCCCCGCTATCGACCGGCCGGACACCTTAGAAATCGAGCTGCCAGCTCGCCTGTGCCCTCCACCGAGCTCAATAGGGGCCGGCAAAAATTAACCATGCTCCACTCAGTCATTCTCCAATTGACCGTGCCCTCAGCCTCCCCACATCGCCCTCTCCGTCGCTGACCTCTCCCTCACGTCCTTCATCGACCCTAGCCCCAGGAATTTCAAGCTTTCTGGCCGCCATTGTCTAGAAGCTCCGCCGCCCCGTGGAGAACTCTCTACAGCCGCCCTCCCTACCAACCAACCCACAAAACATGTTCGCGGTGAGCCATTGGTGCTACCCGACCGGTTCACCACCGCTTCTTCGCATCTCAATCACCAGAACGACGTCACCACATCTGGCCGTGGGCGGCGCGCGCAGGCAATGCAGCTTCGTCGGCGGCGGTCACTGCTCGTGGTCCAAGCATGGCCAGGGCGGTGCCACGAACAACCCCGTGCCCCCAGGCCTGAGCGCCACCAGCCAAGGGCTCCAGTCCGAGCCCTGTCCAGAGGAAGAAGAAAGAGGAGTGAAGGGTGAGGAAATAGAAGTATAGGGGGTTATTGACAGACCAAGATCCATGGGAGTCCTTATGGGCTGTAGGCCCGCGAGGAGATTGGGCCGCCAACTCTGACAGATACAAGGAAGAGACGTACAGATTATGGGAACTAGTCGGCTACTAGGAAGGTCGTTCAATATTGGCGATTTGGTCCTCCAAAGAATACAGACTACAAAAGATCAGCACAAGCTATCCTCGCCTTGGGAAGGCCCGTTCATAGTATCCAGGGTTATCGGCCCGGGTACTTACCAACTACATGAGGAAGACGGAACATAATTGCCTAATGCTTGGAATATCGAGCACTTGCGGTGTTTTTATCCTTAAAAGTTTTTTGGAGTTGTTAAGAGTCAATAAAAGTCAGTCCTTTCAATGTACTGATGTCCACTTTAAGCCAAATGATAATAAAGTGTCTACATTCCATGGACATCAAGCTTGGAATTTGGATATGAGTATTATGCTACGCTTGCTTGCCAAGTAACGCATACAAAAGAATTTTTGGAATCATGCCAAGTTGTTTAAACACAATTCAAACAGGCTGCATTCATAAACCAATGCTATCTACTTTCTATTTTAACACAAAGAGATTGGGCGCTTCAAATTACAGATAACAAATACTCTTTTTGACAAAACATTAGTATTTACATCTAAAAGTTCAATACAATAGCTTTCTTTTACATAACAAAAGAACCTAGAACTTCAGGCGGGAAACTATCTTCTCTGCCGTGTCCTTCTCCTCCTCCATATATGCATTGAACATATACCGGATACATGCTGGATTGATCTTCCCCTGAGTAATGCTTAATTGCTGGGAAGGGAACCATGATCAGACTAAGCCGAGTACTTGCCTAGTGCAAGACTGGGCTATCCATTGGCAATAAGCCTGCACCTTCCCAGGAGTAGCTCAGAGACGATCAATCAGCGGAGGAGCAGGACTGCCGGTGGGTACTTTGGCGTACACGTCGACTAGCGAAGCAGCAACCTCCTTGAAGGACTCGAGTTCCGCACCGAGCCAGTTGACCTCCGCGCGGAGAGCGTGAATTTCATCCTCCTGGTCGCGGATCTTCGTCATATCCTGGATGAGCTGAGCATCAGCATCCTTGCGCATCTGCTTCTCTTCAGCAAGCTCTACCATGCAATCTTGCTCCCGCTGCTTGGCTTGATTCGCACGTTCTTGTTGCCAATAGAAGAGATTCTTCATATCGGTGGCTTCAGCTACAAGCGCCTCAATCCTCTTCTGTTTCTCTGCATATACAATCAAATTTTTTATACATTATGTGATTTGCGCTAACTCTGGGAGAAAAAGTCGGCGACGTACCTGCAAGCTTTTGCCTAAGCGACTTGTTCTTTTCAACAACGTCGTCGCGCTGGTCCTAGTATAGATTTATCTTTTGACACGCCCCATCCAGTTCCAGGTGAAGTTTGGCCCGCTCTTCCTCCCATGAAGATCGATCCTGAGCCAAGTCACTCGTCGCCTTCTCCGCTCGCGTCAAGCATGCACTGGCCCTGCAGGGCATCTCTGACTTTTGGTGCGAGTGGTGAAGGATACTCTATTTTCAAAACAAGACGGCAGAGCTATCAGCAAAAACATCCAATGGAGATAAGTATACTTACAGTATTGATTTACTTTATACTGACCTCTGTGAGCTTGGTAAGTTGCTTCTGCAGCTCTGCAGCCTTCTCAAGATCTTCCTGATCAACCTGGGAGTTGAACAGAAAGGCGTTGTCATCATCAGGGCCTGCGCTTGGTGTTCCCGTGTAGATCTGAAATGGCTCAGGCAGTGGCACTCAGGCGTTTTTCTTCTCCCGGATGATTTCCTCGACAGTAGCGGCCTTCACAAGACCAGCGGCCGCGTCGAGTTCCTCGGTACGCAGACTGGCCATCCGAGTACTTTGTCCAGATTTGGGCCACGCGCCCTGTGCAGAAGTACCCAAAGCGGCCTGCTCTGGTACTTTGGACGAGGACGAAGCCTCGGCCCTTATTTCTTGAGGTTGCGGCTGTGGCGATATCCGGGGGCTTGGCTCCTACTCCACCTCCGCCTCTTTGGTCTGAGTATCCTTTGATGGATTGACTTCTGGGATCTTAGGTGATTGGGCAGGCTGGGGAGTAGGCGGCCGGCTGCACAAGATATAAGAACACAAGATCAGTATATTGGATACAATGGATGACAGAGTGTTGTGACCAACAAGATAGTCCACTTACCTAGCAAAGTCCATGTCAAACTCCGGTTCGTCCAAATCAAAGGAGATCCCTCCAGATGGGATGTCTTGAAACTCGGGAGTTCACTCATTTGGCGAGGGCATTCTCTCTTATGTTTGCTGAACAAAAAGAACTCAGATCAATTTAAAAAGCAGGATTTTGAGTACTATTAACATACAAGATAGGCATACCTAGGGAGGGGACGTGTGCAGAGGGATACCCGTCGGTATTTCTGCGTCCCTCTCAGCTTCTGTGCCGACCTCTTGCACTTCCGGCAGGCTAGTATTAGTAGGCTTCTCAACAGAGGATTTGACTTTCTTCCATATTGCCCATCTCTTCTTGGGGATTTGGGGGTTTGGCGTGTCGTCGGTGAAGGGCCTTTTCAAGCTTGATCCCCCTTGGCCAAGATCACCGTGATGGTGTTGCGGTGTCATTTCTTCATCTAATGAGGTGTCTTCAATCAACACCTCCTCTTCAGTAGCTGGTTCTGCAATTTTCTTCCCTTTTCCAGAACCACCAGCGGCTTGCTTGGGCAGTGAGGAGAGGGGTGGCTCAGGCAGTCCAGTTTGAGTCTCCTCCACGGCAGGAGGAGCGAAGGCGAATCTTGTGCACAACTCCTATATATGGGTGCAAGAAGAATTGTTAGTAACATGTTCAAAAAAGAAGCCGAATAACAAGTGAAAGTATTCGGAATGACTTCATGCTTACCGCTGGTGGAGGGCGATTAGCCGAGTACTCCGGTACTCGGCATGGCAGCTCATGCACGTCCATGAACAGAGCCTGGACGTGGACCGCGACTTCATCAGAAGACAAATTAACGGAGGAGACCCTGGTCGGGTCGTTGGGTCCGGTATAATCGTAGCCAGCTGTTGATGGTCCTTAGACGCGCCAATTGTGAACCGCAAGCGCACGGATCGTTGGTAGCTTTTCCCTTAGAGTATTCCCCAATGTTTATCAATCAGTGGATCGACAAAGAACTATCTAGAGTTTTCTATCTAGCCGAACGGATCTAATCCTATCATAAAGCATAGATTGCATACGAGGTTAAACATGTGTGTGAAGTGGATGAATGTAATGAATGGATCACAACCCCACGACACGTGGTAACACGACCAAAGGTAGCACAAGCCTACTGTCTTCTAGTTGCAACTCCGGCCAAAGGGATAATCAATCTAATCTCGTACAAAGATAAAGAGTCATCTTAAGAACTTTTCCATGGGTGCCCTTGCAAGGTGCACATCAACGCCTAAGGTTTTCCTAAGCTTTACTTCAAACACCCACCAAGTGCTCTTTACTCGAAGCTCCTCCTCCTTGCTGGCCGTGCAACAACTCCCATGGTACTCGCCGTCGATCTTACGCAACATTACGCAATCGTTCGACCGTTTCCCTCCCGCATGCTGTCATCACACGAGGATAATCATGCTGACTTCCTACGCACTACTAAGATGTATCCGCAGGGCATAGACTAATCTCCACGATTAGATCTATTCCTACTAAGAACATATGCTAGCCAGCCATATGAGAGAAAGCATACATCTTAGAAGATTAAAGTAAACAAGACAAGTAGATTGATATCACCATCGAGTGTACATATGCCTTGATGAGTTCAAGGCATGGCTTCGAAACTTCTCCATGGCTTCACCACACAGGGCCAACCATGGCGGCTAGGGCATGACCTAAGCCATCTACTAGGCAACCTCGAGGACTTGCGGCGGCCGTCGGCTTCCTTCGGTGTGTGTCCCTCTTTGCGTCGACTTCTGGTGGATTGGATCTCAATCTCCCCCTTCTTGAGGGCGCCTCGGGAGTTGTATTTATACCCTAGGGGAGCCTTGGGGCTTGCTCCACCTTCCCTTCCATGAGATCCTTGCTTGAGAGTCAAGCAAACTCGGTTTCCATAAGATTTGACTCGCCCAGATTTTCCTAATTCGCTGCCCTGCATTCCTGATGTCAGATCTTCCTTGTCTGGACTCCAAATAGGGCAAATTCAGATTCTAAATTATGTAGCACGAAATTATCTCCAATTTTTATATCAATGAGTTTCCTTAGAAATGAAGTTAGGATCCCAAAAACAGCGCCGGAAGATAATTTGTCTGATTCCGGACTTCTCTGCGCAGCATACATTTCGGGGGCCATATCTCCTAGTTTCATATTCCAAATTATGCTTTCCATATGTCCAAATTGAAGACCTCGACGATGGCTACAACTTTGGTATTCAACATTTTGTCATTAGAGGCCATTTAGATCTCCGAATCTGCATCAAACTATCATGTTGTCCTGGGCTGCGCGAATATCTCTGAGGTTGCCTTGATCTCGTGGATAACTTTCCAAATCTTCTATTCCTTCATGCTTAAGTCTCTCATACCCAAGGTTCATTGAATGTGGACACCTAGGATCATGAGTTGGGCTATGAAAGCCCATATGGTCCATTGGTTGGGCTCCCTCCGCTAGGCTCGATTCTTTTGGGCTTGTAGTTAGTTTTGGGCCTTGAATATAAATGCCCCAAATTGGGCCGTTTTCCGGCAAAAACACAATATGCTTCAAGACACAATACATATACAAAAATGGGGTTATTTCAAGTGCCAAGTGGTGGGTTAGTATATAAATTAGTCAAAAACCACCACCTAAATAGCAGTAAAAGTGTATGTATAACGAGCGTGAACAATCCCCCATGCTTAAACCTTGCTCGTCCTCGAGTAAGTCCATGATCTTTTCTTAGCTAGAAAATTAGCATTGCCCTTCAATGTCTTCCCTGCACTTAGTTATACACAACAAGACACATTGCTCTCAAGTGTTTAGCATTTAAAGTTCAAGTTGTGGCCGGCTACTTCTCATTATGGAAGATAGACTAGCAATAAAGAACAAGCCACAATAATAACAAATGCAATGCTCTTGAACTTAAGCGAACTTTAGACCTTTACCTTGTTCCATCGTGAAGGGTTTTAAAAAAGAAGCATATCCAACATAAGTGAGATTCTCTTGCAAAAGCTCATGGGAACACTCATCTCATCAAGTCGCTCAAGCCTATACTAGATTATTTTTAACCTATTCTACTCATATATGAAAGTGGAAGGCTTATGTGGAGCTTGGTAGGTAAAAACAATCCTAGCAAAATGTTATATCTCAAATATTGTCAAACTAAGAGAGAGATCTATTGAAATTACTGAGACTAGTCAAAAAGGCCATGAAAAATAAATGTTGAAAAGAGAGAGGGATGAAACACACACATTTAGATAGGTGGAGATGTCCAAATGGCAAATGGATGATCCTGAGTCACAAATGAAGTCCTCGCTATCTGATTGCACATGGTTGAAAAATTGAGTATGGAATTGTCTTCAAAGCACTTGAAATTTGATGAAGCTAATAGAACTAAGGAGCATTATTATTCTTCCTTCTTTTCTTTCTTTTATTTTTTCTTCATCTTTGTTTCTTTTCTTCTCTTTTTTTTATTTTTCTTTCGTTTTGCTCCTTAGAACCTTTTTGACAACATAGTACTTACTCAGCATCCTCCCCCATGCTTAAATGATTGCTCGTCATCGAGCATAGAAGTGAGGGTCGATAATTGCTAAAGTAAGTACACAAAATCCATCTTGACCATGGGAAAGTCACTTGAATCTTCAGGGAGTTTCTTCGATGCCTCCCAAATTGATGTTCTCTAATTTAGGCTCTTGATTCTTCTAAATTTTCCTTGAGATAATGATCCATACTCAATTGTAGGTTGTGGTCAAGGAGGTAATCACAAAAAGATGTTTTGGGCTTAGAGTGGATATCTAGCGAAGTTTGCGACATTTTCGGTGTAGAAACTCACAATGCATGGATAGAAAGGCTAGCAAAAAGAAGGTACACAAAAATGGAATGGCCAGCTTCTTAGTCTTGAACCATAGATATCAATCTTAATCCAACTCATCAAAATATAAGTTTGCAATCCTAACGGTTTCATCATGATAGATCATGTATATGTAAAGGCTTTGGTAGGTAGAACTTTACAAGAAATTCATGAATGTAGATAGCATAAGAATCAAGCTTTAAATAAAACAATACAAGGCATAAGGTCATCGGTAAACTTAAATCAAAGAGCAACATAAGGAATATGTGGGTTTAGAATTTAGTCATTGAACCTTCACAAATAAAATAGCCAATATTTAATCAATTTAAGATCATTTAATAGAGAGCAAATGGTCAAGTCATATACAACATCGTTTAGGTAGAACAAAGCTGCAACTTTCATCACTTTTCCATAAGCAAAACATACACAAATGATATCTTCGTGGTAAGCGCAAAAGTGATGGTGATAAATATTTATTGGAAACAAAAAACAAGACTAGGTTGCCCTCCTAGTAGCCATGTTATTAACAAGAGAGATATACAAAGGTTTCTAATCTATGGTCGATGACATACACATATACAAGCATTTAGAAGAAAATGAACAAAGAGAAGGTTGAGGAAGAATTACCGTCCTTTTTTATGCTTGTAATGGAGTGTAGTGTGGCTTCCCTCATGCTTAAGCATTGTGCTTACCATGGAAGAAGAATCTTAAGCATCTTATGACAACCGTGATCATTGTACTCCATACAACCTTTTCCTTTTCGTCCAACAAATCCTCCCCCATGCTTAGCATGTTGCTAAGCATGGAAAAAGACGGTGAACCGTCATGTGATTCTTGAAGTCCTTCCGCCATGTATTTAGATATTATCTTAATGCTTCTTCAACTTTGTTGTATTAATTTTCGTCCACCTCTTCTTGTTGTCGTTAAGCCTTGGTCCCAATCATTCCTTGTATCGTTATCACCTCCTTGCTTGTTGTCTTTATTGCTGCCTCAAATTAAACAAATTTTTATTCTACTTCTAGAACAGAACATGTACTGAACCATTGCTCCATTTCAAAGTGCACAAATTTCTCTTTCCAACGAGTCATCATTTTCCCAAATCGGATTCCGAACAAGAGAGTTATGCCTATTTTATTCCAGCACTGCAATCTGTCCTGAGCTGATTTCAGAACGCGCAGCGCCTAATGTTTTTGTCGTATCTCCTTGTATGGGTCTTCAAATTCATTGATCTCAGATGTATTGGAATGAGAATTTGATGGAGTCTTTGAATATCCACTTTTCCTTTCTTGTACATCTCTAAAGATGTGCAGATTTTTGATAAAAACAAGAGTGTCCCTTTAAATCTTCGGCGATGATGACGATCTAGGTTGCAACTTTGATCACGAATTCATGGGATTCCTTCGTCATGCCTGCAAAACAATTGAAATGCACAAACTATCCCTGGGGTGATGGTCAGGAGTAATAGCAAATGCCAACAACCAATGACATCACTAAGACCTTAACTTGTGGCATAATTAACCTAGTAAAAGAGAAAAAATAAAACCTAATGGTGTGCGGGTGTGCAAAGTGAGTATGCAAATGAGAGGAAAGCATATAAATAAAGACAATGTTTACACCTAGTTGTAAACACCATGTTTACAACTAGGTTGCCGAATTTCTCCATAGTCATAAAGATCTATTAACTAAGGTTAAAACACCATGTCTATTCCAAGGTCAATATTTCTTTATAGCACAAGAAAAATAAGGCGCATCGCAAAGCTTATAAACCAACCAATGCAATGTAAATGCTAACAAGGCTCTCAAAACTAAATGATGATGGTCCGCAATCATGTCTAAACACCATGTTTACACAAGATTGCAAATGGAAAATGCCCTTGCAGAGGCATTAACATGAATATGAAAGCATTCATCATGAAGTTTTGTGAAAGAGCCAAACTAACAAATGCATGATGGAACGATGGAATGGATGCAAAATGCACATGCAAAGAGTTAGTAAAAACAAGGGTTAGCAGCGTTTGAAAGGTCTATCAATGTTGTTCCCCAATCAGTTGATTCAAAAAGTAATTGCTTAGAGCGACAAAGTTTGGCCGACCACTTCATAAGAAGTGAAGCATTATCGACAAGAAAATCATTCATCGAAGAGAACCGAACAACCTAGCTAACGAGGTTTAGGGGAAGGTTCATGGGTATCCTATATTTTTGGCTTAAAGCAAGAATTTTGAAGAGAGAAGTCAAGTTTAGAAAATCTACCTAAGGTTGTTGAAAACAAAAAGAAAAACAAAGGTTATTTCATTGAGTGGAAAACAAAACCTATGGTTTTAGGATGGCTATAGGTATGAGAGGTTTTCCTAAGTGTTTAGGATCTCGTAGGGAGGCTAGTCAAAGTTTTCAGTTAGGACAGGGAATAGAGATAGACTTGGCTAATCCCAATGGTGACGGCAAGCAAATCAACACAAGTCGATCCTATCCTTGTTGGCTCCGTTTTTGGCGGGCTGACAGGAAGGCTTAGGTGGGTTTAACAAAAGGTTAGATCAAAACAAAATATGCAATGCAACGCAAGGGTGAGAACAACATGGCATGAAGTGCATCATAAGGTGGATGAAAAAAATGACATGACATGAATGGTGGTCTGAAAACAAAACAAAAGTTAGCCTAAGTCAACTAGCCATAAGTTTAGAATCAAAGGGTGGTGTCATACCTCATATTTCTCTCTAAAAAGACTCAAAAGAAAAAGACTCTAACACTACTAGCAATAGGCACACAAAAGGGTCTACAAGTTTTCCAAAATCAAATAACAAAGTACTCTCTCAATAACATTTAGATCATACAACATAAAGTTGTGACATTTATTAGAGCAATGGTACAATGTTACTTGACGATTCGATTAAAGAGCTCAATATAGACTGTCATCTTATATAGATAATAAGTAAAAAGATCGGGTTGTCTCCCGCAAAGCGCTTCATTTAAAGTCATAGAGCTAGACTTCTCACCTCGATTATGTTCATGCGAAGCCATGGCCTTTTGTATGAGAATCTAAAATGTCCATGCAGCTTGATGTCACATTTTGTAATCCATCGTGATTTACTCTTAACATCTTCATGTATTGAATGTCACTGGCTTGTGTCTCCATATGCTAATGTTCTTAATGCCTTCATTTTGGTCTAAGCTTCTGAATTTGATCATGTACGCTTGATGAAAGGATTTCCCAAGCTCCTTTTCATTGTTGTCATCGTTATCACCTCTACCTTGTTCTCATCACGTTGCTCCTGCTAATTCTTCATAGATTTCCCCTGTGTTTAGAATAGAATACATATCAAAATATAGCTCTATTCAAAAGTTTATGAAATTTCCTTTCCAACGAGTGGTCATTCATCTTAAACGGAGTTCGAATGAGAGAGTTATGCCCATTTAACTTTTAGCGCTGCGTGCTGTCCAGAAAATTTCAGAATGCACGACCTTTGATTTTTTGATCATAACCGCTTGTAGGAATCTCCGATTGACTTGATTCTTGATTCATTGGAACCGGAACTTGATGGGGCTTTTAAATATCCAAAAATATTCTATTGTTTTCCTCAGAGGTTAGGCAGATGTTTGATGTGAACAGTAAGTTCTTGTGAATATTGATCCTGAGATGTTGATGATCTTGAACTTGTGGTCTTTGGAGCGTCATGTTATGCGTCCCTAGGCTTCAAGGTCATCACTATTGATTCACTAGCGAGTAGCATGGCTCCAATGATGTGTCTTCTCTATAGTTCTTGCTTTACCCAAGGTGCCGGGATCATAGGCGGCTCTTGCTCTTTATGTCGATGATTTGAGTGGTTTCCTTCATTGGTAGCCTCACTCAATTAGAAACTTCTTGAGCATCCAACTAGAGAAGATTGGTGAAGGATCTAGGCCCCTAGTATTGTGTTATGATGAGTTTTGGTGATTAATGACAACCGGATGCACGGGACTAACCATTTCCATGAGTTGGTGTGTTAGGTTGAGTTCCGGCATCAAGATAAAGGTTGATAGCTCGTTGGTTGAGGATCAACAAGTAAAGAGTGTGATTGATGCCAAGAAGATGAATATTAATTGCGAAGATGTGAATAAAATGAACATCATGTGATTGATGCCAAGAAGATGAATATTGATTGTGAAGATGTGAATGAAATGAACATCATGAGTTGATGAATTGATGGAGATCAAAGGCATGAGCTTGATGAGTTGGTGATCAACAAGGAAATTGTGTTGGATTGAAAATATTGAATGGTGATCAAAATGATAAAGTGAATACATTGAAGATATGGAGTACAAAGTAGCTACATGTGGCAAGATGGTGAAGGCTAAGCAAGGCTCGGCTGCGATGGACCATGCAAGGGGTTAAGGGCAAGCAAAGGGCTTGGCGCCGAAGGACCAAGGCAATGGTGAAGGGCGAGTGAAGGCTTAGCGCCGATGGACCATGAGAGGCCATATGAAGCTATGAGTGATTTTCATCAACTATATGATGAATGCAAAAAGATATGGAGAAAATAGAAAGGATGGACTTCATGCGAATGATATCAAGTGGCTTGGGTAAATGACAATTAGAAGGCCACGGTGTGTTGATGAAGCATGAGTCAAATGATGTGGTGAAAAGTGAGAAGATGAAAATCATGTATTGGGAAACATCATGTGTGTTGATGAAATGCATAGGGCAAGACTTCAAGTATTGATGAACATCACGTGCCTTGAAGAATGAAAGTGATTGACATCACGTGCATATGGAAATCAAGTAAGACCCAAGATTGGATTTGCGCAAGGCAAAGGTATGAGACATAGGGCATTTTATTTGCTGGTCTCGAAGATTAGTGGAGAAACTTGTTGTTTCTGTATTAGGTATCAAAATGTACTGCGGACCGTCCGTGATTTGTGAGGTGAACAGTCCGCCAAGGGCGTAACGGTTGACTCCGAGAAGCATTTATTGAGTATATGGCTATTGGGTTTGAATGGCGGACTGTCCGGCCTATGTGAGGCGGACTGTCCGCGAAAACTCTGTTTTGATGAGATTTCTGAGTAACGGCTAGTTTTGGAGGTGTGGCCTATATATACCCAATATCCTGCGAGTTGGGGCAACTCTAGGCTTCCATTTGAGCATTCTTGAGGTTGTGCGAGTCCTCCCCATGAGTTTGTGCATGTGTTGCACAAAAGAGAGGGTGAGAGGCAAGATTCAAGTGCATTTGCATAAGAGATTGAGCTTTAGGCACTTGGTGAAGGGTCAATTGTGTCTTGACTTGTTACTCTTGGTGTTTGCCGACACCTAGATGGCGTGGTGGTGCTGTGATCCGGTGATCTTCTCAAGAGATGCTTGTGAGAAGGCCCGGTGTTCTTGTGAGAGGTCTTTGTGCTCACCTTGCCAGAGTGGTGAAGAGCAACTCTAGTGGAATCGAGGTGTGGAGCGGTTCTTGGTCCAAGTCGGCTCATAAATAAAGTGGTGCCTGATAGACGAGCGATTGGAACATAGAATCCACCTCAACGTGGATTAGGGGTGACCGACAAGTCACCGAGACCACGGTAAAAATTTGGTGTCTCCATTGTGGTTTGTCTACTTGAGCTCATTTACTTTGTGCAATTTAAATTCAAACAATTTACATTCCTAGAATTACAATTGCTTGCATGTCACCCTAGGATTGCAAACCTTGATCTTGACATAGGGTGTTGTTGCACATAGTTGAGACATTGAATTTGGGGTGTAGTCATGCTTTAGCCGATCGGTTTCATTCCTCATTTTAATCAGTTAAACTTGTAGAATTTTTTAGAACCAACTATTCACCCCCCTTTAGTCGGTCTTCTCGATCCTACAAGTGGTATCAGAGCTTGGTCTCTCAATTTTATGGACTTAATCATCCCGAGAGTAGAAGGATGGCCACTAGTTGTATAGAACTCACCAATGATGCACCTATTTTTGATGGCACAAATTATGCTCTTTGAAAAATTCACATGTCTAGCTATTTTCGTGCCATGAGTCCAAAAATATGGTGGATCATAGATGTGGGCTTTTCTCATGCTTTGGATGATCATGCTCCAACTAATGGGCAAGAGAAATGCCTACATCTCGATGCTCAAGCTACTAATGCTTTATTTAGTGCTTTGAGTATAGATGTGTTCTACAAGGTATGCAATTTAAAGAGTACTCATAATATGTGGATCCAACTTCAAGAACTATATGGAGGATCCAAATATTGCAAATGATGATTGCATTGATGATTCAGTGATTTTGGATGATTGCTCTACCTCGTGCTCAAGTGATGTGGATCATTATTCTATCTCAAGCTCACATGATGAAATGGATGGCTCTTCCTCTAATGCTCATATTGATGAATTCACAATTCTATCTTCATCACCACATTGCCTTAACACTAAGGTAAAACTTGATGATGGTGATCATGAGTACACATATGATGAGCTTGTAGAAATTTTAGAAGGCATGTGTGCAAGGTTTGACAAAAGAAAATATGAAATGAGAACTTTGAAGAAGGAAAATGCTTCTTTGAAGGACTTGTGTGAGGAGCTAAAGCGGTCTCATGAGGAGCTTAAGGAATCTCATGAGAAGCTAAAATTGTCTCATGAGAATCTTAGTGAAACTCATGAGAAGCTCAAAAGGACATATGATTCTCTTGTTGTTAATGCATCCAAAAATGCCAAAGTGAACTTAGATCATATATCATGTGATTTAGTTGAAGAAATTCCATCTATGGTTGATGTGTCCACTTCTTGTGATGATTTACTTGATATACCTTGCTATTCAAATTTGGATGCTTGTTCTTCATCTATGCTTGTTGAGACTAACCTTGTAGAGGAGAACAAAATTTTAGGAGAGGAGGTCAATAGATTGAATGAGAAGTTGGAAAGATGTTATAATTCAAAGGTCACTACTGACCATATATGGAGTAATCAAAGAATCATGGAAGATAAAAGTGAAATTGGTTTCCCCACCAAGAAGAACGAAAATAGTCGAACAAGGCACAATAGAAGACATCAAAAGAAATATCAAGATGCAAAGAAAATGGGCAAGCAAGAAGAAAAGAAGAAGAATCATGCTCACATCAAGTGCTTCAAGTGCACGGGAATGGGACACTTTACCTCAACTTGTCCAAGTAAGATTGATGAGAATCCAAAGATATCAAGAAAGAGGCAAGCTGGCAAGGAGCAAGAAATCAAGAAAATTCATAGAGGACAAAATCCAACTTGTTATAATTGCCAAGAAAAGGGGCATATTGGTAAGAATTGTCCCATGGGTAATGCTCCTAAGCCTATTCTTTATAATGATAATTATTTTCTTAGGAAGGCTAGAAATGGTAGTATTTATGCTAAGGTTGTTAGTTCACCTAAATTTCATGCAAAGGCCATTTGGGTGCCTAAATATGTTGTGACTAACATCCAAGGACCCAACCCGGTTTGGGTACCACAAAGTGCTTGAGTTGATAAATAGGTACTTGGAGTGGCATTGGAGGCTTGGCTTATTTTTGAGGAATCAAATTCACATCATATGTCCAAATAGAGTCAAGTATGAGGATGATTATTCTACATCATGAACCAATGCCATCTCGGTAACAAGTATATACATTGAAGTATCTAGCCCCTAATCTTGTATAGGTTATAAGGCTTGATTGTGCTTTTATGCTTGCATATACATCTTATCCCATTTTATTGGAATATTTTTATTACAATTCTTGTTTTCATGATCTTGCACTTTTGGAAGCATGTCACTAGGTTCCATGGACTCTCCAAGTATGGTTATGGTTCATATGGTATTGTTATTGGAGATGTCAAGAATTCATATTGGTTGGATGTATCATCATGAATATCTCATCCATATTCTCTTGGTAATATCAATCTTCATCTCTCTCTTGCTTTGGAGATTATACATGTTCTAGAACTTGAGGATGAGTATCATATTGGAAACATGTATTTAATGATAGAAAGCTTGAAATTGAATCCTAGCTTATCTTGAGGAGTATTTCATCAAATATTCATCAATCAATTTCTTTCTCCTCTCAAATCTTGGTTGACCATTCATTCTTTATCATTCTATTGAATTGCTCTTGATATATGTTGCACTTTATGGAGTATCTGATGTTATATAGAGGCATGCTGAAAATTGGATGGTGTTGAGAATAGTATTTGAGCTGCAATTAAATCTTTGAGAACTGAAATATGACATACAAGTAGCTCATAGCAAGGAAATGATATTGTCAATTGGTACATAAATCTATGGGCTGCTCGAAGGATTTCTTGGATAGGATTCATGTTGCATTGTGACATAGCAATAACTTTAGTGCAATATGCTTGGTATGTGGAAGAGAATGAAAAGCTCATTGCTTGATAAGTGACATTGGAGAAATTTGTTTGTGAGCCTATCTCATTGATGACCATGGTCTGAATATACATATTTAAGTGGTGTCATATATGGTTTAGCAAGAAGAAGCAATTTCCATGATGGTGCTTAGCTGAAAATTATATGCAATCAAAAGTGTCAACTTTGTCTATATGCTCAACATAAAAAAAAATAGCGGGAAGAGTCATTTGGTGCTGCTCATGTGCATTTGGATTATAATTCCTTATGGTCATAACTGAAATTTGTGGATGCATGAGTTGTTCTTAGTGCAAGAGCTGAGTTGTTCTTGTTGAAAAGTGGAAAATGGTCTCTTATGCTTGATCTAGTACAGCTAGCTGAAATACATCATTGCCACCCAATATATGTGACAAGGACAGCCATATGTTTTGGATTGGATTCATGATCTTAAAGTCAATTTGAATATGACAGTGGGTACTTTGGGCTGATATCATATATATTATTGAATCATATCAATGGAAGTTTGAGCTATAGAGGGTTGGATTTCTTGCAGTGAATTGTGATGACTTTATTCTGAGTTGGATGACCTTCATGGTTTACCTTTTTGTCCTCAGCTTGCTCAAGGGCAAAGACATAAAGATGGTTAGTTTTATGCAATTTTGGTCAGCTTGGTTGAAGAAAGGATTTCAGCTTAACACATCCAAGTTCAATGATGACTTTTTGATCTTAAGTTAAGCTATATTCAGGTGTTGAGCTGCAGCTGAAATTTGAATTTCTTATAAGTCATTGTCATCAACAAAGGGTTGCAAAAGTTTCAGATTTATTGGTGAAGAGAAGCTAAGTGCAGTGGACATTTTTGGGCAGCTTGGTATACAAGTCATTGGCAAAGATATGTAGCTGCAATTGGAGATACTTACTGAAATTATTTCTCATTCATTCTACAAGCTGAGATAAATGACACCTTGGATTATAGGTCACTTTCAGATGCTGAGCTCCATCAAGTATGAAAATTTCAGAGATGAATAAGTGTGAAAAGTCTACAAATTTCAGGTCCATTAAGTATGGAAAAGTCTGCTAGTTGTGGAGTATCTACAGCTGTCCGTACTTGAATATCATGACTTACTTGAGGGAGAAAACTTAAAAAGAATGATGGATATGGATGCTTCATGGGAAGAATGGTGTCACATATGTATATCCATATCTCAAGTGCTTTGGTGAGCTGCATATGTGCCAATATTGAAGAAAAATACAGTAAGCAACAAGATGACATGGCAATGATGACAAAATTTGTGAGTATGACATTATCTCCTGCAATTTCAGTATATAGAGGATATGTCGCATGTGTTATTTCAGTTGAGAACATGCATTTGGATAAAAGTTGGAGTATTTATAAGTGCCTTAGCCATTTTGTTGTGAGGGATGTTTCACATATACGGTCAAATCTGAAATCTGTCCATTCATGTGCAAAATGAAAGATATACTAGCCTTCGATGGAACAATTACATGTGACATCTCAGTATGCATATTATGATGGGCTGAAAATGGAGGGCTAGTTGAGTTGCTTGATACATTATCCTAGTCTTGATTTGGTACTTGAAATGCTAAGGCTTTAGAATCAACATTAGTATGGGAACATTGTGACATGTTAACTTTCAGCTGAGTTGTGGTTGAGTTAAAGAGTCTCTCTTGATGCTATAATAGAAATAAAATGGCAGCCACTAATAATTGATCATCAAGCTTGAATTATGCAACAAATTGACCATATCAAATCAGTCAAAAGTATTGTATTCAATTGAGAATTGTTGCTGCTATTATCTTGAAAGAGAAAGAGTTTTGTGGAGACATGAGATCAGTTTTTGGATGAGCATTGAGCAATAAATTGGTATATATTGTGAAGAAATACTTGAAGTATGTTGGAATATCTAGTGAGCTGAATTTTATGCATGGGAAGGTGCTCAAAACAGTTGACATCATTTGGTGCTCGAACAAAAATTATGTTGCAAAAGAGGTCAACAAGGTTATCATTTTTGGATGCTTGACTTGGTAAACAGTGAGGACAAAGTCACTCCATATGTGCAGCATATCAAGAGCAACTCTCTTTCATATCTCATACTAGTTCTTATCTCTTACTAGCTTCAATTTCTCCAAATCTCTACTTCTTGTTGATATCACATTCAGCTTGGCTATCTTATCTTCCATCACCATCTTCTTGTGAGCCAAATAAATTAAATCATATTGATGACCGCTGAGCTTCAAATTCACACTATTATTGATGGATCAACTCATTTTGGTGATTCCATTCATGATAAGGTAAACGAAGAGGTGAGTTCATGATTATGCTTTCTTACTCTCTAACACTCGTTGGTCAAAATGTGCAATGTCAATTCTTTGTGAGCTTCAAAATACTTGCCTTGCTTTTATTTCATAGAAGCATGTTTAATTCCTTTAGTGCTTAATGTCCTTATTTTACAATGCTTGATTGCTCCTATGAACCCATGGTATATTGTGAACTCCCTTGTTGATCTTGGTTTGTGAAAGTGCATATGTGTACCTTGTATATTCTTGTATGCACAAATTGAGTGGGAGCTTATTCTATATCTTGTGAGACTAATGATTTAATTGAGTTCATATTGTCGAGTCTGATTTGGTGAAAAGGTGAAGGTATCAAAAGGTATGCAATTATTATCCTTGTTGTACATCCTAAAATTACTTCCCTTGATAAAAATATGAAACATAGGATAAATTCTCCTCCATTGATCTTAACATGAGAATGTGCGTATGATTGTCTTGAATGTCTATATATATGCTCATCTTGAGGAGAGAATTTTCATATACATTGATATCTTGAGACTAACATTTTATTGAGCTCTAATTGATATAATCTCATGGTGGATAGAAAGTGACTCCAAAGGTATGCTGTAGTATTGTTGTCCTATCACTTTAAATTGCATCCGTTGGATTCATATAGGATGAACTCTTTATGTCTTTAATATTGATATGTGCATAGTTTTCTCAACTTTTCACATTTGTATGCACATGCTTAGGGGGAGTTCATGCTATATAATGTGTGGTCTTACAAGTGTTGATCCATTTTATTCTTACCACATATTAATTGGGTCTTTACTTTGGAAAGTTTTCTCCATGAGTATCAATTTGACTTTTGTAGTCCATCATAAGCTCGACATATCTTTTGCCCCTTTTCGGTGCTTAACGCCAAAGGAGGAGAAGTGTGTATATGGAGAGAAAGTATTGGAATCTTGAGGTAAGGTTCCAAGCATAGAGTGAACTTCACTAAAAAGATACAACTCAAAAGTGCATATGATTGTTTCACTTTCATATATCTATATGCACATATTTAGGGGGAGCTCACTCTATGATTGGTGTTTCAATAGTTGAAACCAAACATCTAGTATATGACTCATGTAACTGTTGGTATATACTAGAGACAATTCTTTATAATCTATCTTTATGTGATCGGGTTGTCATCAATCACCAAAAAGGGGAAGATTGAAGGATCTAGGCCCCTAGCATTGTGTTATGATGAGTTTTGATGATTAATGACAACTGGATGCATGGGACTAACCATTTCCATGAGTTGGTGTGTTAGGTTGAGTTTCGGCATCAAGATAAAGTTGATAGCTCATTGGTTGAGGATCAACAAGTTAATAGTGTGATTGATGCCAAGAAGATGAATATTAATTGTGAAGATGTGAATGAAATGAACATCATGAGTTGATGAATTGATGGAGATCAAAGGCATGAGCTTGATGAGTTGGTGATCAACAAGGAAATTGTGTTGGATTGAAAATATTGAATGGTGATCAAAATGATAAAGTGAATACATTGAAGATGTGGAGTACAAAGTAGCTACATGTGGCAAGATGGTGAAGGCTAAGCAAGGCTCGGCTGCGATGGACCATGCAAGGGTGAAGGGCAAGCAAAGGGCTTGGCGCCGAAGGACCAAGGCAATGGTGAAGGGCGAGTGAAGGCTTAGAGCCGATGGACCATGAGAGGCCATATGAAGCTATGAGTGATTCTCATCAACTATATGATGAATGCAAAAAGATATGGAGAAAATAGAAAGGATGGACTTCATGTGAAGGATATCAAGTGGCTTGGGTAAATGACAATTAAAATACCACGGTGTGTTGATGAAGCATGAGTCAAATGATGTGGTGAAAAGTGAGAAGATGAAAATCATGTATTGGAAAACATCATGTGTGTTGATGAAATGCATAGGGCAAGACTTCAAGTATTGATGAACATCACGTGCCTTGAAGAATGAAAGTGATTGACATCACGTGCATATGGAAATCAAGTAAGACCCAAGATTGGATTTGCGCAAGGCAAAGGTATGAAACATAGGGCATTTTATTTGCCGGTCTCGGAGATTAGTGGAGAAAAGACCGGATTGATAATATAGAATGCCATACTATTAAGAGGGGTCTTGATGATGCTTGAGCCATTGCTAGGTGTTGAAAAGCTCAATCTTGCATATGCATACTAACCTTGGCAAGGAACCGGTAGTGTGCAAAAGTCACTTAGCAAATGTTTGGTGCTAATGGTTTATGGTCGGTCTTGGATTGCATTTCTGCTTTGATCCAATATGTTTGGAGTCAAGAATTCAGTTGAGAAGTGTAGCTCTCTGAATAAGCTTTCCATAGAGTCGAAGATCACCTAATTTGGACATCGGAGCTAAAAGTTATGGACGTTTTACTGAGCATCGGCTGTGCTGAAAATGGAGCTGCGGACGGTCCGCAGGTATCATGTTTTTGAGCGGCCAGGACCGTTTCTGTTTCTGTGTGGGGTGCCAAAGTGAACAGCGGACCGTCCGGCCCCTGGGCGCGGACAGTCCGCCCGTAAATCTTTGAACAGAGCCAGAAACTTGGGGTTTCTATGTTAGATGTCCAAAATAAACGGCGGACCGTCCGCCACCTGAGGGGGACTGTCCGCCGGCTAACTTTCAAATGGACATAGAAACTTGTTGTTTCTATATTGGGTATCAAAATGTACTGCGGACCGTCCGCGATTTGTGAGGCGGACAGTCCACCAAGGGTGTAACGGTCGACTCCGAGAAGCATTTATTGAGTATATAGCCGTTGGGTTTGAATGGCGGACTGTCCAGCCTATGTGAGGCGGACTGTCCGCGAAAACTCTATTTTGATGAGATTTCTGAGTAACGGCTAGTTTTGGAGGTGTGGCCTATATATACCTAGTATCCTGCGAGTTGGGGCAACTCTAGGCTTCCATTTGAGCATTCTTGAGGTTGTGCAAGTCCTCCCCATGAGTTTGTGCATGTGTTGCACATAAGAGAGGGTGAGAGGCAAGATTCAAGTGCATTTGCATAAGAGATTGAGCTTTAGGCACTTGGTGAAGGGTCAAGTGTGTCTTGACTTGTTACTCTTGGTGTTTGCTGACACCTAGATGGCGTGGTGTTGCTGTGATCCGGTGATCTTCTCAAGAGAAGCTTGTGAGAAGGCCCGGTATTCTTGTGAGAGGTCTTTGTGCTCACTTTGCCGGAGTGGTGAAGAGCAACTCTAGTGGAATCGAGGTGTGGAGTGGTTCTTGGTCCAAGTCGGCTCATAAATCAAGCGGTGCCCTGATAGAGGAGCGATTGGAACATAGAATCCACCTCAACGTGGATTAGGGTGACCGGCAAGTCACCGAGACCACGATAAAAATTTGGTGTCTCCATTGTGGTTTGTCTACTTGAGCTCATTTACTTTGTGCAATTTAAATTCAAGCAATTTACATTCCTAGAATTAGAATTGCTTGCATGTCACCCTAGGATTGCAAACCTTGATCTTGACATAGGGTGTTGTTGCACATAGTTGAGACATTGAATTTGGGGGTGTAGTCGTGCTTTAGACGATCGGTTTCATTCCGCATTTTAATCAGTTCAACTTGCAGAATTTTTTAGAACCGACTATTCACCCCCCTCTAGTCGGCCTTCTCGATCCTACAATTGGGTGTGTTATGGTGCATCTAATCTTGTTGCCTCCAGTCTTGATCAACTTCAAATCATCACCTTTTGTGCTCAAGGCCCTCCAATCATCTTTCGATATTATCATCAGCTTCTCTGTTGCTTTCTGCTGCCATTCTTCATTGAATTTCCCTTTGTCCAGTGCAGAACATGTACCAAACTTGTACTCCATTGCGATGTGCATCAAATTATCTTTCCAACGAGAGCTCATTCACTTCAATGGACTCCAGATGAAAGAGTTACGCTTGTCTTACTCTGGCTCTATGTTCTATCCGAACAGATTTAAGAATGCGTAGTGTTGAAAGATTTTACCATAATTCCTTGCACCGATCTCCAAAATTTACGATTCTTGATGTGTTGGAAAGAAGATTTAATGGAGCTTCATATTTCCTAATTTTCCTCCATGGTACCTCTCTGATAATGGGTGAAAAACTGGTCTCAATAGCAACCTTCCAGAGATGTTGTCGAATCTCACGACTTCGTCGGGGCATGATTCATTACCCGTAGCTTGGACAAACAAATCTCCAAGAGACATTAGTCTTAAAAATTAATTGCACAGCGGCATACCTTGTTCATCTTCACTTGTTTTGTCTGCGGGCTCGATAGCAGATGATGGGCCACTAACAAAAGTTAGCACCTACCACTAAAGAGTGGATCTTCATGTAGCCATCAACATGTTTGAGCGAGATTTAAACTTGTCAAAGTCCAGATGTTGAGAACTTCTCGATTACTTTGAGTCTAGGGTTTTACCTGCATTCATGGACACAAACAAGAAACACAGGATATATGCAATAATAAAATTACGGTTAGTCCAAACAATTAGATAGATCTCCCTAGGGTTCGATTTGCCGATCCCCGGCAACGGCGCTAGAAAAGCTTGTTGACGGTCCTTAGACGCGCCAATTGTGAACCGCAAGCGCATGGATCGTTGGTAACTTTTCCGTTAGAGTATTCCCCCAAGGTTTACCAATCCGTGGATCGACAAAGAACTACCTAGGGTTTTCTATCTAGCTGAACGGATCTAATCCTATCATGAAGCATAGATTGCATACAAGGTTAAACATGTGTGTGAAGTTGATGAATATAATGAATGGATTTCAACCCCACGACACGAGGTAACATGACCAAAGGTAGCACAAGCCAATTGCCTTCTAGTTGCAACTCCGACCAAAATGATAATCAGTCTAATCTCGTACAAAGATAAAGAGTCATTTATCAGAACTTTCTCATGGGCGCCCTTGCGAGGTGCACGTCAACGCCTAAGGTTTCCCAAAGCTTTATCTCAAGCGCCCACCAAGTGCTCTTTACTCGAAGCTCCTCCTCCTTGGTGGCCACGCAACAACTCCCATGGTACTCGCCGTCGATCTTACTCAACATTAAGCAATCGTTCGACCTTTTCCCTCTCGCATGCTGTCACCACACGAGGATAATCATGCCGACTTCCTACGCACTACTAAGATGTATCCGCAGGGCATAGACTAATCACCATGATTAGATCTGATCCTACTAAGAACATTTGCTAGCTAGATATATGAGAGAAAGCATGCATCTTAGAAGATCAAAGTAAACAAGACAAGTAGATTGATATCACCATCGGATGTACATATGCCTTGATGAGTTCAAGGCATGGCTCCGGAACTCCGCCATGGCTTCACCACGCAGGGCCAACCATGGTGGCTAGGGCATGGCCTAAGCCATCTCCTAGGCAACCTCGAGGACTTGCGGCGACCGTCGGCTTCCTTTGGTGTGTGTCCCTTTTTGTGTCGACTTCTGGTGGATTGGATCTCAATCTCCCCCCTTCTTGCGGGTGCCTAGGGGGTTGTATTTATACCCTAGGGGAGCCTTGGGGCATGCTCCACCTTTTCTTCCACGAGATCCTTACTTGAGAGTCAAGCAAACTTGGTTTCCATAAGATTTGACTCGCCCAGATTTTCCTAATTCGCAACCCTGCCTTCCCGACGTCATATCTTCCTCGTCCGGACTCCAAATAGGACAATCGCAGATTCTAAATTGTGTAGATCTCAAACTTTGGTATTCATGAGTTTCCTTGGAAATGAAGTTAAGATACCAAAAACAGCGCCAGAAGATAATCTATCTGATTTCGGACTTCTCTGAGCAGCATGCATTTTAGGAGCCATATCTCCTAGCTCCATATTCCAAATTATGCTTTCCATATGTCCAAATTGAAGACCTCGGCAATGGCTACAACTTTGGTATTCAATATTTTGTCATTAATGGCTATTTAGATTTCCGAATCTGCACCAAAAGATCATGCTGTCCTGGGCTACGAGAATATCTCTGAGGTTGCCTTGATCTCGTGGATAACTTTCCAAATCTTCAATTCCTTCATGCTTAAGTCTCTCATACCCAAGGTTCATTGAATGTGGACACTTAGGACTATGAGTTGGGCTATGAAAGCCCATATGGCCATTGGTTGGGCTCCCTCCGCTAGGCTCTATTCCTTTGGGCTCGTAGTTAGTTTTGGGCCTTGAATATACATGCCCCAAATTGGGCCGTTTTCCTGTAAAAACACAATATGCTCCAAAACACAACACATATACGAAAATGGGGTTATTTCAAGTGCCAAGTGGCGGGTTAGTATATAAATTAGTCCAAAACTACCACCTAAATAGCACTAAAAGTATAAGTATTACGAGCGTCAACACCAGCATGCGCCCGCTTCTGGCAGAGTTGCACGCGACGGCGAAAGAAAGAACTGGCTATCCCGATTCTGGTCAGGCCCTTCTTCTTCAGATCGTCAATCATCTTCAACAACCCAGCGAGCCCGCTGACCTCGTCTTCACCGAGTGCTTCATTCCAGTTGCCTGAGGATGTGGCAGATGGCCTGAGTGCTCCTTGGGGGCTGGTTCTCTGCATAGAACCATTTGTCCGTCCAGTCCTTGATGGAATCATTCAACTTGAAATCAAAATATATGTTCTTCATCCCTTGACAAAGTTGGATTCCAGCCCCTCCAATCACTTTGTCTTGGCTTGATTTGACTCAGAAAAGAAGGCAAAAAAGATTGAAATGGGGGTTGATTCCTAAGAAGACCTCATAGAGATGGATGAAGAGAGAAATTTGAAGAATGGAGTTCGGATTAAGGTGCACTAGCTCTAAGTTTTAGAAAGCAAGCAGGCCGCAGAGAAAATCATGGGTGGGAGTGGCAAATCCCTGCTCATAGAAAGGCACGAACACTACGATCTCATGAACTTCATCAAAGGGCCACGGCAAATCCCTGATCGACGAGATCTTGCACCATCTGTTCTATTGCCTTGGATGGCTTCCAGACTAGAGCGGGTGCGGGGGCTGTCTTGAAGACGGGGCATGCCTGTGATTGGAACCTTGGGAGCTTTCTTACTTTCCGCAGGCTTGCTCGCCGTGGATTTGCTCACGGCGGGTTTGCTTGGGGCTGGTTTCTTGCCCATCTTGCCAGCCGGGGTCTTCTGGGATGGAGATCTTGAGCGGGGCTGGAGTGGATTCAAGGGCGCGTGCGAGTATGGAGGAGTTGAGATTTCGGAATGGCGGCTGGAGTAGATGTGAATATGAAGCGGTTCTCCCTCTGTTTTTATTAACGATGCGGTAACCCTAAGCGTATTTCATGGAAGTTGTTTTCACTAAATATGCCAGCAGTTTTGTATTTGCGGTTTTTACCAGATGCATATTTGTGCGGCAGTTTCCTAAATGGCTAAGTCATTTACCGAGGCATTTTCATACTCGGGGGCTGATGCTTAATGGGATAAGTTTTTTTTCAAATCAAAGAATATACTTATTTCTTGAAAAGTCTTTAAGCTTATTGTCATTCGCTTTAAGCTTGGGGGCTGGGAGGAAATAGTATATTTTTTGGAAAGATTTTTCATTAAAGACCCTAGAATAGTTTTTAATCGTTGAAAACATTTCTAGGCTTGGGGGCCGACCAATAATGGGTCCATCTTTTTTCAAAAGCTGGACACCATTATATTAAATGGGAAAGTTTTTGCATCATCTTTGATTTAAAAATCAAAGCCCGGGGGCTGATTGCCAAAGAAGTCGGCAGGAAGCACATCATGTTCACTTCTGAAGGTTTTCAACAAAGGAGCAAGATGACGAGGAAACAACTCGGCTGATGCTCAAACTGTTGAGAAACAATTCGGCAGGCATGAAGACATGAAGACGCTCAGGGGCTTGACGGACCAAGATCCATGGGAGTCCTTATGGGCTGCAGGCCCGCGAGGAGATTGGGCCGCCAACTCCGACAAATACAAGAAAGAGACGTACGGGTTAAGAGAACTAGTCGGCTACTAGGAAACAACCCGGCCTAATCGTGTTAGGACTCTATGTTTAGTATCCGACTAGGAATCTGTATTTCTTGCCTTATAGACCCTGTCTCCCGAGTATATAAGGTGAGGCAGGGATCCCTTGTAAAATCATAACCATCAATACGAAGTGATCCACCAGACAGAACGTAGGGTATTACGCTCTCTCTCAAGGCGGCCTGAACTTGTCTAAATTGTCTCGTGTTCACCATCGTGCTTCTGGTTCCGGTAAGGCCCTTGCGAACAACTCAACTACTCAGGGACCCCCTATAGTAGGCTAGCTGGTACAAAAAACGACAATTATCCATAAGATTTGTGGAGTTATGATCTAAAGGTGGGATCTTGCAGGGGGTTTTCTGCAAGAAGCTGGGGGCCTATCCGTGAAGAAAAGGACTTGCCTGTGAACCTTTGTTTTTCCAAGGGCCCTGATGTAAAAGCCCTCATTCTTTTATGTTTTCTTTTCCTTTTTATTTTGGTTAAACTTCTGAAAATCGTTGTAAATCACAGAAAAATTGTAAAATCACAAATCTAGTCGTGTTAGAATCCTTGTAAAGTTATCTGTCCAGTGATGTATCATGCACTCATGAAAAGCATTGTTTGATACTTGTGTAGCTTTATGTATGATTATGTGCTTGAGAGCTTGTTTATTATTTCATAAATTCTTTGCATGTACAAATATGGTGAATCCAGCTCTGGTGATGTTGTTGATGATTAGTAGAGTAGATTTGAGTATTGATGATTAGAGTTTATGCATGATTTTGATAGATATTGATTTAGTTAGTGAAGTAGAAAATGTGATAAATGGTTAAAATGCTTAATAAAAGTTGGTAAATTTTGATAGTGTTAATCTGGAGCTTAGGAAACCCCAGAAAAATATTCAACTCCAGAATGTCTGTAGTTTTGAAGATATGATTTGATCTTGTGTCTAGCTATTTCAGAGTCGATGAGTCACCAGATATTCTGTGTAGATTAGAAAAATATGAAACATTCACAGTAGAGTTCTCTGGTGGAATGTAAGCTTCAGTAAAACTTTCAGCTCCATAAAGTGTCTGTATGATTTCTTATGATTTTCTAACTACTGGTAGTTGTTGGCTGTTAAAAGAAATAGAAAACAGATAGGTAAAATGCTGGTAAATTCCTGTAAAATATGTTTTACTCCTAGGAACACAAAAACATGCTCACCATAATTTCTGTTTATGGAAATGTATTTTCTAGGCTTTAATTGGTGAAAACTAGTTAGAAAATGAGTAATGGTGTTGACACCAGATTTTCGCACCAGATGTGCTGAGTCATGAGGTGGCATGGTAAGGCTGGTGGACCCCTTGACTGGTCAAAGCCGAAGATGATAGAGAAGGAAGCCGATATGCAGAAGGGATCCGATGAGGCAAAGAGTCCAATCTAATGACAAATGAAGAAGGGTGCGTCAGCTGAAAGAGGAAGCGTATCAGATACAGGGGCTATTTCCTTTTTGAAGGCATGTTGAGAGTCCCATTCTATATTAGATCTAGTTTACTTTATCCGCAAGTTAGTCTAGTCCGATCAGGACTCTCCATGACCAGGGTATAAATATGAACCCTCGTCCATTGTAAAAACTATTCTCACAATCAATACAACCCGGCTTCACGCCAAAAACCTAGTAGTAGTTACCGACGAAGCTCATTGGTGGACGGGCTGCATCAGTTTTGATCTCCGGCTTACCAGTAAGTTAGTCAATTTATCGAACTAGTATAGGCTTTGAATTGAGGCGCATCGCCCTTTCTTGTTTATACTGTTCAACCGATTTATCTCTGGATAATCAAGATTGATATAGATTCCCTACGTCGGAGCTAGATCAATATTGATTATTCAACAATTATCGTTTATCGGACTACACTTTAAGCCTAGATTCCCTACGTCGGAGCTAGGTATCAAGATTAGTCTAGATTCCCTACGTCGGAGCTAGAATAATCTTGGTTACTAAAGGTAGTCTTTGCGGTTTGTTGGAGTTGCTAGATTGGTTTAGATCTACGCCATGTGAATCAATTCTACTTCTTCGACGGCTTTGAGCATTGGTCTTGGTCCAATTTAAGCAATATTTATCTTACAGCATCGTTCTAGGTCCGATCTTGCTTTGTGGTTTAATCTAGTTGTTCTTTGAGTATTGTACTGGTGTAGATTCCCTACGTCGGAGCTGGATCTTTACAATACGATTAGATTAATCTTTAACTGTCATGCTTGATCTAGATTCCCTACGTCGGAGCTAGATTCATCTTGGTTAGTCAAAGGAAGCTTTGGTTATGCCTTATTGCTATTCGAATGTTAAGTGTGGTGTAGATTCCCTACGTCGGAGCTGGATCTTGCTTAATTATTTGGTAGCATATCTTAGAATCAGAACGAACCTGTTAATGTTTTACTTGCTTATTTGCTTAATCTGATCAACATCTGTGCGAGCATCTTGTTTAATTGACAGGTCGATGAGTTGAATCAGATTATCTAGCTATCCGATCTGATCATAGTTGGAGAAATCTAGATTCCCTACGTCGGAGCTAGATTTCTCTGAAAAGGCTATAGTCCGATCGGTTGGTTAGATGGTCCGATAAGACGAGTCAAACTGGCAATTAGGCAAGGTGGACAATGTATCGGCTTACACTTTGATTATTTAATATCTTGTTTAAAGACACAGCTGATCCATTATTTTACATATTGGCCTTGTTTTATGCTTTATTTTATTATTCAAAGGCTGATCTGTTATATCAATCAAGGTCTGATCCTGATTGGTCCGATTCTGAGGTCCGATTTGGTGTCTGATTGAGGTCCGATCGCTTGGTCCGATTGACGTCATCAATGAGGTCCGATTTTGAGGTCCGATTGGTATCGGCCGACACGTGTCTGATTGGGTCTTGGCTAAAATTCGACGTTACTCCATCGTCTGAAATAGAGCCGGCACAATCAAAGAGCAATTTAACTGTTTTATTCCCTTGTCAATTACAGGTCAAATTGACTGGCACGCTGCGAACTTGAACTGGAGTGTGGACTGGCACTGGAGCGAAAGATCTCCCTGGTCTTCGTGTGCTGCACGCGGGAAATACGACCGCCGATTTTCCGCGTCAACACATTTTTGGCACGCCGGTGGGACACGAGAAACAAATTCCAAGATGTCGTCGTCTGATGCTGAACAAGAAACTGCAGCAAGACTTGCTGCTGAAAAGGAAGCTGCTGAAAAAGCTAAGAACGACAAGAACAAGACGCCTGAGACGGCTATTCCCATTACAAAGGCCGATCTGTCTAAAGCACAATTAGATACAGTTCAGGCTCAGATTGATGCGTTTGAGAAGCTCTGCCTTGGCCAATTTGGGCGTAATCGTTCAGGTCCCATACTCAAAGGTCCTCTCCCAGATCCAGAGTTGATCAAGAAGACAACGGATGCTCGGGAGTACCAGGTCAACATGACAGAGATGATTCACCAGGCTGTTCATCATGCAGTAATCAATCAGTCAGGCACTTTGGTGAATTCTTTGGATAATCTCATCAAGAAGGCGGTGGACGATGCTATTTGCTTGAAAGGTCCAGTGTTTATAGCGGATTCTGCAGGGGCATCAGGATCAGGAAGAGGCAAAGAAACTACAGATAATGCAATGACCGTTGCTCCACAGATTTCGATTGCTCCACCACCTCCTGTTGAACTGGCCAACGGTTTTCTGTTGATGGCCGATGGAACTATTGTCGGCCCACATGGTGAAAAGTATGCCAGGACTCTGAACGAAGGAGAGAAACAACCTGCAGCTGCAAGGCTGCGTACAGAGATTCCTTCACATCAGCGTATGGTTGGTGATTACAATAACTATGTGATGGATATAGCTGATGGAATGCCACCTGGAAATCAACAGTCCGATTGGTCACAGAAGATAGCCGAGGTGATCCAAAATCAATTCGGCTTGAAGCCTAAAGATGAAGCGAGGTTGTATCGGCACCCGTACCTGTCTTACTTTGATGCAGTGCCACTTCCTCCACGTTACAGAGTGCCGGATTTCTCCAAATTCTCCGGGCAAGATGATATGACCACCATCGAACATGTGAGCCGATTCTTGGCTCAGTGTGGTGAGGCTGCTTCTGAGGAGGGACTCAGGCTCAGATTTTTCCCTCTGTCACTCTCAGGGCCGGCGTTTACCTGGTTTACGTCGTTGCCAGCAGGATCAGTCACAGGGTGGTCCGATATGGAGAAGCAGTTTCATAAATACTTCTTTTCTGGTCTCAATGAGATGAAGATCTCTGATTTGATTGCTATCAGGCAGAGAAACGATGAGACCGTTAAGGAGTATATTCAGCGATTCCGTGACACTAGGAATCGGTGTTATAGTTTGAAACTGTCTGATATGCAGTTGGCCGAGCTTGCATTCCAGGGTTTGCTCGCGCCGATTAAAGAAAAGTTTTCTGCTCAGGAGTTTGAGACATTGGGACAACTGGTTCAGAAGGTGTCAGCTCACGAGGTCCGATATCAGGAGATGAAGCGTGTGAAGTTTTCCAAGCAAGTATCTTATCTCTCTGAATCTGAAGAAGAAGCTGATGTCAACATAGCTGAATGGACTAAATCCAAGAAGCCGGTGTCGCTCCCATGGATCAAGCAGAACCCTGAGAAGTTTGGTTTTGATATAACAAAGGCCGATAAGATTTTTGATTTGCTGCTCAGTGAGAAGCTTATCCAGCTTTCTCCAAATCATTCTATTCCATCGGCCGATGAGTTGAAGAAGCGCAAATATTGCAAATGGCACAACTCAACTTCTCACGAGACCAATGAATGCAAAGTGTTCAGGAGGGAGATCCAATTGGCTATAGAATCTGGCAAGATCAAGTTTGAAGACAGCAAGAAAGCCATGAAGATCGATGGTCATCCCTTTCCTAATAACTTTGCTGATTTCTCCTTTTCTGTTAATATGGTTGATGCTGATGAAAAGGGGAAGTTCAAGGTGCTTACATCGGACCATGCCAAGAGTTCTGGTGCCGTTGATCCTGCAGTTCAAGTTACTGTTGAAGAGCTGCGGAGGAATCATCAGGCATTTGGGCGTGAATCTAATGCTCCTGGTGGATATCGGCCACGTGTGACTTCCCAAATGCTGATTAACAAATACAAGAGGCAGCAAGCAGCAGCTCGAGCGTGGGAAGAACGCGAGGAACGACGACGTCGGAGGCATGAGTATCAGGCAAGGAGGCTTGATGAAGAGTCCGATGGCCGACGCCGACGTGATGACAGGTCCGATGGCCGACGTCGATATGATGAGTGGTCCGATGACCGATGCCGGTATGATGATAGGTCCGATGACCGGCGCTGGTTTGATAATAGAGCTAATGACCACCGTCAGTATGGTTATAGGTCTAATTGGCATATGGACAGGCGTCAAGTTTATGACCGGTACGATCAGGATGATGATCATTGGGGGTGTCCTTTCTTCGTATTCTGCTGGAACGAGAAGCTTAGACTGCCATCGAAAGCAGATTGTCCTGAATGCAGCTTCCAGTATGAAGAATACAGAGCTTCCAAGAGAGGTCGACGATCAGTTCATGAACGGATCGGCGTCAGGATTGATGATCATCATCAAAGAGATGAAGGCCGGGTTAATACTCATGGCCACAAAAATAATGAAGGCTGGGCTGATGCTCATGGCCCTGAAAAAATGGAAGAGAAGGCTCCAGTTCAGATCGGACTAAGAACCTCCAATGAAGCCTGGACAGTGGTGCCCATCAGGGATTTCTAGGTCCAAAAGAGACGCGTGCAACGCTTGCGCTATCGTGAGCAGATTCAGGAGCAGGAACTGGCAAAAGAAAAGAAGGCGTGGCGCATCAAGATGGCCAATGATGATGAAGCAAGCACATCGGCCGCAATAAACATGGTTTTGATGTTGCCTTTTGATTTTGCTGCTCCTGATGAACAAGACGATCGTGAGGTCGATTATGAACTGGAAGAAGCCGCTGCATGTTTGGTTCTTGATTCAGAGAAGGCGGTCTTTGAGAAGCCAAATGCAAAAGGATATCGGCACCTGAAACCTCTGTACATCAAGGGATACGTTGATGGGAAGCCGATGACCAAGATGCTGGTTGATGGAGGAGCTGCAGTCAATCTCATGCCTTATTCCACATTTCGCAAGCTGGGTAGAGGGATTGATGATCTGATCAAGACAAATATGACACTCAAGGACTTTGGCGGTAATGTTTCAGAGCCTCGGGGGGCAATTCATGTTGAATTGACCATCGGCAGCAAGACATTGCCGACCACCTTCTTTGTGATTGATGGACAAGGTTCCTACAGCATGCTCCTCGGGCGAGATTGGATTCATGCCAATTGCTGTATCCCATCCACGATGCACCAGTGTTTGATCCAATGGCAAGGCAATAATGTGGAGATCGTCCCAGCTGATGATTCGGTTAGCATTGCTACAGCTGAGTCAACGATTTGGGAGTTTGAAGGGATTGAATGCCTGTCAGGAAAAACATGGGATGGAGATTTTCTCAAGGTGTCCGATCGAGGATTACAACCGGTCCAAGCAGTTGGCTCTGAAACTTTATTTTAATGGCTGATTTGGTTGCTGATCATTGTGGACCTAATGTTGATACTGTTGAACAATGCACCATGGAGCTTGATGCAATTGGTCCGATCAATACAGAGGCCGACGTGGTTGACGCAGTTCCCTGGACCATGTTCTTTGATGGTTCATCTTGCAATGATGGTTGCGGAATCGGCCTTCTTATTATTTTGCCTCGGGGGGCAAGATTCGAGTTTGCTTATCCGATTGAAAAGTGCATAAATAATCAGGCAGAATATGAAGCATTGATGAAAGATCTCCGGATTCTTAAAGAGATCGGCGTATTTGGAGATTCTTTGTTGATCATTGATCACTTACTCGGCACGTATGATTGCAAGATGGATGCGTTGATGCCTTACTTTGAGAAATGCCGGGATTTGATTGACCAATTCGCCTTGGTAATTCTTAAGTATATTCCAAGACATCGTAACGAGGAAGCAGATCGGCTGGCGCAAAAAGCGTCTGGCTATCGGCCTATGTCCGATGTGATGGTACAGGAGATACCAGAAGGAGATTGGAGGAAAGAAATCATTGAATATTTGAAGGATTCTTCTGTCAAGACTTCCAGGAAGTTACGTTACAAATCAATCAGACATGTCTTGGTTGAAGGGGAAACATTTCCTAAATCATTGAACGGGAAATATTTGAAGAAGAACAGTGCTGGAATACCAAGATTCAGAAGAAAGGATTTCAACATCTATGTTAACACAACGTCGGCTCGTCAATCCGAAAGCTATGGTATGATCAAGCAAACTTTATTTCTTACTGCGAAATACTTGGGAATTTTATTTTGTGAAAATAAAATACATAGTTTAGCTCCTCAATGATATGAAATTCCTACCAGAGCCATATGTTGATATCTTCTGAAAACCTTACACATATGCTGCTTGTTTTGTATTGAGTATTGTCAAATTGTTTGTGACCCTTGTGAGATTTGTTTCATGCTTTTAAGATCAAGATCACGTACACTCCACATATTATTCCATTATTGAGTATGCTAGACTTTAATTTTTGGGCACATCGCTGTCGTTTGGTCTGGATTCACATACTCGACTATTCATATGCTGACTTCTATACTGGGAGTTACGCAAAAACATGCCTTCCATCCATACAAAAATACTCCATCCCTTTGACATGACTTTTCAAATTCATTATGCGAAAGGTATGGGTTATGCAAAAAGAAAAAGAAAAAAATAATATATTATTCGTGCTCAAAAGCATAAGGAAGAATGGTAAAAAATAAATATGAAATATAGCCCATATCTGAAAAGAAAAGTAAAATGAAGAGTCATGCAAAAGGGAGTTCCATCCAAAAAATTCCACACACATGCACATCTTGATCTGATTGTATGACTTATTTTCTCCACTGGATCCGGTTTTTGACTTTGCAAGATATGCAGTGCAAGTATGCTTCCTTTCTATATCCTACCCTGAGCTCCACAAAAAAAGCCTTATTAGAAGTAGGAAGAAAAAGAGACGATACATTGCCTTGGTGAGGAATAATACACATTGAGCGATCTGAGAGAATCATTTGAGGAGCGAAGTTATGTTTTGATTTGAAAGTGAAAAACCAAGTTATTTAGCAGGAAGAGTAGAGTTTTCTTGATTATTCATATTGGCTAACATGTTATGATAAAGAAGCTTGAAGAAAGGTATCGGCTATGAAAAAGACAGTGCTAGAGAAGTCAAGGTGTTGAATCTACGAAGCAAATTGCATCGGCTAGGAGATTGAGACGCTGGATTTACAGAATTTCGAAGCATGAATCCTTCATACTCCGAAACTGGGGGCATGTGTTGACACCAGATTTTCGCACCAGATGTGCTGAGTCATGAGGTGGCATGGTAAGGCTGGTGGACCCCTTGACTGGTCAAAGCCGAAGATGACAGAGAAGGAAGCCGATATGCAGAAGGGATCCGATGAGGCAAAGAGTCCAATCTAATGAGAAATGAAGAAGGGTGCGTCGGCTGAAAGAGGAAGCGTATCAGATACAGGGGCTATTTCCTTTTTGAAGGCATGTTGAGAGTCCCATTCTATATTAGATCTAGTTTACTTTATCCGCAAGTTAGTCTAGTCCGTTCAGGACTCTCCATGACCAGGGTATAAATATGAACCCTCGTCCATTGTAAAAACTATTCTCACAATCAATACAACCCGGCTTCACGCCAAAAACCCTAGTAGTAGTTACCGACGAAGCTCATTGGTGGACGGGCTGCATCAGTTCTGATCTCCGACTTACCAGTAAGTTAGTCAATTTATCGAACTAGTATAGGCTTTGAATTGAGGCGCATCGCCCTTTTCTCGTTTATACTGTTCAACCGATTTATCTCTGGATAATCAAGATTGATATAGATTCCCTACGTCGGAGCTAGATCAATATTGATTATTCAACAGATTATCGTTTATCGGACTACACTTTAAGCCTAGATTCCCTACGTCGAAGCTAGGTATCAAGATTAGTCTAGATTCCCTACGTCGGAGCTAGAATAATCTTGGTTACTAAAGGTAGTCTTTGCGGTTTGTTGGAGTTGCTAGATTGGTTTAGATCTACGCCATGTGAATCAATTCTACTTCTTCGACGGCTTTGAGCATTGGTCTTGGTCCGACTTAAGCAATATTTATCTTACAGCATCGTTCTAGGTCCGATCTTGCTTTGTGGTTTAATCTAGTTGTTCTTTGAGTATTGTACTGGTGTAGATTCCCTACGTCGGAGCTGGATCTTTACAATACGATTAGATTAATCTTTAACTGTCATGCTTGATCTAGATTCCCTACGTCGGAGCTAGATTCATCTTGGTTAGTCAAAGGAAGCTTTGGTTATGCCTTATTGCTATTCGAATGTTAAGTGTGGTGTAGATTCCCTACGTCGGAGCTGGATCTTGCTTAATTATTTGGTAGCATATCTTAGAATCAGAACGAACCTGTTAATGTTTTACTTGCTTATTTGCTTAATCTGATCAACATCTGTGCGAGCATCTTGTTTAATTGACAGGTTGATGAGTTGAATCTGATTATCTAGCTATCCGATCTGATCATAGTTGGAGAAATCTAGATTCCCTACGTCGGAGCTAGATTTCTCTGAAAAGGCTATAGTCCGATCGGTTGGTTAGATGGTCCGATAAGATGAGTCAAACTGGCAATTAGGCAAGGTGGACAATGTATCGGCTTACACTTTGATTATTTAATATCTTGTTTAAAGACACAGCTGATCCATTATTTTACATATTGGCCTTGTTTTATGCTTTATTTTATTATTCAAAGGCTGATCTGTTATATCAATCAAGGTCCGATCCTGATTGGTCCGATTCTGAGGTCCGATTTGGTGTCTGATTGAGGTCCGATTACTCGGTCCGATTGACGTCATCAATGAAGTCCGATTTTGAGGTCCGATTGGTATCGGCCGACACGTGTTTGATTGGGTCTTGGCTAAAATTCGACGTTACTCCATCGTCTGAAATAGAGCCGGCACAATCAAAGAGCAATTTAACTGTTTTATTCCCTTGTCAATTACAGGTCAAATTGACTGGCACGCTGCGAACCTGAACTGGAGTGTGGACTGGCACTGGAGCGAAGCAGATCTCCCTGGTCTTCGTGTGCTGCACGCGGGAAATACGACCGCCGATTTTCCGCGTCAACAAATGGATAAATAGATTTCTTGCTTTAAAGTTAATTCTAAAAATATGTATCGCAACCTGGTCTGCTGAATGTTCAGATTCAGCCATAGTTTTTACTACTTGTAGTCATTTATAGATGTTTTATTTTGTTATATATAATAGTTTAAGTTGTTTTTAGCTTATTGTAATGCTTGATAAATTTATTTTCTGTGTTAATCCAGATCTGAACTTTACGTAATCAGCATCTAAAAACAACCCCCCCAGCTTTCTTTATGAGTTTCATAATTTGTTTTTACTCGGTAAATGATTGTACTATAATGTGTATAATTGAGTTGCTGCAATATAATTGAGTTGCTGCAGATATTTGTGTGCTTGTTTGTTTATGTGTTCCTGCATCTCATGCATCTCATACATCTGCACCTCATGTAGAGCACACCAACGTTGATGGCCTATACGGGATCGAGGTTGAGCCCGAGGGTGATCCAGCAACTGCTGAGTTGAACCTAGCTACTGAACAAGACCCGAGCCAAAGTCCGGAAGGGCCTAAGGCCGCTGGTGATCAAGAAGGCAAGCATCGAAGCATGACCCAGATTTATAAACCCCAATGGGTTGCCTTGTTATGCTTTACTTGTGAATTTAAGTTGTAAGGAGTTGTTTGAAACCCTAGTTGCATGATCTCTAGGTACCCATGGCCAAATACTAGTATGTGTAGGTCGTTTAGACTGCCATGCTTAATTAGGATCGGGAGAAGTTGAGTGATTGCCTTGTCACTCACGAGATATAGGTTTTTACCTTATGTTGGAATCATAAGGATCGGCAGGCGGGGCTTGTGCGATATTCCCATTTGGTTGAATGTCTCGCTTGCATAGATAATTGGTGGCTAAGGCAGGAATTGTGTGGTCATGTTGGTCAAGCTTTTGAAAGTACTAATCATATGCCAGGAAATTTGGTAAACCGGTAAACCTATTTACCTGATACAAACTGACGTTTGATGGGTTTTCCTACTCCGTTGGGTGAGGGGTTGATGGCGAGTGTAGCAGTGGCCTGGGCACAAGGTTGCTTTGTGCACCTGGGGTCCGTTGGGGCGTGCAATCGGATGGAGTGGGCCCTGATAGCAGATGGCAGGGAGAGATGGGAATGGTTGCCTCATGAGGTCTCGGGTGTTGCTCACGGGGCGTCTGATTAGGTTGTCCCATGCATGGTTAAAATCAACTCGAGTTGTCCATCCTTCGTGGTTATATGAAGCTGATTGATCTCTTGTCACACAATAGTAAGAATGCGGAAAGTTAATGTTGTTGATGATGAAAAATATTGTTAACTTGTTAATCAATTATTTTTCGACACTGAATGTTATTGGATAGCTTTGCAAACATAGTAAATGGTTAGCCACACATAAACTTGTACTAAAATATTTAAAATAGGGATCAACTTGTAGATGCTTTTTGACAAAACAATCCCCTCAGTCAAAAGCCTTGCATGTCTAGAATTTTAATCCTTGTCGGGTAAGTCTTGCTGAGTATTAGTATACTCAACCTTGCTTGTGGCTTATTTTTTTAGATATGGATGATGTTGGCTACTACCCTGTGGCTGTGAAAGGACCTAGGATGTCAACTAGAGGGGGTGAATAGTTGAGGCTGAAATTTTTCACTCAAAAACAGTTGTCAGTCACAAAAATACGGAGATTCCGAAGAAATGTCCGGAGATTCCGAAGATTTCTTCGGAGAGTTCGAAGATACTACTGAGATGAGCAAACACAGATCAAACCTCAATCAGAATTGAATCGCCGAATTATCATACAACCTTGGGATGAATACAACTCAATTCAAGTGTCGCTTGTAGCAGAAACCTTCTCAGTAGATAGATCGGGACCAAACCCTAGAATAAGACACAAGTAGCAACAAGTAGCACAAAAACAAGGAACAATCACAAGGAGACACATGGATTTGTTTACCGGAGTTTAGTTTCACACAAGGAACCTACATCTCCATTGATGAGCCCACAAAGGGCGGGTTTATCCACCAAACCACTTTCCTCTTCTTCACCAACCTGGAGCTCGAATAGAGAAACTTACTCAATCTGCATGGGTAATACAAACTTCTCAGGACAACAATAGCAGCTTGGTTGCTCTTGAGCGACGCCTAGCCGCCAAGGAGCTTGGAGCTCCAAGAGTAACAAATGCTTGAATCACCGGCTTGACGATGAACAAGGTGCTCAATGGATGAGGAATCAGCTCACAAGCACAATCTCTTGACCCTATCTCAATCCCTAACCAAATCCCTCACCAAATCTCACTTGGAAGCAAGGAGGGAGTAGAAAGGGGCTTAGAATGCTTAGGGGATGCTTCAGTTCAAACTGGGTCAGAGTGATATGAAAGGAGGGGGCAGGAGGGGTATAAATACCCCTTTAGCCAAAACTAGCTGATAGACCTGTTAAGTTTCGGAGTCTCCGCAAAAATCTCTGTAGTCTCCGAACTTTCTTGTGAAACACTACTCTCTATACACTAACCTTCAGAAACTCCGAACAATTCTTCGGAAACTCTGAAACTTTCCAGGTAAAGCACTCTCAAATAATTCCCAAGTGAAGTGCAAGTGCAAGGTGTCTTTCATGGTTAAGTTAGATCATATTTGAGCACCTTGCCATCACCAAGCTAGTTTTTCAGCATCCCTCTTGATAGTACGGATTTCCTAAGCACAATTTCAAGAGAATAAAAAAATAATCTTCATGTAAGCTCCACCCATACTTTCATTTCCCTTTTTGAGTGCCACATTTCTCCACATGTTCTTTATGTTTCACCTGCACCTGTGTACATGACTCAATGCAAAGATTAGATACCCAAGTGTGATGTCATTAATCAACCAAAACCAAAAGGGGTAATAGATGCACTTTCAACTCCCCATTTTTGGTGATTGATGACAACACACCTTTTTAAAAGATAATCATAAAGCATAGGTGAATTTCATCAAATGAACCCCCCTTAGTATCTGCATCAAATTGAATTCGAGAATGGACCATAACAATGTCAATATGCACAATAACACAAGTGAGAACTCATTCCTCATACTCTAATAACAACAAGTACTCATAAATGTGTAACAAATATACAAACCAATGCATATGATAGTTATACACATCAATCTAAAAAAAAGCTTGCAGCCAGAATTTCTTGAGAGTCTGGAGAAATGTCCGAAGAGTCCGAACAAGTCCGGAGACTCCGAAGATTCTGCTGCCAGGGCACAAACAGCACACCAAACTTCTAGATTTTGCCACAAATAAACACAAACTAAGTTCTAACAAAGCAGTAGCAGTTCAAGGTTCACCACAAGCACATACACAAATTCAGGCCCCAGTTCTTACACACAAATACTACTGAAGTTAATTATTACAAGCCCATTACATAAAAGTTAGGATTTCACCCCTCCTTTGGCATCAAGCACCAAAAAGGGAATGAACTAGCAACAGCAGCATCATCTACTCCTCATCATCACCTGCAGCGTCGTCCTCGCTGGTGTCCTCATCTTCCTCATCATCATCATGCTCACGGTAGTCAATGGGCTCCTTATCAGAAGTCCCATCATCATCAGTGTGCCTAGAGTGAGTGGAGGGGCCAGCAGAAGTGCTAGGGCCAGCTGAGAATGGTGAAACAAAAGATGGACCAGATGTGAAAGGAGGGGTAGATGGCACAGCATCCTCGGCATCTGATTCCTCAAATGGATCACCGATGTCAGGCATCTCATGATAGGGATCAGTGGGCAGTCCCATGTGACTCTTGATCTCAATAATGTCCCGGCGATTCTCATTTGTATCTTTGGCAATTTGCTTGCACATGCCAAAGATGGACATAAGAAATTTCTTCACCATAGAACCTTTGCGCTGCCTAGAGGAGCTAGGAGTAGCTGGAGCAGTAGTGGGAGCAACATAGGAGTCACGAGATGGGACTGGTTGAGGAGTAGGACCACCACGACTGAAATTGAATGATCGGTAGAGATAGCAATTTTACCTAGACCCATTACCTTTCCTTGACTACCATCACCGAACACAATATTGTCACTTGCATTTTCATTGGCTTCAAAAGAAGTGAACAACTTCTTCTCTCCGGTCATATGATTGGTGCAGCCACTATCAAGCACCCACTTTGACCCACCGTAGGAGTAAGCCTACAAAACAATATTAAGCTCTAGTTTTAGGTACCCAATGTTGTTTGGGTCATAGAGTGTTAGTCACAAGAACCTTGGGCACCCACACATTTCTTTTAATAAAAGTATCTCTAGTGCGGTACCCCACATACTTGGCAACCACCTTACCATTGTGGTCCCAAGTCAACACATAATCAGCATAATAGGACCCTTGGGCAGCTGGATTCTTTGTCATTGATGGACGGGCTACCCTTACATTTTGCAGTCTTGTTGGTTGAGGCACCACTACCTTGGTTTGCTTTGCTTGTGGCAACCTTTTTAGATGGGTCATGCTGTTGGAGGATTGTCCTACCAAGAAACACCTTCTCCCATCTTATGTGACTTGCCTTCACTATAAGAGATAGCAAGACAAACGCCTTCGCTATATGTTCGGCGTCAATGGGCAGCCTATTGTCTTAGGAGCACAGAGTAACCTGAACATGAGCGCGAAGGCAATCAACTAATATTGCCAGTTTATACAAGGTCTATTTCTTCATTCAGGCTCGGGACAAGTCTAGGTCTAAGATGCATCGGTCTCGCCACTAGGAGGGAGAAGGCGTTTTATCCCGAAGGCGCTCCCGATGGTGAAGGCATCGGGTATCACCAGTAGTGCGACGAAGGAAGCGTGGACAAAGTCCAAGCTGAGTCAAAGACAGAGTTACTAGTCTATGCATTCACATTGGGAGATGTAATTGTACTATTATGCCCCCGATCGACCCAGGTTGTATAGTCCAGAGGATGATGCCTGGTTTTTAGGGGCATAAGTAGAATGTAAAGATGTCTCTTGGCCTCCCTGTAAAGGAGACATCTCACTAATGTGTAGGGGCTGATTCCCAAGAATACTGTTGATGAGTAATAAATTGTTGCTCGTCTCTTTGTCTCAGTCTTAGCTATTGTTTGTGCATATCGCCTTCAGCTATATCCCAAGAATTGGCGCCCACCGTCTGTGCCGTGCACGAAGAAAACCCACGAACACCACCATGCCATCTAGAAGAGTCACAAAAGCACCTACCACCAAAGATACAACCCAAATCGGAGAAGCCAAAACCCAAATTACAATTCCACCAAATCCCACACAACTTCCAACCGAAGCCGCCATCAAAGAGCAGGAAGATGGCGAAGATACACTCACAAATGCAGAAAGGCTACGTAGGCTGGAAGACAAGCTGTGCCTTCAGCGCCTAGAGCAGCAAAAAGAGCTCGAAGCCACTCAAACTGAGCTACAATAGCAAATGCAAGAAGAAGAGGAAGAACAACAGCATGAACTGCTGTAAATCAAGTAACATCTAGAAGAATTGAGGCAAGTGAAGTAGAGAAGATTGAACACCACAAGCTCAAGAGCTGCCAAGCTTCGTGTAGGGCTGGAGAGAGCCAAGAAGCAAGTCGCTGAGTTACAAGCTGAGCTCAATGAGCCAATTTCCTTCGCCGATGATGGAGAAAATCGCGTTTCCACATCGGGAACCGGTCTACAAATGTTGCACACTAGTCCCATCGATCATACTTGTCCAATTTCAGAAGCTCTGCAGTTGGCAAGATGGCTGCCTTCGTACAAGCCAATAAACCTACCAAGGTATAATGGTCTCGCTGATCCCAAGCAATTCATAATGAGTTACGAAGCAGCAATAGCTTCGGCTGGAGGAGATGAGGTGGTACTAGCAAAATCCGTCATCATCGTCTATGATGGTACTGCAATGAATTGGTACACGAAGCTACCAAGCTTATCCATTAACAACTGGTATGATTTGAAAACAGAGCTGATCAAGAACTTCAGCATCATGGGAGACCAAGCACTCTCATATACAGAGCTGACTCTACATGAACAGCCAAAGGAACCACTCGAAGATTACTTTTGTAGGTTCGTGGGCTTGAGATCTCAAGCTCCTCATATTCCCGATGAAGCCGCCAAGTTTGCAGCTATTTAGGGGCTTCGCCCTGGCCCACTCGCACAACATATTGCAAGAGAAACACCAGCTACTCTTGGTGATCTATATGAGGAGTTCAAGAAATATTGTTGATCTGACAACGACAACCGAAGGCGAATAGCCAGAGAAGTCGTCATGAAAAACTAGTATGAATCCCAAAACAGGCAAAACCAATACAACCAAAACCATTACCAGCATTACCCATCCCAAACCATCATGAATGTTGAGAGTCCACCTTCATTCCAAGAGAACAAGTCTTTCCATCAAGAAAATCAACACTCAAACCCAAGGGGTGAGCCTACCCAAAGAGGAGGAAGAACCGGCAGAGGCCGAGGAAGAGGAAGGTGTCTGCCTTCAGGCCCAGAACTGTTCTGCCAATATCATGGCAGGAACCACACTCATGGCACCGAGTAGTGCCGAGACATCAAGAAAACAATTGAGAAGATGAAGGCGGACAAAATCCAAGCCAATCAACCGAAGCCACCTTCGGCTTTGTCCTCCAATTCCCAAACCATACAATCCCAAGCCATACAACCATACTGCCCAGTTTCCCATCCCTAAGCTCAAATGTTGTACACCCAACAACAGCGATGCCAGCACAATATTCACCTTTGCCGCAAACCTTCCAACACTACTACCCACAAACCACGTATCCACATTTATACCCACAAGCTACCCATCAAATCGCTTCCCAGAACATCAAGATTGAAGAGCTCCCACCACCTCCACCAAAGCCACAATCACAAGATCCAAACCCACCTAACCCTGTTCTGAGTTATGGTCATATTCTTTCCATAACCGGAGGATCCTCACTCACCTTCGAAGCGAAGAAGCAGAGAAAAAGTTGCTTTCAGCAAGTTCACAATATCTCAGTGGATGGCCCATACAAGAAATTCAAATGGTCTCACATACCGATTAACTTCACTGAAGAAGATCTGAAGCTGCGTAATTTCCCACACAACGACGCAATGTCGATCAAAGCCAATATTGAAGGCTTGACGATTGGGAAAGTGTTAGTGGATATAGGCAGCTCCGTAGAAATCATCCTGGCAAAAATTCTCAGATCGATGACAAATATTAACCCAGACAATTTGGAGCCATCAAATACACCATTGGTTGACTTTGGGGGGAAGCGTACACCAACACTGGGGAAATTACACTGCCAGCATCTTTTGGTGACACCTCAAATGCAAGAACTGAGTACATCACCTTCGACGTCGTGGACATGTTCTTTGATTATAATGTTATCTTTAGCAGAGGAGTCATAAATGCCTTCGACATCATCATAAGGCAAGCTTTCTTATGCATGAAAATGCTTGCGCTCAAAGGGGTAATCACTATCTTTGGTGACCAAAACGAAGCAAGAAACATTGAGTATGCCAAAACACAATGGCAGTGCAATGTGCACATGCTTCAAGAAAAAGAGCCAGTCTATCCAGAGGATAAGCCAAGCTTTGATAAAAGCAATAAGATAATGCAAGAAGTCACATAAACAAAGCAGGTGCAGCTGCGGCCTGATGTCTTTAATAGAAAAGTGATTATAGGCTCCGATCTTGAACCAGAAGAAGAGGAGAGGCTCATTGAATTCTTGAGAAACAATAAAGACGTCTTCGCATGGTCAAGCAAAGATTTGCTAGGCGTGACAGAAGCATAATTGAACACAAGCTGGCAATTAGCCCAGACATGAGACCGAGGAAGCAAAAACTCAAAAAGATGTCCGAAGAAAAAGTAAGCGCAGTCAAAGCCGAAGTGCAGAGACTGCTCGATGCCAATGTGATACATGAAGTAAAATATTCCAAGTGGCTTGCTAACACTGTGCCTGTTCAGAAGAAAAATGGCTAGTGGAGAATCTGTATTGATTTCACTGACCTCAACAAAGCATGCCCAAAAGATGATTTCCCACTTCCAAGAATTGATAAGATCATTGATCATGCAGCAACAAGTGAGATGATGTCTCTGCTAGATTGCTTCTCTGGCTATCATCATATTTGGATGAAGAAAGATGACGAAGAAAAAACCAGGTTCATCACACCCGTTGGTACATTCTGCTTCATCAGGAAGCCTGAGGGCCTTCGCAATGCTGGTACAACCTTCTGTCGCATGTCCGCAACTGTATTCAAAGAAGAGTTATTCAAGACTATACTTGCATATGTCGATGACATATTGGTAAAGAGTGTCAAAAGGCAAGATCATATCTCAGACTTGGCAGTGGCCTTCACAAGAATGAGAGAAGCTGGCCTCAAACTTAACCCGGAGAAGTGTGTCTACGATGTGACCAAGGGGAAGATACGTGGGTGCCTAGTATCAGCAAACAAGATCAAAGCCAACCCCGACAAGATCAATGCAATACTCGATATGGAGGAGCCAAAGTGCAAAAGGAATGTTTAAAAACTTTCAGGCAGAATTGCAGCACTTAATAGGTTCATTGCAAAAGCAGTCGAACGAAGCCTGCCCTTCTTCGCTACACTCAGAACTGCATCAAAGTTTGAGTGGGGAGAAGAGTAATCAAAAGCATTTCAAGAGCTAAGGCAATAGTTGATGCAGTTAACGAAGCTGACAGTACCCAATCCGAAGGCACCACCGCTACTGTACATTGCAGCTTCGCAATCAGCTGTAAGTGCGGCACTTATTGCCGAAAAAGACATAGAAGGAAAGAAGGTGCAACAACCAGTGTATTATGTATCGAAGGCATTGGTAGGCTCAAAGTTATTCTACATAGAGATTGAGAAGATGATCTATGCTATGGTGATGGCATCCAGAAAGCTAAGGCATTATTTTGAGGGGCACAACATCAGGGTGCTCACAGATCAACCAATAAAAGAACTGTTGAGTAACAAAGAAGCTTCGATAAGGCTGCGCAAATGGGCTGCTGAACTGTCAGAATATGTGGTGGATTTCGAGAGAAGAACGGCGATCAAATCACAAGTCCTGGCTAATTTCATAGCAGAGTGGACATCGCCTTAGGTGGAAATGTGACCAGAGAGGAAAGCTGGCTAATATATTGTGATGGTTCCTGGGGGATAAAGGAGCAGGGATTGCAGCAATCGTGACATCACCTTCGGGAGTGAAAATGAGATACGCAGCGAACCTAGAGTTCTGCAAAACCAGTGAAAGAAGCATGAATAACGTCACAGAATACGAAGCCGTCTTGTTGGGTCTCAGGAAGGCAAAAGCATTGGGAGCTCAATGATTCATAATTAGAACTGATTCAAAGGTGATAACAGATCACATCTAAAAAGAAAGCATTGCGAAGCAACCAGAGCTGATCAAATACTTGAACACTGTTAGATCAATGGAGAAAAAATTCAAGGGTTTCACAGTTGAGGACATCCCAAGGGCCAGAAATAATGAAGCTGATGCACTGGCAAAGGCAGCAGCAAAAGGGAACAAGTTACCACCTAATGTATTCTTCCAAACAATAAAAACACCTTTGATCAAAGATCAAGATGACCAACTTAGATTGATCAATGCAATAAGCTCAGAAGTTTGGCGGTCACCAATAATGGCTTACCTTCCGGGGTACTATATACCCAATGGCGAAGATGACCTCAAATGCATGCAACAAAGGGCAAGATCCTACTAGATCATTGACGATGTCCTATACAAGAAAGGAGTAATAGCCCCTTGGCTTCGCTGCATATCATAAAGCAAAGGCAAGGAGCTCATAAAGGAGATTCATAGTGGACTTTGTGGAGCACACTTTGGGACAAGAGCTGTTGTAGGGAAGGCAATGAGGCAAGGATTTTACTGGCCATCAATTATCAATGATGCAACTAGCATCGTCAAGACATGCGATTCATGTCAAAGGTGTGCAGTAACTCGTAAATCACCTTCGGAACCACCACAACTGATCATTCCAACATGGCCTCTTCAAAGATGGGGTATAGATCTAGTGGGTCCACTCCCAACAGCTCAAAGGAATTTGAAATATGCCATAGTTGCAGTGGAATATTTCACAAAGTGGATCGAAGCCAGGCCATTGGCCAACATCATAGCGAAAACAATCATAAAGCTCTTTTGGCAGCAAATAGTATGCAGATTCGGAGTACCAAGGGAAGTTATAGTAGATAATGTAAAACAATTTGATTGCGACGAGTTCACACAATATTGTGGGTCCATTGGGATGAGGGCAAAATTCTCATCAGTCTATCACCCATAATCCAATGGTGCAGTAGAAAGAGCAAATGGCATAATCTTCTCCGCAATTAGAAAATGCCTGACGAATTGTGTTGACGCTCGTTATGGTACACTTTTAGTGCTAATTAAGTGGTGTTTTGGGACTAATTCATATACTAACCTGCCACTTGGCACTTGAAATAATCCCGTTTTCGTATATGTGTTGTGTTTTGGAGCATATTGTGTTTTTGCAGGAAAATGACCCAATTTGGGGCATTTATATTCAAAGCCCAAAACTAACTACGAGCCCAAAGGAGTCGAGCCTAGCGGAGGAAGCCCAACCAATGAACCATGTGGGATTTCATAGCCCCTACTCATGATCCTAGGTGTCCACATTCAATGAACCTTGGGCAGGATAGACTTAAACATGAAGGAATTGAAGATTTAGAAAGTTATCCATGAGATCAAGTCAATCTCAGAGATATTCGCGCAGCCAAGGACAGTATGATATTTTGGTGCAGATTCAGAGATCTAAATGGTCTCCAACGACAAAATGTTGAATACCAAAGTTGTAGCCGTTGTCGAGATCTTCGATTTCGACATATGGAAAGCATAATTTGGAATATGGAGCTAGGAGATATGGCCCCCGAAATGTATGTTGCGCAGAGAAGTCCGGAATCAGACAGATTAACTTTCGGCGCTATTTTCTTGCTCTTAACTTCATTTTCAAGGAAACTCATGAATACAAAAGTTGAAGATAAATTTGTGCTACACAATATAGAATTGGAGTTTGGCCTATTTGAAGTCCAGACGGGGGAGATATGACATTGTGAAGGCAGGGCTGCAAATTAGGAAAATCTGGGTGAGTCAAATCTTATGGAAACCATGTTTGCTTAATTCCCAAGCAAGAATCTCATGGAAGAGAAGGTGGAGCATGCCCCAAGGCTCCCCTAGGGTATAAATATAACCCTCTAAGGCGTCCTCATGAGGGATAGATTCAGATCAATCCACCAGAAGTCGGCGAAAACTAGGGCATGCATCAAAGGGAGACGAGGGTCGCTGCAAGTCTTCGAAGGTACCTAGGGCATGGCCTAGACCAACCCTAGCCGCCATGGCCTCCCGACGTGGTTGTACCAAGGCGGAGCTCAGGAGTCAAACCCCAAGATTCATCAGGGTATGTACACACACGATGGTGATATCAATCTAATCTTGATTCTAGTTGTCTCAACCTTGGTCTACTTCATTGGATGCTTTATATTCATATGTGCGGCCACTGTATGTTCTTAGTAAAATTAGATCTAATCATGGTGGTCCATATCTTATGGATACATTGAAGTAGCACGTTCTAGCTAGTCCGTCGATTACCCCGGTGTGGTGACAGCTTGTTGGAGGAAAAAGTTCTAGCGATGATGTGATGTTAAGTTTGATCAATGGCGAGTACGATGGGAGTTGTTGCAGCAACTAGTTGTTTGGGGTTAAGCTTTGGGAAACCTTAGGTGTTGGCACGCACCTCGCGGCGGCGACCATTGGAAAGTAGGCCGCTTGCGAGCTGCCTTTCGGAGAGAAGACTAAGAGCTTTGGTAGAGATGCAATTTATGGTTTTGATCACCTTTTGACTAAGAGCTGTACCTAGGGATGATTGGGCCCTTTGTTAACCTTGCTTATGTTACCTTTGCCTACGCTTCAGGATAAGATCAACCCTACACTTAACTCATATCTATTTGGTTTACCTTCATATGCAATCTATGCCTCATGTTGGGATTAGATCCATTAGCTAGATAGAAAATCCTAGGTAGTTCACTGTCGATCCACAGATTGATAAACCGTGGGGCAATACTATAAGGGAAGAGCTACGATGATCCGTGCACTTGCGGTTCACAATTGGCACGTCTAAGGACCATCAACAAGCTTTTCTGGTGCCGTTATTGGGGAATCGGTAACTTGAACCCTAGGGAGATCTATCTAATTTTTTGGACTAACCCTAATTTTATTATTGCATATATCCTGTGTTTCTTGTTTGTGTCCTTGAATGTAGGTAAAACCCTAGACACAAAGCAATCGAGAAGTTCTCAACATCCGGACTTTTACAAGTCCAATCTCGCTCGAACAAGTTGATGGCTACGTCAAGATCTGCTCTTTAGTGGTAGGTGCTAACTTTTGTTAGTGGCCCATCATCCGCTATCGAGTCCACACCCAAAACAACTGAAGATGAACAAGGTATGATGCCGTGTCAATTGATTTTTAAAGACTAATGTCTCTTGGAGATTTGTTTGTCCAAGCTATAGGTGATGAAACATGTCCCAAAGAAGTCGTGAGATCCGATCATCAACATCTCTAGAAGGTTGCTATTGAGACCAGTTTTTTGTCCATGATCATAGAGGTACCATTGAGTAAAACTAGAAAATATGAATTGCCTTCAAATTGTCTTTCCAACACATCAAGAATCGCAAATTTTGGAGATCGGTGCAAGGAGTTATGGTAAAATCTTTTAACACTACGTGTTCTAAAATCGCTCTGGACAGAACGTCGTGCCGGATTAAAACAAGCATAACTCTTTCATCCGGAGTCCGTTTGAAATGAATGAGCACTGGTTGAAAAGGGAATTTGATGCACATTGCAATGGAGTAGAAGTTTGGTACATGTTTTGCATTGGACAAAGAGTAATTCAATGTAGAATAGGCAAAAGTAAGCAACAAGGAAGGTGATGATGATGTCAAAGGATGATTGGAGGGTTTTATGCACAAAACATGATGATTTGAAGTTGATCAAGACTGGAGGCTGTTGGCATTTCTTAGCATCACCACTACTGGAGTGATGGTACTAGAGATGCCTTAATATAGATCTTAGCGTTATACAAGTTCTGCAAGCGCACAGAAGTACATTGTAGCATTTCACCCAGGAGTATTCCAGAGTATCGTATTTATTTCCTCAGGGAAAGCGTATGGCAAAGTAATATATTTTCCAATGTATCAACTATATCATAATTAATATGCCAGGACTAGGTCAGGGGATAATATGATATGAAAGATTGAGTATGTTGACACACAGAAGATTTCACTGCTCATTATGTAAGTCTAGTTAGTATGAAGGTCCTACGAGAGAACTAGGGATTCTATGTACTTCTTACAAATGGGTTACATTCATTACAAGCGTATCCTATACAAGCTTAGGAAGTGATACATGTTAGAGGACAAATCGAGGAGTCGTGGGATCTCCTCATCCAAGGGTACTGTCACGATGTTTATCACTAAGGCCTGCAAACGCCCAAACCCGAACGGCGAGGATTACAAATGACAGACAGGGCTGTCACCACCTGCCGCCTACCTCTGAATACGTGGAGTAGGGTATCCCCAACGGTATTCCATAACCCAAACACCATGTTTGTAATATGAAATACATCTTTACCAATTATACGGAAAGGTAAAGAACAATCATAGAGATTCATTGGGCCATTGCCATAACATGCACCATCCAAACTAAGGTGTAAGACATACAGCTCATATGATGAACACACAAGACTATAAGTCAAGTAACAAAGGCAAGAAAGTAATTCCATTAAGGCTCTAAGTCTTACAAATAAGCAAAGGATACAAGATAACTGAGCTCTAGGCTTACCAAGACTCCTTCGGAAACCCGTAGAAGCTCAACTCCTAGAACTACTTCTCTACTAACTAAGACTATGACTTGTAGCAATTGGAGCTCTTCCTTCTGGTGTGTATTGTACAGGAGGCATTGGCACCTATTTATAGTACTTGGGGACGGTTCAGGGCCGGTACAAGGCGGTTGAGGGCGAGTGGGCCCACCCCCGAGTCGGCCGATCTGGTGACGTCGCCCGACCATCAGATGAACCGACTGAACTCATCCACGGTGTAGCTTTGCTGCTGAAGACGGTGTGGATACACCAGAGAAGGGAGGACCGCAACGGCCGCAAGACTGGGTCGGCCGACCAGGTCAGGTCGGCCGACCTGGTCCAGGCACGTTTTGCCTTGATCTTCTTCTGAGGCGCTGGAATGTGGACCTTGGTACTCGTGGAAGATGGGTATGGATCCTCGGAGTAATTGTTGATTCTCATGTGGGCCCATCAATCCTTGTAATCCTCCTTATCCTTCTTGTCATCCCTTGGATATAACCGTCATTGATTCAACGATCTGGATGACACTACTTGTGCTTCTTCTACATGGCTAAAGTTGGGCTTGGATGGACATTAGGCCAGGTCGGCTGACCTGATGGGATCGGGCGACCTGGGCCTGGCCCTGTTTTACTTCATCTTTTGGCCTATATCTCCTGCAATCAAATAATCTCCATGTACAAGTGGAACTACGTTATTTGAAAAAAATCCTACTGATTATTACTAATTTATTTCATTTTATCATGTTGGCGTTATAAAATAATCATGACTTAACAAACGCCAACAAACTCCCCCAAGCTAAGACCTTTGCTCGTCCCGAGCAAAACTTGGAGAGTTAGAAACTTAGGATCAGAATTGCTTACTTCCCATAAAAGAAATTTTTCAATAAGAAATCAATTCATGACTTAATTAAGTTGGCAAAGATTAAATCATCCCTTTTTACCTTATCACTCATGGGGCTTTTTAGCTTTTTCTTCATCTTGAGCGGTTGAAAGCCAGAACAATTTTAGCGAGAGCACTTTTCCCTAAACCTTTGTTCCACCATCACACCAGAGGTTTTAAAAAGAGTTTTGCAGAGAAAAACACAAGACTCCTCAAGTGACTCTCAAGTCGCTCATTTGTGTTTATACCTCTACCATCACTCCTCTCAATTTCCTTCAAAAGTATAAACAAATGGGGTTCATAAATGGGAAACTATTGTTTCACATATGCATTGCTTATCTTGTTGAGTCAAATCCAGGATCAATGAAGAATTAAATCATACACTTAAATTGGAGTGTGCTAGTGTGGATATGTGGCACTGGAAGAATGAACTCCTTTCAGAGAATTTCTCTTCTTTAGAAATTTTGCTATAAAGCTTGGCTCTCTTTTTTTTATCATGGACTATACGGTGTCCATAATTTCTTTTTCTCTCTCTTTTTTTTTGGCTTTCATAGGGAGCCTAAGCCTTATTCCTAGAAATATTTTTGGAGAAGAGTCTCTTTGGAGTACTTTATTCTAACGAACAAGTGATAAGCATGTTGCTTACTCCCAGGATAGAAGTATTGCAAAAGTGGTGACGTGTACGTGACTCCAATTTTTTAAGAGCATGAAGTAAATCTTACAATGATCGCAATGAACTTGACAGAACTCAAAACAAATACACATGCTTTTTGTACGTGGTTGGAATATGGGATTCTGGTAGGATCTTCACTCTTCACTGAGGAGTTTAGACTTTTGTTCTTTTTGAAATAAAAACTCCGGGATCAGATTTCACTGTGGTAAAGATAAAACAACTCTAGCTTATTATCTCATAGCTCCCAACAACCTAGAATCAGATTTAGCATTTGCTACCCACAATTTTTAAGTCTTCCAAGGAAATCATTAATTTAAGCCAACAAATTCAAGACACAAATGACTGCCTTATTGAGACTTGCATAAATTGGAAAAGTCATAGCAAGTGTTCATCACTTCCAAATAGAGTTTCATCTTTCATTCGTTTCCATTTTCATCATCATTTTTTTTAACAAGAGAAAAGAAAAACAAAGAGAATGGTTCAGACAACTTACCTGTACAGGGGGTCCTCCCCCAAGCTGGACTTTTCACTGCTGGCGGTAACGAGGGTCGTTCGGGTCGATGCCTTGAGACCGAAGGTAGGCAGTTAGGTTCTGGTTGCCCGCCTGGATGCTGTTCTGGAGGGTGTTGAAGTTCTGTGCTGACTGGTCCCACCAAGCTTGCGACTGCTGCACATGCTGGGTTACCTCTAGAGTTCCCATGCGGTTGGATAACACATCCATGCTGCTGCGCCAGTCCCTTGCCGAAAAGCAACGTCGGGCGTCGAACGGAGGAGGGCCGCCACTTGAGCTAGACGACTGATGATAACGCGGGTCTTGGGGATTCCATTGTGCGTGCGGCGCTTCATGCCATCCCAAACCTCCTGCCATGTATGGTGGAGGCGGCTGCGGCTGCTCCCAGTTTGAACCTGCTGGTATGTACGGCGGAGTTGGAGGCTCCCATGCTGATTGTGCCTGCGGCACTCCGGCTTCTCCCCGTCGGGACATGCTTCTTGTCACCCTCCCTGTCACGCTTTGCCTGCCTTCCTGTTGCAACTCCAACAAAAGTGTTTTGCATCTGTACAACCAGTACTCCGGTGCTGGCAACGGAATTCTGGTTGTGCTATTATGATAAACCATAACAAGCTTTTGGTCTATGGCATGAGTAACAAGGTGACTCTGAACAAAATGAGACTCATCCAGAGTTGGGCAAGGCTGCGGAAGGAACTCGACCCGATAATTGTCTAAAAGGCCCATCGACTCAAAAATGTGAGTAACCAAAGAAGTGCATTCAATGGGACCTTGCCTCTTAAAAACACCCATCCATTGATCAATCATGAAAACAACAGGTGAGACTTTTATCTTCTTAACCATTGCATATAACAATTTTAATTCGTCAATGCGCACGGTTCGAAGATCATTTCGAGGAAATAGAGTCATGGCAAGCCAGCGGTGCATGAAACGAAGAGTGGGATTATGAATGTGACTAGTTCTAGGGGGAGTGCCATCTGTGATACCCGAGATATCCCGCCAAAAGGGTTCTCTCACAAAATGCCTCAAAACTTTATCAACTTCCAAGCTGCAACGCTTGCTAAAACCCAGATAGGTACTAAGCTGCCTCCAAGAAACGAAATACTCTTCCCTCAAAAAGCGAAAAGTAATCCCTTCCTCACCCTTTCTCAGAGTAGCAAGAAATTGGATTGTTAACAAACGACACCCATCCTCGTTAATGCGAGCAAAATCCGACCATCCCACAGCACCCCACACGGTTTCAAAATCAGTAGCCATACCTGATTTCTCCATGAGTTTGCTTGTGAACACACGCGTGTGATTAAAAGCGCGACCCAGAAGAATTTGATACGCTTCCATTTCATAGCCTTCTTTGATGTCAAGTTGATCGTCGGAGATGAACGCCGGGCGAGGATCATCGTCGTTTTGGTTGCTGCTGGAGCTGTCCCCGTTGCCATCTCCATTGCCACCGCTGCCACCGCCTCCTGCGGATGTAGCGCCAGCACCGGTGTAGTAGTACTGGTCTTCGGAGATCTCCATGGAGTGTTGGCTGTCCATCCTCTCTTCGGAGCCACCAGCTGATTCCATGATCTCCGTGCTGGAGGAGATCACCTCAGTGCTCCCTGAGTGTCGGCTTCTCCTTGAACTTGACCCCTTCAATTTCTTTGCTTGCTTTACGACTCCTCTGACGATGTTCATGATTCCTGCACAGAGAACAACAAGCAACGACACTTGGAAGACAAAAGGATTAGCGTTAGCAAGTTAGTCGTCCAAGAGTTAGTCGTTCTTGCGGGGCGTGAACGCCTCCACAAAAATCATTCTTGTGGGTTATGACACACCACAAATAAGCGTTCTTGTGAGATTTTGGTTACCTCCACAACACGTTCAAGAGTTGAGCATGAAAATAACAGCACCGTTATGCAGAAATGAAGTCCATTTTTAATTGGGTTTTCAACTTTTATTGATTTTTTTTCAAACTTAGGAGCTAAGTACTTAAGAATCTAACAGAGGGAGAGGAGAAACTCCGAGGGCGAAACGCAGCTCGAGTTGGGGCGAAGTGAGCAAGCTTCTGGCCAAGGCTTTTTATAGCCGGAGATCACCACCGTTCGGCTGACCAGGTGGGGTCGGCCGACCCTCCCGCAGTGGTAAATTGGCCAACATTTGATCACGATCGCGTTGGATACCTGGTGGCTGCAGAACCGGTTGAAAACTTTGCAAAAGGAGGAGGGGTGAGTCGGGCGACATGAGCTGGTCGGCCGACCAGAGTTGGACGTGGTTCAATGCCCCCTTTGAATGTTATGATCCGTGACTATGGTAGTGCATCATGGCAATTGAGTGCTCTGTAGTGGCCAAAACTTTGAGTCGGCCGACATGGTCTGGTCGGTCGACCGACCCTTAGCTAGGTTCAAGCTTAGCCTTTGTAAGGTGGCACATGGTTCAAAGTTGTGATAATTTCTGAGTGCGTGAGCAGTAGTGGCCAGGTATCCAAGGAGGATTTAAGTAAATGGCTCCAAAGTTTAAATTTCAAATGCAAAAATTTTGTAAAAAAAATTAAAACATGCTTGGGAAATAAATATGCATTGTGAAATAAACGTGAGATACATACCGATGTACCTACCGGTGAGGACTCGATGTTTTTCGTCCGTCGAGTGCAGACGTCTCCAAGTCATGATTTAGCTTGACGATCTGGCCTCCGCATTTGAAGATAGTGCGGATGCTTTGCGACGCCACTCTGGTTCTGTTGTCTTCACACAAGGTGTTGATGATGTTATTGTCTTCAGAGCCTTAACACTTTGTGTGAATCCCTTGGGCAGGGGCAGGAGTGGCTCGCTGTTGGTGACTGGTGGTTTCTGTGGCTTCCATCCATAAATCACCTTGATTTCGGGTCCGTCATCCTTTTGGTTTAATTCTTTCTTGTTTCCTGCATGGTTAGCCAAAATCTCCCGACTGGTCTCTTGTACCACTGCAGCTAACTCGGCTGACTAGGTTTCTAGAATTTTGCTTAAGCGCAGCTGATTTTTCACAGCAACTGACAAGGCATGGAATCTAGAACTTAAATCATTCACCTTTCTCTTGGCAGGTATAGTGTATACGCTTCCTCCTTGCTGGGATGGGCCCCAGTTATGTGCTAGAAATAAATCCCTGCACTTCTGCCAAGACTCCATCTTTGCCTGGTGGTTGTAGTACCACTGCAGTGCTCTACCTGTTAATGAGAATGGGAATAACCATTGCTTTGCCCTTCCTGCTAGTCGACTGCATATTACTGAGAAATGTCGGAGATGTTCTGCTGCATCTGTTATGGTCTTTCCGTTAAAGGGCTTGGCTTGCACCATGGTGATGTACATTGAATCGATCATGAGAGTTTCAGTTGCCATCTTGGTGCAAAGGTACTTCGGTTTCAATCGACAGTAATTGTGGAATCACTTTGAGTTCTTCGGCGAATCGATGATGTACCTTCTGTTCCACACACAGAGAAACAAGACAAGGGTAAACCTGTCTAGAGATGGTAATTAATTGTGACATAAGTTAATACAGAGGTTAACATATTCTTTGACCAATGCTTTCCCCGGCAACGGCGCCAGAAATGCTTGTTGGCATTTCTTAGCATCACCACTACTGGAGTGATGGTACTAGAGATGCCTTAATATAGATCTTAGCGTTATACAAGTTCTACAAGCGCACAGAAGTACATTGTAGCATTTCACCCGGGAGTATTCCAGAGTATCGTATTTATTTCCTCAGGGAAAGCATATGGCAAAGTAATATATTTTCCAATGTATCAACTATATCATAATTAATATGCCAGGACTAGGTCAGGGGATAATATGATATGAAAGATTGAGTATGTTGACACACAGAAGATTTCACTGCTCATTATGTAAGTCTAGTTAGTATGAAGGTCCTACGAGAGAACTAGGGATTCTATGTACTTCTTACAAATGGGTTACATTCATTACAAGCGTATCCTATACAAGCTTAGGAAGTGATACATGTTAGAGGACAAATCGAGGAGTCGTGGGATCCCCTCATCCAAGGGTACTGTCACGATGTTTATCACTAAGGCCTGCAAACGCCCAAACCCGAACGGCGAGGATTACAAAGGACGGACAGGGCTGTCACCACCTGCCGCCTACCTCTGAATACGTGGAGTAGGGTATCCCCAACGGTATTCCATAACCCAAACACCATGTTTGTAATATGAAATACATCTTTACCAATTGTACGAAAAGGTAAAGAACAATCATAGAGATTCATTGGGCCATTGCCATAACATGCACCATCCAAACTAAGGTGTAAGACATACAGCTCATATGATGAACACACAAGACTATAAGTCAAGTAACAAAGGCAAGAAAGTAATTCCATTAAGGCTCTAAGTCTTACAAATAAGCAAAGGATACAAGATAACTGAGCTCTAGGCTTACCAAGACTCCTTCGAAAACCCGTAGAAGCTCAACTCCTAGAACTACTTCTCTACTAACTAAGACTATGACTTGTAACAATTGGAGCTCTTCCTTCTGGTGTGTATTGTACAGGAGGCATTGGCACCTATTTATAGTACTTGGGGACGGTTCAGGGCCGGTACAAGGCGGTTGAGGGCGAGTGGGCCCACCCCCGAGTCGGCCGATCCGGCGACGTCGCCCGACCATCAGATGAACCGACTGAACTCATCCACGGTGTAGCTTTGCTGCTGAAGACGGTGTGGATACACCAGAGAAGGGAGGACCGCAACGGCCGCAAGACTGGGTCGGCCGACCTGACTTGTCCAGGCACGTTTTGCCTTGATCTTCTTCTGAGGCGCTGGAATGTGGACCTTGGTACTCGTGAAAGATGGGTATGGATCCTCAGAGTAATTGTTGATTCTCATGTGGGCCCATCAATCCTTGTAATCCTCCTTATCCTTCTTGTCAGCCCTTGGATATAACCGTCATTGATTCAACGATCTGGATGACACTACTTGTGCTTCTTCTGCATGGCTAAAGTTGGGCTTGGATGGACATTAGGCCAGGTCAGCCGACCTGATGGGGTCGGGCGACCTGGGCCTGGCCCTGTTTTACTTTATATTTTGGCCTATATCTCCTGCAATCAAATAATCTCTATGTACAAGTGGAACTATGTTATTTGAAATAAAATCCTACTGATTATTACTAATTTATTTCATTTTATCATGTTGGCGTTACAAAATAGTCATGACTTAACAAACGCCAACAGAGGTAATAAGATTAGAAGCACCATGATGCTACCAATCTTCTCCAATAGGATGCTCAAGATGCTTCTAATTGAGTGATGCTACCAACGAAGGAAACTGCTCAGATCATTGACACAAAGCATAAGAGCCCCCTATGATCCCGACACCTTGGATAGACACATCATTAGAATGCCACTCACTGGTGAATCAATGGTAATGACCTTGAATCCTAAGGATGTACAACACAACGCTCCAAAGACTACAAAATCAAGATCATCGACATCTCAAGATCAATTCACAAAAATGTAGTGTTCGCATCAACATTCTTTGCAACCTCTAAAGAACAAAATAGAATATTTTTAGATATTTTAAAGCCCCATGAAGTTCTAGTTCCAACGAATCAAAAATCAAGTCAATCGGAGATTCCTACAAGCGGTTATGATCAAAATATCGAAGGTTGTGCATTCTAAAATTTTCTGGACAGCACGCAGCGCTGAAGTAAAATGGGCATAACTTTCTTACTTGAACTCCATTTAAGATGAATGACAACACGTTGGAAAGGTAACTTCATAAAATTTTCAATAGAGATATATTTTGGTATATGTTCTATTCTGGATACAGGGGAAAATCCATGAAGAAGAGGCAGAAGCAACTTGATGAGAACAAGGTAGAGGAGATAATGATGACAACAATTAAGAGGAGCTTGGGCAATGCTTTCATCGAGCGTACATGATCAAATTCAGAAACTTAGAACAAAATGAAGACATCAAGAACACTAGCATATGAAGACACAAGCTGGCGACATTCGATACATGAAGATGTTTAAAGCAAACCACGATGGATTACAAGGGAGACATCAAGCTGCATGGACATTTTGGATTCTCACACAAAAGACCATGGCTTCGCATGAAAATAATCGAGGTGAGAAGTCTAGCTCTATGACTTTATGTCGAGGTTGTACTCGGCAGATATTTATCCAGCAGGCACCCCACTTCTTGCAAAGATCGATCACAGTAGATGAACACAGAGACTCGAGATTTTATACTGGTTTGGGCCCTCGAGATCGAGTAATAACCCTACATCCAGTTGCTTGCTTGTATTATCTCGGCGAGTACAGATTACAATAGTGTAACAAATACTCCCGGGTGGATTGGCTATGATTGGGAATACCCTCCACGTGAAGTACCCCCCACTATTTATATCTAGGGAGACGTGCCTTATGAGACAAAACAGACCTAAACCTAGTAGGACTCTAACTATCATCGGGCCTTCCTTCTGTGATCTAGTTGATGTGTCTTGTTCGTAGTCTTCTTCGCTCAGAGTCGGTAGTCGGCAACCCTCATGATCGGGCACCAGGGTATTATGGCCTCGATAGTAGCCTCCGAGCTTATCTTGTTCAGAAAAGGTTGTTCCTTAAATAACTTCGGGTCTTTTTACTCTTTGGGTGATTTTTAGGATATGCAAATATCTCGACAATCACTGCTATGTGAGAGTTGGAAAAAGATCCCGAACTCTGAATGGAGAAACCTACATCTGAATGATAAGGTCAGAGAAAAATATCAGCCATAATCATAGCGAATAAAGAATATTCCATCTTGGAAACTGAAATGCCAAGGGTTGATGAAGCCTGCCCCGTCCATTTAAAATCCACTACGCACGTCTTCCGAAACTCTAGCAGCGCACGCGACATAAATCACGTCACTGTTTTGGCTCCTCAATCCACGCACGAAGCGTCACCCCCAGGGTCTTTAAATTTCGAATCCCTTGGATAGATCTGCTCCTGAACCTTCCTCACTAAGCTTTCCCCCTCCCAACGCCATGAGAAAGAAAAGACTCAGCCACAAGTTCAAGTTGCCTCATCTCCTTCTCGGAGATTCTCCTCGTAGCTCCGCCGAGCCGCCTCCCGACGTGCCAGAAGGTCCGCCGGCAGCCGCGCCACCCCCTGCCCCCCCCTCAGGCTCCCCTCCTAGCTCTCCCCTGGTACGGGGATGAAGGAATCGAAGCCGAGCCACAAGGAGAAGCTCCGGCAATGGCGTCCCCGGCTCCCGAGGCTGCTGCATGAAGCATCGCCGCCGGGAAAAGACCTGCATCGCCATCTCCAGCCCCAACATCCCCCATCTCCATCTCCTCCGACGATGAGCCGGAGCGAAGGGCCAGTGGAACTCGACTGAGGCCGGAGTCCTCACGCGCAGGCGCATCTTCGTCTTCAGCTCCGGTCGACACCAGCGGCGATGAAGAACTCGCCCGGCCCCTCTTCATCTCCCTGAACCGCGAGCTGATCAGGATCCTAGGAGATGGAGCACTCGTGGACCTTGTCAGCGACTCCGAGGAGGAGAACGCGGAGGAGGCTTCACCGCCTGGTGCCGGACCACCATGATCCTGGCCAACGATGTTCGCTCGTGCCAGGATCATTGTTTTAAATTTTTAGTTTCAGGATAGTTATCGATCTCCTGTGAATTGTACTCCTTTTTGAATCAATGAAGTAATTTCACTTGGAAGATGAAAAAATGATCCCTTTCCTATGTTCAGAACTTTTTGCATTGATCATTCTATAAGAACTGTTTTATTCAGAGAACAAAAACCCCCGAACAAAATTTCCCTTGAATAAATCAATCGCTCAGCATGTTCGGGGAATTTGCTCCCGCTCAAAGATTGTCGGGCTATTTCCTTGGAACATATTATATTCGGTCATTTAAAATCGTTAGCTTCTCCAATAAGCTGGCAATCCCAAATACATTGAATTTGACCTACACGATTTTCAAAATGACACTTGCCGCACATAAAGGAAATAATCTTTTGACCTAACAATGACTGCAGATTACGTGGATCGAGGCTAGTTTTCTCGGGGTTTGTGCTCCCTCTCGAAATCATAAAGCCCCCAGGCGCAGCCGCCTGGTCACCATTTATGCCCTCGTCTTCCTCTCTCGTATCTGCAACAACTTGCCATTCCACATTTGCTTTCTGCTACTCATCCTCTTGTTCCTCCAATCAATCCAGCCACTCTTTCTCCGCCATGGTTTCGTCTCACCAGTCTTCATCCGGCGACGAATCGTCTGGGGAGCAGAGCTGCGTCGCTGCTTCCGGAAGGGAGCTGTGCAGCGGATCCATGTTCTACACCACCGACAAGTACTGGGAGAAATCTACCACCACGGCAAAGCAGCTGCAGCAACTGGAGAATCTTGGACTGCTTCCAGACACTACCACCTTCCCTCCTCGTCATGCGAAAGGTCAGCTTTACCCGACATCCAACACTCTGGAGCTTGTGGCATTCCTTGAGTTCTTCCACTATAGGTTCGGGGTCTACCCGTCAGATTTCTTCCACAGCATTTGCGACTTCTACCAAATAGAGCTCGTGCACATCAAGCCAGGCACTATAACCATGCTTAGCGTCTTCGCTTTCTGTGTGAGGCCTGGTTAGGGATTAAGCCCTCGCTTAACTTGTGGAGGTATTTTTTTGCCCCTGCATTTTACAAGGACCAGCTCATGATCGGGTCGATTGCGTTCTCCTTTAGAGATCGGGACATTTACATCCCCTTTCTAGTAAAAGATTCTTGGAAAGGTTATCAACGCCACTGGTTTTACATCACCCTTCCCCAAGCCTCCTTGGCCAAAGGGAAGCATCTGATGCCTTATCTTAAGGAAGAAACCAAAGCCCTACCCAATGTCACTCCTGGGATGCAGCAGCATATTGATCGAATCCTGGCACTTCGTTGACAGCAGTTCATGTGGCGAAAATTTTCATCCGATGGAGATTTATCCTGCTTATGGCTCATGACCGCTATGCCTACACTTTCACGGGTGACAATGACCCAAATAGGATGAAACCTGATGGTAAGTCATTTTTCTTACATTCGGTAATATTCCTGAGAACGTTCGGTCATTTGAAATGTCATGACTCTTAACTAACAGTTGTCCCAAACTCTGAAGCGGCCGCTCGCCTGAAGAAGATGCTGAACGCCGACATCCCGGATTGGACAGGCGTCTCACCCCCTATAGTGCTGACAACCCTGCTCCAGCGGTAAACTTTTTCTCAGAAAACATCCCTTCTTGAATAAACACACTCATGGTGATTTATTTTCCCGAGCAGTCTCCTCCCGCCGTTGATGCTCCCGTCCAAAGCGGGGCTATCAATGTAGAAGATGAAGCCGACCAGCAGCAACAGTCCAAGGTGCCAGGCCTGTCAAGGAAAAAGAGAATCCGAGCAGCACCAAGTTCGTCGTCCCTCGAACCCGCAAGCGTTCACGCGATGCTAGCATGGAGAGGGTGACTCCTGGATCAGGGTCCCTTGGCGTGCCCGATGCCACAAAGTTGATTGCTGCCCGTGATCCGCCTCACCCCGAAGACCAGGTACCAAGCATGATCGTATTCGGGCGTTTATTTGTAACTTTTGATCACGTAACCAAACTTAAATGTGTTCGGGAGATTTCTCGTCAGAAAATTCGTCCGACCCCACCACCACCAAAACCCTCCTCTATATCTCTGAAGAAGTTTAAAGTCACACTCTCAACGTCCAAGTAAGGGCTTTGACTTGTTTGGTTTTTGCTTGATTATTTCTCCCAGAGAGAAGTTTTTTTAATTGCTTTCTTAGTTCGGGGAATATAGGCCCTCCAAACCTGCAGCTTTCCCTCTGACCAAGCTGTCGGATAAAGAGAAAACTCTCAAGCTTGACACAGCGGCCCGGCCTGATGGTGTAGAGAGAACTGCAGAGGTCACAGGACCTGTCCCGACGCCCTTGGGCCTGATCATTGCTTCGCTCTCGGCAGCTGAGGAAAAGTGGCATTCACTGGATGCTCGTGCCTCTACTGCGGAAGCGTTGATGACCAGACTGGAGGCCCAAGTTGCCATTCTCTAGTCCGAGAAAGAAGGTATTTAACTTGTATAATCATGTCTGTCTTTGGTTCTTGTCCCACAAACTGTTGCTAACACAATGCCTCTGATTCTGTAGCCAACTCCAAGAGCATTGAGGTGCTCAAGAAAAAGAGCTCAGATCTGGAAGGCCAGCTTGCTGCCCGAGACAAGGAGGTTGCCGATTTCACCGCCCGCCTTGAAGCTTCTGAGAAGCCCAGCTTATCCCTAGAAGGCAGGCTCATGGAGGGTGCATGCATCGCTGCACACCGTTGGGGCCTTGAAGAGCCATGTTCCAGATCTTGATGCTACGTTACTCTCTCAAGGTTTCAATTGTTCGGTCGGAGATGCATAGTTATTGTTTGAAGATCTTGCCCCATTGGTGGAACCCTTTGTTAAGAAACATGGCCTTCATTTGAGTGACTCTGAAGGCTCATCCTGACCTTTTATGATGAATTCCTGTAACAGAGCAAGAACTTGGTACTTTTAGCTTAAGAACTTTATTTGGTTTGCGAAACATATGCTTACATGTTTTTGCGTAAGTCATAGAGCTGATCGGCCTTTTGTGGAAATTTTTAACTGATAGCTTTAACACAGCTAAATGCCCTGTTGCCATAAGCTATTTTGGAATTGTTTAGTTGCTGAGACGCGAGTGGTCTTCTGAACTGTGTAATTCCTTAAAGTCATGGTGTTCGGTATTTTAGCGCGGTTTAGCTCTCTTGGTTTAAAAAGCCCGGCTCTTGTGAGGTAATGGTACCATAGTAGCCCCGGGGCTCTTTTGTAGCATGTAGGCATGCTAGAAAAGAGTCTAGAAGTACTAGTCACAAGATTTTCCTAATCATTTGGGGAGCCTCCGAGCGTTGTGCTTGGGAAGCATAGGATAGGTCTAAAAAACTTTCAGTGTTGTAGTTCCCGGCTCTTTGTTAGTATATGCAATATGGTAACAAAGAGTAGAAACAGAATAGAAAAATAATACCCAGCCCCCGAGCGTAATGGCGAGGGTGAGCAAAGTGTATGGAACTTATCTTTTTGTTTTTGTTGGTGCCGGAAGTGTCGTGGATGATGATGTTCCTGCCAAATTGTTGGATAGGCTTGAACTTGCTTGACTTAGGTGTAAAATCAGCGTAGTTGATCCATATTCCATGTGTTTGGCAGTACATCTCCATCTATCTCCGCGATCCTGTAGGCTCCTGGTCTTGCAATGTCTACTACAATGTAAGGCCCTTGCCATGGAGAGGACAACTTAGTCTTGTCCTTGGTGCGTTGGTCTAATTTGAGCACCATGTCACCAATGCAGAGGCTTCTGTTGCGAACATTAGCATTGTAGTATTGTCGCAACTTTTGTTGATACTGGGCCACTCTGAAAGCGGCTGCGTCGCGAGCCTCCTCTAGGAGGAGTAGCTCATCGGTGCGTCTATCAGGCTCTTCGGTTTCTGAAAACATTGTCACTCGTGGGGCTTGTAGTCGTATGTCGGACAGTAAAATTGCTTCAGCAACATACACCAAGAAAAAGGGTGTTTCACCTGTTGCATGGTTCATGGTGGTCCTCATCGACCATAGTACTGTAGGGACTTCATAAATCCATCGCTTCTCATAGCTTGCAATCTGTTGAAGACCCTCTTCTTGATGCCTTGGAGTACAATGCCGTTAGCACGCTCTACTTGCCTGTTTGTTTTTGGGTGATTTACCGATGACCGATCATGCTTGATCCCATGGTCGTAGCAAAAATCAGAGAACTTTTTACTTTTGAACTGTGTTCCGTTGTCGGAGATTATCCTGCTCGGGACGCCGAATCGTACGACAATGCTCTGCAGGAATTTGACAGCTGCCTCTTTTGTTATTTTCTAAACCGGTTCGGCTTCAACCCATTTTGTAAATTGTCAATGCTGACGAACAGAAATCTGTAACCCCAGACGGCCCTTGGAAAAGGACTGAGGATGTCTATACCCCATGTGGCAAAGGGCCATGATAGGGGAATAGTGTTTAAAGCTCGCGTAGGTTTAGTCTGTTTCCGTGCGAAGAATTGGCATGCCTCGCACTTCTTTTCTAACTCGCTTGTGTCTTGAAGAGTTGTAGGCCAGTAGAAGCTCTGTCGGAATGCTTTTCCTACTAGATATCAGGGAGAAGCATGAGATCCATAGATTCCTCTATGAATATCGTGGGGAAAACTAATGCCCTCGGCCCGTGTGAAGCATTTGAGCAGCAATCCATTGCGTGCTATTTTGTATAGTCGTCCGTCAACCAATTGATAATTCTTAGCTTCACAATGGATTTTCTCTAGTGTCGCATCATCGTCGGGTATTGCTTGGTTTGTGAGGTACGCCCGGATTGGGTCCATCCAGTTCTCCACGTTTCCAATTACAGCGGCGGCTCGAGCCGTATCGACCAACATTGACTCCTTGATGGATTCGTTGGTTGTGGAAACTGTGCCTTTGGCAGGCGCAGTTTTTTGGTTCGGTAAAGATACCGACACAGATGGTTTAGTAAGGACTTCAAGTAACACGTTACCTGGAAGCTGTGTGTGTTTGGTAGCTGCTTTCGCCAGCTTATCTGCATCGCCATTGTACTCCCTTTTGACGTGTCTCACTTCAAGCCCATCAAATTTGCTTTCCATCCTCCTATATGCTTCCTACTATTTGGCCATGACGTCGCTTCGCGCACTGTACTCCTTGACCTATTTTGCAGCTAACTCGGAATCTCCTTTCACGAGCAGCCTCTTTACACCCAGAGATGCAGCTATGCGAAGTCCTGTTAAATGCCCTTCATACTCGGCAACATTGTTAGTAGGGGTTAGATCAACAAAATTGATTTGCAATGCATACCTGATGATGTCATTGTGTGGAGAGATCAGGACCACCCCAGCCCCCACGCCAGCTCTACAAAATGCTCCGTCATAGAACATGATCCAGTGTTCGGGATTTTTGGCGCTTTCTTCGGGTTCAGGATTACTCTACTCTGCAATAAATTCTGCCAGAGCTTGCGACTTGGTGGCAGTTCGGGGTATGAATTCGATGTCGTAGGCCCCCAGCTCCACAGACCATTGTGCGATCCTACCCACGGCATCTCGATTAGGTAAAATGGTGCCTAGAGGGTAGGTTGATACGACCTTTATCTTGTGGCTCAGAAAATAATGCTTGAGTTTTCTGGAAGTCATTAGCACAGCATATAGTAATTTCTGAATCTGGGGGTACCTTGTCTTTACGTCGTGCAACACCTCGCTTACAAAGTAGACGGGGTGCTGCATTGTTGACTTTTCCGTGGGTCTTTCGACCACCAGAATAGTACTAACAACGGTCGGTGTCGCTGCTACGTATAATAACATCTCTTCTTTGGGTTGTGGCAGGACCAACACGGGCATTTTTCGTAGGTATTGTTTAAATGCTAGGAATGCCTCTTCTACCTCTGCCGACCATTCAAAGCGATCAGTCTTATGTAACAGTTTATAAAATGGCATACCTTGTTTGCCTGACTTGGATACAAATCGACTCAGGTGCGCCATCATTCCTGCTAGCTTCTGGACCTCGTGGTGGCTGTGTGGAGACTTCATGTCGTCGATTGCCTTGATCTTGTGTGGATTTGCCTCTATACCCCGTTGGGATATGAGGTAACCGAGGAGCTTGTCCGATGATACACCGAAGGTGCATTTGGCGGGGTTGAGCATCATCCTATTTTTGCGCAAGTTGTCGAATGTTTCGGTCAAATCGGCGATCAAGTCGCTTTTTAACTTACTTTTCATAATGATATCATGTATGTATGCTTCCACATTACGGCCGATTTGTCCTTCGAGAACAATGTGAACACATTTTTGATAAGTGCAACCTACGTTTTTTAGACCAAAAGACATCTTTATATAACAATAAACACCGAAGGGAGTTACAAATGCAGTTTTCTCCTCATCGTCAATGCACATGCTGATTTGGTGATACCCCAAATAGGCATCTAGAAAACAAAGCAGCTCGCATCCTAAGGTTGAGTCTACAATTTGATCTATCCTAGGTAATGGATACTCGTCCTTCAGACATGCTTTATTCAGATCGGTGTAACCCCCGCACATCTGCCACATTCCGTTGGGCTTCTTCACCATGACCGGGTTTGCCAGCCACTCCAGAAAAGGGACTTCTCGAACGAAGCCGATTTTGAGTAGTCAGTTGGTTTCTTCATTGATGACGTCTCGTTTCTTCGGGGTATATCTTCTTTGCTTTTGCTTGACTAGTCGGACGCCAGTTCGTATGCCAAGTTTGTGCTCTATCACCTCCCTGGGGATCCCGGGCATATCAGATGGTTCCCAAGCAAACACGTCCGCATTTGCCCGGAGGAAAGCAATAAGCTCGAGTTCCTATTTGTCGCCCAGACTAGTGCCTACGTTCGTGGTCTTGGTCGGGTCTTCCTCGTCCAGGATCACTGGTTTCACGCCAGGCTCAACACACTTTGTTGCTGGTGGCGTGATCGGTGAGGCGTCGGCTGGTGACTCATCCGCCGCTTGGGATGCATTCCCTTGTCAGGGGTATTGTCCATCGAGGTCTGCTTCTCTGCGGCGTCATCATCGATCTTTTTGGACGCCGCGGGCACTTGCTTTGCTTTCGCCTTTGATCGGGCCTTGGCTACCCGGGACGTTTCAGCGAATGCAGTTTGCCCAGTAGTAGCCGGTAGGTTCTTGGTCTTTTTCTTGGCAGGTTCGGCCGCCTTGGCTGGCTCCTACTCTCCACCCTTGATCATGTCCAGGGTCTTCAAGTCGCATTGAACTGCACCCTTGCGGCCTCTGTAGACGTTGCTGGGATCTTGATCATGGAATAGGCAAAGTGGGCGACCGCCATGAATTTCTTCAGGAACAGCCTACCCAAGATGCAGTTGTAGGCCGACGTTATGTCAGCCACCTCAAAGGTGAGGAATTTTGATCGGATGTTTTTCCCCTCCACGAGGGTCACCTATAGATCGGTCCTCCCCAAAGGTAGGGCTTGGATGCTCGGTTTGACCCCATAGAAGGGCTTCTCCACTGGGGACAATGACCTCCTTGGGATACCAAGTTCATCAAAGGCATTGATGAACAACGAGTTGAGGGCGCTCCCACTTTCAATCAGGGCTCGCCCGACCTTGCGTGACCCGATCTAGGGCTTGATGCACAGTGGTAGCATTGGTCCATCGTACAACGTGTCGAGGTGGTCCCTTTGATCGAAGGCGATTGGGACGTCGGACCACCTCAACGGTTGCTTGCAGGGTTCGGTGCTTGCAATTTGCCTCTCAACCAGCTTTAGCTGGGAATTGGAGGTTTGGGTTGAGCAACCACCGAAAATAGTGGCGATCTCCAAATCTTCGGGGAGCTGTGGCTCATCGTCACAATCCATGTAGTTTGCCTGCCGAGGGTTTTGAGTGGCTTGGTCACTTTGTCCCCCTTGTTGCTGGCTCTCCTCTTCCTACTTCTGCTTCTTGTACACCGTGCTGTCCACAAAGTGATGCTTTGTCGACCGGTGAATAGGGTAGTACATCGGGAGATCTTTAGGCTTCCTCTGACATCGATATAGGGGCTTCTTGTCCAGGGCCATGATTTCCTCTTCCTCGGTCTTGCGCTTCTTGTTCTTGTGCTTGTCTTTCTTTTTGCCTTCCCCGGGCGGCTTGCTTTGTTCTGCTTTCCTTGGACTCGAGCTTGGGCGTCTGCCATCTTGGCGGTCTCCTCGAGGATCCCGTAGAGTTCGGCCACCGTCTTCGGGTTCTTCTTGGCAAGTTCCTCCGCCATCTGCTCGTCCCTACAGCCCTGATGGAAGGCTACAATCACCCGGTCATCCACCATGTCAGGGATGGTGTTACGGGTGTCGCTGAATCGGCGGATGTAGTCCCGAAGGGATTCCCCAGGCTTCTGCACTCAGCTGAGCAGATCTCCTTCATGTCCGGGGCATTTGTTGGTGCCTTGGAAGTTGGCTTCATGTCTCCCGAAGATGTGCCCGCGACTTGATACTGGCCTCGGGCAGGTTCATGAGCCACGTTCAGGCTGATCCCTGCAGGGCAGTCGGCAAGTAGTTGGCTTTGATGTAATCATCTCCCCCGGTGGCATCGATGATCATGGAATAGATCTGGATCCACTTGTGGGGTTGGTCATTCCATCATACTTCTCAATGTTGGTAGGACGGAACTTATCTGGCCACCTAACCTTGCGCAGGCCGGGGGAGTATGCGAGGCACCCCCCAATGCCTGTTCGGGCGTCACGTGGTGGTGAATCTGGATGGGACAGGTAGTAGCCTTCACGTGCTCGGTAATCTCGGTTGTAGTTGAGAGTTCCCAAGCGTCGCGATTTCTACGATTGTGTTTGAGCTGCGGCCTTATGTCACGCCCCTCCTGTCGACGATACCGAGGATGTCCGTTAACAGATCGAGAGCGGACCGGCTAGGGTTCGCCGTGCCTGTTGGACAGAGCTGGTGGTGTGGCAGTGGCAGCCTCTAGTCGTTCCTTGGCTTTGTCCGCTGCTTCTCGAGCCTTCTTGGCAATGGTGGCCATCGGGGTCCCCTCGGCCATTGCTTCCATTGTCTCCAAGAGGGTTCGGATCTGCATGTTGTCCTGTTTGACCGCCCAGAAGTCGTTGTTGAGATTCCATGGAGCCAACGAGGATGGAGTTATCAGCGTACGGGACTTAGCTGTCTGAAGGGTTGATGCGTTGCTGAAACGCGGAGGGACCGGAGGTCTGCGCGAGTTGGATGACTCGGCGGCGGCACTTCCCTCGTTCCCAGTGAGCACGTGGATGTGGTGGTCTTTGGGATGTTCTGACCCATTACTTAATCCACTGTAGTCGAGATCTAACTGTGCAGTGCGATCAGCAATATCTTCGGGAGTCAGATCCGCGAAGGTGGCGAAAACTTCCCTACCGGCGCATGTGAGATCGGGATCATGGATCCCTGTCAGCTTGAGCTCATAATCACCTTGGTGCTCAAACACGAGATCCCCAAATCGGATCTCCCGTGCAGGCACTAGATGGCTTGGAGCATAGAGATCGGAAGCGGAGGCAGAACTCCCGATGACTTCCAATTTGATGGAACTGGGCATGTAGGGCATCGATGAACTCGACGCGTCGACGAACCAGACTCCATTGACGATCGGCATGATCTTTCTTCATGCAAGGCCCCCTACCTGGCGCGCCTCTGTCGAGGTTGCACTCGGCAGATATTTGTCTGGCAGGCACCCCGCTTCTTGCAAAGATCGATCACAGTAGATGAACAAAGAGACTCGGGATTTTATACTGGTTTGGGCCCTCGAGATCAAGTAATAACCCTACGTCCAGTTGCTTGCTTGTATTATCTCGGCGAGTACAGATTACAATGGCGTAACAAATACTCTCGGGTGGATTGGCTATGATTGGGAATACCCTCGACGTGCAGGACCCTCCACTTTTTATATCCAGGGAGACGTGCCTTACAAGACAAAACAGACCTAAACCTAGTAACTCTAACTATCATCGGGCCTTTCTTCTGCAATCCAGCAGTCGTGTCTTGTTCGGAGTCTTCTTCACTCGGAGTCGGTAGTCAGCAATCCTCGTGATCGGGCAATTGGGTATGATGGCCTCAACACTTTAAATGAAGCGCTTTGCAGGAGGCAACCCGATCTTTTTGTTTATTATCTATATAAGATGACGGTCTATATTGTGATCTTTAATCGGATCATCAAGTAGCATTGTACCATTGCTCTAATAAATGCCACAACTTTATGTTATATGATCTAAATGTTATTGAGAGAGCACTTTGTTATTTGATCTTGGAAAACTTGTAGACCCTTTTGTGTGCCTATTCCTAGTAGTGTTAGAGTCTTTTTTCTTTTGAGTCTTTTTAGAGAGAAATATGAAGTATGACACCACCCTTAGACTCTAAACTTGTGGCTAGTTGACTTAGGCTAACTTTTGTTTTGTTTTTAGACCACCATATGACCTCATGTCATTTTTTTCATTCACCTCATGTTTGTTTCATGCCATGTTGTTCTCACCCTTGCATTGCATTGCATGTTTTGTTTTGATCTAACCTTTTGTTGAACCCACTTAAGCCTTCCTATCACCCTCGCCAAAAAACGGAGCCAACAAGGGTAGGATTGACTTGTGTTGATTTGCTAGCCGTCACCATTCATATTAGCCAAGTCTATCTCTATTCCTAGTCCTAACTAAAAACTTTGACTAGCCTCCCTACGAGATCCTAAACCCTTAGGAAAACCTCCTCATACCTATAGCCATCCTAAAATCATAGGTTTTGTTTTCCACCCAACGAAACACCCTTTGTTTTTTCTTTTTGTTTTTAACCACCTTAGGTAGATTTTCTAAACTTGACTTCTCTCTTCAAAATTCTTGTTTTAAGCCAAAAATATAAGATACCCATGACCCTTCCCATAAATCTTGTTAGCTAGGATGTTCGGTTCTTTTCGATGAATGATTTTCTTGTCGACAATGCTTCACTTCTTATGAAGTGGCTGCCGAGCTTTGCCGCTATAAGCAATAACTTTTTCAATAAACCAATTGCGGAACAACATTGAAAGACCTCTCAAATCTTGCTAACCCTTGTTTTTGCTAACTCTATGCATTTGCATTTTGCATCAACTCCATCGTCTCGTCATGCATTTGCTAGTTTGGCTCTATCACGAAACTTTATGATGAATGCTTTCATATCTATGTCAATGCTTCGTCGGGCATTTTCCCTTTACGGTCTTGTGTAAACATGATGTTTAGACTTGATCGTGGACCATCATCATTTAGTTTTATAAGCCTTGTTAGCATTTACACTGCATTGGTTGGCTTATAAGCTTTGTAATGCGCTTTATTTTTCTTGCACTATAAGGAATTATTGACCTTGGGATAGACATGGTGTTTTGACCTTGGTTAACAAATCTTTATGAATATGGAGAAATTCGGCAATCTAGTTGTAAACATGGTGTTTAGAACTAGATGTAAACATTGTCTTTGCTCATATGCTTTCCTCTCATTTGCATACTCACTTTGCACACACGCACACCCATTAGGGTTTATTTTTCTCTTTTACTAGGTTAATTATGCCACAAGTTAAGGTCTTAGGGATGTCATTGGTTGTTGGTGTTTACATATACTCAAGACCGTTGCCCCGGGGGTAGTTTGTGTGTCTCAATTGTTTTGCAGGCATGATGAAGAATCCCATGAATTCATGATCAAAGTTTCAACCAAGATCGTTAGCATCTCTGAAGATTGAAAGGGACGCTAATATTTTCATCAAAAATCTGCACATGTTCAGAGATATACAAGGAACAAAAAGTTAATATTCAGAGTCTCCATCAAATTCTCATTCCAATGCATCCAAGATCAATGAATTTGAAGACCCATACAAGGAGATACGACAAAAACATTTGGCATTGCGCGTTCTGAAATAAGCTCGGGACAGATTGCGGTGCTGGAATAAAATAAGCATAACTCTTTTATTTGGAATCCGTTTTGGGCAAATGATGACTCATTGGAAAGGGAAATTTGTGCACTTTGCAATGGAGCAATGATTCAGTACATGTTATGTTCTGGAAGTCAAGAAAAAATTCGTGGAAGATGAGGCAGCAATGGAAGACAACAAGCAAGGAGGTGATAACGATACGAGGAATGATTGGGACCAAGGTTTAGTGACAATGGGAAGGAGGTGAAGGAAAATTAAGGCAACAAAGGTGAACAAGCATAAAGATAATCTCCAAATACATGGCTAGAAGGACTTTAAGAATCACATGACGGTTCACCATCTTTTTTCACGCTTAGCAACATGCTAAGCATGGGGAAGGACTTGTTGGACGAAAAGGAAGAGGACATATGGAGTACAATGATCATGTTCACCACAAGCTTTTCATGACAAGATGCTCACTCTTTTTCCATGCTAAGCACAATGTTTAAGCATGGGAGAAGCCGCGCAATGCTTCATTTCTCTTGTTAACAACATGGCTACTAGGAGAACAACCTAGTTTTGTTTTTGTTTTAAATAAATAATGATCACCATCACTTTGTGCTCATCACGATGATATATTTTGAATGCTTTTGCTTATGGAAAAGTGATGAAAGTTGCCGCTTTGTTCTACCTACACCGTGTTGTATATGACTTGACCATTTGCTCTCTATAAAATGATCTTAAATTGACTAAATACCAGCTCTTTTATTTGTGGAGGTTAAATGACTAAATTCTAGACCCACATACATATCGTTGCTCTTTTATTTAAGTTTACCGATGATCTTATACCTTGTATTGTTTTATTTAAAACTTGATTCTTATGCTATCTACATTCGTGAATCTCTTGCAAAGTTCTACCTACCAAAGTCTTTACTTATACATGATCTTTCATGATGAAATCTTTAGAATTGCAAACTTATATTTTGATGAGTTAGATTAAGATTGATTTCTATGGTTCGAGTCTAAGAAGTTGGCCATTCAATTTTTGTGTACCTTCTTTTTGCTGGCCTTTCTATCCATGCATCGTGAGTTTCTACACTGGAAACTTCTTCACAAACTTCACTGGATATCCACCCTAAACCCAAAATATCTTTTTGTCATTATCTCCTTGACCACAACCTACAATTGAGTATGGATCATTATCACGAGGAACAGAAGAATCAAGAGCCTAATTCGGAGAACATTAATTTGGGAGGCATCGAAGAGTACATGGAGGAATTGAAGATTTGGAAAGTTATCCAAGAGATCAACCTCAGAGATACTTGCGTAGCCCAGGACAGCATGATATTTTGGTGCAGATTCAGAGATCTAAATGGCCTCTAATGACAAAATGTTGAATACCAAAGTTGTAGCCATCGTCAAGATCTTTGGCTAGGACATATGGAAAGAATAATTTGGAATATGGAGCTAGGAGAAGTCCGGAATCAAACAGATTAACTTTCGGCGCTCTTTTCGGGATCTTGACTTCATTTCCAAGGACATTTATGAATACCAAAGTTGGAGATAATTTTGTGCTACATAATTTAGATTCTGAGTTTGCCCTAATTGGAGTCCGGACAAGGGAGATATGACGTCAGGAAGGCAGAGCTGCTAATTAGGAAAATCTGGGTGAGTCAAATCTTATGGAAACCATGTTTGCTTAATTCCCAAACAAGAATCTCGTGGAAGGGAAGGTGGAGCATGCCCCAAGGGAGACGAGGGTCGCTGCAAGCCTTCAAAGGTACCTAGGGCATGGCCTAGGCCAACCCTAGCCGCCATGGCCTCCCTACGCGGTTATGCCAAGGTGGAGCTCAGGAGCCAAACCCCAAGATTCATCGGGGTATGTACACACATGATGGTGATAAAAATCTAATCTCTATTCTAGTTGTCTCAACCTTGGTCTACTTCATTGGATGCTTTATATTCATATGTGCAGCTGCCGTATATTCTTAGTAAGATTAGATCTAATCGTGGTGATTAGTCCATATCTTGTGGATACATTGAAGTAGCGCGTTCTAGCTAGTCTGTCGATTACCCCGGTGTGGTGATAGCATGTCGGAGGGAAAAGTTCTAGCGACGACGTGATGTTGAGTTGGATCAATGGAGAGTATGATGGGAGTTGTTGCAGCCACTATAAGAGGAAGCTCGTCGAGCGCTTGCTAGTTGTTTGGGGTAAAGCTTTGGGAAACCTTAGGCGTTAGCACGCACCTCGCGGCGGCGACCATTGGAAAGTAGGCGCTTGTGAGCCGCCTTTCGGAGAGAAGACTCGGGTACCTTTGGTAGAGATGCAATCTATGGTTTTGATCACCTTTTGACTAAGAGCTGTACCTAGGGATGATTAGGCCCTTCATTAACCTTTGTTATGTTATGTTTGCCTACGCTTCCGGATGAGATCAACCCTACACTTAACTCATATCTATTTGGTTTACCTTCATATGAAATCTATGCCTAATGTTGGGATTAGATCCGTTAGCTAGATAGAAAACCCTAGGTAGTTCATTGTCGATCCACGAATTGATAAACCTTGGGGGAATACTCAAAGGGAAGAGCTATAATGATCCGGATGCTTCTGGTTAACAATTGGTGCATCTAAGTACCGTCAACAAATTGTGAGAAAAAAGGCAAGTGGGTAGTAGAAATGCCGAAGGTAACTTGGGCTCATAATACATCCACATCAAGAGCAACACAGTTCACACCTTTCAAACTGTTGTATGGTGAAGAAGTAGTGTGTCCGGAGGAAATCTTGCATAAAGGGCTTCGCACCTAGCAAGAGGTACCAAAAGATAGTGAAGTTATTGACAAAGATCTTATTGAGATATACAGGCTACATGCAGCCAAAAACATTTCCAAGTATCAGGCAGTGACCAAAAAATGGTGTGACAAGAAAATAGTCAGGAAAGACATCACCATCGGTGATTGGGTGCAGAGGAAAAATCCAAGTGCACCTTCGGGAAAGTTACAAAGTAAATGGGAAGGCCCATTTTTGGTTATCAGGAGCAACATGCCGGGATCTTTTCGCCTGGGCGATGAAGAAGGCAATGAGCTACCGCATTCATGGAATGCGGACAGCCTGCGAAGGTATTACTTGTGAAAAATGTGTAAAAATTGGCTTCGTAATCTATAAATGGAATCAGTAAGTAGAGTAGATTTTCTCCTTTTTCAAAAGCCCATGCTCTTTTCCTCACAGGAGAACCCTTACCAAGGGGTGAGGTTTTAAATGAGGCGGTGCTAATTGTAACTCGTGTGAAATATATGATGAACTATTCCATCGAAAGTGATTGGCTTCAGTCAAATCGCCTGTATTCGATAACTCGAGTAGAACTGAATTGACCCCACATAAAGCAAGGCCAATTCACATCTAAAAATGCTTACTGTTGACGCTCGTTATTGGTATACTTTTAGTGCTATTTAGGTGGTAGTTTTGGACTAATTCATATACTAACCAGCCACTTGGCACGTGAAATAACCCCATTTTCGCATATGCATGTATTTTTGCGGGATTTTGGTTTACGCAGGTATTTGAGCTATAAATGTGTGCTTTTGGATGAAAACCAAGATCGTGTGTAACATGGAGGAATATGAAGGCAAAGGACCTAACATGACTTGGATTTCATTCATTCTCATCCATGGTGAATCAACCTCCAAGAATGAGCAAGGGCAAAAACTTGAAGATAAGGTCGGATGATTTCAGGATCAAGGTGAATCAGGCAGACATTTGGAAAGTTACCAAGACCCAATCTTATCCCGAAGCAACCGATGTCCAATACCCACATGCATTGGCACTTGAAGTCCTGGAGGATCAAGAAGCTTGCACGCAAAAGATGGGGCCGAGCTGAGCTAAAAAGGACCTAGGCCGGCCGGCCCAGGAGGGCCCGTGCCGGCTGGCCCAGGCCTTTTCTACGCCACCTTGACCTCCCCTTCGAGCTAGGTTTTTCTTGGACTGTTTATAGCCCTAATTCCCAAAGGCACGCGTATCAATCCATAAAACTCAGCAAAACCTAGGGCTTACACCAAAGGGAGACGACGGCCGCCGCAAGTCCTCGAAGTTGTCTAGGGGATGGCTTAGGCCAACCCTAGCCACCATGGCCTCCCTGCATGGTTGTGCCATGGCGGAGTTCGTAAGCTAGTTGGAGTCATCAATGGTATGTACTCGGTGGTGATGATCCAAATACATCTATTATATGAGTAATGTTCTTCATGTCGTCCAATCTCTTAGCGACTCAATAACTCCTTCTATGCTTTCTACCTATCATGAATATTATTGTTTCTTAATCTAATGCTAGGTTAGACTATATAGCATGCTTTATGTGATCATGGTGATTAGATCTAGTATGTCGACCCTTCATGATATCTAGACACATTCACTTGTGGACGTGCCCTTGTAACTAACCACGCCGATAGGGAGCATCGTGACAGGGTGTGATCCCGTGTAAGGTGGCGTTCTCGGGAGGTTGACCGGAGGTAAGAGTTTAAAGATGGCTTTAGATGAGATGTATGATGCACTTACTCTTATTTGCTAGAACTACAACTAGAAGACAATAGGCCTGTTTATCCTTTGGTTGCTCTTTACCTTTGCCTATGCTATGGATGTGATCAACCTATACACACAACTCATATCTCATAGGTTTCACCCTCTATATGCAATCAATGCTTCATGTTAGGATAGATCCGCTAGATTAGATGGGGAACCCTAGTAAGTTCATTGTTGATCCACGGATTGATAACCTTGGATGGAATACTACAAGGGAAAAGCTATGATGATCCGTGCGATTGCGGTTCACAATTGGCGCGTCTATGGACCGTCAACACTTGCTCCAAGGAGTAAAAGGGGCTTCATACAGCTCAAACATACTCGCTTTCATCATAGATGAAAAACAAATGCTTACTCTAAGGAGTAAAAGGGGCTTCGCATAGCTCAAGTTAAATAATTTGTTTATGTATTATGAAAACAAAAAGCTTACTCCAGAAAAGGGCTTCGCATTGCCCAAAGCTTATTCTGTTACTTCAAAGCAAAAATAAAGATTCATCCTCAATGGACCCCGAAAGGCCTTGAACAAATCAAGGTATTAGCTTCGCAACAGATAATAACAAAATAGCTTCGAGCAAACTTCAAGCTCACCAAACAGATCATATGGGCAAACAAAAACATCTATGAGCAAAGGCAAACTCACTTCGGGGGGAGGAGGCATTTGTCTCAAAAATGAAGACAAATCGAGTTTACCTTTCCACATACAAGAACATTTACATGCACAAATGGCTTTGCATGAACTCATAAACGCTTAAGATTACGCATGAATAAATACAAACCCGCTTCAGGGGGAGGAGGCGTTTCTTTCAAAACCAAAGGCAAAACCGAGTTCGTATTCATTCATACACATACGATCAAGTGTAACCACAACGCATGTTTAAGACAATTCCAAAGATTATTTACAAACGGATGTCAGAATATTTCAAAGACATATCCGTCAAACTCCTGGCCAGAAGAGTTGAACCAAGGAGCATTATAAACACAAGCAAAATCTTCAACACCAGAGCTAAGCTCTAACGGCTCCATCTTAGGCGTAAGCAAAGGAATAGTTTCGGCATTCCTTCGTGCAGCAAGTTCAACACGCTCGGAGCCTTGGGCAATAAACGAGGTGAAGAAGCTTAAAATATCAAATTCGTTACGATGATAAAATTCATAGCAAAACTCCCAAAAATCACCAAGTGAAGCATTAGGATGAAGGCGCTGATATTCCTTCCAGGTGAAGCCGGAAACGCAAATCGGACCATCAACCATGGTCAAGGGATTAAGTTCAAGGACATCACCATCTTGAATATACACAAATTTACAAGTTCAAAAGATGTGTTCACTTAACAACCTCTAATTCTAAGTTACAATCTAAATGTCCTTAGACCTGTGCATTGGCACCAGATATGCCTTGGCTACTTTGTCCACCTGACGAAGAAGCACCAGCAACCATCGCCGTAGTAGCCTTGGCAGCAGCCTCCTTCGCAACGGCTTCGGCTTCAGCGCGCACCTGTTTCTGCAACTCTTTCGCCTGTGAGAACATAAGCTATAAAACAATAAAAAACATGAAATAGAGAACAAAAGATGTGAAAGACAACAAAGACAAGAATCGAGTACCTTAGCCAGTCGATGTAAGGCAACGTTTCAAGCCGCCTCACGCCCACTTGCAACCCAGAAATGCTTGTAGAACAGTGCTTTCGCAATCATAATGTCCTGAGAAAATACAGCCTTGTCGCTAGGGTCCTTGGCTTCAGGAAATTTGTAATCCTTTGTGAGCAAATCCTTGTAATGCTCACAACCACGGTCAGCAAGAACCTTGAAAAGGTTACACGAACAAACCAAAGCTGCATAATCACCTATGGACCGAAGCACATCAGGATGAGAAGCAAACTCAGAATCAATCCAATAGAACAGCTTCTCAAGGCTATATTCCTTATCAGGAAAAGCAAGGGGCACAACTCCGAATTGCTGCAAGGTGCTGACGGTCCTTATAACGAAAATCCGACCGTCAATAGCCTCAGAAAACAAATGAAGATCAAGCATGACTTAGACATTTGTATTCAAATAATGTTGTAGCACGCATATATAGAATATATTTGAGTACAGGGACCCTGTCACAAAAGATGGAAGAAAACGGGCAAGGGCCCAGGTCGGGCGACCTGGCCTGAACCCCGTTCGAGCCAGTTTTCCATGCAGGTCAAGAAGCACACCAAGGGATGACCAAGGCCACTGGATCAAGGTTAGTTGAAGTCAAGGATGAGGGATGAGCCACGTGTCACTCCCGTTGATTGAAGGGCCCACCTCAACTCAAATGCGCCCAAAACAAGTGTACCCACCTGGAACCGTCATAAGGGCCCACCTTGTAGTCAACCAAAGGAGGATGGGGCCGAAAGGACGTGGAGCCAGGTCGGCCGACCTGGTCCTGCGGCCGTTTCGCTTCCCCCTTGACCAGTACCTGTCAACCGCCATCAGGAGCAACATCTGGGTTGTGCAAAGCTCAAGGCAGTGTATCCAAGGGTCGGTCGACGCGTCCACTTCGGCCGACCTGGGCCCACAGCCAAACGGCCTCAACTGCCTCTTGCCGGCTCTTCACCGCCTACAGAAGCTATAAATATCTGCAAGGGGCGCCGTACTCAAGACACACCAGAAGAGGAGCTCTCCTTTGCTACAAGCTTAGTCATAGTCTTAGTAGTGATAGTCTAGTAGTTGAGCTTCTGAAGGGCTTCCAGAGGAGCCTTGGTAAAGTTCTAGAGTTCATCTTTTGTATCTCTTTACTTACTTATAATACTCAGAGCTTAATGGAAGTATCTTCATACTTATTTTTTATGCCTCAACTTTACTCTATTTACTTAGTATGTAATTCTTATGTCTTGCACCTTATTCAAGTTGACATATGCTATGACATTGGCTCAATATGCCTTATAGTTGCTCTATTTATTAAAGTGATAGATAGAGTTTTATTTCATACTACAAACATGGTGTTTGGATTATGGGATACTGTTGAGGGTATCGCTACCCCACGGAGTAGTAGAGGTAGGCGGCAGGTGGTGACAGCCCTGTCTGTCATTTGTAATCCTCCACATTCAGGAGATGATATTAGGCCTTTATAATAAGACGTCCTCCTGTCGTCCCTTGATGAGGGAACCATTGGACACCTCGATATGTCCTCTATCATATGTCTCTTGTATGAGTTTGTATAGGATAATGTTTTATATCCAAGTTCCATTTGTATGATGCTAATAAACCCTTCTTGATCTAACTAAGACTACCTTAATGATGAGCAATGAACTTCTGTGTGTCACATTACCCCTACACTTCCATATTATTTATCCCTGCCTAGACTATGGTAGATTAATGATGTTGTAAATAAATACATTGGATGGCACCTCTCTTTAACTAAACGCTTTCCCTGCGGATAAACAAATAACGATACTCTGGAATACTCCCGGGTGAAATGCTACAACGTACTTCTGTGTGCTTGCAGAATCTCTGTAACGTTTAGATTTATAATAAGGCATCTCTAGTGCCATCACTAATCTAGTGGTGACGCTAAGAAATGCCAACACAAGGCATCCTTGTATAGTTAGTATAACTTAAGTCCTCACTCCCAAGCAACATTGAGAGCATCGTTACGTTCCTTGCGGAGGCAAACAAGTTCACGCTCAACACGCCCGTTACGCGACTGATGCTGCTCGGCTTCGCGAGTTAATTTTTCCTTCACCCCATTAATGGTATCAACTTCGCTCTTTAATACGGAGACAACACTTAAGTCTTCAGCCACTTGCTTCCAAAGGTTCTCAAGGACAGTGTCCTTGTCTGCCATTTGAGCTTCCAAGGCGACAACTTTATCCTTTGACTTCTTAATTTCGCCAGCAGCGTCCTCGATAACTCAGTCGCGATCAGCTAGTTGGGCCTCTAAAGATGTAACTTTGTTTCTAAAGGCTTCGATTTCGCTAGCACGGGACTGCTGATCTCGACGATACTGTGCTTTCTCCTCCTCCAATTCCTGTTTAATCCGGTCGATATCAGCCTGGATAGTCAGGAGTTCTGCCTTCTCCTTTCGAAGCTTAATTAATTTTTCGCGTTCCGAATGAACGAGGTCAAGACGAGGAGGAAGGCGATCGATCAACGCTTTCATAGCAATAGTAGCCTACAAATCAAAATAGTAATAAGCGAAGGCGAAAGGTCAAGTATCCCAAAAAAATAAAAGTAAAAACAAACCTTGAGACTTGAAGACATCACGCTGCATTCGAGGGCGTCGATATTATTTCCTTTAACG
>CM014277.1:36278089-36336316 GCA_004135705.1 Alloteropsis semialata
CCCCACTTGAGCCTTAAGCTGACTGGCTTCGGAAATAAGAGAGTTCTTTAGGTCAACAGCAACCAAAAGCTCTCCTTTGTACTTTTCAGCATCCGATGTCGCCTTCTCTTTATCAGCTTCGAGGCATTTGATTTGGTTCTTCAGATCATGCTCCAAAGTGGCAGCATCAATTACCTTGCCCCGAAGCCCTTCGATTGTTTGAGCATTGTGTGTACGCGCAGATTCCAGCGAAGCTACCTGACGCTTGAGCGAAGCAATTTCTGACGAGGTAGACTCACGCTCAAGCCGAAGCTGCTCTTTCTCATCATCCAAGGATTTCTTAAGCAGCAGAAAGCCGTCACGCTCCTTCCTTAGAGCCTCAAGCTCCGCCCGCTCGTTCTCGACATCGTTGAGACGAAGCGGAAGGCGAGCGAAAAGCTCCTGCATGGACATTATAGACTAAAACAAGAAAAGCATAAGTATCAAAAAACCGAACAAACTCAAAAACGAAGGAAAAGGAACAGACCTGGATGCCACCACTAAGGCTGGAAATGGAAAGCGTGTCCAAATCCAAGGATTTGACACGAGTTTCAAGCTCTGAAAGAGCGAAAAAAATGTTTAGACAAAAAAAGCTAAAACCAATCAGTTGTGGGTGAGCAGTTAAAATTACCAACCATTTGGGATGATAACCGGAATATCATTGGGAGCATGAAAGCCGCTCTGACGAAGCCGATCTGCAAGGGGGCCATATCCGGCATAACTTGTTTCTAAAGCAAAACAATCAACAAATCAAAAGAGATCACTTCAGCTAAAAACGCAAATATAACTGCTTCGCGAAACATACCTCTTGATTCAGGAGCTGATCTCTCAGAAGCTGATCTCCCAGGAGCTGGTTCAATATCCTTGGCAGGGGCAGATCGCTCGGCGATAGCCGAAGAAACCAACTCAACTGGCTCAGTCGTGCATGGAGCCGAATCAACTGGGCCTTGCAGAGTCTCAAGAGTAAGAGCCATCCGAACAGGCTCTCCAATGTCAGTAGAAGCCAACTGCATGGGCTCACTGCTATCCGCAACTGTCCGCGGCGGCTCTTCAACATTAGCCGAAGCCGGCTCTACATGCTCCTCCATCTGAAGAGACTTGGCCGCAGCACCAGCCAATAAATCCAAGGATGATGGCTGGAGAGGGACAGACGACACCTCAGCTTCGCCAAGTGTAAAATCCTTTGTCTCGTCTTCCCTCAAAAGACGGCTGTAACTTACTTCATCCTCGTCGTCGATGCAGTCAAGCACACGCTCACAACGAAGGGGCTGAACAGCAGTTTTAACTGCAATAAGATGACAAAAACAAATAAGCAAACTGAAGCTAAAGAATAAAAAGACAAGTTGCAAAAGAAACAAACCTCCAGAAGACGGCAAATCAATTGCAGCGGAAGCTGCAGGAACAACTTGCCTAGGGGCGACGGAAGGAGGCGCTTCTACAACCGAAGCAGTGGGACGAGGAGGCGCGCTGGCAAGCGAACTGATGGGAAGAGCTTTTCCAAGCTTTTGACGCTTGGAGGACTCCAAGGCAGAAGTACGCTTGGAAGTTTCCAAAGGAGAGGCAGCTCGCTTTTTGACGGCAGTTACCCTCGGGCGGCCCGAAGGGGCTCCGGCTTCGTCTCCGCCCTCATCCGACTGACCGCTTCCACGGCCCCCACCACGACCTTTCCTTCCGCGGCCACGACTCGGCTTCGGGATCGGTTGCAGGCTGGGATGATCCTGATCCACGAACTTTTTCGATGGCTTGGATGGGGCCGAACACTGCGGATAGCTTACACCCATCTCATCGAACACCCTGTTAAGCCGAACCCCATCCACCAAGGTCAAGCAACTCTCATGTTCTTTGGTGGTGTACTTCCCACAAATAATTTCAGCCATTAACTCAATGGACTGAACGAAGGCAAAATCAGACATATTCTCTGGCTTTTTTACCCCAAACTTGGGAAAGCAAACATTAGGAATACCTCTGTACAGCCTAGTCACAACAGCAAACGGCTTCCACGAAGCAGATAAAATGTTAACTCCAACAGCAAGCCCTTCCTCAATCAAGTCCCGGCTGCTCGAGACCCGACTGGCTCTGAAAAAAGCACTTTCACAGCGATCAAAGCCGGGGGCATTCCTGTCGAAGGAAGGGCAAGCCACAAAATTACAAGCACCAATAGAACTACGCAGAGGAAAAGCCATCAGCTTCGTTCCATCACCCAGCACATTTTCAAGCGCAGGCACCTTGACATAAAGCCAATAGTTCTTCCAGCTCTTGTCCCATGTGTTTCTCTGACAAAAAGTAAGCTCCACTTTTTGTTTGTCAGTCTGCCTCCACCGCGCGCAAAAGCTAACACTGCCATAATCTGGTTCATAGTCAAAACCGTCAACCTTGACGCTTTTTGTCTGCCGATGCCCCTCAAAGTAACGGACGAAGAAGTCTACATTAACATCTGAAGCGTTGGTCTTGACGGCCCAGAAGAAGCGAAGCAAGTGAGTAATAGCATTGGGGTAAGATGATGAAGCTGTAAGCCATACTTCCCCAGAATATCAGCAATAATATTATCCACGGGCATCCGAAGCCCGGCAGTGAAGAACTCTTTGAATACAACAGCTTTGTCTGCCTCAGGTGTCGGGGTAGTCTCTGTGCCAGGGGCTCGTCCTTGACCGGCTCCAAAGTACCCTTTTTCCTCATAGAAGCGAATCAATGAGGGGGTAACGCGAGACTCACCAAAGACAGTGGTCTTTGGCTTTTTCCTGTAATCCACAAGATCTGAGGCATCAGCTTCCACGCCCTCAAGGGCGTCCTCGGCTGTAGATCCAGCATCCTCTGTGTCATCACCTGCATCTTCTTCGGCAAGTCCCTTGCCTCGGTCATCAATAATCATAGCAGCTCGGCTTCAGGGTTCATGACCACGTTGCCCTCAATCTCCTGGGCAAACTGCGCAGCTTCGGCAGCATCCATATCCACGCCGTCTGAGTTGTCTTCGTCAGAGACGTAGCCAATCAGACGAGCGGTTTGCTTCGTACGAGCCGCTACAACAAACAAGAAAAAACAATAAGCAAACAAAGGAGCAAAAGACAAAAGGAAAGAACGAAGGAAATAGTAGAGCACAAAAAGCAAAACTTACTCGTGTCGAGAGAAGAAAGCCAAAGCTTGAAATCAAGAGCTTCCAAAAGCCAAAGAAAGCGTCAAGCTCAAGCCAAGCAAAATTGATCTCCCCCCTTCGGTCCTATTTATAGGCCAGTAAATTCTGACCGTTAAAACCTCGAAAAACGAACCGCCGTTTCAAAATCGGCCAAACCGAAGCAAAAATTACAATAACGGTTAAAATAATTCAACAAGTTTCCAATAAACGAAGCCAAATAACATGACACGACAGACAAACGAAGCAAAAATAGATCAAACACACTAAGGGGCTTTCTCCAACAAGGAGGAGGCGTTTCTCAGGCTGGCAAGCAATCCTAGTTTCGTGGAACTCGGCCTGTTGAAGAAAGCCCTCGTCCTCGAGGGGCTACTGTTGGGGATTTGGCCCGCCGACAAACGCCTTCTACTTGTTTTGCTTCATCTCACGCGTAAGGGCAGCAATGAGCGAAGGAAATAGAGCCAATTTAGCTTCATCTTGCTCTACAGATCTTTAATTCAGCTTCGGTCGACATGTTTCTCTGCATAGAAAGGCCAATCGGCTTCGGCGAGCATATCTTGCTATTTGCGAAAGCCAATCGGCTTCGCTTGTCAAGTCATGCTGTTTACGAAAGGCCAATCGGCTTCGGCGAGCATATCTTGCTATTTGCGAAAGCCAATCGGCTTCGCTTGTCAAGTCATGCTGTTTACGAAAGCTAATCGGCTTCGGTAACACATCTTGCTATATGCGGAAGCCAATCGGCTTCGGTGAACGTGCAGCAGGAAGCCAATGTGACGTTATCGGAATCAAGTTAGAAGCCAATTCGGTGAAATATTGATACTGTTGAATGTCAAAAGCTATGAATATGTTAATGGCAAGCTTCGGTTCACTTTAAACTGCAGGTTCTTGCAGGAGCCATCGGCTTCCTGGACGCTGGGAAGTGGCTTAGAGTCACTGCGACTCAGAAGAAGCCAATTCCAGGAACTACAAAGCCTTTGGAGGCGGGCGAAGTAGATGTGGACCGAGTCCAAGGAGACCAAGTCCAAGCCAAGTCAAACACGGAATCACAAGTCTACGCATTCACATTGGGAGGAGTAAATGTACCAAAATGTCCATAGGCTATTTGTATTGTATAGTCTAGAAGATGATGCCTGTTCTCAGGGGTACAATGGGGATGTAAAGACCCCTGGTCTCCCTATAAAAGGGGACCCCTCCCCTCCATGTAAAGGTTGTTGATTCCAGGATACTGTAGACAAGTAATTCATTGTTGCTTGTTTTAGTGATCCCGTTTCAGCTGTTGCTCGGGTTCATTGGCTTCGGCTACTAACCCAACAACGAGATGGCCTGGAAAGAGGCCAGGCCGGTCGGCCTTGGCCTCTCTGCGCTGGCCAGCCTGGGCTTCCCTGGCGGCGCCTCAACCTCCCCTTCGACCTAGGGCTTCCTCAGGGTATAAATAGCACCTATGCCCTCTACCATGCAAAAGATCACTCATCATTCGACGTTGAGGAGCAGAGGAGCTAGAGGGACACGTTTCAGAGAGCTGAGGGTTGTGCTAGTTGTCTGCGGTTTTCCCTAGCCGATGTGGGAACCCTACGAGGAAGACCACGTCAGGGTTCTGGGATCATCAAGGTAGGATCCCGGTAGAGGTGGGCCTACATGTATTCAAGGGTATTCAACTGAATACCAATTATTTTTGCCAAAACTTTTTATATATGTACTATATATCATATACTTGTATTCAAGAAAGCAAAAATGAGATGAATAATGAGCTGGTGAAGCAATTTCAGCCCAAAATCTCCTCCGATCCCAGCCCCTTCTCTCCCTCCGTTCATAGCTTAGTGGCCCAATAACTCATCCAGGCCATTAGTCTCTATCCCTCCGTCGACCTTATTGTTCAGCAAGCATGAAGCATACAGATGCATGGAGCCTGAGCATCATCTCGAACCATCTCATTTTGTTTTTCCCGCTTGATTTGCAGCTGAGGAAGCATCGAATGTCAAATTCCGTGTTATGAACATTATAGGCTATCAAAAAAAATTCACCGTCCCGTAAAAAATCCTTATAGGAACTAAGCTAGCTTAGTTGATTAGGTTTCTTGTATGGGTTCGAGTCTCTGACTCGGACTTCTTCTAAGATTTAAAAGGCACTATTATTTCAGTCGTAGATGACGTGTCCGTGATTGCGAGACTTCTGTGATGATTTTGTAAATCTCAAGATTGGAGCAACCGACCTCTCGAATGTGCTCATTGGGGTAGGGTTTGCGTGAGTGTATTTATAGAGTGAGAGTACGTGCATGTTTGAGCGTTTGCGCGCATATAATGGTCTTTCAAAAAAATCTCTAAAACTTTTGAATACCCATACTTCAAAACCTAGGCCCGCCACTGGATCCCAGTGGTGATCATGTGATGTACTACCATTCATGGTGAAGTTATTTGTGTTTCAAAATCTTTAGTGATCAATTGCCTCTTTCTATGATTTCTTTCTCTCTTGGTTTTGCTTCTTCTCCAATCTATTCTTGAGATAGATTGCTTGGGATGTTCTTGTAGCCATGGTGGCTAGGGGTTCATACCGGATCTACCACTTCAACACATTCATTTATGAACGTGCCCTTAAGTTACCCACGCCGATAGGGAGCATCGTGACAGGGTGTGATCTCGTGTAAGGTGGGGCTTTCGGGAGTTTGACCGGAGGTCGTGATTTAAAGATGCTTTTTATTGAGATTCACAACTATCTTACTTTAATCTATTTGGCTCGGAGCTACAACATATGCATGATCTAGGCGATCTAGATTGGTTATCTTTAACTCTCTCTTGCTACCTCTGGTGTTTGGTGTTTAGTAGGTTATATTCGTTTTGCAACCCTCTTCAAGTTAAAGGATTTCTATGCTAGTTAGATTGTTTCTTATGTCTTTAGTTCTACAGAATTGATAAACCTTGAGGGAATACTCTGAGGGAGACTGATTCGTGCGCTTGCGGTTCACGATTGACGCGTATATGGGCCGTCAACAACTACCAAAAGATTCATGCTTGTCTCAATGATTGTGTGCTATTCCGAGAAGAAGAGTACGAGAACCTGGACTCATGTCCAACATGTGGGGAGAGTAGGTGGAAAAATACAAATTCAGAGGGCCTTGGGGATCGTGTTGATGATACTGGTGCAGTAAAGAAGAAGTGCTTTCCTCGAAAAATTCTAAGGTATTTTCCACTGATTCCTCGACTGCAAAGATTATACATGAACGAGACCACATCATCGTATATGCATTGGCACAAGGAGGAATTGGTTGAAGATGGGAGAATGCGTCACCCAGCTAACTCAGAGGCATGGAAGCACGTGGATGAGAATTATAAGGATACATTTGCATTGGATCCATGTAATGTCAGGCTGGGACTTGCATCTAATGGCTTCAAGCCATTTGGGATGTTGAATGTGACTTACACTGCATGGCTAGTGATCCTAATTCCTTCTAACCTGCCTCCTTGATTGTGCTTGAAATAATCGTATTGGATGATGTCGATGCTATTTTTTGGGCCTAATCACCAGGAATTAACATTGACGTATATTTGTAGCCTCTGATCGATGAGCTTAAAGAGCTATGGGAGAATGGAGTTGATACTTGGGATGCAAAGTTGAAGAAACATTTTACTCTACGTGCAATGCTACTTTGGACAATTAATGATTTTCCTGCATATGAGATGTTGCCTGGTTGGATCACAAAAGGGAGGTTTGCTTGTCCTTATTGTCATAAGGATACTAATTAATTGTGGTTAAAATTCGGTTCCAAGCATTGCTACATGGGGCATCGCCGTTTTTTGCCTAGAAGCCACAGGTGGCCAGGAATAAGGCCAGCTTCAATGACAAGATTGTAATGAGGGATGCTCCAGAGCCGCTCAGTGGTGCACAAGTACTGGAGCAGTACCAGAATTTCGAGCGGGTCAATTTTGGAGCGACTACTTCTAGGAAGAGGAAGCAGCGTGACAAAGATAATTGATGGCACAACTGAAGGATGAAGAGTATTTTCTTTGACTTTCCTTACTGGGAGTCCCTGCTTATACGCCATAATCTAGATGTGATGCATATTGAGAAGAATATATGTGAGAGCTTGCTACGGAGTTTGCTTGGTTTGGCAGGTAAATATAAGGACACTGAGAAGGCTAGACTTGATATGCAAGAATTGGGTATAAGGAAGGATCAACATCCGTTCATCGAGAAAGGAAAACACACTTTGCCACTAGCATTGTAAACGTTAGGTGATTCTGAGATGAAAATTCTTTGCGAATTTCTTCAAGGTGTTAAGATGCCAGAAGGTTATGCCTCAAATTTGCTTGATGATGTTGTGATCCCATTGATCCAGCTCGGCAGGTGTCGGTATATGAGATCACCAAATAGTGAGTTTAGTGGTGTCGGGGTTCTCTACCGCCGGCAAGTAATATTTCTACGATCGCGTGTCAGGGCACCGGATGGTGGCTCAAGAGACACAGGAGATTATACTGGTTCGGGCCTCCGGAGAGTAACACCCTACGTCCAGTGAGAGCCAGTGTTCTCGAGTCCAAGTCTGTAGTAGGGGATACAAACTAGTCGGGAGAGGGAGACGGTCCCAAGTCCCTGTGTGATGTTGAGGTGCGAGTGAGTGTGCTGTGGGTTGATCAACCGTTCGTCCCCCCCACTGGTGCCCTTTTATCCCCTTTTATAGTCTCAAGGGGAGAAGGATGAGGGGAGGTAAAAGGTGGAAATTACAATAAGAGTTACTGCCCTGAGACCTTTAACCCCGTCCTATAACCCGAGCCGTACGTGGAGTAGGCGTTGACGGGGTGGGCGCTCCGCTTGACCCGAAATCGTACATGCCCGGGTGGTTGGTGTAGGGGCTTCTCGGGCGCGTCTCCGAGTGGCTTTCGGGTCGTGGTTGACTTGTTCTGCGCCTTCGGGAACCCCAGGTGTCCTCCTCGGGCTCCAGGTGTCGTCCTCGGGCCCCAGGTGTCCTGCATGCGTACCTCTCCAGGACTGTAGTGTTCCTGTTCGGATGAGACGGGTGCTCCTGTGGCTGCCGTGGCGAAGGACGGATGCCCATCCCACTCTGACATGGCAGGTACCGAGTGGGTACGGCCAGGGATGGGCAAAAGCCGGACGGAGCCGAGAGGACTAGTCGGTCGAATCGGAGGCTCCTCGGCGACGGAGACTCCCTGGGCGAATCGGTGACTCCTCGGCAACGGAGACTCCCCGGGCGAATCGGAGACTCCTCGGCGACGGAGACTCCCTGAGCGAATCGGAGACTCCTCGGCGACGGAGACTCCCCGGGCGAATTGGGTACTGTTCAGACATAGGAGACCCACTTGATCCGGGTCTTCAGTTTTTGTTTTTGAAGGGCGGATTATCGTTATGACATAGATTTAAGGGCTTGATCGGGTACCCCTGATCTTGACCCCCGTCAGTAGCCCCCGAGCCTGGGGGGGAGTCGGAGACTCGCGCCTAGGTTCAGTTGCGATATAGGAGTGTTGAGCCGTGATTGTTCCGGTGGGGGCGCGCGAGCGCACCCGCCGGGTGTAGCCCCCGAGCCTTGAGAAGAGCAGGTGCTCTTGTTAAGGTTTTGAGCCCGAGTAGTTTGCCCTGAGGGTTGTCGGGATCGTGGAGCTTGTCGGGGACGCTTCGTGCTGGGCCGGGCCGCCGCCTGGCCGTTGGTGGGCCGAGTGCGGGGGCGCCGTTCCGCCTCCTACGCCGCGTGGAGGGAGGGCGCGACTTTTGAGGCCGTCAGGTGAAGCGACGGGTGCACGTCGCAGCCGCGCCGAAGGTGGGCCCGTGCGTTTAATGCCGCCGCTCCGCTCCGCCTTTCCTCCCTATTTATAGCCCTGCGGCGTAGCCGCCTAAGGTTTTTACCTCATCTTGAACCTTTCGCCTTCCATCGCGCGTTCCATCTCTTTCGCCGCTGTTGCGCTCGCCTTCTCGCATCCTCCGCCGCCGCCGCCGCGTTTTCCCGTGGAGTGAGAGACCGAGCTCCCCACCTCGCCCGCGCTTCCCTCCCTTGGTAGCCTCGCGATGTCGACCTGGGAACGCTCGAGGGTGACGCTCCGGCAGCTGGAGGGCCTTGTGGCAGAAGGGCTGCTTCCGCCATTGACGGAGGCCGAAGAGTGGAAGAGGCCGGGCGTGGAGGACTCTCCCCGGCCGCCGCCCGGGTACGTCGTCTCCTTCGTCGCCTTCCATGAGCGTGGATTCTCCATCCCCGCGGGGAGATTCATCCGCGCCGTACTGAACGAGTACGGGCTGGAGCTGCACCACATCAACCCCAACGGGGTCCAGCAGATGGCGGCGTTCGTGGCGCTGTGCGAGGGCTACCTGGGGACGGAGGCCCACTGGGACCTCTTCAGGTACTTCTTCAAGTTCGTGCTGCACACCGCCGAAGGCGGCGCCCCCGCGACGATCGGGTGCGCCGTGTTGAAGATGAAGCAGGGGAGGTCGGGTGCCTACATCTCGGGCTCCCTCGTGAGCTCGAACAAGGGCTGGCACCCCGAGTGGTTCTACCTCAAGAACGACCCCAAGAATCCTCTTCCGAAGTACACCGGGAGGTCGTTCGAGCAGGCGCCCGACAACTGGGGGTACGGGCCCGAGAAGAGGCTCCAGGAGAAGCTCCTCCAGGGCGCCTGGAAGGCCCTCAGCCGACTTCGGGACGCGAACGTGTCCCTGGCGGAAGTCATCGGCGGGTACCTTTCGAGAGGCATCGTTCCGTTGAGGCGTCGCACCCTCCAGATGTGGCAGATGACCCCGGACAAGGCCCCTTTCGTGGGGACAGTCATGGTAGATCCCCTGCCCTCGGAGTCCGAGGTGCGGCGTTGGGTGACGGCGGCGGTGGGGTGGTCTCACCTTGCGTACCCGCCGCCGGACCTTCTCCCGATGCTCCCGAATGCCAACACCAAGGCCCTCGTAAGGATTCCTCCGTCTGTCTTGAATTCAATCCCGAGTACTTTTTGTTTTCTAATCCCGAGTCCCTTAGGTGAAGGGCGAAGGCATCACCTTCTCCCTGCCGCCGCTTCCCGAGGACAGGGCGGTGAACCGGGCCGCTGCCGAGCGCGCCAAGAAAAGAAGGAGCGACGGGAGAAGTGGAAGAGGCTTGAGGTGGCTAAGCGGGAGAGAAACGCCGAGCGGGCCAAGAGGAGGAGGAGGGGAGAGCGGGTCTCCGAGGATGAGGACCCCGAGTCGGAGCCCGCGGAGGGGGACTCGAGGAGCGAGGACGACGAGGAGGATGAGGACGAGGACGCGCCCCCCGCAAAGCTCAGAGCAGTTGCTCCGGTGGCAGCTTCGCCCCAGGCGCAGCAGCCGAGGTCCAGCGGGAGAGGGAGGTCGCCTCCGCCGGAAGCGGGGAGGGGCAGGAGTTCTCGGTCGGACCAGTCCCACCGGTCCGCCGGGGACAGCCAGCACGGGCGGCGCGACCGCACGCCTCCGGTTACCCGCCGCGCGTTCGAGGAGCGGGCGGATTCTCGTCGGGACGCGACCTCCTCCCGTCGGGACAGAAACCGGGACTCGTCAGAGCGTGCCCACAGGGGCGGCTCGTCGTCGGGGGCATCGCGCTCTCCCCAGAGGTCCATGCCGCGGGACGACAGGCGGCCGCCGCCAGCCCTCCAGACGGCGCGGGCGCAGAGTGGAGGGCGGGGCGCTCCCCGGACGCCCGCATCTGCCGGAGAGGCAAATCCTGTCGGGGGCAGCGTCTCACCCGCGTCGCCCATGATGGAGGCGCGGGTTCCTACCGTCCCGGTGAGGGTCGCGGCGGGGCGGCCGGATCCTTCCCTGGTCGAAGGAGGAGGCCCGATTGGCCAGGCGGCACCCCACTCGAGCAGGAGCGCCGAAGCCACGCAGGCGGCCCCCGCCCCGACGGCGCTCGCGGGGTCTAAGAGGCCTTCGTCCCCGCGGGGCCCGACGCCGACAAGTGCCAAGCGGACCCGGACTGTCTCGTCGAGGTGAGGAACGTTCTGCCTTTCCCGGGTGGTTTCTGTTTTCGTGGTTGCCTTTTCCTTAACCAGGCTCCTTGGTCTTTGATGCACCAGCCGAGCTGACAAGCCACTCGAGGTGGCGCCACAAAAGAAGCTACGCCCGGCAACGCAGACGCCGGGGCCCGTGGTTGAGCTGGCCGAGGAGACGGCTCGAAGGGAGACGCCCTCCCCTGGAGTGGAGGTTCCTCAGGGCAGCAGCGATAGCCTGGGAGGGGCGCTCCCGGGGGGCCTGGTCGTCACGCAGGCCGTCCCCACGGAGGCGGCCCTTGCAACATACCAGGCTGAGTTGGAGCAGCAGCTGGTGGGGCCAACCCTCCCAGCCCCCGAGGAGATGGAGAGTCACCCTGAGGCGGGGGAGGTCGCCCCGCCTCGCGGCGCGGACCCAGCCGGGGCCGAGGAGTCCGCCGCCGGGCAGGACAGTCAGGGGGCCGCTTCCGCCCTGGTGACCACGGCCGACCCCACGGAGGCGGAGGCGGGGACGTCCGGGGCCCTTCTGGATGCGGCCATTGCACCGGCGGCGACCGCCGCAGCCCCCGAGCCCCCTTCCGGGGATGTTGCACCGGAGATCGTCACACTGGAGGACTCGCCGGAGGACAGCCCTCAGAGGGTCGACGGCAGCGCCAGCGGGGGTCCGGACTTGGAGCCGGCGAGGCCCTTGAGCCCCTTGAGGGGGTCCCGGACTCCTTCACGGACACCCCGGGGATGATGACGATGGACCGACGCTTCCAGACTCTCGTACCCATCGAGAGTAACCCGAACCTGCTGTGCGAGGGTCGGTTGCAGTGGTTCGATCATCAGAACCCGAGGAGCCCCGTCTTCGAACTTGACGACAAGTCGGAGATGGAGCAGTGCCAGCTTCTCGGGGAGGGCCTTAACAGCATGAAGGAGATCTTCAACTCGATGATCATCAAGCCTTCCCGGGTAAGTTCTCGAGTTCCGTTTTTAATTTCTGGTCTTAGGATGGCGCCACCTCGGGAGTGTCTTACCGCTCCCCTTCTGCCTTTGTGCAGGAGATCATGCTGCGCAGCTCCGAGAAGTCCCTATTCCTTCACCGGGAAGCCGGGCTGTGGCACGCCGTCCAGCAGCTGAAGGCCGAGAAAGAGCAGCTCGAGGCTCGGCTGACCGAGGCCCAGGAGGCTAGGACAGAGGCGCTCGCCCGCGCTGAGGAGGATAGGGTCGCCCTCGAGGAGAAGGTGGGCGAGGCCGAGAAGACGGTGGCGGCGGCGCTTGCCGACACCGCTGGTCAGGAAAAGGAGGCCACCGTCCAGGCGAACGAAGGCCTCAAGGTGAAGGTGGCAGACCTCCAGCAAGACCTCGAGCACGCCAGAATCGACCTCAAGACAGCCAATAACCAGCTGGTCGATATGGCCGGGAGGTTAAAGGCTGCTACCGATGAAGGGGTCCGCCTCGGGGAAGTTGCCCAGAAGCGGGAGGAAGAGATCCTCTGTAAGTTACCCTTCCTTGCTCCTTGTCGGGCTGTTCCTTGCTCTACTTCCCGAGTGGCCGTGAGTTGCTTGACCTTGTCTGCCGACACAGTCCTGCGAAACCAGAAGACCGACCTGGAGGCCAAGCTGGAGTCGGAGAAGCGCGAGGTCGCCAGGGCCCTTGCCACGAACCAGGAGCTGGTGCGGGTCGGTCATCAGCTGGAGGAGGAGATGACAAGTAAGCGTCATACTTTCCTTCGACCTTCCACTTGCTTCTCCTTAGTGGTGGCTCAGCCGAGGCGATCTTTTCAGGGGTGGTCGAGGATCTCCGGAAGTCGAGGGAGGAGACCGAGCGAACCCAGAAGGCCCTCGAGGAGAAGACCGGAGTCCACCAGGCTCTGGATCAGGCCGTCGAGCACCTATTCGAGGAGCTCAACGTCGGCAGCGGCCCGTCCCTGGTGGAGCGCATTGCCCTTGTCTCAGGAAGAACTCGGGCGCAAGCTTCAGATCTCGCGCGGAGCGTGGCACGGAAGATCATCGCCATGTTCTTGTCACATTACCCGAGCATGGAGCGGGAATGTTTGCAAGGTGGATGGGCCCCCGGCTATGAGGACCACGAGTATGATGAAATCAAAGCCGAGTCCTCTTCTTTTGCCGACAAGATGGTGGACGTCGCCCTGAAGGATCTCGGGCTGTAATCAGAATAGAAAGTAGGGGACTTAGCCATTTCATTGTATAATGTAATGAACTTAACTCCCCTGTTGAGGGTATTTGTTGTTGCCGAAAAACTCATGTTTTTATCTGTTGCCTGCCATTTCCTTCTTCCGAGTGCTTTTGGGGTCTTTGGTCGAGATGGTAGGGCGCAGGGGCCCACTAGTCGGACTCTGTTCCGTAGCCGCCGGGGCGTAAGAACTCGAGAGTTTGGCCCGACTTGGTCGCACAGTGGCGTCGCTTAGACTCGCAGCCCCCGAGCAGTTTCGAAAGATTGAACAATGACAAGCGGCAGTTCGATACGTTGAAAGCAACAACTAGTCGAGGTGATTCCTTTATTGCTCTCGGGAAAAAGACGTCGGTCCGAGGGCTTGGATTTTGCCCGCAAGTCAGCACCGTAGCCGCAGGGGCGTGAGCACTCGGAACTTGGACAAGCGCGATCGCAGANCTGCCTCAGGAGACGGTGCTGGAGCCTGCCTCCCTCGCCCCCTGCCTCCACCCTGTCTCCCCCGACCCCTGCCTCCACCCTTCCCCCGACCCTTGCCTCCACCCGTCCCCCTGCTGGACCCCTCACCGGCAGAGGACCCTCCACCTGCACCGGGAAGCCGTCTCAAAATCCCCGCTAACGACTTGGTGACACCGCCCACCATCTGCAATTACAAAGAGAAAATCAATCAGTACAGATAAACAAAATGTACTTAGAAATAAATGCAATTGAACAAATCATAAATTGGAAATAACATGGTATTGCAAATAATAAATGCGGAACATACATGTATTAGAAATAATCATCGTGGTTGGGATTCACTGGATCATAAGTCTCATCATCACTATCACGGTTGTCAAAATTTTCATACTCATTCTCCAACGGAGGAATGTTCGAACCACGAAATGAAATCGGGTTTTTGTCCACCCGCGCCCTCTCTAAGAAGGGTCTCGCTTTCCTGCGGGGTAGGTTGCCTTGAACGACGCCAGAATAGACGATAAAATTCCCTATATCAACAACAAACACAAGGTGTTGGATGTAGAATTGTGAGTTAAAAGACTGAGGTAGTTGAGGAGTACGTACCGCAAGTACGGCTCCACCTCATCAAGGTTGGTCAACACATAAAGCATGATAGTGCGCCACTCTTCATGCCTCAAGGTTTTGTATGACCCTTCACTTGCACTTCCGAGTTGCCCTCTGAAAAGGCTGAGGTTCGATTCATCTTCACGAGCATTGTAACGAGGGGGTGGATTATGCACGTTTGGAAGGTTGTCAAGATAGTATTTTGTTGTGTAGTTTGAAACCTCCTCCAGAATGTATGCCTCAGCAATGGAAGCTTCAATTTTGTATTTATTTTTGCATTTGGTTCGAAGAACCTTCTGACATCTCTCAATTGCATAGCACCAACGGGACTGCACAGGCCCCCCATTCGTGCCTCATACGGGAGGTGCAGAATCAAATGCTGCATTGGATTGAAAAAACCGGGTGGAAAGATCTTCTCCAACTTACAGAGCAACACAGGTGCCATTCTTTCCATTTCTTCAATCACGGACCGAGATATTTCCTTAGCACACAGCTGGCGGAAGAAGAAGCTCAACTCAGCCAGCACTTGCCAGACATGATCAAGGACATATCCTCGAACCATCACCGGAAGAAGTCGTTCTAGCCATATGTGATAGTCATGACTCTTGAGCCCGTTGATTCGCATAGTAGATAAGTTCACTCCCCTCTTTAGATTGGCTGCATAGCCATCGGGAAACATTAACGTTTGAAACCATTCTAGAACTTCCCTCCTTTGAGGCCTCGACAGGACGAAATCGGCCTTAGGCTTTCTCCATGACTTGCCGTCTTTGGGAGGCGGTATGTCTAGCTTTGGCCTATCGCATAACCTCGCCTGATCCACTCTAGCCTTAACATTGTCCTTTGTCTTATCAACCATGTCCATGATTGTACCAAAAAGTGCCTCACCGAGATTCTTTTCTGTGTGCATCATATCAATGTTATGTGGCAGAAGAAGGTCTTCCATATAGGGAAGCCTCCACAAGCCCAACTTATGAGTCCAGGCATGTTGCTCACCATATCCGACAAAACCACATTCTTCATTGACCACGAGAGCATCTAGCTGAGCACGAACATCCACACCTGTCAACATTGCTGGTGGAGGGTCTTTAACAACGACGCCTTTCGTAAAGTTCTTGGTGTCTCGTCTGAATGGATGGTCAAGAGGGAGAAACTGTCGATGTTTGTCAAAACACGAATACTTGCCACCTTTCACCAACCAAATGAACTTCAGAGCTGCCTTGCATATTGGACATGGGAACTTGCCATGAACACACCACCCACAGAACAACGCATACGCCGGCAGGTCATGCAGAGAGTAGTGGAACCAAACATACATTTTGAAGTTTGTCTTTGTAACTCGGTCGTATGTCCATACCCCTTTCTCCCAAGCACGGAACAAATCATCAATCAGAGGCTCCATGTACACACTCATATTTTTTCTCGGGTACCCCGGAATTATCAACGACAAGAATATGTTCTGTCGTTGAAAGAGCACACCAGGGGGGAGATTGAGGGGGATAACGAACATGGGCCAACAAGTGTACGGTGCAGCCGTCATTCCGTAAGGATTGAACCCATCTGTTGCCAGCGCAACACGGACATTACGAGCCTCTATAGCTTTGTCACTATGAATTGAATCGAAGTTAGTCCATGAGTCACCATCGGATGGATGTACCAGCTTCTCAGGATTGTATCGACGGCCTTACTTGTGCCATGTCATCTGTTTCGCGGATTCCTCTGTCATGAAGAGTCGTTGGATTCTCGGTATGAAGGGAAGGTACCGTAGGATTTTCTCGGGGATTGTGAGCTGCCTCTTAGTACCATCACCTGACTCTACCTCCAAATACCTAGAGGAACCACACTTTGAACAGTACTTTGCTTCCGCATTTTCTTTTCTAAATAACAAGCATCCATTCAGACAAGTGTGTATCTGCTCATATGGCATCTTAAGTGCACGAAGGAGCTTCTGTGCCTCGTACATGCTCTTTGGCAGAATGTGACCCACCGGAAGCAGGCTGCCAACAACAGTCACCATTGAATCGAAAGCCCGTAGAGCTTGTTGGTACTTGGCCGAGTGGAGGAGGGCGATGCTGCGCGCTTCATCCAGCTGGTCGATGGCGTCTTCCAAAGAGGCCTGATTCCCCTCGTCATCGTAGGCTCGAACCCTCGGGCTGCCGTAGTCGAGGTCTGTCGGGAGAACTGCCTCGGACCCGTGAACCATGAAGAAAGGCGTGCAGCCGGTAGCCCGACTTGGGGTGGTTCGTAAGCTCCAGAGGACAGACGGGAGCTCGGCGACCCACCTTGCTCGGAACTTCTCGAGACGCTTGAAAATTCGTGGCTTCAGCACCTGCAGTATCATGCCGTTGGCTCTCTCCACCTGCCCATTGGTTTTGGGATAAATGACGGCGGCCCAATCCACTTGGATGTTGTGAGCGTCGCAGAAGTTGAGGAACTTCTTGCCCGTGAACTGGGTGCCGTTGTCAGTGATGATCACGTTTGGGACTCCAAAACGGTAGATGATGTCGGTGAAGAACTGGACGGCTTCCTGCGATCGGACTCGCTGATGGGCCTCGCCTCGATCCACTTGGAGAACTTGTCAACGGCGACGAGGAGGTGCGTGAAGCCCCCGGGTGCTTTCTTCAGCGGCCCGACTAGATCCAGTCCCCATACGGCAAAGGGCCAGGTGATGGGGATGGTCTGTAGGGCTTGCGCCGGGAGGTGAGTTTGTCGTGCGTAGAACTGACACCCTTCGCAACTGCGTACGATGTCCTTTGCATTGGCGACCGCGGTCGGCCAGTAGAATCCTTGTCGGAAAGCTTTCCCGACAAGGGTCTTTGGTGCAGCGTGGTGTCCACAGGCTCCTGCATGAATGTCCCGCAGCAACTCTTTGCCTTGGTCAATCGGAATGCACCTCATCAGGACGCCGAAGGTGCCTCGCCTGTAGAGTTCTCCCTCGATGAGTGTGAACGTCTTGGCCCAGCGAGCGATCCGCCGGGCCTCAGTCTTGTCGGGAGGAAGCTTGCCTTGCACGATCAACTCGAGGAGCGGGAACCTCCAATCCGGATCTTCAAGGTTGGGTTCTGGTACCTCGTCAATTTCCATCGCCTCCGTTGCTTCTAGCGCCGGAGGCTCAGGCGGCTCGTCATCTAGTCGGATGGATGGGGCATGCTGGTCCTTGGCAAATACACCATGGGGGACTGGCTTTCGGTTAGAGGCCGCCTTAGCGAGGGTGTCGGCCGCCTCGTTGTATCGCTGCTGGATGTGCTTGAGTTCGAGGCCAAGGAACTTGTCTTCCAGTTCGCGGACCTCTCGGCAGTAGGCAGCCACCTTGGGGCTGACGCAGCTCGACTCCTTCATCACTTGGTCGACGACCAGCTCCGAATCACCCCGGATCTCGAGACGCCATATGCCTAGCTCGAGGGCGATACGGAGTCCGTTGATAAGGGCCTCGTACTCGGCGGTGTTGTTGGAGGCCGAGAAGTGCAACCGGACCATGTACTTCATACGCACGCCCAAAGGCGGGACAAAGACAAGGCCGACGCCAGCCCCCTCTTTCATGAGCGAGCCGTCGAAATACATGACCCACGTCTCGTGCTCGACGGAGGTCGGGGGAGTCTGGGCCTCGGTCCACTCGGCGACGAAGTCGACCAGTGCCTGCGACTTGATGGCGTCCCGGGGGGCGTAGGTGATGTTCTTCCCCATTAGCTCGAGCGCCCACTTGGCTATCCTCCCCTCGGCCTCGGGGCTTTGGATCACCTCGCGAAGTGGATACTTTGACACCACCGTGATGGGGTGGGCGTCAAAGTAATGTCGGAGCTTTCGTTTGGTAATGAGGACTGCGTAGACCAGTTTCTGGATCTGGGGGTACCGTACCTTGGTGTCGGACAGAACCTCACTGACGAAGTAGACGGGGCGTTGCACCTTCTGGACCTTCTCGGGCTCGTTGCGCTCGACAACGAGGGCGGTGCTTACCACGTGAGTGGTCGCCGCGATATAGAGCAGCATGGGCTCTCCTTCCGCCGGGGCGGTCAGGATCGGTGGACTCTTTAGCGATGCCTTGAGCGAATCAAGAGCCTCTTGAGCCTCGGCGTTCCAGATGAAATGGTCCGACTTCTTCAGCAGGCGGTACAAGGGCAGGCTCTGTTCCCCGAGTCGGGCGATGAAACGGCTGAGCGCGGCCAAGCAACCCGTGACGCGTTGGACCCCCTTCACGTTCTGGATGGGCCCCATGTCGGTGATGGCGGTGATCTTCTCGGAGTTGGCCTCGATGCCTCGTTCCAATACGATAAAGCCGAGGAGCATGCCTCTCAGAACCCTGAAAACGCATTTCTCGGGGTTGAGCTTTACCTTATTTAGCCGGAGCTTTTCAAAGACCGCTGCGAGGTCTAGGACCAAGTCGCCGATGCGCTTGGATTTCACTACTATGTCGTCAACGTACGCCTCGACCAGTCGGCCGATGAGATCGCCAAAGACGCGACGCATGCATCTTTGGAACGTGGCGCCCGCGTTTTTCAGCCCGAACGGCATAGACGAGTAGCAGAAAGTGCCAAAAGGCGTGATGAAAGACGTTGCGAGCTGGTCGGCCAAGCCCATGGCGATCTGATGGTACCTAGAGTACGCATCGAGAAAGCAGAGGGTTTCGCACCCCGCGGTGGAGTCGACCACCTGATCTATGCGAGGAAGAGGGAAGGAGTCTTTTGGACATGCCTTGTTAAGGCCGGTATAGTCAACGCACATCCTCCATTTCCCATTCTTCTTTTTTACAAGGACAGGGTTTGCTAACCACTCGGGGTGGTACACTTCCCTAATGAAGCCGGCGCTAAGGAGCTTTTTGAGCTCTTCGCCGATGGCTTTGCACTTGTCCTTGTCGTATCGTCGAAGCCTCTGTTTGACCGGTCGAGCGCCAGGCTTAATGTCAAGTTTGTGCTCGGCGACCTCCCTTGGAATCCCCGGCATATCTGAGGGCTTCCATGCAAACACATCGAGGTTTGCGCGGAGAAAGTCGACGAGCGTGCTTTCCTATTTAGGATCGAGCGCCGTCCCGACACGGAGGGTGCGACCATCGTTGGCCACGGCAACCTCCTTGACGTCCTTGGCTGGCTCGAAGGAGCACGCAGCACGCTTGGAGGTCTCGGGGATATCCAGGTCCCTGGGTGAAGGCTCAGCGGCGAGCTTCTCGGACCGGATGAGTGCCTCCGCGAATTGGAAGCACTCGGTATCGCATGCGTACGCGTGCTCAAATGAAGTTCCCACTGTGATGACACCCTTGGGTCCGAGGATCTTCAATTTGAGGTACGTATAATTCGGGACAGCCATGAACTTCGCGTACGCTGGCCTCCCGAGGATGGCGTGATACGTCCCAGGGAACCCCACCACCTCGAAGGTGAGGGTTTCCCGCCGGAAGTTGCGCGGAGTTCCGAAAGTGACGGGCAGGTCGATCTGTCCGAGGGGCATTGCGTCCGCCCCGGGGACGACTCCGTGGAATGGCGCCGCGGATGGCCGTAGCCGGGATCGCGGTATCCCCATCTCGTCAAGGGTTTCGGCGTAGAGGATGTTGAGGCCGCTCCCTCCGTCCATCAGCACCTTGTGGATGGGCTTCGTCCCGAAGAGAGGGGCGACGACGAGCGGGTACCTTCCCGGTTGCGGGACATGGTCGGGGTGATCGGAGCGATCAAAAGTGATCGGGGCCTCGGACCACCTTAGGTAGGTGGGCACCACAGGCTCCGCATTACAAACCTCTCGTCGGATCAGTTTCTCGTCGCGCTTTGAAGGGTAGGCCGCCGATCCCCCAACAATCATCAGGACTGCGCCGTCCTCCTTGGGGTATCCGCCATGGTCGTCGTCCTGGCCCCCGGCCCCATCTTTGGTGATCTCGTGGGGTCTCTTCTTCAGAGTGCCGGCGAGGAAGTTCTTCATGAGCTTGCAATCCTTCAAGGCGTGCTTGACGGGGCCCTCGTGGTTGGTGCAAGGCGCCTCGAGGAGTTTCTCGAAGTGATCCCTTGGCGCGTTGCCCTTGGGCTTGGTAGGCTTTCGCTCGGCCGCCGCCACCATGTTGCCGTCACGCCGCCGCTTGTCCTTCTTCTTTTTCTTGTCGGGCTGTGCGGAGGGGCCTTCGCCGGCCGCCCCCGACTGCTTGCCCTTGCCCTGAGGCCGATCAAGGGTTGCGGCGACAGCGTCTTCCCCGTCAGCGTAGTCGGTGGCGATGTCGAGGAGCTCCCGGATGGTTCGCGGCTTCTTGCGCCCTAATTCGTGAATGAGGGTCGCGCAGGTGGTTCCGAACCGGAACGCTGAGACGACGTCGGTGTCGGCGGTGTTCGGTAGCTCGGTGCAGCGCTTGGAGAAGCGCTTGATGTAGTCACGCAGGCTTTCATCCCCCCTCTGGTGGCAGTTGCGTAGATCCCAGGGGTTCCCGGGACGGGTGTAGGTCCCCTGGAAGTTGCCGATGAACGCATCACGCAACTGTGCCCAGCTGTTGATCCTGCCTGCAGGAAGGTGTTCCAGCCACGTTCGCGCCGAGTCAGCGAGATAGAGGGGGAGACTTTTGATGATGAAGTAGTCCTCCTGTGCTCCGCCTGCGTGGCACGCGAGCCGGTAGTCCTCCAGCCAGACGCTGGGATTTGTGCCCCCGTCATACTTGGGCACCGTTGTGGGAGCCCGGAAGCGCGGAGGGACCTGAGCGCCGAGGACGCGAGGTCCAAAAGCGCGCGGCCCCCTAGGGTCAGGAGATGCAATCCTGCTCCGGTCTTCGCCGCTGTCGTAGCGGCCTCCGCGCCGCCTGTTGTAAGCTCGGCATGGGCGGAGCTCTTGGTGCTCGTCCCGTCGCCTGGCGTCTCCATCCGCCACGGCCCCATGATGATGTTCGGAGTGCTCCCGGTCGGGTTCTCTGGGAGCCCGCTGGCGTGAGGCGGAACTTTCCGCTTGCTGAACCGCGGCGGTCTCCAGGAGCGCGCGGAGCTGCTGATGGAGCCTCCGATCTTCAGGGGTCGCCGATTCAGGATGCCCGCGGAGCAGGACGGCGGTGTTGGTATTTCTTAGCATCACCACTTAGAGTAGTGATGGTACTAGAGATACTTCATCGTAAATCTAGATGTTACAGATATTCTGCAAGCGCACAGAAGTACGTTGTAGCATTTCACCCGGGAGTATTCCAGAGTATCGTTATTTGTTTATCCGCAGGAAAAGCGTTTAGTTAAGAGAGAGATGTCATCCCATGTAATTACTTACAACAGTATTAATATACCATAATCTAAACAGGGGTAAAGAATATAGAAATGAATGGGTAGAGTGACACACAGAAGTTCATTGCTCATCATTATGGTAGTCTTAGTTAGTAATAATACATTAGTGAAGATCACCAAGGTTTCATAAGCATCATACAAATGTGACTTAGTTATACTACAATACCCTATACAAGCTCATTCAATGATCATATGCAAGAGGACATATCGAGGTATCCAGTGGTTCCCTCATCAAGGGACGACAGTAGGACGTCTTATCATAAAGGCCTAAAACCCACTCCCGTACGTGGAGGATTACAAAGGACGGACAGGGCTGTCACCACCTGCCGCCTACCTCTACTAATCCGTGGGGCAGCGGTACCCTCAACAGCATACCGTATCCCAAACACCATGTTTGCAATACGAGATACAACTCTATCTATCACGTTAATAAATAGAGCAACCAAGAAGCACATTGAGCCAATGACATTGCATACATTCACTTGATTAAGGTGTAAGACATAAGTAGTATATACTAAATAAATATAGCATAGCTGAGGCACATGACATAAGTATGAAGGTATTTCCATTAAGATCAGAGTACAAGAAGTAAGTAAGAGAATACAAGAGATGAACTCTAGAACTTACCAAGACTCCTTCAGAAGCCCTTCAGCAGATCTAACACTATGACTATCACTACTATGACTAAGACTAAGCCTGTACCAAAGAGAGCTCTTCTTCTGGTGTGTGTTGAGTACGGTGCCCCTTGCAGGTATTTATAGCATCACAAGGGCGGTTGGAGCCGGCCAGAGGCGGTTGAGGCCGGTTGGAGGTGGGCCTAGGTCGGCCGAATCCCCCAGGTCGGCCGACCCTTGGATCCACCGTCTTCAACTCTCCACGGCTCAGATGTCATCTCCATGGCAGTTTACAGCTTCAGGTCAAAGGAGGGCCGAGTCGGGCGCACGGGAGGATCGGCCGACCTGGCTGGGTCGGCCGACTCCCCATAACCGCCATTAGGGCCCACCTTCCTCTGGGAGGCTTACATGTGGGTCCTAAGGTCGGTTCCAGTTGGGTACTGTCGGTTTGGGTACATTTGTCTCTGGTTGTGGGCCCTTCAATCCATGTGATGGACATGTGGCTCATCCTCCACCTTTGACTTCCACCGACCATGAATCAACGTTCAAGATCCTTACATTGTGTGCTTCTTGACCTGTGTGGAGTTTGGGCTCGATTGGGATCCAGACCAGGTCGCCCGACCTAGCCAGGTCGGCCGACCTGGGCCTGTGCCCAGTTTTGTCCATCTTCTGCACCGTAGTCCCTGTACTCAAATATATTCCAGATATGCATGGTATACTATTATTTGAATACTAATGCCTAAGTTATGCCTTGATCTTTATTGGTTTCTGAGCCTATTGACGGTCAGATTTTCTGTTATAAGGACCGTCAACAGGCGGCCGCCGCTAGGTTCTGGGACGCCCGTCCGAAGATCGGCGCGTTGTTGGTGTCGTTGCCGTCGTTGATTATGCGCTGTTGCACGTCCCGTGCCCGCGCACGGGCGGCTCCTCCGTCCGCGTTTCTCCCGAGCTCGTGGTGGAGTTGCTGACGCTCGGCCTCGAGTTGACGCTGCGCCTCGTCGAGCTCCTGTAGCCTGACCCGCCGGGCATCGCCCGCGGGACCGTTCGGGGGTGGTGTTCGGCGGGAGCCGTCCTTCGTCGAGCTGCTAGCAGTCTGCACTTCGCCGTCGGGGGTGTGGCACATGAAGCACTCCCGGGAGGGGTCGCGGGTCATTGGTAGAGCCTGCCTCGCCTGCGTGTCCGGGTTCTGGTCGTTCGTCGCGCCTTTGCCGGCCGGCGCGGTGCAGACATTGGGCTCCGTCGGTGTCGGGGCGATCGCCGGATCGCGTGGCAGGCCCGGCTGTCCCTCCGGGTACATGGCATTGTAGCAGTCGATGAACTCGTCCCAGGGGAGCTGCTCTTCCCCTCCAACTTGGAGGGCGAGGTTGGTGAGCATGTAGGAGATGTTGCGAAAGCGCTCCTGGGTCGGACTCCGTCCAAGGGCGGTCGCCAGATCCTGACCAAGCAGGTCGAGGACGTAGGCGGTGGCACCCGTGGTGGCACGGGGAGGCTCGGGCTCCCTGTCGTGGATCGCTTTGCTGCCGTCGTCGCAGGCGGGCTTGGGGCGCGCGAAGGTAGCCCCGATGATGGGCTCCACCGACTTGCTGAAGACGAAGTCGAGGGAGCCGAAACGCAGGTGAGCGCCCGGCGCCAGCAAGGCGCCGCCGTGGGCCATCCGGACCCTGGTGAAGCGAAGCGACACGCGAAAACCCCTACCTGGCGCGCCAACTGTCGGGGTTCTCTACCGCCGGCAAGTAATATTTCTACGATCGCGTGTCAGGGCACCGGATGGTGGCTCAAGAGACACAGGAGATTATACTGGTTCGGGCCTCCGGAGAGTAACACCCTACGTCCAGTGAGAGCCAGTGTTCTCGAGTCCAAGTCTGTAGTAGGGGATACAAACTAGTCGGGAGAGGGAGATGGTCCCAAGTCCCTGTGTGATGTTGAGGTGCGAGTGAGTGTGCTGTGGGTTGATCAACCGTTCGTCCCCCCCACTGGTGCCCTTTTATCCCCTTTTATAGTCTCAAGGGGAGAAGGATGAGGGGAGGTAAAAGGTGGAAATTACAATAAGAGTTACTGCCCCGAGACCTTTAACCCCGTCCTGTAGCCCGAGCCGTACGTGGAGTAGGCGTTGACGGGGTGGGCGCTCCGCTTGACCCGGAATCGTACATGCCCGGGCGGTTGGTGTAGGGGCTTCTCGGGCGCGTCTCCGAGTGGCTTTCGGGTCGTGGTTGACTTGTTCTGCGCCTTCGGGAACCCCAGGTGTCCTCCTCGGGCTCCAGGTGTCGTCCTCGGGCCCCAGGTGTCCTGCATGCGTACCTCTCCAGGACTGTAGTGTTCCTGTTCGGATGAGACGGGTGCTCCTGTGGCTGCCGTGGCGAAGGACGGATGCCCATCCCACTCTGACATGGCAGGTACCGAGTGGGTACGACCAGGGATGGGCAAAAGCTGGACGGAGCCGAGAGGACTAGTCGGGCGAATCGGAGGCTCCTCGGCGACGGAGACTCCCTGGGCGAATCGGAGACTCCTCGGCGACGGAGACTCCCCGGGCGAATCGGAGACTCCTCGGCGAAGAAGACTCCCCGGGCGAATCGGAGACTCCTCGGCGACGGAGACTCCCCGGGCGAATTGGGTACTGTTCGAGACATAGGAGACCCGCTTGATCCGGGTCTTCAGTTTTTGTTTTTGAAGGGCGGATTATCGTTATGACATAGATTTAAGGGCTTGATCGGGTACCCCTGATCTTGACCCCCGTCAAGTGGATTGCGCGTTAAGGCTCGGATTGTTCGCAAGAGGACACAAGGGTTATACTGGTTCAGGCAAGAATGCCCTACGTCCAGTTTGTGGCTCTCGTGATGTGAACTAGGGTGCCCGATCTTCCGTCAGGTGAGGATAAATCTTGATTTGGTGGAGTAGAAACACAAACGATCCGGCTTCCGATCAGCATGACCCGAATCCCGCAATCGCAGCACCACTTCTCCTCTGGTTATCAACCGTGCGCAGCCTGATTGACCTCGCCAAGAAGGCTATCCCCTGCATGCGAAATCAAGAACACAAGCAAGGGCAAGGAAGAACACAACTCAATTGCAGAAGACCTTGGATTAAGCACTCGAATGTGGGGTTTCACAAACCAATGAACGGCGACACTGTTCTTGACAGATTCAATCTAAGCAAAACCCAAACCCTAATGTGACGGCGACTACTGAATATATGAGGGTTAGGGACGACCTCAACCCTGTGGTCATGTCCCTAATGGACCTCAATACGATACACGGCCCAACGGCCGGTGATGCAGCGCCCTGACAGATTCTGGATGTCCAATTGTTTTGATGATTCCCTTTGATTCAGATGGAATGTAGATGTGGGACTGGCACCATTGGAAGCTCTATGGAATTCCCTTTCCATCCATATAAAGAACGTCCAAAACGAACTCTGTATGTGACCTGGGCGTTAGTTTTGGTGCGGACTGGTTGTGGACTCCGAAACGGACTCGAACTCGATTTGTTTTGGGCCTCCATTTGGGTTGGACGCTCTTTGCTGGTCCCCTCCGCCACCAAACCTCTCTTTAAGCATTTTTTCATTATCTCCATAGTTCCTAATTATAATAATTATATTAGGTAGCAATCTATTCTCAAAATAACTAAAAATAATACATAGGAACGAGCTCAGTTTATTTTTTGGACATATGGTTGTATGCGAAGGTGTCATGTTCTCATCATCCTCCCTTTCTTGAAAGAAAATCGTCCTCGGTTTGACCGTAGTTGTAGAAGATGGCAAAGTCAACAACAAACTATGCTCCCTTTCTTGGAATCGAACATGATTCTTTGAAACAAAACTAGAGGAACTGGATGTGATATGATTAATGTTAATGTAGCCCTCTAGTTGATCACATTGTTGTCCAACCAGAGAAGATTTCATATTTGAACAAATATAAACTCGATGGACCATATATCCTCCTTTACAATTATATTTACCAATGAAGTGATATGTATTCATAGTTAAGCATGGCAACTCAAAATTTGCAATAAGTCTCTCCTCCAAACAATTTAGATTACATAGAACATCAAATTCAATATAACCCAAAGTATTTAATGAAGGTAGCAGTTTTTGTTCATCATTTGCACAAGTAATTGGTATAAACATTTTATTTTCAGCACAAGCATATGACTCCAAAGCATGGGTATCATTAATATGGACTAGTTGTGGCATAGGAATAAAAGAATCACTATCACACAACTCTTCTTTATCACAAGGAACATGAAGCAAATCATCTTGTGACAAAGGAATAGGATGTAAAGATTCCACTGATAGTTGCTCAATGTTTGCATGATTGGTGGAAAAATTTAGGACATCAAGATAATTCTCACCTTCCATGAATGTAGCACCATGTGCATTACCTTTGCTCTCATGTGCAGCGGTAGTAGAAGGTGCATCATGACATGAAGGTCCTAAATGTTCACATGAGGCGATGTCATCATGCTTCTCCTCATCCTTGTTTGATTGAGTGTCCTACAAAAGGTTAGGGACAAGAAGGGCTATCACATGGCTGCCCTTCCCTAAAGACTGCACCTCATCTTGGCAAATAGGTACATGTATTTTAACATTGTTATTACCAAAAAGTCTTGTTTCAACCATACAAGCAAGATCAAATAATTGTGAAAGCGAAATGGAAGAGTAATCAACAAGAATATTCTGAATTTTAGGTCGAAGCCCATGCAAGAATCTATTTTCAGTTGCTTCTTCACATTTATCTATTTCACAACGTAACATTAAAGCTTGCAAGTTTTCAAAATATGATTGCACTGATTTTCTACCTTGTTTGAGACGTTGAAGATCTTCACACAAAATAGAGTAATATGTAGGAACATCGTCATCTCTTAAAAGTTGTTTTAACATCATTCATGTTTTAGGTGTCTCCTTATTTTTAAAAATAAACTCCCACCAAATTAAAGCATATCCTGTGAAAGCGCTAGTGATAGCTCTAATATGTTCTTTTTCAGAAAATTGATGCATTGAAAATAATTCATTCTCCACCCTTAGCTCCCATTTAGCAAATTCAGAATAGTTGCAATCACCATCAAAAGAAGGAAATACTGAGTTTTACCTCGTCTCACATGGTTTGGTCCTCCAATGTTTGAATGGACATCATGCAACATCTTTGTCTTATCTCCATAAGTTATGTAACCTGCCATTGTTTGTGGAAAACAAGAAAACACACAGAAGTATATTTTCCTATAATCTACTAGGATGTGGTTTTGTAGTAAAGTCACATGCTTTCAAGTGTCTTATCTTGCTCTTACAAGGATCTTACCAACGCAATGCAGAGGGCGGTACAACCGGTGGCGGGTTCTCACCTTGAGGAAGTGAATGAGGCGATTGCAGGGTCGAAAACTGTATTGATCACAAGTATATATATGTGGAGCTTGGGAGGCCAAAAAATATGTAGCAAGGAATAGCAATAGTTCAATTCAGAAAGTGCAAAACTGAAAATTAGTCCCAAGCTAGTCTATGTTGTTGGCCTAAACTCATCCGGACCTAGTTCAAGCAAGCAACAATATAACTCAGCACAAGGTCTCAAAATGAAGCAAGCACTTCTGAATATTTTTTTTGCCTTGTTTCTTTCTTTTTTTTTGGTGTGGCTTTTACTCTCTTTTTTTTTTGCACCTCCTGCCTTTTCCATTTCTTTTCCTTGTTTTTATGTATCAGCAAGTGCCGCAAAAGAGTTTGAAGATTGCAGCGCAAACAAGTATGCGGGCAACATACACGGCAAGGTCACTTGTGTTCAGCCAACAAAATCAATGTGACAAAACGTGATTGATTGCTTTCCTGGTGACGTAGGGATTATGGTATAGAAATCTGGGCACAATTCTTTTAATCAAAAGAACTTCGTCACCTTCCAAAGAAACCACGTTTCCTCTTATTCTCACAATAAAAGGGAAGCTATCAAATTAAGTGGCTTCTACGGTTAGCCACGGAACCAATCTGAAAGCCCAAATTCCTTCTATACTTATTTATTCTTCCCACCATCTGCGCGATGACCAGACCAAAACAAGGGCTGTCCAGTGAGTAAATTGACTGCACGACTACACTTATTCACAGCAGGGGGTTGAGCAGGGGGTCGACTTGGCTGGACTCTGATAGTAAACCAACCCGATCTGTTACCGCCTGTTGTGCTCCTTGGCCAATGAAAAAAAAAATTCTAGGTTCTTTCTGAATTTTTCTTTTGCAAGCACGACCAGTCCAGCCACAAACCAATACACAGCTTGTTCCATCTTTCACAATGTGCACGAAGAGATACGAACGGACTCAAACTAGAACACGGACAAGTTCTAAACTGACGAACACAACAACATGGCGAGGACTAAAATTCATAAAAGCAATCTGAAACAAAATTGCAGCGGCAAAAACGGTTATAGAATGGGGAAAACTATACACAAATATTTTTCTTGGGCTTTTTGGTGGACCGTGGGATAAAGGCGAAACTGATGGAACTAAACTAGGGTAAGCCTAACAGTAATACCTAAGTCTCTGATTACCACTTGATGTGAACTAGGATGCCCGATCTTCCGTCAGGTCAAATCTTGTTTTGGTAGAGTAGAAACACAAACGATCCAGCTTCCAATCAGAATGACCCGAACCCCGCAATCGCAGCACCACTTCTCCTCTGAGTATCAACTGTGCGCAGCCCGATTGACCGCGCCAAGAAGGTTATCCCCTACATGCGAATCAAGAACACAAGCAAGGGCAAGGAAGAACACAACTCAATTGCAGAAGACCTTGCATTAAGCACTCGAATGTGGGGTTTCACAAACCGATGAACGGCGACACTGTTCTTGACAGATTCAATCTAAGCAAAACCTAAACCCTAATGTGATGGTGGCAACTAAATATATGAGGGTTAGGCATGACCTCAAACCTCTGGTCATGTCCCTAATGGACCTCAATACGATAGATGGCCCAACGGCCTAAAATACGGTGATGCAGCACCCTGACAGATTCTGGACATCCAATTTTTTTGACGATTCCCTTTGATTCAAATGGAATTTAGACATGGGATCGACACCATTGGAAGCTCTATGGAATTCCCTTTCCATCTGTATAAAGAACGTCCAAAACAAACTCCGTATGTGAGCTGGGCGTCGATTTTGGTACGGACTGGTCGTGGACTCCGAAATGGGCTCAAACTCGATATGTTTTGGGCCTCCAATTGGGTTGGACGCCCTTTGCAGGTCCCCTCCACCACTAAACCTCTCTTTAAGCATTTTTCGTCATCGCTATGGTTCCTAAATATAATAATTATATTAGGTAGCAATCTATTCTCAAAATAACTAAAAATAATATATAGGAATGAGCTCACCTTATTTTTTGGACGTATGGGTGTATGCGAAGGTGTCATGTTGTCGTCATCTCGTGTTACTTGCGTTGTCTGTAGTAGGGGTTACAAACGGTCCAGAGAGGGACGAGCTCCCAAGTCTCTGTGTGCATGGTGCGTGAGGTCGTGTGCTCGGGTTGGATGGAATCGAGTCGAATCCCCGCTAAGGGAAATCCCTCTTCCCTTTTATAGTTCAAGGGAAAGAGCAGGGCTATTACATGGGGGAGAGAGAGAGAGAAAAAAAGGTTTGGAGGGGAAGGAGCTCGAAGGAGAAGGAAGAATCCCGGATGCTCCGTGTTGGTATTTCTTGATGTTTACATAATTTTGCAAGCGCACAGAAGTACGTTGTAGCATTTCACCTGGGAGTATTCCAGAGTATCATTATTTGTTAATCCGCAGGGAAAGCCTTTAGTTAAAGAGAGGAGTCATCCAATGTATTTACTTACAACATTATTAATCTACCAAAGTCTAAGCAGGGGTAAAGGATATAACAAGTTGAGGGTAAAGTGACACACAAAAGTTCATTGCTCATTGTTGGTATTTCTTAAGGTCGCAGATAAATCTGCAAGTGCACGGATACCGTTGTAGCTTTCACCCTGAAGTATTCAGGGTATCGAATCCATAGGGAACATGTGTACTAATCTTCTAACTATATCGTCCAAGGACAACAAGAGAAATGATGGCAAGGGCAGAGAGGATTCCTATGGTTAAGGACCTTAATGAAGGATAAGCTCAGCGTCTATTGTTTGCTTACTTTGGGCACCAGGGTATCCTAGGCCTCTAGGAAATTGCCGGCATACAGCTCAATACTGTACCCGTATGTGGAGGATTACAAAGGAAGGACAAGGCTATCACCACCTGCGGCCTACCTCTACTAATCCGTGGGGTTATGAGGCAAACGAAGGTAGTCTATAACCTAAGCACCGTGCTTAAGATATATACTGCTACTCTAATCTTAGCTAGAGACTAGAGCACTTTATAAATAAAGCGACAAACCCGCAAGCAACAATAGAAGTGAACTTACTTAATCAAGAGTACTTAATGCCATAAGAAATCACAAATACTTACTAAGAGAAGGAAGCATCCGTCAGGTACAAGATCGGAGAAGAGTGCCGACAGCCCTGGCACTTTCCCCGGACTATCCCTCACTCTCTTCCTATTCTCGAGATACTACACTGGAGTAGAGCATCTGCAAGCTACCACATTTGTATTTATCACCTTATTTTCTTTTAAATGTAGAACCTTAGGAACAATATAATCATCCCCGTCTCTCATGTTCAAGCGGGTTATTATCTTGGCCCGATGGGTGACCTAGATCCGACGGATATCATTAATATGGAATCAAAGAGGCTCCCATTCAAAGGGTCAGACCTGCAAGTATCCGATTGGGCCAACTCCTTCCGATCATGGCCAAATATGATTCCAGGACGGAGAAACTAGTTCCTCAGAATCCATGCTGCCAAATCAACTTTCTGGGACGAAAAAGATATCGATCAATGTCTCACTCTATCTTTAGCTGATATGGCCAAGGACGAGAACTTGCTGGCCTCCAGCTCCCTCTTCTGGTCTGATGCCCTGAATGCCTATCTATTTGGCCACGGTCTGATGACACCAACGCTGATGGACGTGCACATGTTAACTGGCCTCAACACATGCCACAAACACAAGGAGACTTCTTTGGGAATTGAACTATAAACTAGTTGGCTCTAGGTGCAAATGCTGGAAAAAATACATTGTTGATCACCACAAAACCGGTTCTGTTGGAGAAAGAGAGCATGCAGCCTTCCTTAACATGTGGCTAGAACGATTTGTGTTTTGTGGATTAACACTTGGAGCCACCACCAATAAGCAATCAATTGCAGAAACACTAGCTCGCGGTGGATCGGTCCCCCTTGGTCGTCTCCTTCTTGGAGCGGTTTATCATATTCTGCATCAGGTATCGGCTAGACTCTTGGCAGGTCAGGCTGTCGGCCACATCAGTGTTCCCCGGTGGTTTATCAACTCTGGCTCCAAACTCAGTTCCGATCGACACTGCGTTACAAATTCAAGAACCATCAGTTTCCAACTTTTCACACTGAAGAAGAAGAAGACGCAGCTGTTCACCGATGCATGTCTTTTGGAGAAGCGGCATCAGTTTGTCCTGGATCAAAACTTGATTCTGGCAACATGGCTAGCTTTTTCAAAAGCTTTTATCTTGGAATTGCATTGGATCACCTCCTCTACTTTGCTTATGCCAATCCCAAGCGCGACTATGAGCTGCTATTATTCAATATTCAGAATGAGCTCGAGACGATCCTGCCGGCACTCAAATCCTTCATCACTCCCGCCATCCTTGGCAGCAATATCGCATATGGCCGCAAGAATTCATCTTATGAATTCTATAATCCATCGGTGGCGGCCCGTCAGCTGGGATTCGGACAACTCCAATCGGCTTATACTTCGCCGACAAGATCAAACACCGTGAATCAGTGTCAACTGATTTAGAAATGGATTGGATCATGGCGCTTACCCCTCAAGCCGATTTCGAAATAACTGAATGGCTATGCACTAGTTTTTGATCCAGATTATTCAGGGTTTGGTGGAAAAAACTGTCAACTCATTTATTCAGAGTTTCGGCCATCACCTATTGCAGTCTCATCGACTCTGTTTACGAGGCCCTGGAAAATCCCGTAAGTCTTTCCTGTTCAAAATTTTTCCTCTCCTGTCCAATTTTCCCCTAAATAAACTTCTGAAGACTCATATTTGAATCCTTAACAGCCAGCTGAAGAAAATGTGTCTGTTGTGAGTAATAGCGGAAAACCGATCCGATATGCAGTTAGGATACCAGATCCAAGAATCGGCTCTTCTGCACCATCTCTTGCTGACATCATGGATGAGTAAGGCAAAAGGAAAACCTCCACTATCAAGGCCATTGTGCCAAAGAAATTGAAGAAAAGCCATACCCCGGTATGATTTCCTTACGACTCTGATCCCCTTTTCTTAATTTGAAAACTAGACACATCTTTATTTAGTCCATCGGTATGAGGGGAAAGATCCTTGGCCAATCAACCTCTCGGGCTGCTAAGGAAGCTGCAGAAAAGGCTGCCGAAGCTGCAAAAATGCTCATCAATGCAATAACGGTAACAATCAGATCCCACTTGTATCATGTTCCATCTTCAAAATAAATCTTACACGGAGATCTCTTTTAGAAAACAAATATTATCTTGCCTGATCCTCAACTGGCTCAAATCCAAGTACCACAGATGGAATCGGTCCAACAGGTAATCTTCGATTTAACTTGTCTTAATTTCATATTTTTTTTAATCTAACCGATTCCACTATAGACTCCCACCAATCTTCAACCCATCGAGGACCCAATCGGAGGTGATCTCAAACAAACCTAAACAGCCAATCTCAACTCCACCAGTCGCACCTCCGATTGAGCCAACTCAATCACTCCAAGCGGAAATGCCCAGCACAAGCATCCCTACGCAGCAACAAGAAGTAATCCCCGATTACATCCGGGAAGGCCAATTCAAACTGGTACCAATCGGTGCTTTGCGTCAATACTTATTATATAAATAACCATTGTTTTATTGACATCTTATTTCAGGCACAAGACTCCCCAGCAATGAGTTTTGCATCATTCGATCTACACGCTGCCATCGGCGATGAAGAAATTAGTTCAGCTCAATCTTCTGAAACCATCTCCGATATAGTGAAAACAAAGCTCCAAGAAATGTTAACTCATTTGGGCAAGAGCATCGCCATTTTGGTGGAAGACGCAGTGCCCATTTGTCATATCTTCAAAGAATTGAAGGGTAAGTGCCATCGGACCTGGAAAGCGCCATCATTCCTACCACTTTTATTGAAGGTCACCAACCCCAAGTGTCTGCGGCTAAGGGTGGCTAAAAAGCTCAGGCTCGTGATTCGGCTTGGGCTCGGCTCGGGCTCGCCTAGCTTGGCTCGGCTCAAAATCAAAACAAGCCGAGCCCGAGCCAACCTTTTGGCTCGTTAGTGAACTGAGCCGAGCTCGAGCCGGCTCGCGAGCGGCTCGCAAGCTTAACAAGTCTGGTGTCAGGACTCTAAATATTATTTTTCATATTATATTTTAAGTATATTTTCAAGATAGCACTAAAATTATTTACTTTTATATGATGTACATAGACATGTCGATAGTTGGATAGTTCGAGAGTTGTGACTTGCCAATTAGAGGTAGATATTAAAAAATTGGAGGTGGTATTTTCTTCTTATGGAAGATGTAATAACTTGCTATCTTATTTTTATTTTGCAAACATAAAATAGAAATATTTTTTATTTATGCTCTTAAAATTGACTATCATGTTATTATATTAATATTTATATATTGTCACATTGTCTAGTACTCCACTTCTCTTAGAGATTTTTTTTAGCATGCAAGCTCGCAAGCTGGCTCGAGCTGGCTCGAGCTTGTAAACGAGTCGAGCCGAGCCTCAAGTTTAGCTCGTTTCTTGGACCAAGCCGAGTCGAGCCGAGCCTACTTTGGACCAAGCTTGCACGAGCCGAGCCGAGCCAGGCTCGTTTCCACCCCTATCTGCGGCTCACCAAAGGATATCGGTGCGACTGGCTCAGCAGGATCTCGTCAAGAAACGCGATGAAGGCCGGGAAGATTTAAACACGATACAGGCACACATCAAATCTCTAGAGGCCAAACCAAGTCAGTTGGAGGATCGGATCAAGCAGCTTCAAGCCACCGAGACTGAATTAATCAAGAAGCTTGAAGAAGTGCGTAAAGAAATCTCCAATACTCAAGAACAACTTGGCTTGGTCCCAGCAACCATCAAATCGGCGCTAGAAAACCTGCAGAAATGCCTAACCGAAGTCCACCAAGTCCACAAGAGTATCAAAAATGTGCCTGGCTCCAATGTTGAAGACTTGGAGGAAATTTAGAAGATAGACAACATTCGCCTGCGTGCGATCGAGATGATTCGCAAACATTGTAATATTTGAAACCATTGGTTGTACTTAATTCGGTTTGATGACATCGATCATCGACACATACTTGATCGGGTCCGATGACATCGATCATCGATGAACACTTATATCTGTAAATATTTTTGCTCTTAAGGCGATACATGTCATATCGGCTATCTTAGTCGACATCGTGTAGATTATCGTCTTTAAGAATCGACCCAAATACTTGGGTAATATTTCTTCAAATATTTTTCATTAAGTGCTTTTGAAAATTCTTCTCCTTCCAAAGTTTCCAAAATATACGGATTTCCAGGAACACACCAATTCACACGATAGATACCTTCCCAATTAGGTGACCATTTCCCAAACTTAGAACTTTTAGTCCCTACCGGCAAAATCAGTTTCCAATCCAATTCCCCTTCGATGAATTCCTTTGGCTTAACCTTCTTATCATAATATTTCAGAACTATCGCTTTATTATTCTCAATGTTTCCCAAAGCTTTCAATCGAGTTTCAGCCAAATCATCTAACTCAAAATTCATCAAACTTTTATATTCATCGGCAGTCAAGTTTCCTTGTTCCGATATTCGCCTTGATCCGATTTTGACCTCCCAAGGCAAAACAACTTCATGTCCATAAACCAAATGGTTTGGGGACAACTTAGTAGACCCATGGCATGCCATCCGATATGCCCATAACGATTTGGTCAAGGTCAAATGCCATCGCCTTGGTTGTTCATCAATCTTCCGCTTGATAATTTTGATAATGCTTTTGTTTGATGCTTCCGCTTGACCATTGGCTTGCGCATAGTAAAGAGAAGAATTTAATAATTTAATACCCATACTGGTAGCAAAATTCTGAAATTCATCGGACATGAACATAGTCCCCTGATCGGTCGTGATAGTCTGAGGAATACCAAACCGATAAATAATATGCCCCTTGACAAATTCCACCATATTCTTGGAATTAGAAATCTTTAAAGGAATTGCTTCAACCCACTTAGTAAAATAATCAGTTGCCATCAATATAAATTTATGTCCTTTACTCAACGATGGATAAATTTGTCTAATCAAATCAATTCCCCACCCTCAAAAAGGCCATGATTTGATAATCGGATTCATAGCTGATGCAGGTGCTTTCTGTACATTCCCGAATTTTTGGCATTCTTGACAACCTTTATAATATTCAAAACAATCTTCTAAAATTGTTGGCCAAAAACAACCCATTTTTCTAATCACCCATTTCATCTTATAAGCCGATTGATGCGCGCCACAAACTCCTTCGTGTACCTCATCCATCATCTCTGGATTCCAATTTACTAAACATCAGAGCAATACACCATCAATCGTCTTATAATACAATCGATCATCAAGTAATACTTATTTAACAGCCATGAATCTTAACTTTCTTAAAACCTTTTATGATGGATCTTTAAGATAATTTACGATTTCATACCTCCAATCCCCGACTTCTGGCTCTATCATCATAATCTCTTGAAAACGCCGATAACCAAAAGCAACTTGTGCCAAATTATTAGCCTCTTGATTTTGAGCTTTAGGGATATGCTCGATATTAACCATCACAAATTCTTTTAACAACAATCAACATTCTTCAAAATACTGAATCAAAATATCATCTTTACACTCATATTTGCCTATTAATTGATTAACCACCAATTTGAGAATCCTCAAAGATTTCAACAGCTTCAACTCCGATTTCCAGCAACAATTTTAATCCTTTAAGCAGTGCTTCATACTCAACTCGATTATTTGTAAAAATTGGATCCATCGGATAGCTGAATTCAATGTTTGCCCCCAAGGCGAAATAATCACAACTCCAATGCCGCATCCTTGGCCACATGAAGACCCATCGAAGAACAATGTCCAATGCATCGGCTCAACCATTTTAATTTCATCTCCGATATGTTGTGTCACGAAATCAGCCATTACATGTTGTTGGTATTTCTTATGTCGCAGATAAATCCGCAAGCGCACGGATACCGTTGTAGCTTTCACCCGGAAGTATTCAGGGTATCGAATCCACAGGGAACAAGAAGGCATTGTCTAATTACTAAAGTTGACCGGATCGATCGAGTGTATATAAAGGCTGGGTAGAGAGGATAACTTAGCACTAAGACTGATTATAGCGAAGAGAATTCTCCTATGCTTGCTTTGGGCACCGGGGTATCCTAGGCCTCTAGGAAATTGCCGGCTAACAGCTCTACGCCGTACCCGTACGTGGAGGATTACAAAGGACGGACAGGGCTGTCACCACCTGCCGCCTACCTCTTCTAATCCGTGGGGCTACAAGGCAAACGAAGGTAGTCGATAACCTAAGCACCACGCTTAAGATATATACTACTACTCTAATCTTAGCTAGAGACTAGAGCACTTTATAAATAAAGCGACGAACCCACAAGCACAATAGAGAACTCAGATTTCTATAACTCCGACTTAAATACTAAGCTGAGTATCCCGGATACTTACTAAGTAGCTCGCATCCGCCGAGGTACAAGTGGAGGGTCGCCGACACGCCGGGACTCCTCCAGACTCTCCCTCACTCTCTCCCTACTTCTACTCTCATTTGAGGAGGGCTTCGCCTTGACTTGATGCTCTAGCTCGATGATGATGTTCAATGACCGGTATGCATCTATTTATAGCTTGTAGAGGCGGTTGGGAGTGGACACGTGGAAGATGAGGACGAACGGACTCAGTCACAGGTCGGGCGATTCGGGGAGATCGGCCGACGTTCGATGCACCGCCTTGCGTGATGCACGGCGTTAATGGACTCTTGGAGGCGGTGGGAACCCGTACCAGAAAGATGAGGCGGTTTGGCCTCCGGACCAGGTCAGGCGACCGGGCAAGATCGGCCAACCGGCTACCGGCACCGATCGGGCCCATCTTCGGCTGAGTGACTGATCAGTGGGTCCTTATGGCGGTTCCAGGTGGTATAGGTGCATTTGAGTACGTTTAGGTTGCGAGGTGGGCCCTTCTATCCATGTGACCTCCCCTTGGACCATTCCCATCTATTGGATTCAACCGACATGGAATCAGTGGCTATGATGGTCCTGGAGTGTGCTTCTTTTCCCTGGAGGAAAGTGGGCCCCATTGGGCTCCGGGACAGGCTCGGCCGACCGTGCAGGTCGGCCGATGGACCTTTTGTGCCCGATTGGCCTCATCTTTTACCAGCCACTATCTTGCAGGCCGTGGAGTTCCACCCTAGGTGACATCACTCCATTTGAGTATGTGTACTTGTGGATGTGGCCCCTTTGTTCTTCTCTTGAGGTCCTTCTCCCATATGGGCTTGACCCAACCTTGGTGCATAGGCAAGGGTTGATCTAGAGTGGCTTCCCTAGCATATATCCAAAGATAGGGTCGTTTGGCCTCGGTTGGGCGTCGGCCGACCTGGCTAGGTCGGGCGACCGCCCACCGAGCCCGTTTTGCCTCAAATTTCACCTGTTGCCTCCTTCATACACATAGTCACCAAAACTAGTTGAACTTGTTAGATATAATCCCTATAGCTATGGTGAATGTGTATTTGTATATCAAAGTTGACGGTCTGAGATGTGCATTAATGAGCGTCAACAAGCTCCCCCACACTTAGCCTTTGCTCGTCCTTGAGTAAAGCTTTAGGACTAAGGTGGAAACCATGACTCCTTCTGATATGAAGCTAGCATATAAATTATTCGAAGACATACCTGCACTTGTGAATTTGGAAGTGTCTACCATGCCATCTTGAGTGGTTGAGAAATAGAATGGCCTTGATTCAAGTCATCTCAACTCTTCTGTTAAGTAGCTTAGGTTTTTGATAAATTTTCAAAAACACAGCCTTACCTAGCTCCTCAGATGATTCTCTCAGATCGCTCATTATGTATGATTCCTCACCAAGGCATTTCCTTGCCTTCTTTCACCCTACTTCTAAAAGGCTTATGTAGAGCTCAAGGTAGGAGTAAAGATAAGGCATACTTGCATCACATATTTTGCAAAGTCAAAGAGAGGATCCAAGAAGAAAACTATCCATACAATCTGATCAAGATGTGCATGTGTGTGGAACAATGGAATGATAACTCCTTTTTGCATGATCTCTCTCCTCTTGAATTTATTTTGAGAACATGGCTATAATATATATATTTTTTTCATGATATTTGGGCCTTCATGTGCCCATTTTTTTTCTCTTTTTTTTTTACTTGGACCTTCATGTGTCCATTTTTTTCTATAGCCCATGTCTCTTTTGAAATAATACTTGGAGAGGAGATCAACACTTAAATGGAGTATTTATTTTGTGGGTGGATGAAATGTATGTTGCTAACGTCCAATGTAGAAGTTTAGCATGTGTATGTGGAGTGTACGTGATCTTGATCATGAAAGCATGAAGAGAATCTTACAAGGGTCACAACAATTTGACAAAGCTCAATGCAATAGCAAGCAGCATATGTGTATAGGTTTTTGCAATGTTAACATCATATGGCTTTGGTAGGAATAAGGCATCACTGAGGAGCTCTGTAAGGCTATTCATTTTAAGGTTTTACATGAAAAAATATCCCAAGCACTTTATACAGAAAGAGCAAGATTTCTTTCATCATACCATATCTCATTAATCAACCACTTAGATAAACATGTTTCCCTAAAGGTATATACTCACAAGTAACAGGAGCATGTGCAGGGAATAAAGAATATCCAAGCCAATCAAGGATAGACATGTAAACCAAAGGAGCATCAAAGCTTATTTTATCATGAGTTTAATTTTAATGATAATATCAAGATAGGAACAAATTATGAGTACTTAGTCTCTCCTACTCCCTATCCCACGCGTTTGGTAGCGAGACCTGGTTTAACCCCTGCTTTCCGTGGAGAGGGCCATCGGCCGATCTGGTAGGGTCGGCCGACCTCTTCTGGTCCTTCTCCACCTTGATTTTTCTTGTACAGTCATGTGCGAGGTTGTGCGGCCTGTCTGTGGGTGGTCTCGAACATGTGTGCATCAGAAAACTCAAGAGACCCCCACACTTGATCTTCTACCTGCATTTATTCATATATGGTGGAAACAAAACAACGACCCTTTGGTTCTAAAGACCAAGAGCCTTTATTGGAACTTAAATATATATATTTTTTTAATGTGCAAGAACTAACACTAGCGCTAAACCGAAATAAGATTTGGCTCAAAAGGAACTTACTCGAGATACTCACATACCTCCCCCACACTTGAACTTTGCAGTGGAAAGCAGCATAACTCAAGTGTGTGGAGTTCAAACTTCTTTTGTAATCTTTCCCAACCCAAGACTTACCGAGGTTTTTGTAGCTAATGTAGTTCCATGTTCTTAGATATCACCTGGTCATCGTTCTTCTTAATCTCTACCTGAAATGGTTAGTGACCAAAAATACCTGAAGGAAAGATTATACTAAAAACATGTTCTTGCTTTTTATTTGAAGGGAAATAAATGGTAATCCGGGCCATCTCCCGGCAGTGCTTTGTTTATGGTCTGAAGCTAGACCATGAGGGATCTTCACATTGCAGCTATTTTTGTGATGTAGTTTCCAAGCTCATCGCCAATTGTTGATGTGTCATTGAAGCTTTAGCTGCAAGGTTAGTGCCACAAATGCATGCACGAAAATTGCAATGTTTATGATGAGCAAATGCCTCTACAACCAACCTTCTAAACATTTTAGAATTGAAGTCCTCAAGTTGGTTGTAGTCCTTGTATGTGATTGTGGCACAAAGCGTGGTAAACTCTGGAGATTTCTTAAATGAGCATCCTTGTGGGGTTTCGAATGAAAAGGTTTCATGCTCATTTATGGAATCCTTTTGCTTGGACTCCAGAGCCAACGCTTCAAGCCTGTCCATGGCCCTTGGGTTCTCTAATTCAAGAGATTCAATGTGGACACTCGGGGTTGATTCTTGACTATTGTCGAGAACAATGTCCCGAGGGCCATGGGCCAACGCTTTCGCTCAAGCGAGGGTGATGGAAATCATTTGTGCTCATAGAGATGAGAATTTGGGGTCAATGGTGACACGAACATCACCTCCTTGAGTGAGCTACGCTTGGGAGGAGGCTTTGCCTTAGGAATTTCTGGCAGGAGATAGGAGTGGCAAAAGCAGCTTTCCCAAGCGTGTTATAAAAGCTCCCATGAGATACTTCTCCTTGGAGAAGCCTTTCTAACAGATAGCCTAGGGGTAGATCAAAATCGAGGGTATCAACGATGTGGAAATCTAAATTGACCTCGATTTTGTCTAGCGTGATTGTCACGGCACTAGTGATCCTCCGACACTAAATGATGTGCCATGTGCCATGACATGATGTTGTCCTTCTTGTTGGGGTTGAAATGGGCTTCTACGATAGTTCCCCTTATATAACATGGAAGGGTTACGGAAGGTGAACTATTCCAAATTGCTTTGAAAAAGTGACTCATTCCATCCAACCATTCCTCTTTTATGTTTCTCATGAGAAATGCTTCCTGGGGAGGACAGGGATGATGAGAAAGAGGGGTGTCGTAGCCTTCTTGTGCCTTGAGTACTCCGAGGTGTTTCCATGATTTTCAAAGAGATCATCCTCGAAGTCAAAAGGTAATCCGAAAGGCTGAGTTTCCTCTGTCTTAACGGATGGTGTCTCAGGAGTTGGATCTGGACTGGGCAAGCCTACGGGTAAGATAGAATCTAGTTGAAGGTCTTCTTGCTTAGTTCCATCCATAGCAGCGGGAGAGTGCTCTAGAATCTTCTCCAGGACCTCTCTCGCTCTAGCCGGCATTACGTATAGGAATGATCCTCTGGCGGCTATATCAACGAATCGGGCAGCCTTGAAATCCTAGAATCGTTCCCGTGCTGCCGCGATCGTTTCCTTCTCTTTTTGTTGGAAGTCAATAATTTCCTTCCGAAGGGCACAGATCCGGTGAACGGGGAAGTACTCCGGACAAAACTTTGTCTCGTAACTTTTCCCACTCACTGTTGATTACCCAACGGTATGGTCATACCACTTCCTTGCCCTCTCTTTGAGAGAGAACGGGAAGAGCTTCCATCTAATCGTTGCTTGCGTCATGCCTGATATGACCAGACATGAGCAGAGCAACTCGAATGTGTGCAGGTGATGTTATGGATTTTCATCACGTCCTGAGAAGGATGTCTCCTGGACCATAGCTATGAAAGCAGGGCGAAGCTCATAGCTATCTGTTTGCATAGAATTTGACGAGGGGTGCGGCTCCAATAATTCGCCCTTTGGAGCAGAGTACTCATGGATTTGGGTTGAGTCCATGGGTAACTGAAATAAAATAAAAGAAAATAAAATAAAAGATAAACGTGCAACCATAGTTCTTAGACAACACAGCTACAGAAAGCTTGTTGGTATTTCTTACGTCGCAGATAAATCCGCAAGCGCACGGATACCGTTGTAGCTTTCACCCAGAAGTATTCAGGGTATCGAATCCACAGGGAACAAGAAGGCATTGTCTAATTACTAAAGTTGACCGGATCGATCGAGTGTATATAAAGGCTGGGTAGAGAGGATAACTTAGCACTAAGACTGATTATAGCGAAGAGAATTCTCCTATGCTTGCTTTGGGCATCGGGGTATCCTAGGCCTCTAGAAAATTGCCGGCCAACAGCTCTACGCCGTACCCGTACGTGGAGGATTACAAAGGACGGACATGGCTGTCACCACCTGCCGCCTACCTCTTCTAATCTGTGGGGCTACGAGGCAAACGAAGGTAGTCGATAACCTAAGCACCACGCTTAAGATATATACTACTACTCTAATCTTAGCTAGAGACTAGAGCACTTTATAAATAAAGCGACGAACCCACAAGCACAATAGAGAACTCAGATTTCTATAACTCCGACTTAAATACTAAGCTGAGTATCCCGGATACTTACTAAGTAGCTCGCATCCGCCGAGGTACAAGTGGAGGGTCGCCGACACGCCGGGACTCCTCCAGACTCTCCCTCACTCTCTCCCTACTTCTACTCTCATTTGAGGAGGGCTTCGCCTTGACTTGATGCTCTAGCTCGATGATGATGTTCAATGACCGGTATGCATCTATTTATAGCTTGTAGAGGCGGTTGGGAGTGGACACGTGGAAGATGAGGACGAACGGACTCAGTCACAGGTCGGGCGATTCGGGGAGATCGGCCGACGTTCGATGCACCGCCTTGAGTGATGCACGGCGTTGATGGACTCCTGGAGGCGGTGGGAACCCGTACCAGAAAGATGAGGCGGTTTGGCCTCCGGACCAGGTCGGGCGACCGGGCAAGATCGGCCAACCGGCTACCGGCACCGATCGGGCCCATCTTCGGCTGAGTGACTGATCAGTGGGTCCTTATGGCGGTTCCAGGTGGTATAGGTGCATTTGAGTACGTTTAGGTTGCGAGGTGGGCCCTTCTATCCATGTGACCTCCCCTTGTACCATTCCCATCTCTTGGATTCAACCGACATGGAATCAGTGGCTATGATGGTCCTGGAGTGTGCTTCTTTTCCCTGGAGGAAAGTGGGCCCCATTGGGCTCCGGGGCAGGCTCGGCCGACCGGGCAGGTCGGCCGACAGACCTTTTGTGCCCGATTGGCCTCATCTTTTACCAGCCACTATCTTGCAGGCCGTGGAGTTCCACCCTAGGTGACATCACTCCATTTGAGTATGTGTACTTGTGGATGTGGCCCCTTTGTTCTTCTCTTGAGGTCCTTCTCCCATATGGGCTTGACCCAACCTTAGTGCATAGGCAAGGGTTGGTCTAGAGTGGCTTCCCTAGCATATATCCAAAGATAGGGTCGTTTGGCCTTGGTTGGGCGTCGGCCGACCTGGCTAGGTCGGGCGACCGCCCACCGAGCCCGTTTTGCCTCAAATTTCACATGTTGCCTCCTTCATACACATAGTCACCAAAACTAGTTAAACTTGTTAGATATAATCCTTATAGCTATGGTGAATGTGTATTTGTATATCAAAGTTGACGGTCTGAGATGTGCATTAATGAGCGTCAACACTTGTCCTTTTACCGCCTTAGCTGATTCGTATTTTAGATCAAACTCTGACAATGCTAATATCCACTTTCCAATTCTCCCTTTCAACATTGGCATGGACAACATATATTTGACCACATCGGTTTTACAAACCACCGTACACTCGGAAGATAATAAATAATGCCTCAATTTAGTACAAGTGAAATATAAGCACAGACATAATTTTTCCACTGGGAGATACCTGGTCTCTGCATCAATCAATTTCTGACTCAAATAATAAACCACTTGTTCTTTACCTTAAAACTCCTGTATAAGAGCCGACCTGATTGATAATTCATCGGTCGATAAATACAACCGGAATGGTTTATCCCTCTGAGGCGGAATCAAAACTGGCGGCGTCATCATATATCTCTTTATCACATCAAATGCCTTTTGTTGCTCTTCTCCCCACACGAATTCTTCATCGGCTTTTAGTTTTAGCAGCAGAGAGAAAGGACGAATTCTTTCAAACAAATTTGATATAAATCTTCTAACAAAATTAATCTTACCGATCAACGACCGTAGGCTCATCTTATCGGTCGGTGGCTTAGCATCTTTGATAGCCTTCATGCTCTTTTGTCCGACTTCAATTCCCTTTTCATGAACCATGAAACCCAAAAACTGTCCAGCCGATACTCCAAATGCACACTTATTGGGATTCATTTTCAAACCATGCTTTCTTGTGCATTCAAGAGTCTCTCGCAAATCGGCCAAGTGCTACTTATATCCATCGGACTTACTACCACATCATCAATATAAATTTCAACAATCCTGCCGATCAATTTATGGAATATATAATTCATTGCTCTTTGATATGTAGCCGGCATTTTTCAAACCAAAAGTCATTACAACCCACTCATACAATCCAAATGCACCATGACATCGGAACGCAGTCTTAGGGATATCTTCTTCTGCCATAAAAATTTGATTATATCCTGCATTGCCATCCATAAAGCTAACCACCTTATGTCCTGAAGCTGCATCAACCAATATATCAGCAATCGGCATCGGATAACCATCCATCGGAGTTGCTTTATTAAGATTCCTGAAATCCACACAAACTCGCAATTTCTCATTTTTGTTGAAAACAGGAATGATGTTAGATATCCACTCAGCATATCAATAGGGCTGAATAAATTTAGCTTCATACAACCGAGTTATTTTGGCTTTTATTTCTTTATCTAATTCCGGTCTAAATTGTCTCGGCCCTTGTTTAAAAGGCCGATATCCTGGTTTGATCGGGAGCTGATGTTCAACAATAGATCGGCTTAAACCTGACATTTCATAGTATTCCCAAGCAAAACAATCACGATACTCTTTCAATAACTTTATTAATTCTTGTTTAAACTCAGGATCCAATTTAGCACTAACATATGTCGGCCGAGGTCTATCTCCTAAACCTATATCTATCTCTTCTAATTCATCGGCCGACATAAACCCTTGACCAAGTTTACCCTCATCTTCTATAAACTCCTCCATTAATACAAACTTTCAGAGCTGATTGCTTAGATCGGCTTTAATCCATCATCGGACACCTGAAGAAATTTGTCTTCCCAGACTTTGCCGGATAAGCACTCTATTCCTTCAAATTCTCAAACCGTCAAATCGGCTGTAGCAATGCTGACTGATTCATCGACTTGAACAGTCTCAATGTGATCTCCATGCCATTGAATGAGACATTGATGCATGGTAGATGGCACACAGCAATTAGCATGAATCCAATCACGCCCCAGGAGCAAACTGTAAGACCTTTTACTGTCGATGATGAAGAAAGTAGTAGGCAAAGTCTTGTTTCCAATCGTCAATTCAGCATTCAATGCCCCCCGAGCCGGTGATGGATTCCCACCAAAGTCCTTAAGCATCTTATCGGTGTTGATCAAATCATCTGGATCTTTGCCAAGCTTCCGATACGTAGTATATGGCATCAAATTCACAGCAGCTCCCCCATCAACTAGCATTTTTGTCATCAGCATACCATCAACATATCCCTTAACATATAAAGGCCTCAAATGCTGATACTTCTCATCTACTGGCTTTTCAAACACAGCTTGTTGAGGTTGCAGAATTAGTTGTGCCATAGCTTCTTCAACATCATCGGCTTCATCATCAGTTGAACTCGCATTATACTTAGCTGGCAGCACAAACACCATGTTCACCGACGCCGATGGCCCTTCATCATCACACCTAGGCTTAGCTCTCTAGATCTTGGATTATCATCTGCTTGGCCTTTTCTTTGAGCTATTCTCTGTATCAGAGGCGCTGAACCCTTCTTTTTTGTGTCTTGGTCAAACCCTCAGGACACCATTTGCGGATTAACCTTAGGATGTGGGCCCGGTTTGACCTCCTGATTCACCTCCGATTCCTGCACATCATCTGGCTTTTGTGTATTTTCCTTTTTCCTATACACCAAACGATCATGCATAGAAAGATGGTCCTCTTTATATTTTTGGTGATCATTATACCTTCGGTGATCATCGTCCCATCGGTCATAGCACCAATCCTCATACTCACGCCAATCGTGGTATTCACGCTAATCTTCGCACTCCTGCTGATAACCAACTTCATCATGCCAGCTACACCGACGTCCATAATCCAAGCGATCATGCACCGCCCGATAACTTTCATATTGATCACTGCATTCTGGACAATCATATATTGATGGAAGTCTCAATCTCTCATTCCAGCAAAACCTGAAAAACGGACATCCCAGTGATCTTCATCATCAAATCTTTTCATCGGAGGACTCCGATCTCTTTCTTGCTGACTCATGTACTTATCAATAAGCTGCCTCGATGTAACTCTCGGCTTGTCCCTTTGGCGATAATCCTCCCGATAGACCTGATAGTTTCGATCCCTCACCTCATCGGCCGATACTTGACATTCAGGATCAACAGCCCCTGAATTCTTCGCATGGTCCGATGTGAGGACTTTAGCCTTTATTTTTCTCTTAGGTGCTCCGATTTCAACATATTCTGAGGAAACGGATGGCCATCGAGTTTCATCAGCTTTTTGCCAGATTCAACTTTAATGATTCCTTTCTCAATCGCCGATTGGATCTCATTACGGAAGACTTTGCAATCATTCATATGATGAGACACTAAATTATGCCATTTGCAATATTTCTTCTTTTTCAAGTCTTCGGCAGAAGGAATAGTATGATTTGGATATAGCCTGATTTGTTTTTCTACTAGCAATAAATCAAATATTTTATCAGCTTTGGTGATATCAAAACTGTATCTTTCTGGCTCAACTTTCACCAACGGGCAGGCAACAGAATTTTTATTCTTAGTCCACTCAGCTAGATCGACCTCAACTTCGTCACCCTCCGAATCATATTCAATATTAGCAAGTTTCCTTTGATATTTCTTCCTCCGATAATCGTTATTACGTCCTTCATGCTGAGAGAGTTTCTGAATCATGTGTCCTAAGCCCTCAAAATCTTGACTCGTATACTGATCTTTGACTTGAGGCAACAACTCTTGGAAAGCCAAATCAACGAGCTATCCCTCCGATAAATTAAGTGAATAACATCGGCTGCGGACATCTCTGAATCGTTGGACAAATTCACTGACCGATTCTCCATTCCCCTGTTGGAGAGCCATCAAATCGGACAGTCTAGTTTTTTGTACCCCCATGAAGAAATAGGCATGAAACTGTTTCTCCAAATTGGCCCAATTGTTGATAGAATTTGGTGGCAACGAAGAGAACCACAAAAAGGCCAAACCAGAATGAGACATAGGGAACAATTTAACTTTCAATGGATCAATTGATGCTACTTCACCACATTGGATCGTATAATGACTGATATGCTCAATGGTAGTAACATCCCCTTGTCCAGAGAACTTATAAAAATCAGGAATCCTGAATCGGGCTGGCATTGGTAATGTGTCAAACCAGTCCGGATATGGCTTCCGATACAGATAAGGTTGTCCCTTAGGTTTCAGACCAAACTGATTTTTCATGACATCCGCAATCTTATCTGCCCATTCTTCCTGGGCATAATTTACCTAACTGATCGGAGCACGTGTCGATGCCATTATGACTGGTGTTTCAACGGGCCCAACCGACAGCTCCCGATAGTCAGCTCCTCTGATCCTTAGCGGATTCTCAGTGTCGAAGTAAGAACGATACACCATTTTACCATTAACCTCAAGGATCCGGCTACCAAACTGATCTATGTGTTGAGATGCACCAGAATCCTTGTCCCCTATTTCTTCTTCCTCTTCCTCTTCTTCTTCACCTCCATCTACCACCTTGGCTTTTGACTTCTTTGTCTTGGGAGTTTCATATAGTTCAGGATGTGTCTCTGGTGATGTAGACGAACTAATCTGCACAATCTTCTTCTTGAGATCTTTTACTGTAGAACCACTAGTACCGAAATAAGCAGGTCCTTTCTGGATATCTTTCAGCACTGCTCCATCCAGTAACTTGGCGACCAATCCCACCACCATGTTAACCAATATTCCAGATTGATTAACCATAGCATGACTCACACCAGCGTCTATATAGTCTTGAAATAACTGCCTCTCTTTTGCTGTGACCTGATCAAACGCTTCCTTCTGGACGGGAAACTGATTTTTCTTCATCACAGCGTTGCGATTCAGCAGAGTCTAGGCACAGGTTCTTGAATTCTTTAAGTTGTGCTTCCACAAGCTTCTTCTGCTCATCACTGAGGTCGTCCATCGTGATGGCAGGGACCTCACCTTTGTCTGCAGGAGGTGCCATCGCAGAAGTTTTCTGGTCCCACTGGGCATGCCAAAATATGTTGACGCCAAAAAATCAGGTGATGATCCTCTGGAAATCAACACTATGGCCTGGAAGATTTGCTTGAACTTCAATGCAGGTCCAAAATCTAGAGGTTTGTGATGTGCCAGTCAATTTGACCTGCAATTGACAAGGTAGAGTTTAATCAGTAAAACAAAAGGAACTCATCGGCCAAAGCCCCGATTCGTTCCAGCGATCGGATCAACGTTAAGAGAAGTCCGATGCGAGCATGAACCATCAGCCTTGAGTCCGATTCATGAATATATGCAGTATATTGGAATAAACCATCGACTATAAAAGCCGAATCGAAGATAAATCTAACTTAAACATATCCTTTGTTACACATATCTCTAAAGAAATTAAATAAACTAGGTCTCGTATCACTAACAATCGGATCGGTTTCGAGACAGCGTTGCTAGCAGGGCACCGATTTAGCTTATCTAATCTGATAGATCAATATATATCAACGAACTTGCTTAAACTAGATTTATTTGAACTTGATAAATAAATCTAAATCAGCAATATAAACATTAAGAACAGATCTATTATGAAGTTTACAAATGTGATGAAACGAAATAGATCTTTGGACAAATGTAAGCTGATAAGATAGATTTATCAAGATACGGTAAAGGGGGAGCGACCTAAATGAAGAAGGGTGATACACCTCAATCTAAAGCCTAGAACAACTCGATAAATTGGTGAATTAACTAAATGAAGAAGGGCGATACGCCTCAATCTAAACCTTAGATTAATTTGATAGATGTCGCATTTACAGACAAACCGGAGGTCAAGATGATGCAGCCCTGCTTGCTGAAGAACTCAATGAAAAGGTTTGTTGGTACGAGGGCCGAAAGTTGTGTGGCGCAGGGTTTATATTTATACCCTGGAAATCTAACTAATTCTTGTTGGCTATGACAATATCTCTAATTTGTTCAAAATAAACTAATCTAGACTACCAAAAGTATTACAATTGCCGCACAAACAGGCCTCAAAGAAACTTCGAGATGCACCCCTTCCTCGGAAGTCGTACACGCTCCGGCCTCCTTAGTCCCGTATCTGATCAGGACTCCATCGGACAAACTCCAATCGGAATCAGAGACCTTCAAGTCAGAATCAGACTCGGCCCATGTGTTGGCTTCCTGGCATTCCTTAATATACAATATTCCTTTTATACCAGCCGAGTCAAAATCTGGTGTCAACAGGTATGACGAGATGAATCTTACTCTTTCTGTATAAAGTACTTGGGATGTTTTTCTTGCAAAAGTTTAAAACCAATAGCCTTGCAAAGCTCCTCAATGATATTCCATTCCTATCAAAGCCATATGTCATTCACATTGAGAACCTTATACATATGCTACTTGTTATTTCATTGAGCTTTGTCAAATTGTTGTGACCCTTGTAAGATACTCTTCATGCTTTCTTGATCAAGATCACGTGCACACCACCTCCATATGCTAAACTTCTACACTGTAAGTTAGCAATATTCATTCATCCACCAAAAATAAATGCTCCATATGTTTTAAGGATCTCTCTCCAAATTTCCTTTGCAAAAGAGGCATGGGCTATGAAAGAAAAAAAGAGAAAAAAATACATGCTCATAAAAGCACTGAGCATGAAAAAAAAGAGAGATGCTCATGAAGCTTTGAGCATGAAAAAAAGAAAAGAAAAGAGAAAATATATATAGCCATGTTCTCAGAATAAGTTCAAAAAGGAGAGAGGTCATAAAAAAGGGAGTTCCCATACACCTTCCACTTTACCACACACATGCACATCTTGATCAGATTGTATGAATAGTTTTCTTCTTGGATCCACTCTTTGATTTTGCAATAAATGTGATGCAAGTATGCTTTATCCTTACCCCTACCATGAGCTCCACATAAGCCTTTTTAGAAGTAGGGTGAAAAGTAGCAAGTTAATGCCTTGGTAAGGAATCATACCCATTGAGCGATTTGAGAGAATCAATTGAGGAGCTAGGTAAGGTTTTGTTTTTATTTATCAAAAACCCAAGTTACTTTACAAAGGAGTGGGCATAAATTGAATCACGACCATTCCATTTCTCAAACATCCAAGATGACATGATAGACACTTCAAAATTCACAAGTACAGGTATGTCTTGGAATAATTTATATGCTAGCATCATATCACATGGAGTCTTGTTCCACCTTAGTCTTTAAACTTTACTCGAGGACGAGTAAATGCTAAGTGTGGGGGAGCTTGTTGACGGTCCTTAATTACCACTTTTGACCGTCAATTCCTGCAGAAAATGCATCAGATATAAACATCAAACATAGTGATAGGGTTTAATACTAATGAATTCCATGAGTGTTGGTGTTTTGACTTGTCCTATAGGAAAATGACCAAAATGACACTATAGCTTTGAGATGAAACCAAATATATCATTATCATAAACTATCTCAAATGCCCAATTGGAGTTCACCACTGCGTACAGCTCATCGAGACGATTTCAACGGATATATTATTTGAATATTTTGGAGCTCGAGAGAAAAAGATACAAAAATTCCAATTTATTATGCAGCGCTAACGTCATTGCTGACGTCAGCGCCGCTGACGTTATCTCGGCCCAGGCGCGGTCCAGCTGGCAGCCCAGGCACGGCCTAGGCATAGCCGCGGGCGTGGCCCAACTGGCGGCCCAGGCCAGTGGCCCAGGCTGCCGCGAGCCAGGCCCAGGCGGGAGCCATCACACACGCACATAGAGGCTCAGCCCAGGCAGGGCTACGTGGCGCAAGCACGCGGGCGAGGAGCCGTCCGGGCCACGTGTCAAGCTCCGGACGTGAGGGTGCGGCTGGTTTTGTGGAGAGGATGGCGCGGTTTAGAGATCAGAGCTGGTTTTTCCTCCCAAGCCACCAGTTTTACTCGGTTCCATCCGGTTTTCTCCATACCGACGTACAGGAAGCAGGTATGGCGCGGTTCTAGGCTGGTTCTCTACCCTAGGATCCGGTTCTTGACTGGTTTTGTGCTCCTGCACGTGGGAGGCTCGTATGGTGTGCGCGGGTTCTGGGGGCCAACGGACCTCGTGGAGTCAGTTCTGAGGACAGGTGGAAGAAGGGGAGAGATTGGAGGGGGAATATTCCCTAGCATCAAGGGGAGGATCTCCACTCTCCCAAGTCTCCTCTACACTATAAATAGAGAGGCCCTCTCCCTCAATCAAGACACAAGGAAGTGAAGCAAGACTCAAGGCAAATATCTAATGTAGTGTTAGAATAGGTGAAAGGTGAGGCAAGAGTCCGGGAGAAACCAGGGATGTCGGCTCCTCTCCTTTTCTTGTACCTCGGTGGATGCGGCTCAGGTTCTAGTATCATCCAGGTATTTTCTTTGTATTTCTGGATTAATATTTAATTAAGTTCAAGCTTTACTTTGTTTACTTGTGAGCTCCTCGCTGTGATAAGTGTCTTAGTACTTACAAAGCTAAGATAGTATTTAATTGAGTAAATGGATGTCTAGTCTGTTGAATGCCTTGGAGTGCGCCTAGTGCCACGGATTTGTAGTGGTAGGCCTAGGTGGTGACAGCCCTGACGGCCTACGTAGTCCACCACGTGAGAAGCACTAGAGAGTAGTAGGACCATTGCTTGGCTTGCCTAGCCCCCTTCTCATCCCTTTCTGAGGCTAGGACGGTTGGGTGTCCCAAAGCAAGTAATACAGTAAACAACTTGAACTCATCCTTAGTTATCTAGAATACATAGAAATAACCCTCTCTACCTTCTATGCATTTATCACTTCTTTTGTCCTCGATCATTCTTAACTCGTCACTAGTACAAACACATTCTCTGTGGATTCGATACCCTGGAATACTCTCGGGTGAAAGCTACATTGGTATCCGTACGCTTGCGGATATATCTGTGATCGTTAAAAATACCAACAGTGAGTTTGGGATCGTAGATCCTAGTTAACTTTAACTCGTAGTTGCCTTGGTGCTCAAACACGAGATCCCCAAAGTGGATCAAACGTGCAAGCATTAGATGGCTCGGAGCGTAGAGATCGGAAGCAGAGATTGAACTCCTAATGGCTTCCGACTTGTTGGAGCTCAGCATGTAGGGCATCGATGAATTCGACGCGTCGGCGAACTAGACTCCGTTGACGATCGGCATGATCTTTTCTTCACGCAAGCACCCCTACCTGGCGCGCCTCTGTCGAAGTTATTTTCGACAGATATTTGTCCGGTAGGCACCCTGCTTCTTGAGAAGATCTATCACAGTAGATGAACAAAGAGACTCGGGATTTTATACTGGTTTGGGCCCTCGAGATCGAGTGAAAACCCTACATCTAGTTATTTGCTTGTATTATCTCAGTGAGTATAGAATACAATCATATATTGGGTACCCTCTGGTGAATTGGTGAAACTTGGGGATATCCCCTACGTACAGGATCCCCCACTATTTATGTCCGGGGAGACTTGCGATACAAGACAAAACAGACCTAAACATAGTAGGACTCTATCTAATTTTAGCTTTCCTCCTTCGATCCAGCTGCCGTGTTCTTCTCGAAGTCTTCTTCGCATGGAGTTGGTAGTCGGAAATCCTCATAATTGAGTACCCTGGTATTTTGGCCTCAATAGTGCTTTATGGGGTACTCGTGATTCGGGCAAGGCCTGTTCCACTTCTTCTCGAAGTGGTCAGGAATCTCCCCCACGGGAGCCTTTGCGCCACCCTTGCGGTTGGCCGCTGCCACCAACGAGGTGTCACTGGATTGCTATCGCAATCTGTTCTTCTTCTTTTTCTTGTTCGGTGATCGAAGGGACCTTCGTCGGCTTCCTTGTCGCGCCTGCTTTTTCCCTCGGGAGAGCGATTAAAGATGGCCCCGATCGCCAAAGGTCTTTCGAGGCATGGCTCATTGCGATATCGAGGAGATCTTTCGCCGTCCGAGGGTTTTTTTTGCCCAAGCTTGTGGACGAGGGACTCACAGGTCGTCCCCAATAGGAACGCGCCGATGACATCGGCATCGGCCACGTTAGGGAGCTCGTTGCACTATCAGGAGAAGTGTCAGATATACTCGCGGAGAGTCTCTCCCCGCTTCTGTTGGTAGTTCTTGAGGTCCCACGGGTTCCCTGGGCAACCGTAGGTGGCCTAGAAATTTCCCACGAAGATCTCCCTAAGGTCAGCCCAGTTCCAGATCTGACCCCGCGGGGAGGTATTTGAGGCACGCACAGGCCGAGTCGGCCAGGTACAGTGGCAAATGGCGGATGATGAAGTCATCATCGTCCGCACCACCGGCTCGACAAGCGAACCGGTAATCCTCGAGCCAAATCTCGGGATTCGTTTCCCCGACGTACGTTGGCATGTTTGTCAGAGCACAGAATCGGTAGGGGCACGGCGTGCTTTTGATCCGGGAACTGAAGGCCCCTGGCCCCGGCGCATCCGGGCTCAAGCTTCGGTCTTCGTCCTCGTCGTACCGCTCCCAACGACGTGGGTTGCGTCCTCCCGGGGCTTCCCTGTCGTCATCGGCGGGCCATCACCGGCGCGCGTCGAGCGTGTTGCGCGCATCTTGGATTGGACCCAGGCGCCCCTGGATAGGCACTGGGCCCTTTTATTGGGCTCTAGGCCTGCCTGGTGGACCGAGACGTCCTGGAGGTTGTGATTTCCTTGGTCGCGTGTGCGCTGCCTCGAGGCGGGACGCTGGATGGCGTGAGAGCCACATTGCCGAGACTGAGAGCCTGTTGCGCCGCCGCTCGCTCGAGGAGCTCACCCACTTCGTGCTGGGCTCTCCGGGCTTCTGGAGTCACGAGATCGAGGAGTCCTCGTGTTGGCGCTTGTTAAGTCATGATTATTTTGTAACGCCAACATGATAAAATGAAATAAATTCGTAATGATCAGTAGGATTTTATTTCAAATAACGTAGTTCCACTTGTACATGGAGATTATTTGATTGCAGGAGATATGGGCCAAAAGATGAAGGAAAACAGGGCCAGGCCCAGGTCGCCCGACCTCATCAGGTCGGCCGACCTGGCCTAGTGTCCAACCAAGCCCATGTTTGGCCATGCAGAAGAAGCACAAGTTCGTGTCATCCAGAACATTGAATCAATGACGGTTGTATCCAAGGGATGACAAGAAGGATAAGGAGGAGCACATGGACTGATGGGCAAACATGAGAATCAACAGTTACTCCGAGGATCCATACCCATCTTCCACGAGTACCAGGGTCCACATTCCAGCGACTCATAAGAAGATCGAGGAAAACCGTGCCTGGACCAGGTCGGCCGACCTGGCCAGGTCGGCCGACCCAGTCTAGCGGCCGTTGCGGTCCTCCTTTCTCGAGTGTATCTACACCGTCTTCAGGACCAAAGCTACACCGTGGATGAGTTCAGTCGGTTCATCTGACGGTCAGACGACGTCTCCAGATCGGCCGACTCGAGGGTGGGCCCACTCGCCCTCAACTGCCTTGTACCGGCCATGAACCGCCTCCAAGTGCTATAAATAGGTGCTAATGCCTCCTGTACAACACAAACCAGAAGGAAGAGCTCCAATTGCTACAAGTCATAGTCTTAGTTAGTAGAGAAGTAGTTCTAGGAGTTGAGCTTCTACAGGTTTCCGAAGGAGTCTTGGTAAGCCTAGAGCTCAGTTATCTTGTATCCTTTGCTTATTTGTAAGACTTAGAGCCTTAATGGAATTACTGTCTTGCTTTTGTTACTTGACTTTTGGTCTTGTGTGTTCATCATATGAGCTGTATGTCTTACACCTTAGTTTGGCTGGTGCATGTTATGGCAATGGCCCAATGAATCACTATGATTGTTCTTTACCTTTTCGTACAATTGGTAAAGATGTATTTCATATTACAAACATGGTGTTTGGGTTATGGAATACCGTTGGGATACCCTACTCCACGTATTCAGAGGTAGGCGGCAGGTGGTGACAGCCCTGTCCGTCCTTTGTAATCCTCGCCGTTCGGGTTTGGGCGTTTGCAGGCCTTAGTGATAAACATCGTGACAGTACCCTTGGATGAGGGGATCCCACGACTCCTCGATTTGTCCTCTAGCATGTATCACTTACTAAGCTTGTATAGTATACACTTGTAATGAATGTAACCCATTTGTAAGAAGTACATAGAATCCCTAGTTCTCTCTTAGGACCTTCATACTAACTAGACTTATATAATGAGCAGTGAAATCTTCTGTGTGTCAACATACTCAATCGTTCATATCATATTATCCCCTGGCCTAGTCCTGGTATATTGATTATGATATAGTTGATACATTGGAAAATATATTACTTTGCCATACGCTTTCCCTGAGGAAATAAATACGATACTCTGGAATACTCCCGGGTGAAATGCTATAATGTACTTCTGTGCGCTTGCAGAACTTGTATAACGCTAAGATTTATATTAAGGCATCTCTAGTACCATCACTCCAGTAGTGGTGATGCTAAGAAATGCCAACAAGCATTTCTGGCGCCGTTGCCGGGGAAAGCATTGGTCAAAGAATATGTTAACCTCTGTATTAACATATGTCAAAATTAATTACCACCTCTAGACAGGTTTACCCTTGTCTTGTTTCTCTTTGTGTGAAACAGAAGGTACATCATCGATTCGCCGAAGAACTCAAAGTGATCCTCCAATTTCTGTCAACTGAAATCGAAGTACCTTTGCACCAAGATGGCAACTGAAACTCTCATGATCGACTCAACGTACATTACCATGGTGCAAGCCAAGCCATTCAACGGAAAGGCTATAACAGATGCAGCAGAACATCTCCGACATTTCTCAGCAATATGCAGTCGACTAGCAGGAAGAGCAATGCAATGGTTATTTCCATTCTCATTAACAGGTAGAGCACTGCAGTGGTACTACAACCACCAGGCAAAGATGGAGTCTTGGCAGCAGTGCAGGGATTTATTTCTAGCGCATAACTGGGGCCCATCTCGGCAAGGAGGAAGCGTATACACTATACCTGCCAAGAGAAAGGTAAATGATCTAAGTTCTAGATACCATGCCTTGTCAGTTGCTGTGAAAAACCAGCTGTGCTTAAGTAAAATTCTAGAAACCCAGTCAGCCCAGTTAGCTGCAGTGGTACAAGAGACCAGTCGGGAGATTTTGGCTAACCATGCAGGAAACAAGAAAGAATCAAACCAAAAGCATGACGGACCCGAAATTAAGGTGATTTATGGATGGAAGCCACAGAAACCACCAGTCACCAACAGCGAGCCACTCCTGCCCCTGCCCAAGGAATTCACACAAGGTGTTAAGGCTCTGAAGGCAATAACATCAGCAACACCTTGTGTGAAGACAACAGAACCGGAGTGGCGCTGCAAAGCATCCGCATTATCTTCAAATGCGGAGGCCAGATCATCAAGCTAAATCATAACTTGGAGACGTCTGCACTCGACAGACGAAAAACATCGAGTCCTCACCCGTAGGTACATCGGTATGTATCTCATGTTTATTTCACAATGCATATTTATTTCTCAAGCATGTTTAATTTTTCCACAAATTGTTTTTGCATTTGAAACTTAAATTTTGGAGCCATTTACTTAAATCCTCCTTGGATACCTGGCCACCACTGCCCACGCACCCAGAATTTATTACACCTTTGAACCATGTGCCACTCTACAAAGGCTAAGCCTGAACCTAGCTAAGCCCCGGTCGGCCGACCAAGGCATGTCGGCCGACTTCTAGCTTTGGCCTTTGCAGAGCACTCAATTCCCATGATACACTACCATAGGCACAGATCACAAATTCCAAAGGGGGCATTTAGGGGTGCCCAAATCCGGTCGGCCGACCAACTCATGTCGTCCGACTCACGCCTCCCTCTTTTGCAAAGTTTTCAACCGTTTCTGCAGACGCCAGGTATCCAACGCGATCGTGATCAAAGCTTGGCCAATTTGCCTCTGCGGGAGGGTCGGCCGACCCCACCTGGTCGGCCGATCAGTGGTGATCTCCGGCTATAAAAAGCCTTGGCCAGCAGCTTGCTCACTTCGCCCCAACCCGAGCTGCGTTTCGCCCTCGGAGTTTCTCCTCTCCCTCTATTAGGTTCTTAAGTGTTTAGCTCCTAAGTTTGAAAAATCAGTAAAAATTGAAAACCCAACTAAATATGGATTTTATTTCTGCATAACGGTGCTGTTATTCTCATGCTCAAATTCTTGAACGTGTTGTGGAGGTAACCAAAATCCCACAAGAACGCTTATTTGTGGTGTGTCATAACCCACAAGAACGACTTTTGTGGAGGCGTTCACGCCCCGCAAGAACGACTAACTCTTGGACGACTAACTTGCTAACGCTAATCCTTTTGTCTTCCAAGTGTCGTTTTTGTTGCTTGCTGTTCTCTATGCAGAAATCATGAACATCGTCAGAGGAGTCGTGAAGCAAGAAAAAGAAGTTGAAGGGGTCAAGCTCAAAGCGGAGCCGACATTCCGGAAGCACTGAGCTGGTCTCCTCCAGTACAGAGATCATGGAATCAGCCGGTGGCTCCGAGGAAAGGATAAGCAGCCAACACTCCATGGAGATCTTTGAAGACCAGTACTACTACACCGGTGCTGGCGCCACATCCGCAGGAGGCGGTGGCAGCGGTGGCAATGGAGATGGCAACGGGGACAGCTCCAGCAGCAACCAAAACGAAGATGATCCTCGCCCGGCGTTCATCTCCGACGATCAACTCGACATCGAAGAAGGCTACGAACTGGAAGCGTATCAAATTCTTCTGGGTCACGCTTTTGATCACACGCGTGTGTTCACAAGCGAACTCATGGAGAAATCAGGTATGGCCACTGATTTCGAAACCGTGTGGGGTGCTGTGGGATGGTCGGATTTTGCACGCGTTAATGAGGATGGGTGTCGTTTGTTAACAATCCAATTTCTTGCTACTTTGAGAAAGGGTGAGGAAGGGATTACTTTTCGCTTTTTAAGGGAAGAGTATTTCGTTTCTTGGAGGCAGCTTAGTACCTATCTTGGTTTTAGCAAGCGTTGCAGCTTGGAAGTTGATAAAGTTTTGAGGCATTTTGTGAGAGAATCCTTTTGGCGGGATATCTCGGGTATCACAGATGGCACTCCCCCTAGAACTAGCCACATTCATAATCCCACTCTTTGTTTCATGCACCGCTGGCTTGCTATGACTCTATTTCCTCGAAAT
>CM014277.1:36337316-36374730 GCA_004135705.1 Alloteropsis semialata
ACACATAGTCACCAAAACTAGTTGAACTTGTTAGATATAATCCCTATAGCTATGGTGAATGTGTATTTGTATATCAAAGTTGACGGTCTGAGATGTGCATTAATGAGCGTCAACACTTGTCCTTCTACCGCCTTAGCTGATTCGTATTTTAGATCAAACTCTGACAATGCTAATATCCACTTTCCAATTCTCCCTTTCAACATTGGCATGGACAACATATATTTGACCACATCGGTTTTACAAACCACCGTACACTCGGAAGATAATAAATAATGCCTCAATTTAGTACAAGTGAAATATAAGCACAGACATAATTTTTCCACCGGAGATACCTGGTCTCTGCATCAATCAATTTCTGACTCAAATAATAAACCACTTGTTCTTTACCTTCAAACTCCTGTATAAGAATCGACCTGATTGATAATTCATCGGTCGATAAATACAACCGGAATGGTTTATCCCTCTGAGGCGGATCAAAACTGGCGGTGTCATCATATATCTCTTTATCACATCAAATGCTTTTTGTTGCTCTTCTCCCCACACGAATTCTTCATCGGCTTTTAGTTTTAGCAGCAGAGAGAAAGGACGAATTCTTTCAGACAAATTTGATATAAATCTTCTAACAAAATTAATCTTACCGATCAACGACCGTAGGCTCATCTTATCGGTCGGTGGCTTAGCATCTTTGATAGCCTTCATGCTCTTTTGTCCGACTTCAATTCCCTTTTCATGAACCATGAAACCCAAAAACTGTCCAGCCGATACTCCAAATGCACACTTATTGGGATTCATTTTCAAACCATGCTTTCTTGTGCATTCAAGAGTCTCTCGCAAATCGGCCAAGTGCTACTTATATCCATCGGACTTACTACCACATCATCAATATAAATTTCAACAATCCTACCGATCAATTTATGGAATATATAATTCATTGCTCTTTGATATGTAGCCGGCATTTTTCAAACCAAAAGTCATTACAACCCAGTCATACAATCCAAGTGCACCATGACATCGGAACGCAGTCTTAGGGATATCTTCTTCTGCCATAAAAATTTGATTATATCCTGCATTGCCATCCATAAAGCTAATCACCTTATGTCCTGAAGCTGCATCAACCAATATATCAGCAATCGGCATCGGATCACCATCCATCGGAGTTGCTTTATTAAGATTCCTGAAATCCACACAAACTCGCAATTTCTCATTTTTGTTGAAAACAGGAATGATGTTAGATATCCACTCAGCATATCGATAGGGCTGAATAAATTTAGCTTCATACAACTGAGTTATTTTGGCTTTTATTTCTTTATCTAATTCCGGTCTAAATTGTCTCGGCCCTTGTTTAAAAGGCCGATATCCTGGTTTGATCGGGAGCTAATGTTCAACAATAGATCGGCTTAAACCTGACATTTCATAGTACTCCCAAGCAAAACAATCACGATACTCTTTCAATAACTTTATTAATTCTTGTTTAAACTCAGGATCCAATTTAGCACTAACATATGTCGGCCGAGATCTAACTCCTAAACCTATATGTATCTCTTCTAATTCATCGGCCGACATAAACCCTTGACCAAGTTTACCCTCATCTTCTATAAACTCCTCCATTAATACAAACTTTCAGAGCTGATTGCTTAGATCGGCTTTAATCCATCATCAGACACCTGAAGAAATTTGTCTTCCCAGACTTTGCCGGATAAGCACTCTATTCCTTCAAATTCCCAAACCGTCAAATCGGCTGTAGCAATGCTGACTGATTCATCGACTTGAACAGTCTCAATGTGATCTCCATGCCATTGAATGAGACATTGATGCATGGTAGATGGCACACAGCAATTAGCATGAATCCAATCACGCCCCAGGAGCAAACTGTAAGACCTTTTACTGTCGATGATGAAGAAAGTAGTAGGCAAAGTCTTGTTTCCAATCGTCAATTCAGCATTCAATGCCCCCCGAGCCGGTGATGGATTCCCACCAAAATCCTTAAGCATCTTATCGGTGTTGATCAAATCATCTGGATCTTTGCCAAGCTTCCGATACGTAGTATATGGCATCAAATTCACAGCAGCTCCCCCATCAACTAGCATTTTCGTCATCAGCTTACCATCAACATATCCCTTAACATATAAAGGCCTCAAATGCCGATACTTCTCATCTACTGGCTTTTCAAACACAGCTTGTTGAGGTTGCAGAATTAGTTGTGCCATAGCTTCTTCAACATCATCGGCTTCATCATCAGTGGAACTCGCATTATACTTAGCTGGCAGCACAAACACCATGTTCACCGACGCCGATGGCCCTTAATCATCACACCTAGGCTTAGCTCTCTAGATCTTGGATTATCATCTGCTTGGCCTTTTCTTTGAGCTGTTCTCTGTATCAGAGGCGCTGAACCCTTCTTTTTTGTGTCTTGGTCAAACCCTCAGGACACCATTTGCGGATTAACCTTAGGATGTGGGCCCGGTTTGACCTCCTGATTCACCTCCGATTCCTGCACATCATCTGGCTTTTGTGCATTTTCCTTTTTCATATACACCAAACGATCATGCATAGAAAGATGGTCCTCTTTATATTTTTGGTGATCATTATACCTTCGGTGATCATCGTCCCATCGGTCATAGCACCAATCCTCATACTCACGCCAATTGTGGTATTCACGCTAATCTTTGCACTCCTGCTGATAACCAACTTCATCATGCCAGCTACACCGACGTCCATAATCCAAGCTATCATGCACCGCCCGATAACTTTCATATTGATCGCTGCATTCTGGACAATCATATATTGATGGAAGTCTCAATCTCTCATTCCAGCAAAACCTGAAAAACGGACATCCCAGTGATCTTCATCATCAAATCTTTTCATCGGAGGACTCCGATCTCTTTCTTGCTGACTCATGTACTTATCAATAAGCTGCCTCGATGTAACTCTCGGCTTGTCCCTTTGGCGATAATCCTCCCGATAGACCTGATAGTTTCGATCCCTCACCTCATCGGCCGATACTTGACATTCAGGATCAACAGCCCCTGAATTCTTCGCATGGTCTGATGTGAGGACTTTAGCCTTCATTTTTCTGTCAGGTGCTCCAATTTCAACATATTCTGAGGAAACGGATGGCCATCGAGTTTCATCAGCTTTTTACCAGATTCAACTTTAATGATTCCTTTCTCAATCGCCGATTGGATCTCATTACGGAAGACTTTGCAATCATTCATATGATGAGACACTAAATTATGCCATTTGCAATATTTCTTCTTTTTCAAGTCTTCGGCAGAAGGAATAGTATGATTTGGATATAGCCTGATTTGTTTTTCTACTAGCAATAAATCAAATATTTTATCAGCTTTGGTGGTATCAAAACTGTATCTTTCTGGCTCAACTTTCACCAACGGGCAGGCAACAGAATTTTTATTCTTAGTCCACTCAGCTAGATCGACCTCAACTTCGTCACCCTCCAAATCATATTCAATATTAGCAAGTTTCCTTTGATATTTCTTCCTCCGATAATCGTTATTACGTCCTTCATGCTGAGAGAGTTTGTGAATCATGTGTCCTAAGCCATCAAAATCTTGACTCGTATACTGATCTTTGACTTGAGGCAACAACCCTTGGAAAGCCAAATCAACGAGCTGTCCCTCCGATAAATTAAGTGAATAATATCGGCTGCGAACATCTCTGAATCGTTGGACAAATTCACTGACCGATTCTCCATTCCCCTGTTGGAGAGCCATCAAATCGGACAGTCTAGTTTTTTGCACCCCCATGAAGAAATAGGCATGAAACTGTTTCTCCAGATTGGCCCAATTGTTGATAGAATTTGGTGGCAACGAAGAGAACCACAAAAAGGCCAAACCAGAATGAGACATAGGGAACAATTTAACTTTCAATGGATCAATTGATGCTACTTCACCACATTGGATCGTATAATGACTGATATGCTCAATGGTAGTAACATCCCCTTGTCCAGAGAACTTATAAAAATCAGGAATCCTGAATCGGGCTGGCATTGGTAATGTGTCAAACCAGTTCGGATACGGCTTCCGATACAGATAAGGTTGTCCCTTAGGTTTCAGACCAAACTGATTTTTCATGACATCCGCAATCTTATCTGCCCATTCTTCCTGGGCATAATTTACCTAACTGATCGGAGCACGTGTCGATGCCATTATGACTGGTGTTTCAACGGGCCCAACCGACAGCTCCCGATAGTCAGCTCCTCTGATCCTTAGCGGATTCTCAGTGTCGACGTAAGAACGATACACCATTTTACCATTAACCACAAGGATCCGGCTACCAAACTGATCTATGTGTTGAGTTGCACCAGAATCCTTGTCCCCTATTTCTTCTTCCTCTTCCTCTTCTTCTTCACCTCCATCTACCACCTTGGCTTTTGACTTCTTTGTCTTGGGAGTTTCATATAGTTCAGGATGTGTCTCTGGTGATGTAGACGAACTAATCTGTACAATCTTCTTCTTGAGATCTTTTACTGCAGAAGCACTAGTACCGAAATAAGCAGGTCCTTTCTGGATATCTTTCAGCACTGCTCCATCCAGTAACTTGGCGACCAATCCCACCACCATGTTAACCAATATTCCAGATTGATTAACCATAGCATGACTCACACCCGCGTCTATATAGTCTTGAAATAACTACCTCTCTTTTGCTGTGACCTGATCAAACGCTTCCTTGTGGACGGGAAACTGATTTTTCTTCATCACGGCGTTGCGATTCAGCAGAGTCTAGGCGCAGGTTCTTGAATTCTTTAAGTTGTGCTTCCACAAGCTTCTTCTGCTCATCACTGAGGTCGTCCATCGTGATGGCAGGGACCTCACCTTTGTCTGCAGGAGGTGCCATCGCAGAAGTTTTCTGGTCCCACTGGGCATGCCAAAATATGTTGACGCCAAAAAATCAGGTGATGATCCTCTGGAAATCAACACTATGGCCTGGAAGATTTGCTTGAACTTCAATGCAGGTCCAAAATCTAGAGGTTCGTGATGCGCCAGTCAATTTGACCTGCAATTGACAAGGTAGAGTTTAATCAGTAAAACAAAAGGAACTCATCGGCCAAAGCCCCGATTCGTTCCAGCGATCGGATCAACGTTAAGAGAAGTCTGATGCGAGCATGAACCATCAGCCTTGAGTCCGATTCATGAATATATGCAGTATATTGGAATAAACTATCGACTATAAAAGCCGAATCGAAGATAAATCTAACTTAAACATATCCTTTGTTACACATATCTCTAAAGAAATTAAATAAACTAGGTCTCGTATCACTAACAATCGGATCGGTTTCGAGACAGCGTTGCTAGCAGGGCACCGATTTAGCTTATCTAATCTGATAGATCAATATATATCAACGAACTTGCTTAAACTAGATTTATTTGAACTTGATAAATAAATCTAAATCAGCAATATAAACATTAAGAACAGATCTATTATGAAGTTTACAAATGTGATGAAACGAAATAGATCTTTGGACAAATGTAAGCTGATAAGATAGATTTATCAAGATACGGTAAAGGGGGAGCGACCTAAATGAAGAAGGGTGATACACCTCAATCTAAAGCCTAGAACAACTCGATAAATTGGTGAATTAACTAAATGAAGAAGGGCGATACGCCTCAATCTAAACCTTAGATTAATTTGATAGATGTCGCATTTACAGACAAACCGGAGGTCAAGATGATGCAGCCCTGCTTGCTGAAGAACTCGATGAAAAGGTTTGTTGGTACGAGGGCCGAAAGTTGTGTTTGTATTGATGGTTGTGTGAACGTCTTTTACAATGGCGCAGGGTTTATATTTATACCCTGGAAATCTAACTAATTCTTGTCGGCTATGACAATATCTCTAATTTGTTCAAAATAAACTAATCTAGATTACCAAAAGTATTACAATTGCCGCACAAACAGGCCTCAAAGAAACTTCGAGATGCACCCCTTCCTCGGAAGTCGTACGCGCTCCGGCCTCCTTAGTCCCGTATCCGATCAGGACTCCATCGGACAAACTCCAATCGGAATCAGAGACCTTCAAGTCAGAATCAGACTCGGCCCATGTGTTGGCTTCCTGGCATTCCTTAATATACAATATTCCTTTTATACCAGCCGAGTCAAAATCTGGTGTCAACAGGTATGATGAGATGAATCTTACTATTTCTGTATAAAGTACTTGGGATGTTTTTCTTGCAAAAGTTTAAAACCAATAGCCTTGCAAAGCTCCTCAATGATATTCCATTCCTATCAAAGCCATATGTCATTCACATTGAGAACCTTATACATATGCTACTTGTTATTTCATTGAGCTTTGTCAAATTGTTGTGACCCTTGTAAGATACTCTTCATGCTTTCTTGATCAAGATCACGTGCACACCACCTCCATATGCTAAACTTCTACACTGTAAGTTAGCAATATTCATTCATCCACCAAATAAATGCTCCATATGTTTTAAGGATCTCTCTCCAAATTTCCTTTGCAAAAGAGGCATGGGCTATGAAAGAAAAAAAGAGAAAAAAATACATGCTCATAAAAGCACTGAGCATGAAAAAAAAGAGAGATGCTCATGAAGCTTTGAGCATGAAAAAAAGAAAAGAAAAGAGAAAATATATATAGCCATGTTCTCAGAATAAGTTCAAAAAGGAGAGAGGTCATAAAAAAGGGAGTTCCCATACACCTTCCACTTTACCACACACATGCACATCTTGATCAGATTGTATGAATAGTTTTCTTCTTGGATCCACTCTTTGATTTTGCAATAAATGTGATGCAAGTATGCTTTATCCTTATCCCTACCATGAGCTCCACATAAGCCTTTTTAGAAGTAGGGTCAAAAGTAGCAAGTTAATGCCTTGGTAAGGAATCATACCCATTGAGCGATTTGAGAGAATCAATTGAGGAGCTAGGTAAGGTTTTGTTTTTATTTATCAAAAACCCAAGTTACTTTACAAAGGAGTGGGCATAAATTGAATCACGACCATTCCATTTCTCAAACATCCAAGATGACATGATAGACACTTCAAAATTCACAAGTACAGGTATGTCTTGGAATAATTTATATGCTAGCATCATATCACATGGAGTCTTGTTCCACCTTAGTCTTTAAACTTTACTCGAGGACGAGTAAATGCTAAGTGTGGGGGAGCTTGTTGACGGTCCTTAATTACCACTTTTGACCGTCAATTCCTGCAGAAAATGCATCAGATATAAACATCAAACATAGTGATAGGGTTTAATACTAATGAATTCCACGAGTGTTGGTGTTTTGACTTGTCCTGTAGGAAAATGACCAAAATGACACTATAGCTTTGAGATGAAACCAAATATATCATTATCATAAACTATCTCAAATGCCCAATTGGAGCTCACCACTGCGTACAGCTCATCGAGACGATTTCAACAGATATATTATTTGAATATTTTGGAGCTCGAGAGAAAAAGATACAAAAATTCCAATTTATTATGCAGCGCTAACGTCATTGCTGACGTCAGCGCCGCTGACGTTATCTCGGCCCAGGCGCGGCCTAGGCATAGCCACGGGCGTGGCCCAACTGGCGGCCCAGGCCAGCGGCCCAGGCCAGCGGCCCAGGCTACCGTGAGCCAGGCCCAGGCGGGAGCCATCACACACGCACATAGAGGCTCAGCCCAGGCAGGGCTACGTGGCGCAAGCACGCGGGCGAGGAGCCGTCCGGGCCACGTGTCAAGCTCCGGACGTGAGGGTGCGGCTGGTTTTGTGGAGAGGATGGCGCGGTTTAGAGATCAGAGCTGGTTTTTCCTCCCAAGCCACCAGTTTTACTCGGTTCCATCCGGTTTTCTCCATACCGACGTACAGGAAGCAGGTATGGCGCGGTTCTAGGCTGGTTCTCTACCCTAGGATCCGGTTCTTGACTGGTTTTGTGCTCCTGCGCGTGGGAGGCTCGTATGGTGTGCGCGGGTTCTGGGGGCCAACTGACCTCGCGGAGTCGGTTCTGAGGACAGGTGGAAGAAGGGGAGAGATTGGAGGGGGAATATTCTCTAGCATCAAGGGGAGGATCTCCACTCTCCCAAGTCTCCTCTACACTATAAATAGAGAGGCCCTCTCCCTCAATCAAGACACAAGGAAGTGAAGCAAGACTCAAGGCAAATATCTAATGTAGTGTTAGAATAGGTGAAAGGTGAGGCAAGAGTCCGGGAGAAACCAGGGATGTTGGCTCCTCTCCTTTTCTTGTACCTCGGTGGATGCGGCTCAATTTCTAGTATCATCCAGGTATTTTCTTTGTATTTCTGGATTAATATTTAATTAAGTTCAAGCTTTACTTTGTTTACTTGTGAGCTCCTCGCTGTGATAAGTGTCTTAGTACTTACAAAGCTAAGATAGTATTTAATTGAGTAAATGGATGTCTAGTCTGTTGAATGCCTTGAAGTGCGCCTAGTGCCACGGATTTGTAGTGGTAGGCCTAGGTGGTGACAGCCCTGACGGCCTACGTAGTCCACCACGTGAGAAGCACTAGAGAGTAGTAGGACCATTGCTTGGCTTGCCTAGCCCCCTTCTCATCCCTTTCTGAGGCTAGGACGGTTGGGTGTCCCAAAGCAAGTAATACAGTAAACTTCTTGAACTCATCCTTAGTTATCTAGAATACATAGAAATAACCCTCTCTACCTTCTATGCATTTATCACTTCTTTTGTCCTCGATCATTCTTAACTCATCACTAGTACAAACACATTCTCTGTGGATTCGATACCCTGGAATACTCTCGGGTGAAAGCTACATTGTGTTTCATATTACAAACATGGTGTTTGGGTTATGGAATACCGTTGGGGATGCCCTACTCCACGTATTCAGAGGTAGGCGGCAGGTGGTGACAGCCCTGTCCGTCCTTTGTAATCCTCGCCGTTTGGGTTTGGGCGTTTGCAGGCCTTAGTGATAAACATCGTGACAGTACCCTTGGATGAGGGGATCCCACGACTCCTCGATTTGTTCTCTAGCATGTATCACTTACTAAGCTTGTATAGTATACACTTGTAATGAATGTAACCCATTTGTAAGAAGTACATAGAATCCCTAGTTCTCTCTTAGGACCTTCATACTAACTAGACTTATATAATGAGCAGTGAAATCTTCTGTGTGTCAACATACTCAATCGTTCATATCATATTATCCCCTGGCCTAGTCCTGGTATATTGATTATAATATAGTTGATACATTGGAAAATATATTACTTTGCCATACGCTTTCCCTGAGGAAATAAATACGATACTCTGGAATACTCCCGGGTGAAATGCTATAATGTACTTCTGTGCGCTTGCAGAACTTGTATAACGCTAAGATTTATATTAAGGCATCTCTAGTACCATCACTCCAGTAGTGGTGATGCTAAGAAATGCCAACAAGCATTTCTGGCGCCGTTGCCGGGGAAAGCATTGGTCAAAGAATATGTTAACCTCTGTATTAACATATGTCAAAATTAATTACCACCTCTAGACAGGTTTACCCTTGTATTGTTTCTCTTTGTGTGAAACAGAAGGTACATCATCGATTCGCCGAAGAACTCAAAGTGATCCTCCAATTTCTGTCAACTGAAATCGAAGTACCTTTGCACCAAGATGGCAACTGAAACTCTCATGATCGACTCAACGTACATTACCATGGTGCAAGCCAAGCCATTCAACGAAAAGGCTATAACAGATGCAGTAGAACATCTCCGACATTTCTCAGCAATATGCAGTCGACTAGCAGGAAGGGCAATGCAATGGTTATTCCCATTCTCATTAACAGGTAGAGCACTGCAGTGGTACTACAACCACCAGGCAAAGATGGAGTCTTGGCAGCAGTGCAGGGATTTATTTCTAGCGCATAACTAGGGCCCATCCCAGCAAGGAGGAAGCGTATACACTATACCTGCCAAGAGAAAGGTAAATGATCTAAGTTCTAGATACCATGCCTTGTCAGTTGCTATGAAAAACCAGCTGTGCTTAAGTAAAATTATGAAACCCAGTCAGCCCAGTTAGCTGCAGTGGTACAAGAGACCAGTCGGGAGATTTTAGCTAACCATGCAGGAAACAAGAAAGAATCAAACCAAAAGCATGACGGACCCGAAATTAAGGTGATTTATGGATGGAAGCCACAGAAACCACCAGTCACCAACAGCGAGCCACTCCTGCCCCTGCCCAAGGAATTCACACAAGGTGTTAAGGCTCTGAAGGCAATAACATCAGCAACACCTTGTGTGAAGACAACAGAACCGGAGTGGCGCTGCAAAGCATCCGCATTATCTTCAAATGCGGAGGCCAGATCATCAAGCTAAATCATAACTTGGAGACGTCTGCACTCGACAGACGAAAAACATCGAGTCCTCACCCGTAGGTACATCGGTATGTATCTCATGTTTATTTCACAATGCATATTTATTTCTCAAGCATGTTTAATTTTTCCACAAATTGTTTTTGCATTTGAAACTTAAACTTTGGAGCCATTTACTTAAATCCTCCTTGGATACCTAGCCACCACTGCCCACGCACCCAGAATTTATTACACCTTTGAACCATGTGCCACTCTACAAAGGCTAAGCCTGAACCTAGCTAAGCCCCGGTCGGCCGACCAAGGCATGTCGGCCGACTTCTAGCTTTGGCCTTTGCAGAGCACTCAATTCCCATGATACACTACCATAGGCACAGATCACAAATTCCAAAGGGGGCATTCAGGGGTGCCAAAATCCGGTCGGCCGACCAACTCATGTCGTCCGACTCACGCCTCCCTCTTTTGCAAAGTTTTCAACCGTTTCTACAGACGCCAGGTATCCAACGCGATCGTGATCAAAGCTTGGCCAATTTGCCTCTGCGGGAGGGTCGGCCGACCCCACCTGGTCGGCCGATCAGTGGTGATCTCCGGCTATAAAAAGCCTTGGCCAGCAGCTTGCTCACTTCGCCCCAACCCGAGCTGCGTTTCGCCCTCAGAGTTTCTCCTCTCCCTCTATTAGGTTCTTAAGTGTTTAGCTCCTAAGTTTGAAAAATCAGTAAAAATTGAAAACCCAACTAAATATGGATTTTATTTCTGCATAACGGTGCTGTTATTCTCATGCTCAAATTCTTGAACGTGTTGTGGAGGTAACCAAAATCCCACAAGAACGCTTATTTGTGGTGTGTCATAACCCACAAGAACGACTTTTGTGGAGGCGTTCACGCCCCGCAAGAACGACTAACTCTTGGACGACTAACTTGCTAACGCTAATCCTTTTGTCTTCCAAGTGTCGTTTTTGTTGCTTGCTGTTCTCTGTGCAGAAATCATGAACATCGTCAGAGGAGTCGTGAAGCAAGAAAAGAAGTTGAAGGGGTCAAGCTCAAAGCGGAGCCGACATTCCGGAAGCACTGAGCTGGTCTCCTCCAGTACAGAGATCATGGAATCAGCCGGTGGCTCCGAGGAAAGGATAAGCAGCCAACACTCCATGGAGATCTTCGAAGACCAGTACTACTACACCGGTGCTGGTGCCACATCCGCAGGAGGCGGTGGCAGCGGTGGCAATGGAGATGGCAACGGGGACAGCTCCAGCAGCAACCAAAACGAAGATGATCCTCGCCCGGCGTTCATCTGACGATCAACTCGACATCGAAGAAGGCTACGAACTGGAAGCGTATCAAATTCTTCTGGGTCACGCTTTTGATCACATGTGTGTGTTCACAAGCGAACTCATGGAGAAATCAGGTATGGCCACTGATTTCGAAACCGTGTGGGGTGTTGTGGGATGGTCGGATTTTGCACGCGTTAATGAGGATGGGTGTCGCTTGTTAACAATCCAATTTCTTGCTACTTTGAGAAAGGGTGAGGAAGGGATTACTTTTCGCTTTTTAAGGGAAGAGTATTTCGTTTCTTGGAGGCAGCTTAGTACCTATCTGGGTTTTAGCAAGCGTTGCAGCTTGGAAGTTGATAAAGTTTTGAGGCATTTTGTGAGAGAATCCTTTTGGCGGGATATCTCGGGTATCACAGATGGCACTCCCCCTAGAACTAGCCACATTCATAATCCCACTCTTTGTTTCATGCACCGCTGGCTTGCTATGACTCTATTTCCTCGAAATGATCTTCAAACCGTGCACATTGATGAATTAAAATTATTATAGGCAATGGCTAAGAAGATAAAAGTCTCACCTGTTGTTTTCATGATTGATCAATGGATGGGTGTTTTTAAGAGGCAAGGTCCCATTGAATGCACTTCTTTGGTTACTCGTATTTTTGAGTCGATGGGCCTTTTGGATAATTATCGAGTCAAGCTCCTTCCGCAGCCTCGTCCAACTCTGGACGAGTCTCATTTTGTTCAGAGTCACCTTGTTACTCATGCCATAGACCAAAAGCTTGTTATGGTTTATCATAATAGCACAACCAGAATTCCATTGCCGGCACCGGAATACTGGTTGTACAGATGCAAAACACTTTTGTTGGAGTTGCAACAGGAAGGTAGGCAAAGCGTGACAGGAAGGCTGACAAGAAGCATGTCCCGACGGGGAGAAGCCGGAGTGCCGCAGGCCCAAGTAGCATGGGAGCCTCCAACTCCGCCGTACATACCAGCAGGATCGAACTGGGAGCAGCCGCAGCCGCCTCCACCATACATGGCAGGAGGTTTGGGATGGCATGAAGCGCCGCACGCACAATGGAATCCCCAAGACCCGCGCTATCATCAGTCGTCTAGCTCAAGTGGCGGCCCTCCTCCGTTCGACGCCCGACGTTCCTTTTCGGCAAGGGACTGGCGCAGCAGCATGGATGGGTTATCCAACCGCATGGGAACCCTAGAGGTAATCACTCACTGTATTGATGATACGTTGATCCAGCATGTGCAGCAGTCGCATGCTTGGTGGGACCAGTCAGCACAGAACTTCAACACCCTCCAGAACAGCATCCAGGAGGGCAACCAAAACCTAACTGCCTACCTTCAGTTCCAAGGCTTCGACCCGAACGACCCTCGTTACCGCCAGCAGTGAAAAGTCCAGCTTGGGGGAGGACCCCCATACAGGTAAGTTGTCTGAACCATTCTCTTTGTTTTTCTTTTATCTTGTCTAAAAAAATGAAATGATAATGAAATGGAAATAAATGAAAAGAAATGAAACTTTGTTTGGAAGTGATGAACTTTTGCTATAACTTTCCCAATTTATTCAAGTCTCAATAAGGCAGTCTTTTGTGCCTTGGATTTGTTGACTTAAATCAATGACTTCCTTGGAAACTTAAAACTTGTGGGTAGCAAATGCTAAATCTGATTCTAGGTTGTTGGGAGCTATGATATAATAAGCTAGGATTGCTTTACTTATCTAAGTGAAACTTGATCTTGGAGTATTTGTTTCAAAAAGGACAAAATTCTAGGCTCCTCAGTGAGGAGTAAATTCCTACCACAGCCTCACGTTCCAACCACTTACAGAAAAAAGCATGTGCAGTTGTTTTGAGTTTTGTCAAGTTCATTGTGATCTTTGCAAGAGTTATTTCATGCTCTTAAAGTCGGAGTCACGTACACGCCACATATATGCTAAACTTCTACTCTGGAAGTACGGCATCCCCTGCCTATATTTTTTTCCTACCAAAATAAAACACTCCAAAGGAAAGGGACTTCTCTCCAAAAATATTTCTAGGTGTAAGGCTGGGCTCCCTATGCTTTAAAAAAAGAAGAAAAGAGAGAGAAAGAAAATGGACATATACAGTCCATGAAAAAAAAGGGGAAATAAAGGAGCCAAGCTTTATAACAAATTTCCTAAAGGAGAGAAATTTCCTAAAGGAGTTTATTTCCACTACCACATATCCACACTTGCACACTTCGATTTGAGTGTATGATTTAATTCTTCGTTGATCCTGGATTTGACTCAACAAAAGAAACAATGCATGTGTGAAACAAAAGTTTCCCGTTCATGAGCTCCACTTGTTATGTTATTAAAGAGAAATTTGAGAGGAGTGATGGAGAGGATTCATATACTTATGAGAGACTTGAGAGAGTCACTTGAGGAGCTTTGTTTTCTTTTACAAAAGTTTCTTTAAAAACCTCCGGTGAAAAGGTGGAACAAAGGTGTGGGGAGCGTTCTTGCTAAGTTGTTCTGGCTTTCAACCGCTCAAGATGAAGAAAAAGCTAAAAAGCCCCATGAGTGATAAGGTAAAAAGGATGATTTGATCTTTGCCAACTTAATCAAGTCATGAATTGCTTTCTTATTGAAAATATCTCTTATGGGAAGTAAGCAATTCTGATCCTAAGTTCCTGAACTCTCCAAGTTTTGCTCGGGACGAGCAAAGGTCTTAGCTTGGGGGAGTTTGTTGGCGCTTGTTAAGTCATGATTATTTTGTAACGCCAACATGATAAAATGAAATAAATTAGTAATGATCAGTAGGATTTTATTTCAAATAATGTAGTTCCACTTGTACATGGAGATTATTTGATTGCAAGAGATATGGGCCAAAAGATGAAGGAAAACAGGGCCAGGCCCAGGTCGCCCGACCTACTCAGGTCGGCCGACCTGGCCTACTGTCCAACCAAGCCCATGTTTGGCCATGTAGAAGAAACACAAGTTCGTGTCATCCAGAATGTTGAATCAATGATGGTTATATCCAAGGGATGACAAGAAGGATAAGGAGGACTACATGGATTGATGGGCCCACATGAGAATCAACAGTTACTCCGAGGATCCATACCCATCTTCCACGAGTACCAGGGTCCACATTCCAGCGACTCATAAGAAGATCGAGGAAAACCGTGCCTGGACAAGGTCGGCCGACCTGGCCAGGTCGGCCGACCCAGTCTAGCGGCCGTTGCGGTCCTCCTTTCTCGAGTGTATCTACACCGTCTTCAGGACCAAAGCTACACCGTGGATGAGTTCAGTCGGTTCATCTGACGGTCGGGCGACGTCTCCGGATCGGCCGACTCGGGGGTGGGCCCACTCACCCTCAACTGCCTTGTACCGGCCCTGAACCGCCTCCAAGTGCTATAAATAGGTGCTAATGCCTCCTGTACAACACAAACCAGAAGGAAGAGCTCCAATTGCTACAAGTCATAGTCTTAGTTAGTAGAGAAGTAGTTCTAGGAGTTGAGCTTCTACGGGTTTCCGAAGGAGTCTTGGTAAACCTAGAGCTCAGTTATCTTGTATCCTTTGCTTATTTGTAAGACTTAGAGCCTTAATGGAATTACTGTCTTGCTTTTGTTAGTTGACTTTTGGTCTTGTGTGTTCATCATATGAGCTGTATGTCTTACACCTTAGTTTGGTTGGTGCATGTTATGCCAATGGCCCAATGAATCTCTATGATTGTTCTTTACCTTTCCGTACAATTGGTAAAGATGTATTTCATATTACAAACATGGTGTTTGGGTTATGGAATACCGTTGGGGATACCCTACTCCACATATTCAGAGGTAGGCGGCAGGTGGTGACAGCCCTGTCCGTCCTTTGTAATCCTCGTCGTTCGGGTTTGGGCGTTTGCAGGCCTTATTGATAAACATCGTGACAGTACCCTTGGATGAGGGGATCCCACGACTCCTCGATTTGTCCTCTAGCATGTATCACTTACTAAGCTTGTATAGTATACACTTGTAATGAATGTAACCCATTTGTAAGAAGTACATAGAATCCCTAGTTCTCTCTTAGGACCTTCATACTAACTAGACTTATATAATGAGCAGTGAAATCTTCTGTGTGTCATCATACTCAATCGTTCATATCATATTATCCCCTGGCCTAGTCCTGGTATATTGATTATGATATAGTTGATACATTGGAAAATATATTACTTTGCCATTCGCTTTCCCTGAGGAAATAAATACGATACTCTGGAATACTCCCAGGTGAAATGCTACAATGTACTTCTGTGCGCTTGCAGAACTTGTATAACGCTAAGATTTATATTAAGGCATCTCTAGTACCATCACTCCAGTAGTGGTGATGCTAAGAAATGCCAACACCTCGCTGCAAGACTGCCGCTGCCGCGATGTTTTGGCTCACTCTCACGAAGCGCGGGGGCGCCTCATCATCGTCGATGATTTGGCGCCACACATCGCGGGCACGCTCTCGCGCCAGCCCCCCACTATTGCATTGTTGGACCTCTCGCTCGATGCGCACCTGCTCTTGCTCCACAAGAGCTCACTCCTGCTCAACACGGGCCCGCTCTTGCTCCATATGGAGCCTCTCCTGGACCAACCGGTGGTGAGCCTCCTGAAGCTCTTCCCGTCATGCTCGTGTCTACTCAAGGCGCGGCTGGGGTGGCGGCGGGGTTCCCGCTCTTCCATTCCCCGAGGCGACAGCGCTGGCCAGGACGTTTGGTGGTAACGGCGGTTTGGAGGCATCATCGCTCGTCTCCTCCAAGGCCCCTTCTGGAGTGTCCACCATGAAACACTCGCGAGAGGTGTGGTGGCTCTCTATGACAAGCTCTATTTGAGAGGCCTTCAACGAGCCATCGCTGAGGACCCTTTGTCAAATCCTATGATAGCGAGTACATCCTGGTGGCAGTAGACTACGTCTCAAAGTGGGTTGAAGCAATGCCATGTCGAGCCGCTGACTCCAAACACGCGTGAAAGATGTTCCATGAGATCATCTTTCCACGTTTTGGAACCCCCAGGATGGTGATCAGTGATGGAGGGTCACATTTCATCGACAAGACCTTCGGAAAGTTTCTAGCAGAACTGGGGGCGAAGCACAACATAGCTACACCATACCACCCCCAGACAAGCGGTCAAGCAGAAACTTCAAACAAGCAAATCAAGAACATTTTGCAGAAGACCGTGACAGAAATGGGCAAAAGATGGAAGAGCAAGCTACCGGATGCTCTATGGGCCTACCGAACGGCATACAAAACGCCAATCGGGATGTCTCCATATCAACTGGTTTACGGCAAGACTTGCCATCTACCAGTTGAGCTAGAGCATCGGGCGCACTGGGCCATAAGAAAGTGGAATATGGATCTGCCAGCAGCCCAGCAGATGAGGAGAATGCAGCTATCATAGCTAGAAGAGTGGAGGGACAAAGCATACCACAGTGCCAGAATCTATAAGGATAGAACCAAGAGATGGCATGACAAAAGGATCAAGGTGAAGGAGTTCCACCCCGGGGATAAGGTATTACTCTTTAATTCCAGGGTGAAGCTCTTTGGGCATGGAAAACTTCGGAGCAAATGGGAAGGACCGTTCATTGTGGTGGAAACTTCATCGCATGGGGCAATCACACTCCAGGATGATGAAGGTAACCTCTTCAAGGTAAATGGTCAATGTTTAAAAGTTTTTCTTGAACCTGATAAAGTAGATAAGGAATTTGATGTGATCAATCTGGTCATGGATAATTCCCATTTATAATTTCACCTTGTGCTAAATCCTTAACCCCTAGAGCATTGATGCACACACTTTGGGGTATAGTGGACCTGTCACGTAGTGCACAAAAAAGGAGAAGGTGACCGGGCTCAAGGCCAGGTCGGCCGACCCCACCAGGTCGGCCGACGTGCCACTGAGCCCGATCAACCCTAACCTTTGCCAACGTCCCGCACCAACGTCTCTGAAGCCGTTCCGCGGTGGACGAGCGATTCAACCTATGACAGATCCGAGAAGAGGGTCATTCTTTCTTTAAAATTCCATCCATCCTCTTCTTCCCTCTCATCTGAGTTCTCCCTCGCCCACATTCTGATTTCACCCAACCACACCTTCCAAATCCCCAACATTGGCCGGCAAAAGCCACCCCAAATCCAGATCGACCTTCGATCTGGAAGGAGAGCCCACTCCGGCGAACCAACTAGTACCCGTCAACCTGGAGCAGGCCATGGAGGTGGTCGTATCCCCTCTGGCTAGCCTCCCGCCAGAGGAAGACACGAGAGGACGCACTAGGGGATCGGCCGACGGCCTAGGTCGGCCGACCGGCCCTGGTGGCCCCTCGAGGTCTCGCTCGGCGGTACGGTCCCAGACTCCGAGGAGGACTCAGAGGCGTGATGCACGGGCATCAAGCCCATACAGAAGGCCTGACGACGGGGCAATTGACTCCGAAGAAGACGCCGGCAGCCACTCCAATCAAAGGGGATGGACTCCCCAAGCTTCAACCAGGGGAGAAGTTGAAGGAAGTGGTCAGGAACAAGTGGGAGGACGTCGTGGCATATCATTATACGTCCGATGTGTCCATCTACTCTCCTGCTAGCACCCCAGAGCCACGTTTCCGGGTCTTTGGGGAAAGGAAACCCGGGGTGGCTATGGAAAGGGGCTGTTCCCTCCCCTCACACCTGAGGAGAGGAAGGAATTGGAGGAGTCGGTAGAGTCTTCACCCGCCGGCAAGATCAAGAGGCACATCAAGCCTCCTCCAATTCGTAGGCCTGGGGGTCATTACGAGAGTGATGAGGAAAAGGCCCCCAAGGCTCCCTCCAACGCTGAGTTACTAAAGTTGATTAATCAACTCGGTCGTGACTATGCAAAGTTGGAGAAGAAGTTCGCTGAAGAGTGACTTGAGTGCATTAATCTTCAAGATGACTTTGATATGCTACGCAGATCAACAGTCGTGAAGCTTAAGCGCTATGCTAAAGCCGCAGGAAATGAAAACCTCTACAATGCACCATAGGCACCCTAGGCTTTGGTTTAGGATAGGCACATTAGTCTTTTTATTCATTCATTTCATTTATTTCTTTTGTTCATCATGTAATGTGCCTCTGAGTTATGAATAAAATAAAATGTTTAGTGTATTAGGATTGTGTATTTTTGTTTTCACTTGTTTTGAATGAAAGGTACAAGTGTGGGGGAGAATCTCAACGGGAAACAGAGTGATCCAACGCGAAACAGAGCATATCAGAACGTAATAAAACAGCACGCGAAAGGGCTGAACCAGAGAGGTCACTCCCAGGTCGCCCGACCTCATCAGATTGGCCGACCTAGCCTGGGTCCCACCTGGCCTCCGCTTCTTCCTGCACGCTGGTTTGATCATCCTAACCTCTGTTTCAGTTGAATATTGAAGAACCTGATCATGGAATTCTGAACTTAATTAAATTAATTAAATTAACCCTTTTTGCATCTCCCCATCACATGGAGAATATTAACTTACATATATTTTATTCCCTGTACCTTTTGGCTTGTGGAAATCATCATGTTTTTAGGAACTCATGTCATCTAAGTTATTGCATTTTGAGATATGGCTTTAATATGAGAGATACTTTTACTTACTCGAGTACTTGGAATTTATGAAAAGTTTTTGAAACTTTTAACCTTGCTATGCTCCTCATGGGTTTGAGAGACCACCACTTACAATTATAATCAAGCATTCCTTTTGAGCTTTGAGTTGTTCCAAGTCTTGTGACCCTTATTAGAGATACTTCATGTTTTTAAAGTCAAGATCACGTACACTCCACCATAAAAAGCTAAACCCTTACACTGAGGGTAAAGCAAAACATGCCTTTGTTCCATGTTCATGAATAAAATACTCCTAAGTGACTTTCTTCCCCAAAATCAAGATGAAAAGAAGATATGGGCCATATGCATAGGAAAAAAAAGAGGAGAGAAGAAAGAAACTCATGCTAAAAAGCATTGAGTGAAAAAAAAGAGAAGAAAAATGCAATAGCCCATATCCAAAAAAAGAAAAAGAAAGGGAAGGAAGTCAAGACAAAGGAGTACTACTACATTTTCACCTCATATGACACACTTACACATCTTGACTTGATTACATGACTTGTTTCTGATTTGGATCCAATCCTTGGAATGACAACACAAGTGAAATAAGGTATGAGTTTTGAAGAGCTCCACATATAAAGTTCTATTTTGGAGAGTATGAGTGTTGTCCAACCATCATGAATTTCCAGAGAGAGACTCGTTGAGGAGCAAGGCATTGGTTTTCTTTTGCGAAACTCTGAAAACCCAAGTACTTGAGAGTAAATTATATCATGTCATAGAAAAGCTGTTCCTTCCTGCAATAACCCAAGAAGACATGTTAGACACTCATATAATTCCACTAAGCCTAAATGTTTGGGAATAACTTATATGTTTGTTCATGATTTCCATGATGAAGTTTAGAGTTTACTCGAGGACGAGTAAAGGATAAGTGTGGGGGAGCTTATTTGCGGTTCTTAATGATAAAATATTATTGCCAACAAAGATACAAAAGAATGATAAAACAAATAGACATAGGGTTATTTACTAATGAATTCCACAAGTTTTGGTGCATATGTGCTTATCGGAACAAAGTGGCAAAAGAAGGACTAAATTGGGCCCAGGGCCAGGTCGCCCTACCTCTCCTGGTCGGCCGACCTGGGCCCAGGCCCAGGGAGGTCTAACCTTAGCCAATCAACAGAAGCACACTTGAGAGTGATCAGGGACGTTGAGATCAGGTCGGTGGAATTGAAGAGTTGGGATTGGGCCATGTGGCAATCACTTGGATCCATGGGCCCACATCCCTGACTTAACCGACATATTTTTGACATTACTCATCAGAAACCGACCATGGGGCCCACAGTAGGGTGACCCTGACAGAGTGGGGCCGAGGGGCCATAGCCCTGGGTCGGCCGACCTAGCCAAGTCGGCCGACCTGGCCGCCCGTCCAAACCGCGACCGCCTTCACCAGCAACTGTCAACCGCCTCCAGGATCCCATCTGTGCCATAGATCATTTACGTCGGTGAATCCTATGGTCAGCCGATCCCCCCAAGTCGGCCGACCTGGGCCCACCTCCAGACCGACTCAACCGCTACACACCGACTCTAAACCGCCTTTCCATTCTATAAATACCTGGACTCGGGGCAGGGCTAAGCATCATCGAGATGAAGTGAAGATCCAAGGCGAAGCCCTCCTCATATCTAGAGTGGAAGTAGGGAGAGAGTGAGGGAGAGTCTAGAGGAGTCCCGGCGTGTCGGCGACCCTCCACCTGTACCTCGACGGATGCAAGCTACTCAGTAAGTATCCAGGATTCAACTAGTACTTAAGTCTGAGTTATAGAAAGCTGAGTTCTCTATTGTGCTTGTGGGTTCGTTGCTTTATTCGTAAAGTATTCTAATCTCTGATCAAGGTTAGGATAGCTGATATTATCTTAGGCGTGGTGCTTAGGTGTATATCTGCCCTCGTTTGCCTCGTAGCCCCACAGATTAGTAGAGGTAGGTGGCAGGTGGTGACAGCCCTGTCCGTCCTTTGTAATCCTCCACGTTCGGGTACGGCGTAGAGCTGTTTGCCGGCAATTTCCTAGAGGTCTAGGATACCCCAGTGCCCAAAGCAAGCATAGGAGAATTCCCTTAGCTATATTCACAGCCTTAGTGCTAAGTTATCATCTCTACCCAGCCTTTATATACACTCGATTGATCCGGACATTCTTAGTGATTAGATAGCATTTACGTTCCCCGTGGATTCGATACCTGGTTGACTCATGGGTGAAAGCTACTACGACAGCCGTGCGCTTGCGGACTTTCTGTTTGCCACCACTGGTGTCAACAGCTCTCCACCTAACTCCACATGGAAGAGGTAGCAGCCATGCATGGTGGTACACTCATTTTGCAGGATTAAAAGCAACATTTAGAGTGGAGTTGAAGCAAAGGACAAAGACATGAATCAAAGTGGATAAAACAATGTGCAAGTGGACAACTTTGCTAAAGAATGAATGGTTCACAACATTTGGATGGTGCAAAGCCAGTGGAGTTGCTAGACATTGATGTGGAATCGACTCCGGAAGATGTGGGAGCAAGGACACGTGAAGACGGACAGGGAAGCCCCTAGGCCGGCCGGCCCCAAGCCTCTAGGTTGGACGGCCTGGCACCCATAAATGTCCCATGCTGCTCATCTTTCATAGGTACGCAGCTCATCCAATTCTAAGTTCTTGTTCTTCAGTTCTTCCACCTTGAACACCAGCAAAAGCTCTGAAAAGTTTTGAGAATCAAAACCACCTCCAAAAATCTCCAAAAATCACTACAATTCCTAGTTTGCTCTCCTCTTCGATATATATCATTTTTCCACTGGCGAGAAACCCCCAGTGTGTTGGTTTTTGTGTTTGTGCAGCAAGGCACCATGAGGAGGCAAGTCATCAATTTCCTCACTGGAAAGAGGACAAGGTCATCAGCGTCCGACGCGCCATCAGCGAGCTCTTTGCGGAGGTACTCCATGCGGAGTCACCACGAAGCATGGAGGAAGACAACCCCATGCAAAGGAGCAACATGCTGCTCCTTGGAGGGATGCAAGACCCAAGAAGTACCTCCATGAGGTTCACCGAACCTCGTGGGCGTGCCGGCGCACCACCACCTCCTACACCTCGATGAGCCACAAGATCAACCGCACCGCCGCCATACAAGCCAAGAATTTCAGAATATGGGTTTGTCATTTTGTCGGAGGAAGAAGAAGCAAGGCTCAAGAATTTGAAAGGAAGGGTGAAGGCAAACACCGATTTCGATGATGATGCACTACAGAGATTAGGATTCTATGGTGATATTTATTGGCTACTCGACAACCTCGGATGGAGGCAATTTTCCGATGGTGTTCTGGTGGACGTTCATGCAGAAATTGCTTTGGAGATTATGATGACAATGAAAGTTGTGACAAGAAAAATTGATGAGCAAGAAGTGTCATGCCTTAAATTTAGGTTGAAGAATGAATAAAAGTCCATCACCTTTGAAGGAATTGGAAGCTTACTTGGTTTTAATGGTGATGCACCGGAAAGAGCCGAAGTCGAAGAAGGAGAGATGGATAAATTTTGGAAGAAAATTGCAAAGGATGACAACCGCCAAAGGAAGAACATAAGCAATGTCATACTTTAAATATTTCATTCTTGGATGAGCAGGAGAATTTTTGGATGGATGAGAGAGTCCAAAGTAACTGATATGGAGTTAAATTATTTATACTCCGCATTGGTGAAAAAGCAAGCAATTGATCCTACTTATATCATGATTGATAGGTGGGTATGTGAAGCAACATCCGGCTCCGGAGAGATCGGCTCGGGTTGTTATCTCTCCATGATAGCAATTGCATTAAACCCAAGATTGGAGACAAACTTGGCATTCTTCATGAAAGGGACCGATTTTGGAATTGAAGCTATGAGGCAAGGACACTACATTGGAGGAGATGAGAAGAATGGCTACAAAATTGCAAGGCAACGGATCAGGTGCAAACCAACCTCCCCGTGCAAACTATGCAAACCTCAATCTGGACCACATGATCTTGATCTAAGGGGATGCGTAGAGAGAGGTGGAAGGGGGGATTTGCAAAATCACCGCCCACCCTTAATCACAGCAAGATCACTTTTGCAAATCCCCCCTCCCACCTCTCTCTACGCGCCCCCTTGGATCAAGATCAAGTGGTCCAGATTGAGGTTTGCATAGTTTGCACGGGGAGGTTGGTTTGCACCTGATCCGTTGCCAAATTGCAAATACAAATATTTATCTCCTCGATGCAAGATTGAAGTTATTTGGAAGAGGAAGAGTTGATTGGTGGGACGAGAAGATTTTGGTCAAGGCTAAGAAGAATTAAAGAGGGAAGCATATTGGAGAGTCATCGGTTCCTGTTGAAGAAGAAATGGGAAAGAAATTGCCACCGGCTAGTTCCTCTTATTGGGCTACGGAATTTCAAAATGCGCTAAGTGGAGAAGGACCTCCGGAAGGATGGGGGCAACAATGGGGACATGCACCAGCTATGGAGGTATGGAGCGCCGGTGCCACCACCGATGTATCCACCGCCGCCTACATATAGCAATTATGGCTACCCACCACCGCCTCATCAAGGAGTGCTCCCGGATCCATCTTTTGAAGCTCAATTTGCACAACTCCAACAACCGGAAAGAAGCACAAGGATGATTGGAGCCTATGCCGATAGGAACTTGGAGGACATTAATGCCATCCGGAGGCATACGGACCGACTAGAAGATGGAACCGCGGGGATTGCATATCAAATGGGACTTCTAGCATTGGCGCCACCGGAACATTTTGATGGAGGAGCTTCCCAAGTGTATTATGACCAAGGGTATAACGCAAGACAGCCGCCAAGCCAAGAGGAGTGACCGACAAGGACCAAGAATAAATTGCTCGCACGTGTGGTTTGAGTTTTTCTCCTTTCTTTTATTTATTTTCAGCGTATGTGCAAGCTTGTGTGAATAGCAATTTTCTGTTTTTATTTATTTTCAGCATGTGTGTTAGTGTGTCATTTTGTTTATCATCACCATGATCACTATATATATCACCGATTCTTTCATGACATGATTACTAGTGATGATAGAAAGTTTATGCCATGTTGAAATATGATGATCGTTGCCACTTTGTCTATTTTTGCGCTTGGCTTATGCATGATTGAACTAATGCTCTCCCTAACACGATCTGAAATTTATCTAAATACCGGCTCATTCTTTTGTGGAGGTTATGATAATTTTAGACCCATATTTATTATTCTTGCTCTCTCTTTTAAACTTGTCAAGGGATGTTTAATTGCTGAATTTAATTAAGCTAGCCTTGTCTTTAATACCTTTTGCAATTGCTCTACCTATCCAAAACCTAAATGACTTATCATGTTGAGCCATAGTTTAAGAATAATTTTCAAGTGAATTGATTCAGGATTTATCTTCTCTGGTACGAGACTAAGAAGCTGACCATTCCATTTTGCGTACCTTCTTTTTGCTAGCCTATTTATCCATGCATTGTGAGTTTCTACACCGGAAACTTCGCAAACTTCCCTGGATATCCACCCTAAACCCAAATTATCTTTTTGTGAAATACCTCCTTGATCACAACCCAATTTGAGTATGGATCATTATCTTGAGGAAATTCAAAAGAATCAAGAGCTTGATACAAGGAATATCTATTTGGGAGGCATCAAAAAGTGCGTACAAGAAAAATTAGAAGAAACGAAGGTCCACAATTAGTGGGCTGGCCGGTCTCACACCATGAGCCGACCGACCTACTCCCTATCCTCCTTCAATGGCTTCAAAATTCGACGAGAAGATACTCCCTGAAGATTCCGACCATTTTCCAAAAGATTGAGATGGATACTTACTCTAGCATTGGCCACCACTTCTATGCTCGAGGACGAGCAATCGTTTAAGCATGGGGGGGAGGCTGAGTAAGTATTAATGTTGCTAGAAGTTCTAAGGAGCATAAAGAAAAAATAAAAGAAAAGAAAAACATATGTGTTGAAAAAGGAAGAAAGAAAAAGAAAAAAGTATGAAAATAAATGCTCCTTAGTTCTTTTTGCTTCATTAAATTCCATAGTGCCTTAAAGACTATTCCATACTCAAATATTCCAACCATGTGTAATCCGATAACGAGGACTTTATTTGTGCCTCGGGATCAACCTTTGCCATTTGCACACATCCACTATCTAAAAAGCGTGTGTTCCATTTTCCCCCTCTCCACAAAATCGATTATTTTCCATGGTCTTTTTGACGAGTCTCGGTAAATCCATGAGAAGTATTTCTTGTTTTGATAATATCTTGATTATAATATCTTTTGTTAGGACTAACCTTTCCTATAGCTCTAGATAAAGCCCTACACATACATGAGAGAAAGGAAGGTAAAGAGAGTTCTAGCAAAGTTCTAGAGACAAGATGAGCTGTGAGTTTCCATGAGCAATTGCAATGAGGTTCAAATTAATTGACTTTGGTTTAGCAATACTTTTGAAACTTACTTCTTAATTCCTGAGACTTGTTTAAATTAGAGAGCATGTGTTTAAAATCTTTGTGGGGAACACTTAATTCATATCTACCCTCCATACTAGAAAGAGTTGGTTACAACTTGAAGAGTTAAATACAAAATATTTTGAGGGCATTATGTTTTCTTATGTATGATCAAGTGCAGGGATTGGACACCGAAAGGCAACGTTGATTTTTATTGAAGACCTACTCGGATTCTTATTGAAGACTTACTCAAGGACGAGCAAGGTTTAAGCATCGGGGGATTATTGACGCTCCTTAGTGACACACTTTTACCCTTGTTTATCTCCAATAATGGCATGAATTTGATATATAAACAAATGATCATACTCTATAACCGGGATGTTTTCGCATATGCATGTGTTTTTGGAGGAATTGTGTTTACGCAGGTTTTTGGGCTTAAATGGAGCACATACGGACAAGGTTTGAGACCAAGGATGACACGGTGAAAGATGAAGGCCAGCGGCCTGAAGAAGAGGCCAGGCCGGCAGGCCCCACATAGCCTAGGCCGGCCGGCCTAGGTGGTTCCAAGCCCCGTTCGTGCTCAACTTTGGTGAACCGACCTCCAAGAGTATTTGAAAGGCAAGTGCTTCAAGATAAGGTCAAGAAACTTTAGGGTCAAGGCAACTCATTAGAGAATTTGGAAGTTTATCACTTCCCATTCTTATCTCAAAGATATCCCGAAGCAAACGATGTCCAAAGGCCTACATGCATAGGTGGAACAACTACTGAAGCTTCCAGAAGACTTGGAGAGAAAGATGAAGACAAGGCGGCCGAGGAACAGGCTAGGTCGGCCGGCCTGAACCCCCCTGGGCCGGCTGGCCCATGCCTTTCCTGTGGCGGCTCGCCTCTCCCTTCAACCTAGGGTTTCCTCAGGGTATAAATGTCCCCTGTGTCTTTGTGCTACGCATCAATTCATTCATCATTCGCCGTCGAGGAGCAGAGGAGCTAGAGGGACACCTTTCGGAGAGCTGAGGATCATGCTAGTTGTCTATGGTTCTTCCCTAGCCGACGTGGGAACCCTGCGAGGAAGACCACGTCGGAATTCTGGAGCTAGGATCATCAAGATCAAGGTAGAATCCCAGTGGTGATCTTGTGATGTACTTACATTCATGGTGAAGTTATATGTGTTTCCAAATCTTTAGCGATCAAGTGCCTCTCTTTATGATTTCGTTCTTGCTTAGGTTTGCTTCTTCTTCAATCTATTCTCGAGATCGATTGCTTGGGGTGTTCTTGTAGCCTTGGTGGCTAGGGGTTCATACCGGATTTACCAAGTGGTTCGACACGTTCACTAGTGAACGTGCCCTTAAGTTACCCACGCCGAAAGAGAGCATCGTGACAAGGTGTGATCTCATGTACGGTGGGGCTTTCAGGAGTTTGACCGGAGGTCGTGATTTAAAGATGAGTTTTATTGAGATTCACATCTATCTTATTTCACTCTATTTGGCTCGGAGCTACAACATATGCATGATCTAGACGATCTAGATTGGTTACCTCTAACTTTCTCTTGCTACCTCCAGTGTTTCATTTTAGTAGATTAGATCTATTTTGCAACCCCTCTTCAAGATCAAAGGTTTTCTATGCTAGTTCGATTGTTTCTTGTATCTTTAGTTCCACGGATTGATAAACCTTGGGGGAGTACTCTAAGGGAAGAGCTACAACTGATCCGTGCGCTTGCGATTCATGATTGGCGTGTCTAAGGGCTGTCAACATGCACCAACTTCAAATTCTTCTAGAGGGTACATTAAAGATAAATTTGGGATCATCGATATTAATACCTCTCGGTTTCGCTATTCAGATGATCCATACATACAGGCGATTCAAGTGGAGCAAGTGTGTTATTTGAAATGTGGAAAGAAAACTAATTGGTGCAGTGACCTCTGAATGAAACCTAGGACCCTGTTTGCCATGCTTGAATGAGAGGACACTGATAATAATATTGGTGATGCCGATGTGGACTCGGTTGTCATTGAAGTGGAAAATATTACTGTCGATGACGGAGATGAGGAATTCACAAATTGGAGTAGGACATACTTGGAAGGGGTTAGTGGTGATGCTTCTGTACTTGCAAAGGCGCTCGCAGAATCCATGCATGAACCGGATCATGCGGACATACCACAAGACGATGATGAAGATGATGACACATACATAGGTGATGGAATCGTTGCTCCCGTCAATTCACTTGAAGACGACAATTTTTTTGTGTAAATTGGCTTCAATTTCCCAATAAGGATTAGTGCAACACTTTTGATACTCAGGCTACTTAAATACAATTATTTACATAGAAATATCTGTGAAATATGTAAGATGAAATATGATAAACCTTTCATGACACCAGAAATATATACATATCATATATAGCATTCTAAGGTTCACAGCAGACCACCAAAAGATACCACACATTGCATATGTACACACATCCAGCTCAAGTTTTTTCTAGGCCACATATGGCCATCACAACTTTATAGTACCAAAAGAAGAAAGGACCTAGCTATTACAGAACATAAGACAGCAGGTTGCAGAGTTCATTTGGAGAGCTTGTTCTGCCTTTCTTCAAGCTCCCTCATCTTTTTCTCCAGGTTTGCTCCCGTCAATTCACTTGAAGACGACGATGTTTTTTGTGTAAATTGGCTTCAATTTCTCAATAAGGATTAGTGCAACACTTTTGATACTCAGGCTACTTAAATACAATTATTTACATAGAAATATCTGTGAAATATGTAAGATGCAATATGATAAATCTTTCATGACAGCAGAAATATGTACATATCATATATAACATTCTAAGGTTCACTGCAGACCACCAGAAGATACCACACATTGCATATATACACACATCCAGCTCAAGTTTTTTCTAGGCCACATATGGCCATCACAACTTTACGATACCAAAAGAAGAAAGGACCTAGCTATTACAAAACATAAGACAGCAGGTTGCAGAGTTCATTTGGAGAGCTTGTTCTACCTTTCTTCAAGCTCCCTCATCTTTTTCTCCAGGTTTGCTGCCAGCTGTCTACAGTTCTTCGATATGTTATTTGAAGCTCTTCTGATCTTCTTCCAGCTCCTTCATCTTCTTCACCATCAATTCCTGCATCTGATTGTTGTTGTCTTCAGTTGCTTCAAAGCCTATCAGCATATCGTTAATATCTCCCACCATGGAGATCACCTGTACAAAGATCATCTTCCAGCTTCTGCGCCTTCTACATCCAGAAATTGATGAGTTAATATACATATAGAACACATTCATTGATTCTACATAGAAATTCCTACACTTCTTCTACACAGAGATATCACTTGTGCACCTTCACAGATACTACAGACTAAAATTAGAACACATTCATTGATTGTACACAGAGATTCTACACAGATACTACAAAATCAATGATTGTACACAGATACTACAAATTCAATGATTCTATACAGTCAATGATTCTGCACAGATGCTACACATTCATTGATTGTACACAGATCCTACTAATCCATTGATTCTACACACAAATACTTGCCTCAACGTCGGTGTCGGAGTAGTCGCCGGAGTCGTCCGCCTCCACCTTGGAGCATCGGGGCCTCTTGGATGCGCCGTCACTGGATGATCCGGATCCGCCACGTGCCCTCACCGCCGAGAGGGCGAGCGTGTCCAGCATCTTGGTCTCGTCGGTGCCGGAGCCCCTGAGAGGCCTCTTCCCGACGGCGGCCGCCCGCGTCACCGGCTTGTTGTCCAAATCTAGACCACAAAACTTGCCGGACTTGTCCAGCTAGTACCTCCTCTGCTTCCTACTGCTGGTAATCTTCCTCGCCGAGAGATGGGGACGAGAGTTGGGACAGATGGAGAGCTTTGGGTGAGAGCATTGGGAGTGATGGAGTTTTATGTCCCTGTGTGTATCGAGGCGCTGAAGCAGAAGCGGTTCCAATGTTCTTCTGCTTTGACTGCTGGCCCAAGAGAAGTGAGAGGGGGACATGACAATTGCAGTGAAGAAGTTGGTTGCTTGAGACACTGGCAGCAGCAAGGCTAAAGGCGGCCAAGCCAGGGTCCACCTCGTGAGCTAGAAAGAGATCCACAATCCCCAGCTGCATCTGTGAGTCCCCATCATTAGAACCGCTAGAAGAGGGATTCCTGTCAAGAAGGAGGTCAGGCTAAAATTCCTTAACCAGGTAGTTAATTAGAGAAGCTGCTGGGATTGGAGGTTGAGGATCAGTAATCTGCTCAGCCAATTCAACTACTGGGTCCTCTTTAGGCAGGTGCACCTTATCATCCTGGGGGTTAATTTCCTCAAAAAATTGAGGAATAGCATTCATCTGAATGAAGGCATCAGTCATAATGATTTCTTGGTTATCATCATCCATCATGAATGCATGGCCTAGGATTAACTGCCCTTCATCTGCAATAGGTACTTGATTGAGATCAAAATCTACAATGGGGATTCTTCCTCTGGGTCATTGACATTGACTTCGACAGGAGGCCAGCCTTCAATTTCTTGATTTGCTGGCACATTGTCACCCATGATGACATTGTTGAGCTCACCTCCCTGTCCCTATTCTACTTGGTTCTCTTCTTGCTGACCCTGCACTGCCTGATTTCCTCCATGTTGTCCTTGTCCATTTTGTGCTGGCCAAGGACCTTGCTGCCCAAAACCAAAGTAATCAAAGGGATGATTAGGGTCAAAATCATCTCCAGAAGGGAGGTCTTCATCAACTAGCATTTGGCCGGTCCAGTCACTCTGAATGATTTCATATTGCACCATCCAGGATTCTCCATTCAGCCATTCTGCCTCAGAAACAACTAATAATTGGGGCACTGACTCGAGGTCCAGCACTCTTGCTTTGACAACCAAGGTTGCTAATTTCCTTTGGTCCCCTGCCCAAGAGATTACTCTCCCAAATGAAGAGACCGCACTGTCCACGTACTTATCTGTCTAGTAATCCAAAGAGAATCCCATCAATAGCAACGAGCATTCTTTAGTAAACTGAACTGGCCGCCAGTTTCTACCCCAGTTATGCTTCACAAAAGTGATGTTGACCTTATCCAAGGGGTGGGGGCTGCTGGTGATCATGTTGTCATAGTCAAGAACATGGACAAACCAAACATAGGCTTGTCCCAAATGGCAAGGCTGAATGTCCACTATCTCCACCCTCATATGGTAAACTAGATAGTCATGAAGCACTCGCCATAGATTGTTGAAGGAGATTATGTTACCAGGGAGGGGGTCGATGTTGACGATGGCGACGTGCTCATTGTTGCGCTGCGGCCTCACAGTTACAGCATGAACGGCCTGCCTCCTATTTGGCATAGAGAGCCAATGCGTGTTGTGGGACAGGAACGGAGTCGGGTCGACGCGCTGGAAAGCCATGGCATCGCAGTCACTATGATGATCACTGTGGCCAAGATGGAGATGGAAGGGGAAATTGAGGATTTCTTGCAGCGGTGGAGCCGAGGAGGACGCAAGAACTGCTACAGCTTCAGGTTGTGTTCGGACCCTCTATCAGTGACTTAAGGTTTCTGAACCAGAAGTTACTTCTTATCTCGGTTGCTTCCCAAAAATAAATAGCTGGCCTAAGCGATGACGTTAAAGGTTTGGTGGACATCTCCAAATTTACCAAAATAAAAGCACCTTCCCGTATCAAGCCTACAGTTTAGCGACCAAACTAGAGGGGAAAGGAGAATGCCAGAAGCTGGATCTTCCACAAATCTTTCTCGAAAACTATCAGAGTGGTGCACGCTTGTAAGATTCTTTCAACTTGGCCAAATCTAGATCTATTTTGGATATATTTCGATAATAAAAAATAATTGACACATTGGAACCACACATGTCATAGACACCATCGAAGAGAATTTGGCACAATTGGCATGGCAACAATCCAAACAACCTTACATCAATTTTTTAGTTATGCAACTGATTTGGTCATCACCAAAAGTTGGTAGGGTTGAGTTGGGCATAAACCAAACAAAAGATTGTTGCCCATGTGACCAAAATGAATCCGAGGCATCCAATTTACAGATTCCATTACATATAGACTAACTAACTCAGATGCCCATCCAAAATCAACCAGAGGCATCCAAGTTCTATACACATCTTCCTAGTTGGACCTATCTGCAGATCTGCTACACCACAGTGAACAACCTTAGAAGGCGTCATCATCCCATGTATAGAAATGTCCTAGCCGCTTCTTCTTCTTGACGAGAAGGCGAAGCTCCTTCACCTTCTTCCGAATCTGGCATACATTCAATGGCAAAAACAGAATCATCATCTCATGGGTTTCAAAACTCATGGAACATATTGTTGATTAACTTAAAGGGAACGAACATCACCTCACATCTAGACACCTTAGGCTCGTCGTCCTCATCGTCGCTTCAAGCATTTAGCTCCATTGTAAATGAGATCTTGTTGAAGCGGATCTTATACGCCTTTCTGGTGGCCTTCATTACAAGCAAAACAGGGTTACATTATATACAATAACATGTATAGTCAATTACAAATATAGCACAACAAACAAGCCCAGAACTGAGAAACTAGCACCAAAAAACCATAATTTTGTGTAGTATATTCAGCCACTCACCACATCTTCCACAGGCTTTGCTGCACACATGTCTGGCCAGTCGGCTTTCATGTCCGGGGAGTCCGGGGTGGGCAAGGCCTCAGTGTAGATGTGGATTGGTTGTGCCTATCATGACATCACAATGTTTGACATGTCAAACATCAAGGAACAAAATATGATTATATGATGGTATCATAAATGTAGCTAGAAAGCAATAATTTAAATGTTTCAAGTATTGGACTTTCTATATTTAAAATCTGATTCCAACAAAAAATTAAATGAGGTGCAATTAATCATCTTAAATCTAGCAGCAGTCAATTTATGAAATCTGAATCTACCCAAACTGAATTTAGCGAATGTGAATCTTCATCTAATCTTGCTGCATGCATAAAAATTACATGAGAATTAAATCAAGAAATCACACAGCAGAAATACATCATTGAATAGTAGCACAAACAAAAGGCTTCTGCAAAAAAAGCCCCAATCTAATCATGGCCCTCCCTGAACCTGACTTCTTGCGACATTCATCCAGTACTAAAATCTTAAAATCTAAGACTACGGGGATGGTGGGAGGGACTGTGGTCACCTTGTCGTTGATGCGCGATGATGAGGCGGTGGCGACTCCTTCACCTCTGTCCATGCTGGGGGCGGTGGTGCTTGCTGCATCGATGATGCGCCGGCCGCTCGACGTCTGTTCGTCGACGTCCATGGCCGCCTGCGCCTTGATGATGCGCCGCCCGCTCGATCCCAGGAAGGATGACGGCCCGGAGGTCGCAGGAGTCCGCCTCAAGCCAAGTGCACGCGCGTTGCGCAACTGCCTGGCCATGGCGGTGCTCTTGTGGCAAACCATCATTGTAATGATGGGGGGAGGAGAGGTGGCGGCGGAGACGACAAGGATTCGGTTGCCCTTGGGTGGGGGAGATGGCGATGCGGCCGGAGTGGGGAGAGGGAAAAAGAAAACGCCAGTCTTCGATGGACGTTTTGAGGAGAGAAGGAGATGGAGAAAAGGCAATAGGCGGCAAGTCCCGGTTTTGCTTTGTTTAGGTAGTTTTTTCCATCCTAAAGCCACTGACATATGGGGCATAGAAGCATAGGGCCCGCATGCAAGGGACCACCAAGCCAAGGCTGCACGCACTGGCAAGAGGCGTATTCTTCGTGTGTGCTATCATATGTGCGACTGACTCGCGGGCCCCACCACTACAACGTTTTGACGCTAATGCCACGGACGTTTTGATGCAACGCCCTATTTTCATTGCATTACATAGGGTTATTGCGACAGTTTCTGCTTTTCTTGCGTTAGAATGGCTTACTGCAACGAAATGTGTAGTTTTGTGATTAAACTGTCTTTTGTTGCGATAAATGGGATATATCGCAACGCATAATGTTTTGTTGCAATTTCGCTGTTGTTATTGCAATGATATTTTGCCACGGTTGCAATAGGTGGCCACATTGCAACAATTATATCACGTTGCTATTAGTGCTATAGTCTGTTGCAATAGAGTCATAGATATAGCAACGTAAACGAGTGCGCTGCAGCTGAGACGTTGGATATAGCAACGGAAAACTATGTTGTTGCAAATGTGTCTTAGATATTGCAACGCTAACACGAAAGCGTTGCGAGTATGGTCTAGATATAGCAACGAAAATCGAAGATGTTGCAAATTGGTCTTAGATATTGCAACGCTCGCATGAATCGTTGCGGGCGTGTGCACCAGGCTGGGTTTAGTTCATGGGCCTTTATTTTGTTTATAATGAAATTTGCATTTAATTGACCCAACTCGTACCTTAAAAATCAGGCCCAAGTCAGAATAGCCATTAGCCAGAGAAATATACACGGCAGGCCATTGTTCTCATGACCCAACCCTGATCAATCCCATCATGCAAAGACTCGGCTCCTTCGCGTGCTCCACTGAACATCTCTGGACGACGCCGACCTGCAGGAAGAATCCGTCATGCATCCTCTAGGTATCATCGATCCGATCTTGCACATGAAACTATTGAGTTCTTTAATTAGTATATAAAATCATGTTTGAATGTTGATTTTATGAGAACCCTTGTTTTCCCATCGCTCAGGAGAGTTCTAATCCTGCGCTCTATTTGCAGTTGATTTTCCAATGGCAAGTGATGAGGATAGTAGTTGGATGCTACTGCCACAAATGTGATGCGTGGCAACAAGGATATGACAAATTCATTAAAAAGAACTTTTGAAAGCACCCTTGAAGGAGAGACTGCGCCCTGTCCATGTAGTAGATGTCGTGCCATGGCTGTTGACACCAGATTTTTGCACCTGACATGTTGAATCAGATGATGACGTGGTGAGGCTGATACTGTGCAGTGGACCCGTTGAATGGTCAAACAAATGGTGCCGGAGAAGGAAACCGATGCAGGGGAAGAGTCCGATGAAGAGAGAGAGTCCGATCTGATGATGAATGAGAAAATATACATCGGCTAAAAAGGAAGCGTGGCATGAGCGGGGACTATTTCCTTTTCAGAAGGCGTATTAAAAGTCCCATTCTATGTTAAATATTAGATTACTTTATCTGCAAGTTAGTCTGGTCCGATCAGGACTCTTTATGACCAGGGTATAAATATAAACCCTCGTCCATTGTAAAGAACTATTCTCACAATCAATACAACCCGGCTTCACGCCAAAAACCCTAGGAGTAGTATCTCGACGAAGCTTATCGGTGGACGGGCTGCATCAGTTCTGATCTCCGGCTTACCAGTAAGTTAGTCAATTTATCGAACTAGTATAGGCTTTGAATTGAGGCGTATCGCCCTTTCTCGTTTATACTGTTCAACCGATTTATCTTTGAATAAGCAAGATTGATCTAGATTCCCTACGTCGGAGCTAGATCACTATTGATTATTCAACAGTTGATCGTTTATCGGGTTGCACTTTATGTCTAGATTCCCTACGTCGGAGCTAGATCATCAAGATTAGGCTAGATTCCCTACGTCGGAGCTAGATCATCAAGATTAGGCTAGATTCCCTACGTCGGAGCTAGACTCATCTTGGTTATTTAAAGGCAGCTTTTGCGGTTTGTTTGGAGTTGATAGATTGGTTTAGATCTACGCCATGTGAATTAATCTACTTCTTCAACGGCTTTGAGCACTGGTCTTGGTCCGATTTAAGCAATATTTATCTTACAGTATCGTTCTAGGTCCGATCCATGCTTTATGGTTTAATCTGGTTGTTCTTTGAATATTGTGTTTGTTTAGATTCCCTACGTCGGAGCTAGATGTTCATAATATGATAAGATTGATCTTTGATTGTCATGCTTGGTTTAGATTCCCTACGTCGGAGCTAGATTCATCTTGGTTAGTCAAAGGAAGCTTTGGTTATACCTGATTGCTATTTGAGTGTTAAGTGTGATTTAGATTCCCTACGTCGGAGCTAGGTCTTGCTTGATTATTTGATAGCATACTTTAGAATCAGAACGATCCTGTTAATGTTTTATTCGCTTATTTGCTTAATCTGATTAACACTTGTGTGAGCATCTTGTTTAGTTGACAGGTTGGTGAGTTGAGTTTGATTGTTTAGCTATCTGATCTGATCATAGCTGGAGAAATCTAGATTCCCTACGTCGGAGCTAGATTTCTCTGAAAAGGTTCTGGTCCGATTGGCTGGTTAGATGGTCCGATAAGATAAATCAAACTGGTAACTAGGCAAGATGGACGATGTATCGGCTTACACTTTGATTATTTAATATCTTGTTCAAAGGCACAGCTGATCCGTTACTTTCATATCGGCCATGTTTTACGCTTTATTTCATTATTTAAAGGCTGATCTATCACAAGGTCCGATCTTGATTGGTCCGATTCTGAGGTCCTATTAGATGACTGATTAAGGTCCGATTATATTGGTTCGATTGAGATTGTCTATGAAGTCCGATTTTGAGGTCCGATTGGTATCGGCCGATGCAAGTCTGATTGGGTCTTGGCTGAAATCCAACGTGCCTATGCCGTTTGGAATAGAGCCGGCACAATCAAAGAGTAATTTAACTGTTTTATCCCCTTGTCAATTTCAGGTCAAATTGACTGGCACGCCACGAACCTGAACGAAGTGCAGGCTGGCACTGGAGTGAAGCAGATCTCCCTGGTCTTCTTGTGTTGACCGCTGAGGATACGACCGCCGATTTTTCGCGTCAACACATTTTTGGCACGCCTGGTGGGACACGAGAGGCAAATTCCAAGATGTCGTCGTCTGATGCTGAAAAAGAAACTGCAGCAAAACTTGCTGCTGAAAAAGAAACTGCAGCAAAACTTGCTGCTGAAAAAGAAGCTGCTGAGAAGGCCAAGAATGACAAGAACAAGACGCCTGAGACGGCCATTCCAATTACAATGGCCGATCTGTTTAAAGCTCAATTAGATGCAGTTCAGGCTCAGATTGATGCATTCGAGAAGCTCTGCCTTGGCCAATTTGGGCGTAATCGTTCAGGACCTATACTCAAAGGTGCTCTCCCAGATCCAGAATTGATCAAGAAGACAACTGATGCTCAGGAGTACCATGTCAACATGACAGAGATGATTCACCAAGCTGTTCATCATGCATTGATCAACCAGTCAGGCACTCTGGTGAATTCTTTAGATAATCTCATCAAGAAGGCGGTGGATGATTCTATATGTTTGAAGGGACCAGTTTTTATAGCAGATTCTGCAGGGGCATCAGGATCAGGGAAAGACAAGGAGACTGAAGATAATGCCATAACCGTTGCTCCACAGAATCCAACGATTCCACTACCTATTCAGCTGGCCAACGGTTTTCTATTGATGGCCGATGGAACGATTGTCGGCCCGCATGGTGAAAAATATACTAGGACTCTGAACGAGGAAGAAAAGCAATCTGCAGCTGCAAGGCTACGTGCAGAGATTCCTCCACATCAACGTATGGTCGGTGATTACAACAATTACATGACGGATGTGAATCAAGCTGGTGGAATGCCACTCGGAGGACAGGAATCCGATTGGTCATGGAAAATAGCCGAGGTGATACAGAATCAATTCGGCTTGAAGCCTAAAGATGAAGCGAGGTTGTATCGGCACCCATACCCATCTTACTTTGATGCAGTGCCACTTCCTCCACGTTATAGAGTGCCGGACTTTTCAAAATTCTCTGGGCAGGATGATATGACCACCATCGAACATGTGAGCCGATTCTTGGCTCAATGTGGTGAGGCTGCTTCAGAAGAGGGACTCAGGCTTAGATTCTTCCCTCTGTCACTATCAGGGCCAGCGTTTACTTGGTTCATGTCGTTGCCAGCAGGATCAGTCACAGGATGGTCCGATATGGAGAAGCGGTTTCATAGATACTTCTTTTCTGGTCTCAACGAGATGAAGAT
>CM014277.1:36375730-36409664 GCA_004135705.1 Alloteropsis semialata
ATAGGATGAACCTGGACCCAACTTTAAAAAAGGAGAAATCTATACCCCATTTATAACTTTAAAATGACTGTATCTATGACTAGCTGGCAGTCCCTAATTTTTGCTAATTATTGTCGTGTATGCATAGAATCTATGACTAACTGGGTAACCAGAAAGTTTATTCAGGAAAAGGACAATGCATCGATGGCACTAAATCTGGCAATGGCTGCGGTCCACAATTGCCTCATCAGTGCTGGTGCTGCCAAAGCAATCACAGTAGATGCTTTTCGTCAAATTCTGTGTGTGAATCAAACTGCCCCAAAAGTTAAATTATGGAGTACTCCATTAATTAGCTGAGAGAATGTAGTTACTATATGTGGGGTAGTTGTGGGTGAGCAATGAGAAATAAAATGAAGATGGACCATGTGCGCCATATGTGTTGAACCCATTCCTTGCTAATGTTCCATATCTGTTTTTTTCCCTAGAGTACGTGATCAATTCATTATATGCTCTATTGTGTGGACTGCACAGTACCATTGCATTGCAAGAGAGGTCTATAGTATATTCCTGCATTTTTGTCCATATTTTTGTTTGGCTCACCACAACAATTCTTCCTAATTAACAACGACTAATACATAAGAGCAACTCCAGCCGAGCCCTCAAATGGGCCTCTATCTCTTCTTTTAGTCTCTCAGATAAAAAAAACAACTCCAGTGGAGCCCCTAAATGGGCTACCNTGGGACTAACACAATGGTACAGGGATTCGGATTCATAGAAATATGAGTCCGGGTCGTTTCAGTTGGTATCAGAGCCATGCTTGACCGTAGTACGCAACCTTAAGACTGGACGACTAGATTATTGGATTCTAAACGATTCTATTACTATATTACCTCGTTATGTTGAAAAACTTCTCCCTTTTTGCAAAATTTCACCTCACCTTCGCTGACCTCTTCTCGTAACCATGCAGGATGGCAGCGTATAAGGAGATTGCTACCCCGGTTGAGATCACCGAGCTCGAGTTTGGGAGGTACCGCCAGGGAATCATTGAGTGGCTGGAGAGAATTATCGGATCAGTGGACATTCCCAAGGAGAAGCTCCATTACACCGCCACAAAGATGACTCAGGGACCTCATGAATTCTACACAGCTGCAGTCACCTTGACACCTTCCCCTGAGATAGGAATCGGAGGGTTGACCACGGAAGGACTAGGAGTCACCCTTTGCACCGCAATTCAAATGGCTGCAAGAAGGATGTTGCAAAGGTTTCTGACTGACCACTGGGAAATGGGATTCAACGACACCGTCTTCAGCCTCTTCCCTCGTACACTAGATGGCGCCGAGAACTATGCCCAGATTGTGGAAGACATGGAGCAAGAACCGTTCACGATGGTTGGGGATCAAGCTCAGAAAACAGGACGCTACCTCTTACACTTGGACCAGTACCTCACCAGGATTGAACGAGAGGCAAGAGTAACAATCAGTGACATGATCAACTTTCTGAACGCCAACCGATCCTACGAAATAGAGTATCAAAGAATCAGAAGGGAGATGAGGTTCGAACAACAAAGGAATCGTGAACTACAAGGCACCGTCAACAGGCTGACCCAGAACAACGAGTATGACACGAAGCAGAAAGCGAAGAACGAAGAAGAGCTTGAAAGGCTAAAGAAAGAGAACGAATACCTGAAGACCCAGTTGAACTTCCAGACTCTACGAGTCAAGAACTTGGAACGAGGCAAGCAGTTGGCCCAAAGTGAACTAGCAAAAGCCAAAGAGAAGATTGAGGGCTTGGAAGGACTAATGGTAGTAAAAGATCACCTCAAGGGAGTTGCAGAAAAGAAGTATGAAGAGCTGCTCCAAGAGAACAAGGACAACATTGCAAATATAGCTCACCTCACCAGGGCTGGAATTTACCTCAAGGACAAGGCTGAAAGAGCAATGCTGGGTTGGATGGAGTCCGACGAAGCAAGGGTGGAGGAACTCAAGGAAATCAGAGGGAAAGCACCTTTCAGTCTCAGGGAGGAAGACTACAAGCTACCGCCCACTCTACTACCTTTTCCACTCTGCAAGCACGAGAAACTACCACAAGCTACGGAGACCAGTGCTGTGAAGGAGGCGCACAAGTTGCTAAAACCACTGCTAGAAGCTGATGAAGACTTGAAGAGAGGTCTGATCTCGTACAAGAAGTGCAAGACCAAGGAGTTTTTCTAGAGTTAGAGTAATAAGATTAGAATAATGTAGTAGGTTGGAGTAACTTATGTACCCATGAGTTGTTTTTATGAGTTGTACCCCCCATGATGAATCCATGAGTAGTAGTAATGAGTCTACCTTGTACTGTGTGAAGTGGAGTCCAATCGCACAAAGTCATGCCGCGTTATGTGTCTCGATGTTAACCTTATCCTAAAGGCATTAGGAGTATGCCTTAGGAAGGTATTATGTAATGAAATGAATGAATGCTGCTTCTTATGGTGTTAATTGCTTTTTCATGGCTTTTCATCTTGAGTGTATATTTCTTATATTAAATACCTTGTTTGTACTTACTCCACTTGTAAGATAGATTGAGTTATCCTAACCTTAGTAACCCATGTCTATGTCGTGCAGAACCATGACAACCCGCCGAGTTGAGCGCATGCTAGCAAATCGTGCCGCAGCTGAGGCCGCCAGGGCAGAGGCAGCCAATGCCAACTCAGGACGTCAGCTTGGCCGAGGCCGAGGCCGCCCAGCCATTGAACCAGCTGCACCAGTTAATCCACCAGCTCCAGAAGTGATACCTGACGCAGTCCCAGAGCCGCAACGTCAGGAGAATGCACCACCGCCACCACCCATTAACAACCTCGTTGATGTGATGGCTACCCAGACACAGCTCCTACAGCGTATGGCAGAAACCATGGCGAACCTTGGGAATCAACGTGGGAACAATCAACGCCAAGACCCCCAAGCAGAAGATCTGTCCAGAAAGATCGAGAGGTTTATCAGGCTGAAGGCACCTACCTTTGACTTCTCCAATGATCCGATTGATGCACTAGATTGGCTGAGGACCATTGAGTCGAAGCTGGACTTGACTAACTGCACAGATGAAGAGTGCGTGGCTATAGCAGCACACCAGTTGGAGGGATCAGCAAAGGCTTGGTGGGACAGCTACTGTGAGACTCACCCAGCGCCAGATACCATCACTTGGAATGAATTCACCACAACTTTCACCGAGCATCACGTGCCTCGTGAGTTGATAGTGAGGAAGGCTCATGAATTCCGTACGATGACTCAAGGAACAATGAGAGTGGAAGAATATGAAAGACATTTCACAAAGATGCTGAGGTATGTTAAGGATGAGGTTCGCACTGAGGAATCTAAGATGTTCTGGTTTCACCGTGGACTGCATTACGGAATCAGACAGCTTGTGTCAGCTACCAAGAAGTCGTATCGCCACCTGGTGAACCGTGCCATGGAGATTGAGAAAGAGAGGCTTGGCCATGAAGGCCGCATGCAGGACAGGAAGAGAAAGTTTGAGCACCCATCACGTGACAGACACCAGTATCAACACGGAAGGAACTTTCAACCCCGCCCAGGAGGTTCTTTTCATCCAAGAGGTGGCTACCAACAGGGAAGCCAGTTCCGACCAAGCCAAGGACAGATGACTCGCAACTATGGAGGTGGAAACAACAGCTTTCAGAACAATGGAAACCACAGCTATGGGAATCAAGCACCCACGGGTAACAACGGGAGGCCCAACAACTCTGCTCCTAAGGAAGGGAATGCTACAAATCCATCGGCTGGATGTACCATGTTATCGGGACGGTATCGTATGCCGTGCTTGTGCCATGTCATTTGTTTCGCGGATTCCTCGGTCATGTAAACCCGTTGGATCCTCTGTATGAATGGAAGGTACCGTAAGATTGTCTTTGGGATGTCGAGTTGCCTCTTATGACCATCACCGGAGTCTACCTCCAGGTACCTAGAGGATTTACATTTAGGGCAGTACTTTGCATCCGCATGGTCTTTTCTAAATAAGATGCATCCATTCGGACAAGCATCTATCTGCTGGTATGGCATCTTAAGTACACGAAGGAGTTTCTGCGCCTCATACATGTTGCGTGGCAGATTGTGATCTTTCGGAAGCAGGCTGTCAAAAACAACCAACATTTCATCAAAGCCGTCTCGACTGATGCCAAATTTACACTTTAGGGCCATTAAGCGTCCGATGGCATCCAGTTGAGACACATTTGTATGCTCGTGAAGTGGTTTCTGTGCAGAAGACAACATGTCGTAATAAGCCTTTGCGGTTGCCTCTGGAGGTTCCTCCCTAACATGGCTAGGCCCTTCATCGAAGTGTGCTTGATGATAGTCATCTAACATGTCTCCGCACCCGGCTTCAGCATCATAATTCTCGATGCGTTGCCTCAAGACCTCGTCTCTCCCACGATGGGCTTCACCGTGGCAGATCCACCGGGTATAGTTTGGCACAAACCCATAGGTGCAAATGTGTTGACCCATGATGAGCTGAGGTTGGTCTACCTTGTTTTCACATTTCCTGCAGGGACACGGCGCTTTACGCTGTCCTTTGTCAAATGCCTTTTCCAAGAAATCATTGACCTTGCTAACGAATTCATCGGTCCAGTCACGCTTACCCCTCCAGCCCGTGTACATCCACTCACGGTTATCCATCCTTTAACATGTGAGCGAGTAATATCAAAATCAATTGCATCTACACGATGTCTACCATGCTCTCTAATAGGTAAAGATAGGTCCTAATCCCACCCGAGGATGTGTAGACGGGGTTAGTTTCCATGCTCTACTCCTATCCGAGACTGAATTTCGGCAGCACCTCTCCGCTGTTCTCCAAATACACGTCCTGGCAAGGAGATTGTGTATTCGGAGAACAACGGGGAGGTGATGCCGAAACTCTGTCCCGGATCGGAGCAGACCATGAAAACTAAACCCATCTACACATCCTCGGACTGTCCAAAAAACGTGGACAATTCGAAACAGATACGGTCATGATAGCACCGGACGTGGTGATGGGTAAGTACTCCGTAAACAATGCTTAAGCTTTAAAACTCTGTTTGAAAATGAAGCAATCAAGCTTAAAGTGAAGTTACTCAGGAAAAAAGTTGATCTGCTAAAGAAGTACTTGCATCTTTGGAATCCTAAGTGAACCCTAATCTCGAGGACGAGATTCCTGTGAGGGGGGAAGTCTGTAACATCCCTAGGTTTAAATTTGGGTGAATTTAAAATTTTTTGTGCAAACTTGTGTGAGAACATAAAAGTGGAACAAATCATACTCTGAAAAATTTCTAATAATTAAATTATGTGCATTGCATTAGGGAATTTATTATGCTAGAGTGATTTGGCTTTCTTGGTTTTTGTGTGTGTGCTTGAGTGGAAATCGAATCTGAACTCAAACCGTTCAAATTCGAATTCAAAATCTAACTATACTAATCCTAAAACCTATACTAACTCTAACAGGCCTAATCCTCAACTCGGCCCAATTCCCTAACCCTTTAGCCCGGCCCGTTTCCATCCGCTCGGCCCGACCCGCTTCAACTCTTCCCTTCTTCCCCCACGCGCAGCCCACCTCATGCGACGGCCCAGCTCGCGCGCGCCAGCAGCCCAGCTCGCTCGCCCGCTCCCTCGCTCTCCCTGACCTGTGGGCCCCGCGCCCACAGTGTCGTCTTCCTCCGCCCGGAGGATGACGCCGCCGCGCCGCGCTCTCTTTCCCGCCCGCGCGCGCCAGCTCCGCACCAGGCCCGCCGCGAATCGCGCGAGCCCGCAACCGCCTTGGCCCCACAACGTGCTCCTGCCCCCCTCCTAGTTTCCTTGGCCGCCAAGAAGCCCCCGGTTGAAGCCCGCCTACAAAAACCCCCTCTCCCCCTCGGCTCCGGCCATTCCCCCAAATTCCCAGGGCGGAGCCCTGCCCAAATCAATCCAACCCCAACCCGAGGAAGAGAAGAAGGTGGAGGAGAAGGGGAGGCCGTTCGGGAGGAGAAGCCGCTCGTGGAGGAGGCCGTCCGCGGGAGCCGCACGTCGCCGTCCGACGCCGCCGTGCCTTGGAAGGAGGAGGAGCCGCCAAGGAACATCACGAGGAGAACCGCAAGCCGTTCCGCAACCCCTGCAACACGCTCGACCTCACGCACTTCTTCCCAAACCACCGTGAGTCCTTGTTTCCCTTCCTCGCCGTGGTGCTCGCCATGGCCGCCGAGTTGTGCCCGTCGTGCTCTGTGTGTTGATGAACGCCATCGTGCCGCCCCCTGAGCCCCTTGCCTGACCGGCCTTCGAGCCGCACTCCATCTTGTGCAGGAACCCCGAACCGAGCCCCTTTCCCCTTCTCCGAGTCGCCTTGCTCCGCGCCATGGCGCTCGTCGCCGTGGTCGCCGCGCTCGCGTTCCCCGCTGTCTCGCCGTGCACACCCTAGTCCCTAAGCCCCCTTTGCTCGCTCCCAAGGGCCGCGTGCACCACGGACAGGAGGTCCGGGCCGCGTGCACGACAACCTTGACGCCCTGTAGCTCGCCGCCGTCGAACGCGTCGCCGCGCCCGCGCTCCGTTGGCGCGCCGCGAACGAACGCCGGAGGCCGCACACCGGAGACCACACGCGCACGAAGCCGCAGAAACCACACCGGATCCCGCCCTTCCTTGTGTCACTGCCCCGTGGGCCCGGACGCCTGAGTCGCTGGCAAGCGGGCCCGCCCTGTCAGCCCCTCTTTTCCCCACCACCGCAGTCAAAACGGCCGTGGGCCGTAACCATTCGGCCCAATAACCCTTTTCCCTCAACCGGACCGAAGCAAGAAGTCTGTAAAGGCCCCTTTAACTCTTAAAGCCCGCGGGAGATCCGGCCCGAGAACAGCCCAATCCACCGGTCCTTTTGGCAGTCGAATACCCATATTAGGGGTATCCAATGGCAGCGATTAAAACTAACCTGCAGCTTGATGTACCCCTCCTATGTGCGATTATCAAAGAGCTAAAAACCTCCTGGTAGCTTTCTTTGGGTGCATGTAACAGCGCCCGACAGGTTGCTCCACCAGCTGCTCCGTCCCGCCCGAGGAACTGCTTCCTCGCCCGACTACTCTCCGACTCGCCCGACAAGCTGCGTCCTCGCCCGACCAGTCTCAGATATCGCCCGACCACTTTCTTGCTTCACCCGACAGGACTCCGATTCGCCCGACCAGATCTCCGTCTCCGACTGGTTCGCTCCTTCGCAACCAAGCAACCACCGGGAAGACCGAAGCACTCGGAGTCAAGCTGCTACACTGTGCCAACCACTCCCTGACACAACTGACATCAGCAGGGCATGGCTACAATGTTCGGAAGGACGACGGGCCCCACAGCAAGGGCAGGCACTCCTCCTTTTTTCCCGTCTTGCCCTTTGACTGTACTCTTTTTCTTATTCTTTACTGGCTCCCCCTTGAGCTATAAAAGGGAGGGCCAGGCCCCCTGCGAGGGGCAGCGGACTCTTTTCCTCTTCCCTCCTGGGCCTCCTACGGGAGGCAGGGAGCCTCTCTTCTCTCCCGAGGAGTACTCTCCCTCGGTCTTCTTCTTCCTCTAGCCGGTCGCTGGACTGAGCTCGATTCACTCACCAGAGACTTGGGAACTCTCCCTCTCTCGCCCGCTTGTACCCCCTACTGTAAACCAGTGCAAATAACACGAGCAGCACGAACTGGACGTAGGGTCTTACACCCCAGGGGTGGCCCGAACCAGTATAAACCCCCGTGTCCTTTTGCACTACCACCCGAGGCCCGACGCGCTCTCCACAATCCCCGATATTATTTGCCGGCGGTAAAGAACCCCGACAGTTGGCGCCCACCGTGGGGCCTTTCGCGCGTCACGTCTTTTTTCTTGCAGGTCTTGGGTGGCCAACCACGACGACGACGGCGGCACCGACGGCCGCGACGACGGCCACAACGCTGTCAACTGCGGCGACGACGACGGCGGCGGCACCGACGGCCGCGACGACGACCACAACGCTGTCAACTGCGGCGACGACGACGGCGGCGGCACCGACGGCCGCGACGACGACCACAACGCTGTCAACCGCGGCGACGACGACGGCGGCGGCACCGACGGCCGCGACGACGGCCACAACGCTGTGAACTGCGGCGACGACGACGGCGGCGGCACCGACGGCCGCGACGACGGCCACAACGCTGTCAACCGCGGCGACGACGACGGCGGCGGCACCGACGGCCGCGACGACGACCACAACGCTGTCAACCGCGGCGACGACGACGGCGGCGGCACCGACGGCCGCGACGACGGCCACAACGCTGTGAACTGCGGCGACGACGACGGCGGCGGCACCGACGGCCGCGACGACGACCACAACGCTGTCAACCGCGGCGACGACGACGGCGGCGGCACCGACGGCCGCGACGACGGCCACAACGCTGTCAACTGCGGCGACGACGACGGCGGCGGCACCGACGGCCGCGACGACGACCACAACGCTGTCAACCGCGGCGACGACGACGGCGGCGGCACCGACGGCCGCGACGACGACCACAACGCTGTCAACCGCGGCGACGACGACGGCGGCGGCACCGACGGCCGCGACGACGGCCACAACGCTGTGAACTGCGGCGACGACGACGACGGCGGCACCGACGGCCGCGACGACGGCCACAACGCTGTCAACCGCGGCGACAACGACGGCGGCGGCGACCCCAATGACCACAACAACCACGACGACGGCAACAACGCTCCTGGCCTCCTGGATGAACCGAACAAGGCTCGGGGGCTCTGCCTACCAGGCACACCCAGTACTACTCTGTATGCAGATGCATGCATGCGTTTGCATGTACATGCAAGGACATCCTCTTTAACCAATGCATGCACACCTTTTCCAAATATGTCGTGTCTCTTTGTTTTCTCTCTCGAATCAGCACAGCACAACAGAGGAGCAGGCAGTAGCATTTATCCCGAAGGCCTGCGTGTATGTCCGACCAACCGGAGTGGGGCGGAGCGAGCAGCAGCAGCAACCCAGTCATCCCCGAGGAGTTTTCCGACTCGCCCGACAAGCTCTTCGCTCGACAACTTCGACGGCGGCCGCGACTCCGCCCGACGGGCCGATGGCTCCGGCAGCACAAACGGCGGCCGCAGCTCCGCCAACGACGGTCCCGAGCAGACGCATCAACCGAGCCGCAGCAGCCCCGACCAACTCCGCCAACGACGGCCCCGACATCACCAACAGCGACCGCGACCCCGACAACGGCAGCATCGACACCACGCGGCCGCGCGCCCGCGGCGCAGCAGCAGTGGGCGACCCCCGCAAGGAACACCGCGGCGGGATGACCGTGCCCAAAGTCCGCAAAGGACCTCAACTAACCTGTAACAGCTTTTTGTTTTCATGATCTCGCGCAGGGCCGCCACGGCGAGGCACGACCCCGAACGAGCGTACGACACAACGACAGAGAGAGCTGCAGCGCCGACCGACGTAATCACGTTGGCTACCGGCTCCGCCCCGGCCAGCGCCCGCTCCACCGACCGCCGCCCGACCTCGACTCCGACCGACTCGGCCGCGCCTCCAAAGGAGTGCGCGCCCCGACCTCGACTCCGACCGACTCGGCCGCGCCTCCAAAGGAGTGCGCGCCCCGACCTCGACTCCGACCGACCCGACCTCGACTCCAAAGGAGTGCGCGCGCCCCCGACCTCGACTCCGAACGACTCGGCCGCGACTCCAAAGGAGTGCGCGCGCCCCGACCTCGACTCCGACCGACTCGGCCGCGCCTCCAAAGGAGTGCGCGCCCCGACCTCGACTCCGACCGACTCGGCCGCGCCTCCAAAGGAGTGCGCGCCCCGACCTCGACTCCGACCGACTCGGCCGCGCCTCCAAAGGAGTGCGCGCCCCGACCTCGACTCCGACCGACTCGGCCGCGCCTCCAAAGGAGTGCGCGCCCCGACCTCGACTCCGACCGACTCGGCCGCGCCTCCAAAGGAGTGCGCGCCCCGACCTCGACTCCGACCGACTCGGCCGCGCCTCCAAAGGAGTGCGCGCCCCGACCTCGACTCCGACCGACTCGGCCGCGCCTCCAAAGGAGTGCGCGCCCCGACCTCGACTCCGACCGACTCGGCCGCGCCTCCAAAGGAGTGCGCGCCCCGACCGACTCCGACCGACTCGGCCGCGCCTCCAAAGGAGTGCGCGCCCCGACCTCGACTCCGACCGACTCGGCCGCGCCTCCAAAGGAGTGCGCGCCCCGACCTCGACTCCGACCGACTCGGCCGCGCCTCCAAAGGAGTGCGCGCCCCGACCTCGACTCCGACCGACCCGACCTCGACTCCAAAGGAGTGTGCCGCCCCGACTCGGACAGCTCGCTCGACTCAGCTTCAACGACGAGAAGCTAAAACGGCTAAGTTTTACTACGATCCTTCGTATTTCCATACATTTCCTTTTACAGTCCCGCATGCCTCTTTTGGGTGTCGCTAAAGTACTTGGGTAGCGACGGCCTCATCCGTGAAACCTCGTCGTGCGCGCCGCCTACACCTAAGCCTCCCCGCTGAGCAGTGTAGTCCGCGGTAAGCCGCCCTCTATGCGAGCAGAGGTCAGTGGGGTTAGGAGCTTAAACGTGGTAAGCCAACTACCCGAGGAAATACGTAGCCCAATAAAGGCAGGGCGTGCGCGACTTTTCGTTGATAACGAGTAAATCCCGACTTCTCGCTTTACGCAACGTTTTTGCATTACGCTGTCTTTTGCAGCTCGGCATGGCAAGTTCAGGTAAGCTTGCAGCAACTCCTACATACAGGGAACGACACCTTTTGTTTCGCCCGACCTCGGCGCACGGGGTCAAGCATACGCACACGATCGATTTCCGAAACGCGCTCTTCGAACTCTCTAAACTAAGCGGCTCCCGCCGGCCCTAACGGCCCCTCGCAGCCCTGCGCTCGGGGGCTGGGCATCGGGACGGACGACTCCGACAGTCGACCTGACAGGTGATCCCGACGGGGGTTCGAAGGCTGGCCCGTCGAAGGGTTCTACAGCCGCCCCCGGTCACCTTGTCGAGCGAGGGGCAGCAAGGGATGGGTCCACCAGCGGCCAGTACCCGGGCGCACGAGCGTCATGGGCATCCCAAACTGCGTTCGAGTCTTGATGGCTAGAAAGATCATGGTTTTTCCCCCGAACGGAAAGGCAACGGGCCGCCAAGTCCCAACGAACGGACTCGGTAACTAGATGATCTCGCCACCAAGAATCTGAAGCTGGCCACCAGCTGGTCCGATCGGAACCCCTCGACCGGGATGCCGTGGCTTCACTCGAACTGGCCCGTTATTAGCTCACACGGACACCGCATTTTCGGCCAACGAGGCAAAAATACGGCTCGGTCCGGCCCCTCCACCTCTTACGAAAAAAAGAGATGCATGAGGGGTTACGACGTAAGGAAAAACGCAAAAAGACGAAACGAATCCCCGTCCGGACCCCGATCTCGGGATACACACGGGGTCGAAATCGCTAACAGAGACCAGCAGCGCGGTCGCATAATTCGCAACGAATCACTATCCGAACGCCCTAAACCTGCGAGCAAGTGTACCACTCGCCCACAGGCTCGGGGGCTACACCCGGCGGGTGCGCTCGCGCGCCCCCACCCGAAACTCCACCGCTTTCTCGACATCACAATAAATTCAGCCCGCGACCGAGTCTGCGACTCGCTCCCAGGCTCGGGGGCTACTGTCGAATACCCATATTAGGGGTATCCAATGGCAGCGATTAAAACTAACCTGCAGCTTGATGTACCCCTCCTATGTGCGATTACCAAAGAGCTAATAACCTCCTGGTAGCTTTCTTTGGGTGCATGTAACAGCGCCCGACAGGTTGCTCCACCAGCTGCTCCGTCCCGCCCGAGGAACTGCTTCCTCGCCCGACTACTCTCCGACTCGCCCGACAAGCTGCGTCCTCGCCCGACCAGTCTCAGATATCGCCCGACCACTTTCTTGCTTCACCCGACAGGACTCCGATTCGCCCGACCAGATCTCCGTCTCCGACTGGTTCGCTCCTTCGCAACCAAGCAACCACCGGGAAGACCGAAGCACTCGGAGTCAAGCTGCTACACTGTGCCAACCACTCCCTGACACAACTGACATCAGCAGGGCATGGCTACAATGTTCGGAAGGACGACGGGCCCCACAGCAAGGGCAGGCACTCCTCCTTTTTTCCCGTCTTGCCCTTTGACTGTACTCTTTTTCTTATTCTTTACTGGCTCCCCCTTGAGCTATAAAAGGGAGGGCCAGGCCCCCTGCGAGGGGCAGCGGACTCTTTTCCTCTTCCCTCCTGGGCCTCCTACGGGAGGCAGGGAGCCTCTCTTCTCTCCCGAGGAGTACTCTCCCTCGGTCTTCTTCTTCCTCTAGCCGGTCGCTGGACTGAGCTCGATTCACTCACCAGAGACTTGGGAACTCTCCCTCTCTCGCCCGCTTGTACCCCCTACTGTAAACCAGTGCAAATAACACGAGCAGCACGAACTGGACGTAGGGTCTTACACCCCAGGGGTGGCCCGAACCAGTATAAACCCCCGTGTCCTTTTGCACTACCACCCGAGGCCCGACGCGCTCTCCACAATCCCCGATATTATTTGCCGGCGGTAAAGAACCCCGACAGGCAGCGACTAAAACTAACCTGCAGCTTGATATACACCTCCTATGTGCGATCACCAAAGAGCTAATAACCTCCTGGTAGCTTTCTTTGGGTGCATGTAACAGGCTCGCAGTTCGCCCGAGTGGTCTCCGTGCCCGACGAGTTGCATGCCCAAGCTACGTACCTGCCCGAGGAGTTGCATGCTTAAGCTGCACGCTCGCCCGACAAGCTTCACGACCCTCTCGGCAAGACTCCGATTCGCCCGACCAGTCTCCGCCTCCGACTGGTTCGACTCTTCGCGACCAAGCAACCACCGGGAAGACCGAAGCACCCGGAGTCAAGCTGCTACACTGTGCCAACCACTCCCTGACGCAACTGACACCAGCAGGACATGGCTACAGTGCTTGGAAGGACGACGGGCCCCCCAGCATGGGCAGGCGCTCCTCCTTTTTTCCCGTCTTACCCTTTGACTGTACTTCTTCCCCGGCCTTCCCTTGAGCTATAAAAGGGAAGGCCAGGCCTCCTGCGTGGGGGGAGATCGACTCTTTTCCTCTTCTCTCCTGGGCCTCTACGGGAGGCAGGGAGCCTCTCTTCTCTCCCGAGGAGTTCTCTCCCTCGACTTTCTTCTTCCTCCAGCCGGTCGCTGGACCGAGCTCGATTCGCACTCCGGAGACTTGGGAGCTAGTCCCTCTCTCGCCCTCTTTGTACCCCCTACTGTAAACCAGTGCAAATAACACGAGCAGCACGAACTGGACGTAGGGTCTTACACCCCAGGGGTGGCCCGAACCAGTATAAACCCCCGTGTCCTTTTGCACTACCACCCGAGGCCCGACGCGCAATCCCCGATATTATTTGCCGGCGGTAAAGAACCCCGACAGTTGGCGCCCACCGTGGGGCCTTTGCGCGTCACGTCATTCTCCTTACGGGTCTCAGGTGGCCAACCGTGACGACGACGACGACGACGACGGCGGCGGCGGCGGCGCCGACGGCCGCGACGACGACTACAACACCGTCAACCGCGGCGACGACGACGGCGGCGCACCGACGGCCGCGACGACGACTACAACACCGTCAACCGCGGCGACGACGACGGCGGCGACACCGACGGCCGCGACGACGACCACAACGCCGTCAACCGCGGCGACGACGACGGCGGCGACACCGACGGCCGCAACGACGACCGTAGCGCCATCAACCACGGCGACGACGGCGGCGGCAACCCCAATGACCACAACAACGCTGAGGACGACAACAATGCTCCTGGCCTTCTGGATGGACCGAACAAGGCTCGGGGGCTCTGCCTACCAGGCACACCCAGGACTACTCTGTATGCAGATGCATGCATGCGTATGCATGTGCATGCAAGGATATCCTTTTTAACCAACGCATGCACGCTTTTTTCAAATATGTTGTGTCTCTCTGTTTTCTCTCTCGAATCAGCACAGCACAGGAGCAGGCAGCAGCAACTCGGTCGCCCCTGAGAAGTTTTCCGACTTGCCCGACAAGGTCTCCGCTCGGCAACTTCAACGACAGAGAAAGCTGCAGCAACCCCGACCAACCCCGCCAACGACGCCAACGGCGGCATCAACACCACGCGGCCGCGCACCCGCGGCGCAGCAGCAGTGGGCGACCCTCGCGAGGAACACCGCGGCAGGACGACCGTGCCCAAAGTCCGCAAATGACCTCAACTAACCTGTACCAGCTTTTTGTTTTCATGATCTCGCGCAGGGCCACCACGGCGAGGTACGCCCCCGAACGAGCGTACGACACAACGACAGAGAGGGCTGCAGCGCCGACCGACGTAATCACGTTGGCTACCAGCTCCGCCCCGGCCAGCGCCCGCGCCACCGACCGACCCGGCCGCGCCTCCAAAGGACTGCGCCGCCCCGACCTCGACTCTCGGCCGCGCCTCCAAAGGACTGCGCCGCCCCGACCTCGACTCTCGGCCGCGCCTCCAAAGGACTGCGCCGCCCGACCTCGACTCCGACCGACTCGGCCGCGACTCCAAAGGAGAGCGCCGCCCCGACCTCGACTCCGACCGACTCGGCCGCGCCTCCAAAGGACTGCGCCGCCCCGACCTCGACTCTCGGCCGCGCCTCCAAAGGACTGCGCCGCCCGACCTCGACTCCGACCGACCCGGCCGCGACTCCAAAGGAGAGCGCCGCCCCGACCTCGACTCCGACCGACCCGGCCGCGCCTCCAAAGGACTGCGCCGCCCCGACCTCGACTCTCGGCCGCGCCTCCAAAGGACTGCGCCGCCCGACCTCGACTCCGACCGACTCGGCCGCGCCTCCAAAGGAGTGCGCGCCCCGACCTCGACTCCGACCGACTCGGCCGCGCCTCCAAAGGAGTGCGCGCCCCGACCTCGACTCCGACCGACTCGGCCGCGCCTCCAAAGGAGTGCGCGCCCCGACCTCGACTCCGACCGACTCGGCCGCGCCTCCAAAGGAGTGCGCGCCCCGACCTCGACTCCGACCGACCCGACCTCGACTCCAAAGGAGTGCGCGCCCCGACCTCGACTCCGACCGACTCGGCCGCGCCTCCAAAGGAGTGCGCGCCCCGACCTCGACTCCGACCGACTCGGCCGCGCCTCCAAAGGAGTGCGCGCCCCGACCTCGACTCCGACCGACTCGGCCGCGCCTCCAAAGGAGTGCGCGCCCCGACCTCGACTCCGAACCGACTCGGCCGCGCCTCCAAAGGAGTGCGCGCCCCGACCTCGACTCCGACCGACTCGGCCGCGCCTCCAAAGGAGTGCGCGCCCCGACCTCGACTCCGACCGACTCGGCCGCGCCTCCAAAGGAGTGCGCGCCCCGACCTCGACTCCGACCGACTCGGCCGCGCCTCCAAAGGAGTGCGCGCCCCGACCTCGACTCCGACCGACTCCGACCGACTCGGCCGCGCCTCCAAAGGAGTGCGCGCCCCGACCTCGACTCCGACCGACTCGGCCGCGCCTCCAAAGGAGTGCGCGCCCCGACCTCGACTCCGACCGACTCGGCCGCGCCTCCAAAGGAGTGCGCGCCCCGACCTCGACTCCGACCGACTCGGCCGCGCCTCCAAAGGAGTGCGCGCCCCGACCTCGACTCCGACCGACCCGACCTCGACTCCAGGGGAGTGCGCCGCCCCGACCTCGACTCCGACCGACTCGGCCGCGCCTCCAAAGGAGTGCGCGCCCCGACCTCGACTCCGACCGACTCGGCCGCGCCTCCAAAGGAGTGCGCGCCCCGACCTCGACTCCGACCGACTCGGCCGCGCCTCCAAAGGAGTGCGCGCCCCGACCTCGACTCCGACCGACTCCGACCAACTCGGCCGCGCCTCCAAAGGAGTGCGCGCCCCGACCTCGACTCCGACCGACTCGGCCGCGCCTCCAAAGGAGTGCGCGCCCCGACCTCGACTCCGACCGACCCGACCTCGACTCCAAAGGAGTGTGCCGCCCCGACTCGGACAGCTCGCTCGACTCAGCTTCAACGACGAGAAGCTAAAACGGCTAAGTTTTACTACGATCCTTCGTATTTCCATACATTTCCTTTTACAGTCCCGCATGCCTCTTTTGGGTGTCGCTAAAGTACTCGGGTAGCATAGGCCTCGAAACATCGTCCCGCGCGCCGCCTACACCTAAGCCTCCCCGCTGAGCAGTGTAGTCCGCGGTAAGCCGTCCTCTCTGCGAGCAGAGGTCAGTGGGACTAGGAGCTTAAACGCGATAAGCCGACTACCCGAGGAAATACGTAGCCTAATAAAGGCAGGGCGTACGCGACTTTTCGTTGATAACGAATAAATCCCGACTCCCCGCTTTACGCAACGTTTTTGCATTACGCTGACTTTTGCAGCTCGGCATGGCAAGTTCAGGTAAGCTTGCAGCAACTCCTACATACAGGGAACGACACCTTTTGTCTCGCCCGACCTCGGCGCACGGGGTCAAGCATACGCACACGATCGATTTCCGAAACGCGCTCTTCGAACTCTCTAAACTAAGCGGCTCCCGCCGGCCCTAACGGCCCCTTGCAGCCCTGCGCTCGGGGGCTGGGCATCGGGACGGACGACTCCGACAGTCGACCTGACAGGTGATCCCGACGGGGGTTCGAAGGCTGGCCCGTCGAAGGGTTCTACAGCCGCCCCCGGTCACCTTGTCGAGCGAGGGGCAGCAAGGGATGGGTCCACTAGCGGCCAGTACCCGGGCGCACGAGCGTCGTGGGCATCCCGAACTGCGTTCGAGTCTTGATGGTAAGAATGGTCATGGTTTTTCCCCCGAACGGAAAGGCAACGGGCCGCCAAGTCCCAACGAACGGGCTTGGTAACTAGATGATCTCGCCACCAGGAATCTGAAGCTGGCCACCAGCTGGTCCGATCGGAACCCCTCGACCGGGATGCCGTGGCTTCACTCGAACTGGCCCGTTATTAGCTCACACGGACACCGCATTTTCGGCCAACGAGGCAAAAATACGGCTCGGTCCGGCCCCTCCACCTCTTACGAAAAAAAGAGATGCATGAGGGGTTACGACGTAAGAAAAAACGCAAAAAGACGAAACGAATCCCCGTCCGGACCCCGGTCTCGGGATACACACGGGGTCGAAATCGCTAACGGAGACCAGCAGCGCGGTCGCATAATTTGCAACGAATCACTACACAAATGCCATAAACCTGCGAGCAAGTGTACCACTCGCCCACAGGCTCGGGGGCTACACCCGGCGGGTGCGCTCGCGCGCCCCCACCCGAAACTCCACCGCTTTCTCGACATCGCAATAAAATCAAACCCGCGACCGAGTCTACGACTCGCTCCCAGGTTCGGGGGCTACTGTCGAATACCTATATTAGGGGTATCCNCCAATATTAGGGGTATCCAATAACAGCGATTAAAAATCAAAACCACGACGTCATCAGTCAGGGCACCTCCGAGTGGTTCGGAGCCCATCCGAGTGGTTCGCTGGCCTAAAATGCATGCCATTTATTTTTGTGAAGGAAAACGGCCAAAATGCATACTACCTTGCATGCATGTGTTTACATGACTCTCTCTCCTCTTTTTTGTCCAGCCGAAGTGCATGCATGCCTGCGACTGCCATGCATGCAGTCATTAACGACCTACTAATCCCACTGACCTGCCATGTTAAATGCACGTGCATGCACAGCACAGCAAAAGGCACAGCGACATGAGAAACTAGTCGGGCAGTACGGCACCTGCCCACCACTCGTCGGGCAAAACAGCGAACTCGCCCGAGGAGTTCCGAACTCGCCCGAGGAGTTGCGAACTCGCCCGAGGAGTCGCATGCTCGCCCGATAAGTGGCAGGCAGCGCCCGACAGGTTGCTCCACCGCCCGACGAGCTGCTCCGTCCCGCCCGAGGAGCTGCACCTTCGCCCGACAAGAACCACGTCTCGCCCGGCAAGCTGCGCCCTCGCCCGACGAGACTCCGATTCGCCCGACAAGATCTCCGTCTCCGACTGGTTCGCTCCTTCGCAACCAAGCAACCACCGGGAAGACCGAAGCACTCGGAGTCAAGCTGCTACACTGTGCCAACCACTCCCTGACGCAACTGACACCAGCAGGGCATGGCTACAATGCTCGGAAGGACGACGGGCCCCACAGCAAGGGCAGGCACTCCTCCTTTTTTCCCGCCTTGCCCTTTGACTGTACTCTTTTTCTTATTCTTTACTGGCTCCCCCTTGAGCTATAAAAGGGGAGGCCAGGCCTCCTGCGTGAGGCGAGATCGACTCTTTTCCTCTTCTCTCCTGGGCCTCCTACGGGAGGCAGGGAGCCTCTCTTCTCTCCCGAGGAGTGTTCTCCCTCGACTTTCTTCTTCCTCCAGCCGGTCGCCGGACTGAGCTCGATTCGCTCTCCAGAGACTTGGGAGCTAGTCCCTCTCACGCCCTATTTGTACCCCCTACTACAAACCAGTGCAAATAACACGAGCAGCACGAACTGGACGTAGGGTCTTACACCCCAGGGGTGGCCCGAACCAGTATAAACCCCCGTGTCCTTTTGCACTACCACCCGAGGCCCGACGCGCGCTCCACGATCTTATTATTTGCCGGCGGTAAAGAACCCCGACAGTTGGCGCCCACCGTGGGGCGTTTGCGCGCCACGTCTTTCTCCTTACAGGTCTCGGGTGGCCTACCGCGGCGACGACGACGGCGGTGGCGGCACCGACGGCCGCAACGACGACCACGACGCCGTCAACCGCGGCGACGACGACGGCGGTGGCGGCACCGACGGCCGCAACGACGACCACGACGCCGTCAACCATGGCGACGACGACGGCGGCGGCACCGACGGCCGCAACGACGACCACGACGCCGTCAACCATGGCGACGACGACGGCGGCGGCACCGACGGCCGCGACGACGACCACGACGCCGTCAACCGCGACGACAACGGCGGCGGCGGCAACTCCAATGACCACGACAGCACCGATGATGGCAACAATGCTCCTGGCCTTCTGGATGAACCGAACAAGGCTCGGGGGCTCTGCCTACCAGGCACACCCAGTACTGTTCTGTATGCAGATGCATGCATGCGTTTGCATGTGCATGCAAGGATATCCTTTTTAACCAATGCATGCACGCCTTTCCCAAATATGTCGTGTCTCTTTGTTTTCTCTCTCGAATCAGCACAGCACAACAGAGCAGCAGGCAGTAGCATTTATCCCGAAGGCCTGCGTGCATGTCCGACCAACCGGAGTGGGGCGGAGCGAGCAGCAGCAACCCAGTCACCCCCGAGAAGTTTTCCGACTCACCCGACAAGGTCTTCGCTCGACAACTTCGACGGCGGCCGCGACTCCGCCCAACGGGCTGATGGCTCCGGCAGCATAAACGGCGGCCGCAACTCCGCCAACGACGTCCCCGAGCAGGCGCACCGACCGGGCTGCAGCAGCCCCGACGTCACCAACAGCGACCGCGACCCCGCCAACGGCAGCATCGACACCACGCGGCCGCGCTCCCGCGGCGCAGCAGTAGTGGGCGACCCTCGCGAGGAACACCGCGGCAGGACGACCGTGCCCGAAGTCCGCAAATGACCTCAACTAACCTGTAACAGCTTTTTGTTTTCATGATCTCGCGCAGGGCCACCACGGCGAGGCACGCCCCCGAACGAGTGTACGACACAACGACAGAGAGGGCTGCAGCGCCGACCGACGTAATCACGTTGGCTACCAGCTCCGCCCCTGCCAGCGCCCGCTCCACCGACCGCCGCCCGACCTCGATTCCAAAGGAGTGCGCCGCCCAACCTCGACTCCAAACGACTTGGCCGCGCCTCCGAAGGACTGCGCCGCCCGACCTCGACTCCGACCGACCCGACCTCGACTCCAAAGGAGTGCGCGCGCCCCGACCTCGACTCCGACCGACCCGACCTCGACTCCAAAGGAGTGCGCGCGCCCCGACCTCGACTCCGACCGACCCGACCTCGACTCGCCGACCTCGACTCCAAAGGAGTGCGCGCGCCCCGACCTCGACTCCGACCGACCCGACCTCGACTCCAAAGGAGTGCGCGCGCCCCGACCTCGACTCCGACCGACCCGACCTCGACTCCAAAGGAGTGCGCGCGCCCCGACCTCGACTCCGACCGACCCGACCTCGACTCCGACCGACCCGACCTCGACTCCAAAGGAGTGTGCTGCCCCGACTCGGACGGCTCGCTCGACTCAGCTTCAACGACGAGGAGCTAAAACGGCTAAGTTTTACTACGATCCTTCGTATTTCCATACATTTCCTTTTACAGTCCCGCATGCCTCTTTTGGGTGTCGCTAAAGTACTCGGGTAGCATAGGCCTCATCCGTGAAACCTCGTCCTGCGTGCCGCCTACACCTAAGCCTCCCCGCTGAGCAGTGTAGTCCGCGGTAAGCCGTCCTCTCTGCGAGCAGTGGTCAGTGGGACTAGGAGCTTAAACGCGATGTGCTAACTACCCGAGGAAATACGTAGCCTGGTAAAGGCAGGGCGTACGCAACTTTTCGTTGATAACGAGTAAATCCCGACTTCTCGCTTTACGCAACGTTTTTGCATTACGCTGTCTTTTGCAGCTCGGCATGGCAAGTTCAGGTAAGCTTGCAGCAACTCCTACATACAGGGAACGACACCTTTTGTCTCGCCCGACCTCGGCGCACGAGGTCAAGCATACGCACACGATCGATTTCCGAAACGCGCTCTTCGAACTCTCTAAACTAAGCGGCTCCCGCCGGCCCTAACGGCCCCTCGCAGCCCTGCGCTCGGGGGCTGGGCATCGGGACGGACGACTCCGACAGTCGACCTGACAGGTGATTCCAACGGGGGTTCGAAGGCTGGCCCGTCGAAGGGTTCGACAGCCGCCCCCGGTCACCTTGTCGAGCGAGGGGCAGTGAAGGGTGGGTCCCAGCGGCCAGTACCCGGACGCACGAGCGTCATGGGCATCCCGAACTGCGTTCGAGTCTTGATGGTAAGAATGGTCATGGTTTTTCCCCCGAACGGAAAGGCAACGAGCCGCCAAGTCCCATCGAACGGACTCGGTAACTAGATGATCTCGCCACCAAGAATCTGAAGCTGGCCACCAGCTGGTCCGATCGGAACCCCTCGACCGGGATGCCGTGGCTTCACTCGAACTGGCCCGTTATTAGCTCACACAAACACCGCATTTTCGGCCAACGAGGCAAAAATACGGCTCGGTCCGGCCCCTCCACCTTTCACGAACAAAAGATGCATGAGGGGTTACAACGTAAGGAAAAACGCAAAAAGACGAAACGAATCCCCATCCGGACCCCGGTCTCGGGACGCACACGGGGTCGAAATCGCTAACAGAGACCAGCAGCGCGGTCGCATAATTCGCAACAAATCACTACACGAACGCCATAAACCTGCGAGCAAGTGTACCACTCACCCACAGGCTCGGGGGCTACACCCGGCGGGTGCGCTCGCGCGCCCCCACCCGAAATTTCACCGCTTTCTCGACATCACGATAAATTCAGCCCGCGACCGAGTCTGCGACTCGCTCCCAGGCTCGGGGGCTACTGTCGGATACCAATATTAGGGGTATCCAATAACAGCGATTAAAAATCAAAACCACGACGTCATCAGTCAGGGCACCTCCGAGTGGTTCGGAGCCCATCCGAGTGGTTCGCTGGCCTAAAATGCATGCCATTTATTTTTGTGAAGGAAAACGGCCAAAATGCATACTACCTTGCATGCATGTGTTTACATGACTCTCTCTCTCCTCTTTTTTGTCCAGCCGAAGTGCATGCATGCCTGCGACTGCCATGCATGCAGTCATTAACGACCTACTAATCCCACTGACGTGCCATGTTAAATGCACGTGCATGCACAGCACAGCAAAAGGCACAGCGACATGAGAAACTAGTCGGGCAGTACGGCACCTGCCCACCACTCGTCGGGCAAAACAGCGAACTCGCCCGAGGAGTTCCGAACTCGCCCGAGGAGTTGCGAACTCGCCCGAGGAGTCGCATGCTCGCCCGATAAGTGGCAGGCAGCGCCCGACAGGTTGCTCCACCGCCCGACGAGCTGCTCCGTCCCGCCCGAGGAGCTGCACCTTCGCCCGACAAGAACCACGTCTCGCCCGGCAAGCTGCGCCCTCGCCCGACGAGACTCCGATTCGCCCGACAAGATCTCCGTCTCCGACTGGTTCGCTCCTTCGCAACCAAGCAACCACCGGGAAGACCGAAGCACTCGGAGTCAAGCTGCTACACTGTGCCAACCACTCCCTGACGCAACTGACACCAGCAGGGCATGGCTACAATGCTCGGAAGGACGACGGGCCCCACAGCAAGGGCAGGCACTCCTCCTTTTTTCCCGCCTTGCCCTTTGACTGTACTCTTTTTCTTATTCTTTACTGGCTCCCCCTTGAGCTATAAAAGGGGAGGCCAGGCCTCCTGCGTGAGGCGAGATCGACTCTTTTCCTCTTCTCTCCTGGGCCTCCTACGGGAGGCAGGGAGCCTCTCTTCTCTCCCGAGGAGTGTTCTCCCTCGACTTTCTTCTTCCTCCAGCCGGTCGCCGGACTGAGCTCGATTCGCTCTCCAGAGACTTGGGAGCTAGTCCCTCTCACGCCCTATTTGTACCCCCTACTACAAACCAGTGCAAATAACACGAGCAGCACGAACTGGACGTAGGGTCTTACACCCCAGGGGTGGCCCGAACCAGTATAAACCCCCGTGTCCTTTTGCACTACCACCCGAGGCCCGACGTGCGCTCCACGATCTTATTATTTGCCGGCGGTAAAGAACCCCGACACTGCTCCCCCTCTTCGTCAATATTGATGGCTCCGCTCACGGCGGGGGCATCAACAACGGGATGGACTTGTTCGGGGGAAAGAAGATATATTATATGAACATTAAGCAAGAAAGCGAGTTTTCTGAGAAACAGTTTACCTCTGGAGGAGGGTTGTCAGCGCTGTAAGGTGCTGGGACGCCTTCCCAGACTGGGAGATCGGCCCCGAACATCTTCTTCAGGCGAGCAGCCACCTCTGTTTCTGGGACAACTGCTAGTTAAGAGTCATGGTTTCAAAATGACCGAACAAACTCAGAAAGATTATCAAACAAGAAAAACTAAAGACAAACCTTCGGGCTTCATTCTGTTCGAATCGTTGTCGCCCCTAAATGACCAAGCATAGCGGTCATGAGTCATGAGCAGAATAAATCTCCACCTGATGAAGACTTCTGCTAAGTGGACTGCTGTCAGGCCGGCATTGCGGAACTCCAAGATCCGATCAATGTGCTTTTGCATTTCTGGAGTCACTCTTGGCAAAGCCTTGGTTTATTCCTTGAGATAGGGCATCAAATGCTTCCCTTTCGCCACTGAGGCTTGGGGAAGGGTGATGTAGAACCAATTACGCTCATATCCTTTCCAGCAATCTTTTACTGGAAAGGGGATATAGATCTCCCGATCTCTCAAGGAGAACCCGATGGACCCAATCATGACTTGATTCTTGTAAAATGCAGGAGTATAAAAGTGTCTCCACAACAGCAATGAGGGCTTAATTCCTAACCAAGCTTCGCATAGAAAGGCAAGAACGCTATGCATGGTCAAGGCGCCGGGCTTGAGATGCACAAGCTCGATCTGGTAATGCTCGCAGATGCTGTGGAAGAAATCCGATGGATAGACCCCAAATCCACAATGGAAAACTCCAAGAAGGCCACTAACTCAAGAGTGTTGGTGGTCGGGAACAGCTGACCTTTGGCATGACGATGAGGGAACAGGCTGGTGTCAGGGAGCAGTCCAAGGTCCTCTAGTTTCTGCAGTTGCTTCGCCGTGGTGGTGGACTTGTCCCAGTACTTGTCTGTGGTGCAGATCATGTTGCCGCTGCGAAGTTCTCGTCTGGTGGCGGCGCTGCTTTGATCTCCTGATGAGCCACCATCAAATGAGGAGTGGTGCGAGGAAGCCATGGCGGTGAGGAGCTGGCTCGAGAGGCTGGAGGAACAGATGGATAAAGGGGAGAAAATGGATGAAGAATGGCGAGTGTTGGCAGATGCAAGCGAGGAAGACGAAGGCCCAAATGGAATCCGAGCGGTTGCGTCGGGGGACTTTATGGTTTTGCGAGGGAGCACGAACCCCGAGAAATCTGCCCTTGAGCTGCGCAATCTGCAGTCACTGTTGGGTCAAAAAGATTCTTTCCTTTTTCTGCGGCACGCGTCGTTTCGAAAACTGTGCAGGTCAAATTCAATGCATTTAGGATTGATAGCTTACTTGGGAAGCTATCAGTTTTAAATGACCGAACACTTGGTGTGTATAGAGAAAATACCCCGATCATGATTAATCAGGGTCAAATTTCCCGAACATATAGGGTTGGTTGGTCTGTTCAGAGGAAGCTTCTGTTCGGGGGATTTCATTCTTTGAACAGGCAGTTTCGCAAACAGATTGACATGAAAAATTTCCAAACAAAGGAAGAGGGATTATTGTTGCATCTCTCAAAGTAAAATTGCTTCATTTATCCAAAAGGGAGTACATTTCACAGGGGATCGATAATTATCCTAAAACTAAAAACATCAAAATAACGATCTTCGCCTGACTAAACATCGTCGGCGAGGATCAAGGCGGTGCGGCGCCAGCTGGTGGATCATCTACCACGTTCTCTTCTTCAGAGTCACTGAAGAGATCCACGACCGCTCCATCTCTGGGGATCCCGATCAGGTCGCGGTTCAAGGAGACGAAGAGGCGCCGGGCGAGTTCCTCGTCGCCGCTGGTGTCAACCGGTGCAGATGACGAAGATGCGCCTGCGCGCGACGGTTCCGGCTTTAGCAAAGTTCCGCTCCCTCCTCGCGATGGCTCGTCATCGGAGGAGAGGGAGATGGGAGACGCCGGGGCTGGAGAAGAAGGCGCAGGGCGCTTCCCGGCGGCAATGCTCGACGGAGCAGCCTCGGGAGCCAGAGACGCCATGGCCGGAGCCTCCTCTGGTGGCTCGATCTCGACTCCTTCATCCCCATGCCAGGGGAGGGCAAGGAGAGGAGCCTGAGGAGGAGCAGCAGGTGGGGTCGTCGCCGGCGGATCCTCCGGCTTGTCGGGCGGTGGTTCAGCGGAGCTGCAGGGAGAGTTTCCAAAAAGGAGACGAGGAAGCTTGAACTTACGGCTGAGCTTTTCCTTTCCCATGGCGAGGTGATGGGGGAGGCTTAGAAGGGAAGGTTCAAATACAAATCAATCCAAGGGATTCGGTAATTAAAGACTCAGAGGCAACACTTCGCGCGAGGATCGAGGAACCAGAGCATGGCCGTAAATGCCGCATGCGCTGCTAAAGTTTCGGGAGACGTGCGAAGTGGGTTTTAAATGCACTGAGCAGCCGTTACATCAATCCTTGGTCTTCCAACTTCCGAGATGGAATGTTTGTTTATTATTATTATGGCTAATATTTTCTCTAACCTTATCATTCAGATGCAGGTTTCACCATTCAAGAGTTCGGGATCTTTTCTGGTTCTCGTTTACAAGTGATTGTCGAGGTATGACCATACCCAAAAATCACCCGAAGAGCAAAAAGACCCGAAGGCTACTCAAAAGATCAACCTTTTCTGAACAAGATAAGCTCGGGGGCTACTGTTGAGGCCATAATACCAGGGTGCCCGATCACGAGGATTGCCGATTACCGACTCCGAATGATGAAGACTCCGAACAAGACACGATGGCCAGATCGCAGAGGGAAACCCGATGATAATTAGAGTCCTGTTAGGTTTAGGTCTATTTTGTCTTGTAAGGCACGTCTCCCTGGATATAAATAGCGGGGGTCTTTTGCGTAGAGGGTATCTCCAATCTTAGCCAACACACCCGAGGGTACTTGTTACGCCATTGGAATCTGTACCGCCGAGATAATAAAAGCAGCAACTGGACGTAGGGTTATTACTCGATCTCAAGGGCCCAAACCAGTATAAAATCCCGTGTTTCTCTTTTCATCCACCATGATCAATCTTCGCACAAGGCGGGGTGCTTGCCAGACAAATATCTGCAGAGTACAACCTCGACAGAGGCGCGCCAGGTAGGGGCCCTCGCGTGAAGAAAGATCATGCCGATCATCAACGGAGTCTGGATCGTCGACGCGTCGAGTTTGTCGATGCCCTACATGCCCAATTCCGTCAAGTCGGAAGGCATAAGGAGTTCTGCTTCTGCTTTCGATCTCTACGCTCACAGCCATCTACTGCCTATACGGGAGATCCACTTTGGGGATCTCGTGTTCGAGCACCAAGGCGATTACGAGCTCAAGCTGATAGGGATCCATGATCCCGATCTCACATGCGCCGGTCGGGAAGTTTTCACCACCTTCACGGAGCCAACTCTGAGGACATTGCTGATCACACTGCACGGTTGGATCTCGACTACAGTGGATCTAGCGATGGGTCGGAACAGCCCGATGACCGCCGCATTCATGTGCTTGCTGCAAACGGGAGCGAGACCGCCGCTGAGTCCTCCAACTCGCGCAGATCTATACCTCCTCCGCGTTTCAGCAACGCCTCGACTCTTCAGACGGCTAAAACCCGTACACAGCAGGTTGCGTCCTCGCTGGCTCCCCGAAATCTTAACAACGATTTCTGGGCAGTCGAGCAAGACATGCAGATCCGAACTCTCTTGGAGACGATGGAGGCAATGGCCGAGGGAACCCCGATGGCCACCATCGCCAAGAAGGCTCGGGAAGCAGCGGACAAGGCCAAGGAGCACCTCGAGGCCGCCGCTGCCGCACCATAGGCTCCGTCAAACAGGCCTGGTGAACCACAACCAGTTCGCTCCCGATCTGTTAACGGACGACCCCGCTATCGCCCGCACGAAGGGCGCGACATGAGGCCGCAGCTCGAACGCAACCGTCGCACTTGCGACGCTCGGGAAACTCTCAATTACAATCGAGATTACCGAACACGTGAGGGCTACTACCAGTCCCATCCAAATTTGCCTCCACGTGACTCACGACCAGGCACAGGAGGATGTCTCGCATACTCCCCGGGCCTGTGCAAGGTCATGTGGCTGGAAAAGTTTTGTCCTACCAACATTGAGAAGTACGACAGGACAACCAACCCCCGTGAGCGAATGGTGGAGGAGCTTGCCAAGAAAAACTCGAAGACGGTGGCCGAGCTCTACGGGATCCTCGAAGAGACCGCCAAGATGGCGGACGCCCGAGCACGGGTCCACGGAAAGCCCGAACAAAGCCAGCCAGCCGGGGAAGGCAAGAAGAAGCATAAGCATAAGAACAAGAAGCGCAAGACCGAGGGGGACGAGGTCATGGCCGTGGACAACAAACCCCCATACAAGCGTCAAGGCAAACCTACCAATCTCCCGATGTACTGCCCGATTCACCGATCCACAAAGCATCACTTTGTGGATTGCATGGTGTACAAGAAGCAGAAGCAGGAGGAGGAGAGCTAGCAGCAGGGGGCTCCACACGACCAGGCCACTCAAAATCCTCGGACGGCGAACTACATGGATTGTGACGATGAGCCAGACCTTCCTGAGGATCTGGAGATCGCCACAATTTTCGGTGGCTATTCTACCCGAACCTCCAAGTCCCAGCTAAAGCTGGTCGAGAGGCAGATAGCAAGCACCGAGCCCTGCAAGCATCCGTTGAGGTGGTCCACTACCTAGGATAGATCAAATTGTAGATTCAACCTCTGGATGCGAGCTGCTTTGTTTTCCAGATGCCTATTCGGGGTATCATCAAATCAGCATGTGCATTGACGATGAGGAGAAAACTGCGTTTGTAACTACCTTCAGTGTTTATTGCTATATAAAGATGCCTTTTGGCCTGAAAAATGCAGGTTGCACTTATCAAAAATGTGTTCACATTGTTCTCGAGGGCCAAATCGGCCGTAATGTGGAAGCATACATAGATGATATTGTTGTGAAAAGTAAGTTAAAAGGTGACCTAATCGCTGATTTAACCGAAACATTCAACAACTTGCGTGCAAACAGGATGATGCTCAACCCCGCCAAATGCACCTCCGGTGTATCATCGGGTAAGCTCCTTGGTTACCTTGTCTCCCAGCGAGGTATAGAGGCAAATCCACATAAGATCAAGGCACTCGATGACATGAAGTCTCCACGCAGCCGCCACGAGGTCCAGAAGTTGGTAGGAATGATGGCGTCCCTGAGTCGATTCATATCCTAGTCGGGCAAACTATAAATTGCTACGTAAAACTGATCGTTTTGAGTGGTCGGCAGAAGCAGAAGAGGCATTCCAGGCGTTCAAACAATACCTACGAAAAATGCCCGTACTGGTCCCTCCGCAGCCACAAGAGGAGATGCTGTTGTACGTAGCAGCCACACTAACTATTGTCAGCATGGTTCTGGTGGTCGAGAGACCAACGGAAAAGTCAACAACACAACACCCCGTTTACTTCGTGAGCGAGGTGTTACATGACGCCAAAACAAGGTACCCTCAGATTCAGAAATTACTATATGATGTGCTAATGACTTCCAGGAAGCTCAAGCATTATTTTCTGAGCCACAAGATCAAGGTCATGTCGACCTACCCCATAGGCAACATTTTACACAATCGCGATGTCGTGGGAAGGATTGCACAATGGTCTGTGGAGCTGGGTGCTTACGACGTTGAATTCATACCCAGAACTGCCATCAAGTCGCAGGCTCTGGCAGAATTCATCGCATAGTGGACTAACCCTGAACCCGAAGAAGCTGCCCAAAATCCCAAACATTGGACCATGTTCTATGACGGAGCATTTTGCAGAGCAGGCGCGGGGGCTGGGGTGGTCTTGATTTCACCACACAATGACGTCATCAGGTACGCATTACAAATCAATTTTGTCGATCCAACCCCTACTAATAATGTTGTCGAGTATGAAGGACTCTTGACAGGACTAAACCTGTGCAAGCTTTAAACACTATTCCTTTGTCATGGCCCTTTGCCACATGGGGGATAGACATCCTCGGGCCCTTCCCAAGGGCTGTTGGGGGTTACAAATTTCTGTTCGTCGGCATCGACACATTCACAAAATGGGTTGAGGCCGAGCCAGTTCAGAAAATCACAAAAGAGGCAGCTGTCAAATTCCTACGGAGTATTGTCGTACGATTCGGCGTCCCGAACAGGATAATCTCTGATAATGGAACGCTGTTTAAAAGCAAAAAGTTTTCTGATTTTTGCTACGACCACGGGATCAAGTATGATCGATCATCGGTAAATCACCCGAACAGGGCAATAGGCGAGACACCCTTCTTCTTGGTATATGGAGTAGAGGCGATTCTATCGTCCGACATCCGACTACAAGCCCACGCGTAGCACTATTTTCAGAAACTGAAGAGTCTGACAGACACGCAGATGAGCTAATCCTCCTGGAGGAGGCTCGTGATGCAACCGCTTTTAGAGTGGCACAGTATCAGCAAAAGCTGCGACAATACTACGATGCTAATGTTCGCAAGAGAAGCCTATGCATTGGTGGCATGGTGCTCAAGTTAGATCAACGCACCAAGGACAAAAACAAGCTGTCCTCTCCATGGCAAGGGCCATACATCGTAGTAGATATCGCCCGACCAGGAGGCTACAGGATCGCGGAGATAGATGGAGATATGCTGCCAAACACGTGGAACATGGATCAACTACGCAGATTCTACGCCTAAATAAAGGTAATCACGTAATTTCAAGCCTGTCCATCAAGTTTGGCAGATAAAAGCCGTCGCCCGCGTTGCCTATAGCGCCAACAAAAAAAAAGATAAGTTCTACACACTTTACTCACCCTCGCTTTTACGCTCGGGGGCTGGGTTCTATTTTTCAATTCTGTTTCTACTCTTTGTTACCATATTGCATATACTAACAAAGAGCCGGGAACTACCACGCTGAAAGTTTTTTCAGACCTATTCTATGCATCCCAAGCACAACGCTGGGGGGTCCCCATATGATCGGGACATTCTTGCGGATTAGTACTTCTAAGACTCTTTTTCAGCATGCCTGCATGACTGTAAAAGAGCACGGGGGCTACTATGGTACATTACCACGCAAGAATTGGGCTTTTTAAATCAAGAAAGCTAGGCTATGCTAATTTGACCAAACACCTTAACTACAAGGAATTACACAGTTCAGAAGACCGCTCACGTCTCAGCAACTAAACAATTCCAAAATAGCTTATGGTAACGGGATTTTTGGCTATGACAAAGCTATCAGTTAAAAAGTTCAACAAAAACACCGATCAGCTCTAAAACTTACGCAAACCATGCCATCATATAAAAAAATAAAGCTGCACTCTAAACCTTCAAAGTTTTGCGCTATTACAGGATCCAAGCACAAAGTTCAAGGCGATTCCTCTGAGTCACTCAAATGGCGGTCAAGTTTCTTTACAAATGGTTCCACCAAGGGGGCAAGACTATCGAACAGTACTTCAGCATCTGTTGCCAAGCACCTGAAGCCTTTGGAGAGCAGTGAGACGTCGAGATCAGGAATGTGGCACTTCAAGGCCCCGATGGTGTGTGTTGCGGCGACGCAAGCACCCTCCATCAGCCTGGACTCCAAGGACACACTGCGCTTCTCTGAAGCTTCAAGTCGAGCAGCAAGATCAGCAACATCCTTGTCCCGCACAGCAAGCTTGCCTTCCAGATCCGAGTTATTCTTCTCGAGCATTTCAATGCTCTTGGAGTTAGCTATAGGATCAGAGGCAGTGTATGAGCAAAAGTTTGCGGATAAGGACCTAAAAACTGAACATGGTAGCATAATGCATGTACCTTCTTTCTCGGACTGGAGAACGGTAACTTGGGCCTCCAGTCTGATCATAGACGCTTCCGCAGCAGAGGCACGAGCGTCTAACGCACGCCATTGTTCCTCGGCTGCCGAGGGCGGAGTAATGATCGGGCCCAAGGGCGTCGGGGCAGGTCCTACAGCCTCCACAAGCTTATCCGCATCATCGGGTCGAGCTGCCGAGTCAAGCTCAAGAGTTTTCTCTGATGGCTTGATGGGAGGAGAAGCAGCAGGCTGGGGAGGCCTGATTTCCCGAACGTACAATTAGAAATAGTTAAACAAAATTCTCCCTGTGAGAAGTACTTGAGCATAACCAAGCAAGTCAAAGTTCTTACTTGGATGTCGGGATTCTGACTTTGAATCGCTTGACACCAGATGCGGGCTTTGATGGCAGCGGGGTCGGACGAATTTCCTGACGAGAAATCTCCCGAACACATTTAGCTTTGGTTATGCGGTCAAAGGCTACAAATAAATGCCCGAATACGATCATGCTTGGTACCTGGGCATCACGACGAGGTGGATCGCGACTGGGTAGCGTCTCACCGGGACCGGGCATACCAAGAGTTCCCGAACCTGGAGTCACCTTCTCCGTGCTCACGCTGCGAGAGCGCTTGCGGGTTCGGGGGACAGTCACCTTGGGGCTGCTCGGGATTTCTTTCTCCACAGCAGGTGAGGATTCAGGCTGTTCGTTGGTCGGGGCCTCATTGCCTTGGTCGACAGGCTGCTCCCCCTCTTCCTCAATATTGATGGCTCCGCTCACGGCGGGGGCATCAACAACGGGAGGGACCTGTTCGGGAGAAAGAAGATATATCATATGAACATTAAGCAAGAAAGCGAGTTTTCTGAGAAATAGTTTACCTCTGGAGGAGGGTTGTCAGTGCTGTAAGGTATTGGGACGCCTTCCCAGTCTGGGAGATCGGCCCCGAACATCTTCTTCAGGCGAGCAGCCACCTCTGTTTCTGGGACAACTGCTAGTTAAGAGTCATGGTTTCAAAATGACCGAACAAACTCAGAAAGATTATCAAACGAGATAAACTAAAGACCAACCTTCGGGCTTCATTCTATTCGGATCATTGTCGCCCCTAAATGACCAAGTGTAGTGGTCATGAGTCATGAGCGAAATAAATCTCCACCTGATGAAGACTTTTGCTACATGGACTGCTGTCAGGCCGGCATTGCGGAGCTCCAAGATCCGATCAATGTGCTTCTGCATTTCTGGAGTCACTCTTGGCAAATTCTTGGTTTCTTCCTTGAGATAGGGCATCAAATGCTTCCCTTTCACCACTGAGGCTTGGGGAAGGGTGATGTAAAACCAATGACGCTCATATCCTTTCCAGCAATCCTTTACTGGAAAGGGGATATAGATCTCCCGATCTCTCAAGGAGAACCCGATGGACCCAATCATGACTTGATTCTTGTAAAATGTAGGAGTATAAAAGTGTCTCCACAACAGCAATGAGGGCTTAATTCCTAACCAAACTTCGCATAGAAAGGCAAAAACAGTAAGCATGGTCAAGGCGCCGGGCTTGAGATGCACAAGCTCGATCTGGTAATGCTCGCAGACGCTGTGGAAGAAATCCGATGGATAGACCCCAAATCCACAATGGAAAAACTCCAAGAAGGCCACTAACTCAAGAGTGTTGGCGGTCGGGAACAGCTGACCTTTGGCATGATGACGAGGGAATAGGCTGGTGTCAGGGAGCAGTCCAAGGCCCTCCAGTTTCTGCAGTTGCTTCACCGTGGTGGTGGACTTGTCCCGGTACTTGTCTGTGGTGCAGATCGTGTTGCCGCTGCGAAGTTCTCGTCCGGTGGCGGCGCTGCTTTGATCTCCTGATGAGCCGCCATCAGATGAGGAGTGGTGCGAGGAAGCCATGGCGGTGAGGAGCTGGCTCGAGAGGCTAGAGGAACAGATGGATAAAGGGGAGAAAATGGATGAAGAATGGCGAGTGTTGGCAGATGCAAGCGAGGAAGACGAAAGCCAAAATGGAATCCGAGCGGTTGCGCCAGGGGACTTTATGGTTTCGTGAGGGAGCACGAACCCCGAGAAATCTGCCCTTGAGCCGCGCAATCCGCAGTCACTGTTGGGTCAAAAAGATTCTTTCCTTTTTCTGTGGCACGCGTCGTTTCAAAAACTGTGCAGGTCAAATTCAATGCATTTAGGATTGATAGCTTACCTGGGAAGCTATCAATTTTAAATGACCGAATACTTGGTGTGTATAGAGGAAATACCCCAATCATGATTGATCAGGGTCAAATTTCCCGAACATATTAAGGGTTGGTTGGTCTGTTCGGAGGAAGTTCTGTTCGAGGGATTTCATTCTTTGAATAGGCAGTTTCGCAAACAGATTGACATGAAAAATTTCCAAACAAAGGAAGAGGGATTATTGTTGCATCTCTCAAAGTGAAATTGCTTCATTTATCCAAAAGGGAGTACATTTCACAGGGGATAGATAATTATCCTAAAACTAAAAACATCAAAATAACGATCTTCGCCTGACTAAACATCATCGGCAAGGATCAAGGCGGTGCGGCGCCGGCCGGTGGATCATCTACCGCGTTCTCTTCTTCAGTGTCGCTGACGAGATCCACGAGCGCTCCGTCTCCGGGGATCCCGATCAGGTCGCGGTTCAAGGAGACGAAGATGCGCCGGGCGAGTTCCTCATCGCCGCTGGTGTCCACCGGAGCAGAAGACAAAGATGCGCCTGCGCGCGATGGTTCCGGCTTCAGCAGAGTTCCGCTCCCTCCTCGTGATGGCTCGTCGTCGGAGGAGAGGGAGATGGGAGACACCGGGGCTGGAGAACAAGGCGTAAGGCGCTTCCCGGTGGCAATGCTCGACGGAGCAGCCTCGGGAGCCGGAGACGCCATGGCCGGAGCCTCCTCTGGTGGCTCGATTTCGACTCCTTCATCCCCATGCTAGGGGAGGGCAAGGGGAGGAGCCTGAGGAGGAGCAGCAGGTGGGGTCGTCGCCGGCGGATCCTCCGGCTTGTCGGGCGGTGGTTCAGCAGAGCTGCGGGGAGAGTTTCCAAAAAAGAGACGAGAAAGCTTGAACTTACGGCTGAGCTTTTTCTTTCCCATGGCGAGGGGAGGGGGAGGCTTAGAAGGGAAGGTTCAAGTACAAATCAATCCAAGGGATTCGGTATTTAAAGACTTAGAGGCGACGCTTCGCGCGAGGATCGAGGAACCGGAGCAGGGCTGTAAATGCCGCGTGCGCTGCGAAAGTTTCGGGAGACGTGCGGAGTGGGTTTTAAATGCACTGAGCAGCCGTTACATCAATCCTTGGTCTTCCAACTTCCGAGATGGAA
>CM014277.1:36411270-36423747 GCA_004135705.1 Alloteropsis semialata
TGTCGGCCGAAGGAGGAAGAAGGGGAAAAGGATTGGCCATTTTCCAAAAACCCCCTCCCTTTCCACCTATTCGCAGAAATGCCCTTCCCCCTTTAGAAACACTTCCAAAGAAGCCCCTAATCTTTGTGCATAATTTCAAATAGACCCCTATATCTTTACCACTGCCCCCAAATACTTTCCCAAATTACAATTATGTCTTTCCACTATACAAAATTTTTACAGAAAGGTCCCTAGCCCTTTTAATCTTTACCATTAGGCCCTAACCCCCCCAAATAAGCCCTAATACTCCCTTAATCTCGTCATTTTATGCGCCAAACTTCTTCAGAATTCCACCAATTCCGAACACACCTCTCTTTCATCTATTCCGGCCGAGCTATACAAAAATCACTCATAAATACTCCTCCTTCCTATTTTATTTTATTATTTCCCTTTTCCAACTCATCGGTAAAGGCTTGTTTGTTTCTTATTGTGTGTTGTTTGTGCGTGCCCTAGACGACGGAGTGAACGAGGAAGGACAGTACCGCGAGCCCGAACCCGAGGACTTGTACCGCGAGCAGGAACTCCCGGAAGGCTTTGAAGACGGCAAGTCCAATCCCATCCTTTGATGCATGTTTATCCCAGTTTTATAAACACAACCTATTGGCCTTTTATAAATTGCATGTTGTTTTACTACTGAAAACCCGGTTGGATAGCCATTTCTTGATTGATATGATCATTCCTTGATGACCTATTTATCCCCAAATACGATATGCTCTGTTTGGATGATAACCACTGCTAGAATGCTTAGGACTTGTTTTTCTTTACATAATCAATCATGACTATACTCGGTTTATCAAAAAATAAAAGTATGAGTGTGTTGAGTAAGGAAAATGGGTTTAGGTTTTGAAAATAAAGAAAGGTGTTGGATGAGATGGATGGGTGTTTCTTTGTGAAATACCACTAGGAGGCTTGTACCTTTGTGGTTAAGCAAGTTGGGAGATATCCATTTTGTCCGGTTTTAAACTGAGGTGATGTGTCATCTTGCCTAACCCAACTTATCTCGTACAACCACTCGACTCTTATATGGTGCAAGGGCTTAGTCTAAATCCCACTAGCTAGGCTGTTAGTTGTCTGGAGGCAGGTGTGCAGCGGGAAGCCAAGTGCCGACTTAGTGTCATGGGTGCAGACTTAGTGTCATAACCCCCTTGGTTATTTTCTCGTGATGGCTAGGCAGTTTTGGCTATGGTGGGTAATGACTTCGATAGGATCCGCGCTGGCACTAAGGTGACCGTGTTGCGGTACCCTGAAAGGACCTTGATGTCGACTAGAGGGGGGGTGAATAGGCGAATCTGCAAATTACAAAAACTAATTCCAACTGTCAGCACCAAAACCGGTATTACCGGTTTCCCAATCCGGTAAAACCGCTTCCTGCACAGATTGCACTAACAAGTATATTTCTCCTCTACGAATTCTAGCACAAACCACAAATGGTGTGAAGCTTCCAGGGATGTTTTCAAGTGTTCCAATGAAGCTCCTGCACACAGCTCAACACACCAAAGTAGATCGTAGCGGAAGCACAAGTAATATGCTAGAAATGACAAAATGAGGAAAGAGCTCAAACCAAGAGGCAAAGAGATTTTTCTCCCGAAGTTCGGATTCACCGCTTGCACCAAGCAGCCACCAAGGCACGGTGAATCCTACTCTCCGTTGAGGAAGCTTATACGACACCCAAGGTCAAGCTATCTCCTTCTTCCACTAAGTGACCTCTTCCCTTGCGGAGGCGAGGTGAAACCTTCACAAACGATCCCGTGGCTCACCACACACTTCGGTAGCTCACCGGGCAACGCCTAGCCGTCTAGGAGGAAGAACCTCCAAGAGTAACAAATGCTTCAACAGCTGATTGACGAAATCACAAGTGCTCAAGGGATTGGATTGCTCTCCAATGCTCACACACAAGTCACTCTCTCAACCCAACTCAAGAATCTCACAAGGATTGCTCAAATCTCACAAAGAGAGGTTGGGGAGAGCTCTGCTGGCCTCAGGAAAATGTTAGGGACGCAAAAGAACCAGCAGCCCCTCAAAGAGGAGCTCTTGGGTATAAATACCCATCCCTCCAAAAACTAGCCGTTTTTCTGTCAGAGAAAACCGGTTCCACCGGTTTCACCGGATTTCAAACCAACTAGCCGTTAGACGCTCAAGCCATATAAACCGGTTTAACCGGTTCCCAAAACCGGTTCCACCGGTTTTGCCAGGGAACCCACACTAAGTTAGAAACTCTCATGGTTAGACTCACATGGGTTCACTTGAGCACTTTTGGAGATTGTCATTCAACCAATGTTGCATCCTCTTGATAGTACGGCATACCTATACTCAAGACATAAGATAAATCATAATTCAACCACTTGAGCTTGTAGGTCAATGATCATGCCAATACTTGATCAATCACTTCTTTGAGGGCTTCTCAACATTGTATCTTCAACTGAGCATCTCCACCTTGAGCTAGTGACTTAGGATTTTCCATAACTTATATTTGAGTTCACTTTAATCCTTAGGCCACTCTCTTCATCAACCATAACATATATGCATTGCATTGCTTCTCTTGACAATACTTGGATATGATACTTCGAAACCTCCCGGATACTAGATACTTCACCTTAGCATTCGCACATGGTCATAAGTCGTCACTTAGCCAAAGCTTGCTTAGTCCCTCGCTCTAATCATCTCAATTTGTTTCTTCACCACTTATCCTTGCATCATCAAGTTAGCTTTGCTTTGCCATTGAATGAATTCCACTTGAAAGATTCTTCAAATGCTTGTTCTTGATTGACAAAGAATATCCCACATAATTGCAAGCTTCCAATTGTAGACCAATATATATAACATATATGCTCATGTCATTTTATCATGCACACATGAAGCCTTGCAATATCCAATCCTATGTATTCTTCTTCTTTTCTTAGGTGATCCATAAATCTCCATCTTCATTATAGTGATAATGTCTCATGTCTTGTCCAAAGAGCATCCATGACATGAGACCAATAATAATCCAAACATACTTCATTGAAACTATCATCCCAATATTTTAATGACAGTCCTTCTTAAGCAATTAGAGACCATATATCAATCATAAAACCATGTCTCCATCATGAATACCAAAGACATGCCATCTTCAATAATCTAGAATCTTGGGATCATACTTGCTTGCTTTGATTGACAATAAATATATCATGAGCATATTGATTGTAAATGAATTATAAGAATAGATCCCTGCTCATGCACTTAGACAAACAAGTTAGTCCTTTAATCGCTTTGTCACTCAATTCACCAAAATCCACTTGAGGGCCTAGATGCACTTTCAATCTCCCCCTTTTTGGTGATTGATGACAACCCGATTAAAGCTTACAAATAATATGAATAAACATTAATGAATTCTCAGATCAGTTATGAGCTCCCCCTTAATATGTGCTTTGAATGAAATTTCAAAAAAATTCGGCCTCAAATGCCAAATGCACATATAAGAGTTAAACATGGGAGCTCCCCCTAAATCTAAGCTTGCATGGATCCAACAGTATAATGAGATGAATAATTAACAGCATTAATAATAAAAATGTCATGCATATCACAAAACTCAAAGAAAGTGTATGTGTGCTGTCCAGACCAAAACCGGTTTCACCGGTTTCATGAACCGGTTCAACCTGTTCTTCCCAGTCATCACACATACAAAACATTTCACCAATCATACATGCATATCACACGAGCACAAGATAACTTAATTGAAATACAGGTTCATTACACACAGTAGCACTCAATCAAGTTCCTCAAGTCCACAAAGGATAAAGATTCGATAGATTTGAATTATTACATGAAAGTTTCTGCAACACATGCAGAAACCGGTTTCACCGGTTTGCCAATCCGGTAAAACCGGATCTCCCAGAGACAGCACACTAAAACTAAAAGCTAAGCTTTAATCCTTGCTCTTCTCCCCCTTTGTCATCAAGCATCCAATAAGGGCCTGAAGAAGAGTAGTGCTGTCCAGACCTGTCATCCATCACTGCCCATCTCCGTTGTGGCTTGGAGAATCTTCTTGCCAATGAGGAAGACCTAAATTAATGAGTCACTTCAAGAATAGATGAAAGGACAGATTTAGAACAAGAAGATATAGATCATGACGTACCATAAGCAGGAGATCCAGTGGGAGGTCCAAAGAGAGATGCAGCTGCCCTTGTGGCAATATCATCAACATGTGGAGGAGGAGGAGGAGGTGGTGGTGCTGCAGATGATGATGCTCCAGGGAAGTACATTCCGGACATGCCAGGTGCAGGAGGAGGTGGTGGAGGCTGATAGACATCATACCCAAAGTGATGCTGAAGAGGCTGAAAGTAACCACTTGCCTGATAGGTGGCCACTAATTCTTCCACAGAAGGAATCTCCTCTTCATCACGCTCTGGAGAGATTGGTGACCTTGGTGGCTGCAAATGCATAGCATTGTGTATCAATTTGACCGAGTCCCTTTCTTTCTTGCCAGCCACTCTCACCCTCTGCTGCTCAACCAAGATGTCCCGTTGACTCTTACACATACCAGTGAGAAAACTCAGAATGCGTCGAATAGGAGATGAAGGCTTCTCACTCGAGCGAGATGAAGTTGGTTGCTGCTGGTCAGCCTCAAACCGGTGAAACCGGTTTTCAGAACCGGTAAAACCGGTTTCTGGCTGTCCAGCAGGCTCCTGCTGCTGCTGCTGATCTGCTCCTCCTTCCCCATATCTATTAGGAGATGGGACCCTGGTCTTCTTGGCAGGCTTTAACCTCAGTACTTCATGTTTTGTATCCTTTATGAACTCCCTCTTGGTGGTCTTCTCAACTAAGTACATCACATAAGGAGCAAAACCACAAAGTTTTTGGGGACTCTCTGAAATATTTCTGATCTCCTCCCACAAATACTCCCCAATGCTAAAGTTGACTCCAGGGGGTCTCATGGCAGCAAGCAAATCACGAGCATAATTGGACACTTCTGTTTGATTTCCTCCTCTAGGTGTAAGGGTCAGTCTAAACAAGTTGTTCAAGACATGATAATAGGTGTAGAGACCCTTTACCTTCCCAAAGTTACCTTGCTCGGTCCTTGGATACATAAACTTCATGTCCTTAGGGGGCATTGGACCATCGGCTCTATGTAACTTGGGAAAGGATCCATCTTCTTCTCCAAGTCCAAACCTTCTGGAAAATGTAGCAAAAGATATACTATAAGTCCTTCCTTCTGTCATCCAGTGCATCCTCCTCACACTAGCTCCCTCCTCAACATATAGTGTGGCATAGAACTGAGCAATGATTTCTTTATTCCAAGAGCACTTGAATTTCATGATTCTTTTGATTCTAGTGTTGGTAACCACCTCGATGATGTCATTGAAGATAGGATCATTAAATCTTGCCATGTAATCCCAGTCAATCCACTTTGACTCGGCCTCTATGTGACCCTTCTTCCCAATGATAGCACTAGAATAGTAGTCTTGATGGAATAAAGTGTGAAACCTATAGTCCGTGGCTGTCTTAGGAGTACCAATATAGTTTTCTCTCCTCTTCTTCCTAGCCACATCAGTCATGCCACCCAGAAGGTAATTTTCTCCTCTTCTTGGAGCAACAGGCTTTCTAATTTCTGGCATTGCAATCTCAACATCTTCCTCTTCTTCTTCTTCCTCTGCCCCACTAGCATTACCTTCTTCTTCTTCATCAACACCAGCACCTCCCTCATCTTCCTCTTCCTCTTCGCTACTCTCAACAGCCCTTCCTTTGCCTTGACGATGCTCAACCCGATAATTGTCATCACTAGCCTCATCATCATCACTTGATGTTTCCACAGCTTCTTCATGAACATCTTCAATGTCTCTGGAAGCTGCTCTCTTTTTCCTAGGCCTCAGATTGTGCCTAGGAGGATCATCATCATGCATTCCTCCCAATCCAGAACCACCTTGGTCATCAGCCATTTCCTTCCTTCTCCTCTCGTAAGTGTGAATCTCCTAGTCAAAAAGGATGTGGATATTATGATCATGACACAGGAATGATTTGGAGATAAAAAGAATTATAAGATTGGAGTTTAAGATCAGATGGCCACAGCTCTGTCCAGAACCGGTGAAATCGGTTTGCCAAACCGGTGAAACCGGTTTTGCACAGAGCACAAAGAGCATGTCTAGGTCATGGGTAAAAGATGGATTTGAGAAATATAATCAACAGAACTTAAAATCCATGTCCACAAGATATATTCCTTGACCAACAGACCTAGCACATGGTAGTTCACAGAATCTAGCTGAGCAAGATGAATGGCCAAAAGTGTAGGAACAGCAGATTATATCCATGAATAAAAGTCCTACAAACTTTAGAGAAGGTTACACGTTGAAGATGGATTAACTAGGGTCGGCCTGCCCAAACCGGTGAAACTGGTTCTATGAACCGGTGAAACCGGTTCCTGGGGGCAGAACCCTAAATCGCCCATGTTCAAAATGCAGCCCACCAAATCCAACACCATTCATGGGGTAGCTTCCTGAGCATACTAGGACATGATTCCTCAAAGGGTTTCTACAGATATGCAACGAGGAGATAGATCGGGTGATGGGAACATTTGGTACCTCGGAATACCTAGGCCGCATGAGCTTTTGAATCCAAAGCGGTTTCCACTCCGGTGAAACCGACCTCCAGCACCAATGCCTTCTCAAAACTCAAAAGGGCCGAGCTTCCTTCCTTGGGAAATCTTCAACTCGCCATGGGGGAGCAAGGTTCGGCCGTGGGGGCTTGGGAGAGAGAGAGAGCCGGGCCTGAGTGAGAGGTGGAGTGAATGAGGGGTGAAGGGGTAAGTTTTCCCGTGGTAAAGAGATAAGGTGTGTGGCCCCGGCCAAAACCGGTGGAACCGGTTTGCCAAACCGGTGAAACCGGTTTTTGCCAGAAAACCAGAAAAGTTGATTTGATCTCCTTTCCACTTGAATCCTGATTTGATGAGATAGATAAACTTAGGATTGAATCAGGAACTAGATTTATCATTGATAGATTTGAGATTTTCCAATATACAACAAATCTCCTTGATTCTTCCAAGGGAGTTGGGAAAGATAAAGAATTTTATGGACTTGAGGAAAATCTCACCATTTGTGACTAGCCATCAATCAATCAAGGGCAATAATAGTCACAAACAGATCGATTAGGTCACAAAGACCAAGAACCAAATATTTTTCAAAAACACACAAGTCCTATCAAACTAGTTGGATTTTTCAAACTCTATCCTATGTCACACAAGCACGCAACCAAATCAAGTCAAGAACCATATTAGAATGTTTAGCATATTCCTTTTACCGTTTTTATGGAACATTTGACACCTAGTCAATTTTAAAGAAGGAATTTACTAAACATCCAATAGGTACAAAAAACGTGACTTGAGAGAGTTACATGCAAGAATGCACACCCTAGCATGGATTATGAGGCCTAGATGCTCAATGTAATAACATGAGTCAAAGAAACATACCTTGGCCTCTAGCTAATCCTTTCTTCACAATGGTGAAGATTCATATCAAAGGGCATGTGCATTATCAATATAATCTGAATGCCTTTTTCTCTATATGTTTTTCCTTTCTCATGCATCATAGAAGAGAAATGCATTAAATAGCACAAGACCTATTTTCATCATTTAGTGACCTTTGAATTGGAGAGGCATAATGGATCACTAAAAGATGAAACTCCACAATATAGGTTAAATTCCTTTTTCTTGATGCACATGTGTATATGGATGGAAATGCAAGCTCATATGCATCAATTTTGTCACAAAGCCAAGCAAAGGGATTTAATCTATATTATGGCAAGCAACTATTTATTGAGAAGAATTCATTGCCCAAGTAAGAAATAGATACAATTTTACCATTTTTGGACAAAAGACATAGCTTGCTTCAAAGAGAGACAAACTCTCACACATGAGACTACAAGATCACTAAAAGAAATTGTTAGTCTTAAGGACACAAATTGTTGAATGAACTCCCCCTCAATAGGTGCATCAAGTGTTTGAATCACTTGTCACATGCACTTGTTCAATTTAATGGGTTTGAGGAGTTTATTTCACAATTTGGTCCCGGCACATAAATAAATTGCATTTATTGAAATGGTGCCAAGAAAACTTACTACCACAAAGATAGCATATGAATTTGTATGCCATTGAAGTGCTGAAAGAATTTCTTACAATATTCCACTTTAGATGAATCCGAACAGTTAAACCTCTGCCGGAAATTCTGGTACTCCTTTCCGGAACTTCTGGTGCGAATCCGAGGCTACCGGACCTTTGCATCGGAAGATCTGGAGTCAATCGGAAATTAAGTGTACGCTGGGCCAAACCGGTGAAACCGGTTTGCCAAACCGGTTAAACCAGTTTTTCCTGGCAGCTTCCATATCAGTGGAAATGTAGCTTTATAAGATCCAAGAAATTCTTTCTTCATTGATTTCTTATGTTCCTGCACTTAAAAGTAATATGCTCTACTAGAGAGCCATTAAAAGCATCTTATGGCATACGGGGAATAAATAGTAGAGATAAGTGACTTAGACATATCCAAGCATCCATAACCAAAGATGATATGCTTGTTTTCACAAAGAAGAGTATGTATAAGTCAACCAATTAAAGCATGTTACCGAGATGTCATTGGAAATGATATAGCTGATTTAGTGATGCTTTGGCAAGTTGGAGAAGTTCACATATATTGATTCATTTGCCAAAACCCAATGCATCTCTTTTCCCCTGCAGGTCTAGCAAGTGCTTTTAGGTACCCAAGACATGTTGGGTCCTTTAAGGTTAGTGACAAAAGACTTGGGAACCCAAATAGCTCTTATGCTAGTTTGAGGTGAACTAATCACTCTAGTAGCATAAGTGACAGCTTTGTCCTTCCCAAGCTTAGCAAAATCATAATGGACAAGATCAGATTTTGGAGCATTACCATTTGGACAATCCTTACCCATATGCCCCTTTGAGCGACAAGCATAGCAAATGCGGCTTTTGATCTTGCTTGATGATGATTTGCTCTTTTTCTTGATCTCTTGCTTCTTGCTAGCCTTTTCTTTTACAGACTTGGCTTGATCACTCTTCTTGTGGAGTTGATGCACTGCCTCAGGCAGAACCGGTTTTACCGGTTCTTGTAACCGGTTAAACCGGTTTTGCACAGGCAGCTACACCTTCTTCAAAGGACATGCATCAATCAAGTGTCCAACTTCCTTACATTTGTAGCATGCCCTCTTCTTGGATCCTCTTTGCTTCTTTCCCTTGCTTTTAAGCTTGGTAGGGCACATGGATGCGTAATGCCCCATGTTTGAGCATTCGAAGCATTGTATGTGATCAAGTCCCTTTTTCCTCATTTCTTGAGTCTTGTTCTTGTTGACTTGCTTGTCATGCTTAGGGATTAAACCAGTGACCATTGATCCCTTCTCAAGCTTATTCACCATGTTTTCACGGTTATCTTGAGAAGGTTGCACTTGGCCCTTTCCCTTAAGCTTGACCAAGTTATTCTTGATCTTTTCTCTCTCTTGCTTCATGTCTTCCAATTCTTCAGCAAGGAGATCATCACAAGACTCTACAAAAACATGCTCACCACAAGATTTGGTTGCTTGGGAGCAACACAGTTTTTCACATAATAAAGTAGAATTGATGTGAGAGCATGTGCATGTGTGTGTATGAGGTTCAAGATATTTTACCGATGTTAGTACAACCTCATGAGCAATGTCTAGCATAGCATATGATTCCACAAGCTTCTCATGAGAATACTCAAGTTCTTTGTGAGTTGCTTGCAAATCCATATGCTCACTAGTGAGCTTCTCAAGTTGAGCACTAAGCATTTGTTTTTCTTGTTCTAAGGATGCTACACAAGTAGATAAATCAGTAGCACAAGCATAATCCTTTAACAAGATTTCATACTTACTGACCAAGGAGGCATGTGATGATTTGAGAGCCTCTAGTTCTTTGGTCAAAGAACTTAGTCTCTCATCAATTTGACCATTGCCCTTCTTGGTCTTCTTCTGCTTCTTCTTCTTGGCCATCAAGCACATTATGCTTTCATCACTAGAGGATGAACATGTTGACGTGGAGGCTTTGCTTGAGCCGTCGCTTGTGCCTTGAGCAGAGCTGCACATGGGCTCTCTGGCAGAACCGGTAAAACCGGGGTTGCAAACCGGTAAAACCGGTTCCTGCACAGGAACCATGTTTTGCTCATTGTTGCTCTCTTGCTCCATAGATGAGGTCACCTGAGACTCACAAGATATTGTTGATGTAGATGAGCATATCTCAGGTGACTCCATGACTTCTTGCTCCTCATCATCACTTTCAAAATTTTCAAAAATCTCCGTGATGAGAGACCAAATGAGATGGGCATATTTACAAATTTCCCTTTTGCTAGAGACGATGTCCCATATATCTTCACAAACAGATCTTCGCAAAAAGTCAGTAACACAAGCATTGAGTTGCGAGCATGCTAACTTCTCTTGAGTGAGTTTTGACAAACCAAAGTTGTCATAATCAAATTTAGGAGGTAGGATGCTAGCAACTAAAATATGTTCAATTACAGGATCTACATTTCTAAGAGCATTATGAACATTACCATACCAAGAAGCATAGTTTGAGCCATCAAGCTCAAGTGGCTCAAAATGTACCTCAATCGACATCTTTTCTTCACGGCGGTTAAGCTGGGATGTGAAGCCAAGCTTTGATACCAATTGAAAGGACCTTGATGTCGACTAGAGGGGGGTGAATAGGCGATCTGCAAATTACAAAAACTAATTCCAACTGTCAGCACCAAAACCGGTATTACCGGTTTCCCAAACCGGTAAAACCGGTTCCTGCACAGATTGCACTAACAAGTATATTTCTCCTCTACGAATTCTAGCACAAACCACAAATGGTGTGAAGCTTCCAGGGATGTTTCCAAGTGTTCCAATGAAGCTCCTGCACACAGCTCAAGCACACCAAAGTAGATCGAAGCGAAAGCACAAGTAATATGCTAGAAAAGACAAATTGAGGAAAGAGCTCAAACCAAGAGACAAAGAGATTTTTCTCCCGAAGTTCGGATTCACCGCTTGCACCAAGCAGCCACCAAGGCACGGTGAATCCTACTCTCCGTTGAGGAAGCTTATACGACCACCCAAGGTCAAGCTATCTCCTCCTTCCACTAAGTGACCTCTTCCCTTGCGGAGGCAAGGTGAAACCTTCACAAACGATCCCGTGGCTCACCACACACTTTGGTAGCTCACCGGGCAACGCCTAGCCGTCTAGGAGGAAGAACCTCCAAGAGTAACAAATGCTTCAACAGCTGATTGACGAAACCACAAGTGCTCAAGGGATTGGATTGCTCTCCAATGCTCACACACAAGTCACTCTCTCAACCCAACTCAAGAATCTCACAAGGATTGCTCAAATCTCACAAAGAGAGGTTGGGGAGAGCTCTGCTGGCCTCAGGAAAATGTTAGGGACGCAAAAGAACCAGCAGCCCCTCAAAGAGGAGCTCTTGGGTATAAATACCTATCCCTCCAAAAACTAGCCGTTTTTCTGTTAGAGAAAACCGGTTCCACCGGTTTCACCGGATTTCAAACCAACTAGCCGTTAGACGCTCAAGCCATATAAACCGTTTAACCGGTTACCAAAACCGGTTCCACCGGTTTTGCCAGGGAACCCACACTAAGTTAGAAACTCTCATGGTTAGACTCACATGGGTTCACTTGAGCACTTTTGGAGATTGTCATTCAACCAATGTTGCATCCCTCTTGATAGTACGGCATACCTATACTCAAGATCATGCCAATACTTGATCAATCACTTCTTTGAGGGCTTCTCAACATTGTATCTTCAACTGAGCATCTCCACCTTGAGCTAGTGACTTAGGATTTTCCATAACTTATATTTGAGTTCACTTTAATCCTTAGGCCACTCTCTTCATCAACCATAACATATATGCATTGCATTGCTTCTCTTGACAATACTTGGATATGATACTTCGAAACCTCCCGGATACTAGATACTTCACCTTAGCATTCGCACATTGTCATAAGTCGTCACTTAGCCAAAGCTTGTGTTGACGCGGAAAATTGGCAGTCGTATCCTCAGCGATCAACACAATAAGACCAGGGAGATCTGCTTCACTCCAGTGCCAGCCTGCACTTCGTTCAGGTTCGCGGCGTGCCAGTCAATTTGACCTGAAATTGACAAGGGGATAAAACAGTTAAATTACTCTTTGATTGTGCCGGCTCTATTCCAGACGTCAGGTGCACGTTGGATTTTAGCCAAGGCCCAATCAGACTTGTATCGGCCGATACCAATCGGACCTCAAAATCGGACTTCATAGACAGCCTCAATCGGACCAATATAATCGGACCTCAATCAGACATCGAATCGGACCTCAGAATCGGACCAATCGGGATCGGACCTTGTAACAGATCAACCTTTTAAATAATAATAAATAAAGCATAAAACATGGTCGATATGTAAATAACGGATCAGCTATGTCT
>CM014277.1:36436692-36488069 GCA_004135705.1 Alloteropsis semialata
CGAAGAACCAAATCAAAGCAGATTCTCCATGCCCCAACAGCTCGGAGGCCGCCCGACGAGTCTCCGATTCGCCCGAGGAGTTCTCCGCCTCCGAGAGGTTCCCCGATTCGCCCGAGGAGTTCTCCGCCTCCGAGTGGTTCCCCGGCTCGCCCGAGGAGTTCTCCGCCCCCGAAAGGCTCTCCGATTCGCCCGGGGAGTTCTCCGCCTCCGAGGAGTCTCCGGCTCGCCCGGTCAAACTACTCGGCCTCGTCCCGTCCCGGCCCATCCAGTGCCGTACCCACTTGGTACCCGCCGCGCCAGAGCATGATGGGCGTCCGTCCTTCGCCACGGCAGCCACAGTGGTGCCCGTCTCATCCGAACAGGAACGCTACAGTCCTGAAAGAAATGCATGCGCAACACCGGGCGCCCAAGGACAACCCCAGGCGCCCAAGGACGACACCTGGAGCCCGAGGAGGACACCTGGAGTCCCCAAAGGCCTCGAGCGAGTCAACCACGACCCGGAAACTACCCGAGAACCTGCCCGAGAAGTCATCTACACCAACCACCCGGGATGTACGATCCCGGGTCCGGCGGGGCGCCCACTCCGTCAACACCTGCTCCCCGTACGGCTCGGCGCGCGGCGCAAGTTAAAGGCCTCGGGGGCAGTAACTCCCCTTGTAATTTTCTTCTCTTACCTCCCGCTCCCTTCTCCCCTTGAGACTATAAAAGGGGACAAGGGGACACCAGTGGGGGAGGACGGACAACAGACGAACGTTCGAACACCGCACGAACAGCATACTCACTCGCACGAACACAGGGACTTGGGACCCTCTCCCTCTCCCGACCAGTTTGTACCCCCTACTACAGACTTGGACTTGAGAACATCGGCACTCACTGGACATAGGGTATTACTCTCCGGAGGCCCGAACCAGTCTAAATCCCCTGTCTCTTGAGTCACCATCCGGACCCTGACACGCGATCGTAGAAATTTACTTGCCGGCGGCAGAGAACCCCGACACCGCAATCGCAGCACCACTTCTCCTCTGGTTATCAACCGTGCGCAGCCCGATTGACCTCGCCAAGAAGGCTATCCCCTGCATGCGAATCAAGAACACAAGCAAGGGCAAGGAAGAACACAACTCAATTGCAGATATCCTTGGTTGAAGCACACGAATTTGGGGTTTCACAAACCGATGAACGGCAACATTGTTCTTGACAGATTCAATCTAAGGAAAACCCAAACCCTACTGTGGTGGTGGCTACTGAATATATTAGGGTTAGGGACGACCTCAACCCCCTGGTCACATCGCTAATGGACCTCAATACGATACATGGCCCAACGGCCCAAAAGACGGTGACACAGCACCGTGAAAGATTCTGTACATCCACTTGTTTTGACGATTCCCGTTGACTCCGATAGAATTTAGATGTGGGACTAGTGCCATTGGAAGCTCCATGAAATTCCCTTTCCATCCATATAAAGAACGTCCAAAATGGACTCTCTATGGGACCGGGGCGTCAATTTTAGTGTGGACTGCTCCTGGACTCCGAAACGGGCTCGAACTTGATATGTTTTGGGCCTCCACTTGGGTTGGACGCCCTTTGCTGGTCCCCTCCACCACTAAGCCTCTCTTTAAGCACTTTTTTCATCATCCCCATGGTTCCTAATTATAATAATTAATTTAGGTAGCAATCTGTTCTCAAAATAACTAAAAATGATACATAGGAACGAGCTCACCTTATCTTTAGGACGTATGGTTGTATGCGAAGGTGTCATGTTCTCATCAACCACTTAGAGTAGTGATGGCACTAGAGATACTTCATCGTAAATCTAGACGTTACAGATATTCTGCAAGCGCACAGAAGTACGTTGTAGCATTTCACCTGGGAGTATTCCAGAGTATCGTTATTTATTTATCCGCAGGGAAAGCGTTTAGTTAAAGAGAGGTGTCATCTAATGTACTTACTTACAACAACATTAATATACCATAATCTAAACAGGGGTAAAGAATATGGAAGTGAATGGGTAATGTGACACACAGAAGTTCATTGCTCATCATTAAGGTAGTCTTAGTTAGTCATAGTACATTAGTAAAGATTACAAAGGTTCATTAGCATCATACATATGGGACTTGGATATACTACAATACCCTATACAAGCTCATTCAATGATTATATGCAAGAGGACATATCGAGGTATCCAGTGGTTCCCTCATCAAGGGACGACAATATGACGTCTTATCATAAAGGCCTAATACCCACTCCCGAACGTGGAGGATTACAAAGAACGTGGAGGATTACAAAGGACGGACAGGGCTGTCACCACCTGCCGCCTACCTCTACTAATCCGTAGGGCAGCGGTACCCTCAACAGTATTTCGCATTCCAAACACAATGCTTGCAATATAAAATACAACTCTATCTATCACGTTAATAAATAGAGCAACCATAAGGCACATTGGGCCAATGTCATAGCATACATTCACTTGAATAAGGTGCAAGACATAAGTAGTATATACTAAGTAGATAAGGTATAACTGAGGCATACAGCATAAGTATGAAGGTATTTCCATTAAGCTTAGAGTATTACAAGTAAGTAAAGAGATACAAGAACTGAACTCTAGAACTTACCAAAACTCCTCTAGAAGCCTTCAGAAGATCTAATACTAGCACTACCACTACTAAGACTAAGACTAAGCTTGTAGCAAAGAAGAGCTCTTCTTCTGGTGTGTGTTTGAGTACGGTGCCCCTTGCAGGTATTTATAGCATCACATAGGCAGTTGGAGCCGGCCAGAGGCGGTTGTGGCAGTTTGGAGGTGGGCCCAGGTTGGCCGAAGTCCCGAGGTCGGCCGACCCTTGGATCCACCGTCTTCAGCATTGCACGGCTCAGATGGACTCCTGATGGCGGTTTACGAGTACTGGTCAAGGGGGAAGCGAAACAGCCGTAGGGCCAGGTCGGCCGACCTAGCCAGGTTGGCCGACCAGGTGTCGCCGCCTTTCGGCCCCACTCTTCTCTGGTAGACTGCCATGTGTGTCCTTATGATGGTTCCAGGTGGGTATACTTCGTTTGGGTGCAACTGAGTTGAGGTGTGGGCCCTTCAATCCATGGGAGTGACACGTGGCTCATCCCTCACCCTTGACATGAACTGACCATGATTCAACATCCATGATCATATCCTAGTGTGCTTTTTGACCTGTGTGGAGGATGGGCTCGATTGGGGTCCAGGCTAGGTCGCCCGACCTAGCTAGGTCGGCCGACCTAGGCCTGTGCCCAGTTTCATCCATCTTTTGCACCGTAGTCCCTGTACTCAAATATATTCTAGATATGCATGGTACAACATTATTTGAATACTAATGTCTAAGTTATGCTTTGATCTTTATTGGTTTTCTGAGCCTATTGACGGTCGGATTTTCGTTATAAGGACCGTCAACAGAGGGCGGCGTCGTAGGGGGAGGACCTCATCAGGCAAAGCGCGACAGCAATCATCGTAATCTGAAGCGAGCACGACCCAACGTCTCATGATCACGTAAGCCTCTCCTGAATCTATATATATCCCATGCATATATGCTTGATCTCGTAACCCTCTCCTGAACTGTGCATATGGTAGCATCGGATCGTTGTCTCATGTGATTATTATTCAGGATAATGCCTTTACATGATGAAGATAGGAGTTGGATGCGCTTGCCTCGACATTGTCAAGAGTGGAAGGAGAAATTCAAAAAATTTATTGAGATCCCATTTGCTGGCACAACGAGAGGTGGAACTGCTGTGTGCCCATGTGCTAGATGTCAATGCATGGCATCCGCAGCGCAGTCTGATGTTCAGAGTCATTTGCTTGTTAGAGGGTTTGCTGAAAGTTTCATAATGGCAGCCCAAAGTTCATTAGCTGCAGGTGTCAATCCTCAAGTAATGGTAAACGATGAAGGTGCAGCACCTCCTAATACAAGATTTGTAAACGAAGATGCACCACCTAATGACGTAGGATTTCGCAACGAAGGCCCACCACCTGATGTTGGAGTGGAAAATGAAGAAGGCGCACCAAGTGATGACCGCGCTGGTACTAATACTATGATTAGATCCCTTATCAGAGGTGCTATACATGGGGAAATCATAGAACCTGATAATGAAGAGCCGAATAAACATGCCAAGATATTTTTGAAATTATTAAAGGAGGCAGAAAAGGAATTGTATCCTGGTTGCAAAGAGGCTACTAAGGTATCTTTTATTGTGCAACTTTTTCAGATTAAGTGCATGTACGGTATTAATAATGCTGCATTGGAGGCCATACTTAATCTGTTCTCAGTCGTTCTCCCTAAAGGCCATTGTATCCGGACACAATGGATAAAGTGCAAAGGGTGGTTCGAGATCTAGGCTTGGACTATGTAAAGATACATGCTTATGAAAATGATTGTGTATTATTTTGGAAGGAAAATGCAGAGCTGGATGCATGTCCCACATGTAAAGTGTCTAGGTGGCAAAATCTCAATGATGGTGCTGAGAATTGTGTAGCCGATGGTTGTACTGATACAAGTAAAAATAAGAAGTGTTTGCCTCGTAAAATCCTACGCTACTTTCCTCTTACTCCTAGGCTGCAAAGAATTTATATTCTAAGATGACATCGTCAGAAATACAATGGCATAAGAAAGGTTTGGTCAACGATGGAAAGATGCGTCATCCTGCTGACTCGAAGGCATAGAAGCATGTGGATAGGAAGTATGATTGGTTTGCAAAGGATGCTCGTAACATTAGGCTGGGTCTTGCTTCTGATGGCTTCAATCCCTTTGGGATGCAAAATGGAACATACACCACATGGCCTGTCATCCTAATCCCGTAGAATTTGCCACCTTGGTTGTGTCAGAAACTGCCTTACTGGATCATGTCAATGTTGATACCTGGTCCGAAATCTCTAGGAATGAATATTGATGTTTATTTGAGGCCCCTCATCAACGAGTTGAAGGAGCTTTGGGATAAGGGTGTCGAAACATGGGATGCAAAGGTTAAGAAGAATTTTAAATTACATGCTATTCTACTTTGGACAATTAATGATTTTCCTGCTTATGCGATGCTTTCTGGTTTGAGCACAAAAGGTAAATTTGCATGTCCATACTGCCACAAGGATACAGCCTATTTGTGGTTAAAATTTGGGTCCAAGCACTGCTACATGGACCATCGACGTTTTTTGCCCTTGGACCATCCATGGCGCAAGAACAAGATCAGTTTCAACAGCCATGTTGAAACCAGGGAGGCACTAGTTGCACTTACTGGTGAACAGGTATTGGAGCAGTATGAAAGTTTTGATCAAGTGACATTTGGAAAGACGACATCAAAAAAGAAGAAGCGTGACGAAGATAAAAGATGGCACAAATGGAGGAAGAAGAGTATTTTTTGTGAGCTCCCTTACTGGTCTTCTTTGCTCATTAGGCATAATTTGGACGTCATGCACATTGAGAAAAACATTTGTGAGAGCATATTGGGTACTCTGCTTCAAATTGAAGGTAAATGTAAGGACAGCGAGAAGGCCTGGCTTGACATGTAGCAGCCAGGGATACGACAAGATCAGCATCCTATTATTGAGAATGATAAGTATAGCTTGCCACCAGCCTTGTACCTTTTAGATAAGGATGACAAGAAAATTTTATACCAATTTCTACAAGGAGTGAAGATGCCTGATGGGGTTGCCTCGAATATAAGGAGATGTGTTGATGTAAATGCTGGTAAGGTGTCTGGATTCAAAACTCATGACTACCATCTTATTCTACAGAAACTGTTACCCTTAGTGGTACAAAACATTTTGCCAGAAGAAGTTGTCATCCCACTAATTCAGCTTAGTCAGTTCTTCAATGCACTTTGTTCTAAGGAGCTGGTGGAAGAAGATATTGACAAACTTAGTAGTTCAATTAGAGAGACTCGTTGTCGGCTTGTGATGGTATTCCCACCTTCGTTCTTTGACATCATGATTCATCAGGCTAAAGTTGGATGGCCTGTGTGTTATAGATGGATGTATCCAGTGGAGAGGTACTTATGTACTGTGAAAATGATATGTGAGGAACAAGGCGCACCCAGAAGGCTCAATAGCCAAGGGATACATAGTCGAGGTGTGCCTCACATTTTGCTTTAGATTCTTGGATGTGAAAACCAAACTGAATCGTGCTGATCGTCATGAAAGTATTGCTGTGAATGAGCCACCATCTGGTCTAAGCATATTTGCTGACATGGATTACAAGAGGAGAGGACAACAGATCGAGATCATTGAATCAGATGAATTGCGGAAGATGAGCCACTACATAATTGCTAACTACGATGAAGCCAGACCATGGATAGAGTAAAGTTACAATAAACCAGCTTTAATTAATTGAAGTTATAATTATGTTGTGCTTCGACTAACACATAAATGCACTTTTCAATGTAGTTTAAATATGCAAGAACTCAGCAAAAATGGTTCAAGGAATATTAAAAAACGACACCAAGATCAATTTGTAAGATGGTTCATGAAAGTGCATCTAGGCCCCCAAGTGAGTTTTGGTGAGTTTAATGACAAAACGATTAAAGGACCAACTTATATGTTTCAGATGATGAGCAGAAAATTACTCTTATGATTTATTTGTGATAAATATGCTCATCAAATATTGTATGGTTATTCTTTGATTCAAGCAAGCAAGTGTGTGATTCAACCATATTTATTGCTAAGAATAGAAAGCCTTTGTGCTTATATTGGAGACATAGCTTGATGAATGGTAAAAATAAGTAATGGTTTTAAGGTGGATCATTGAGTGTGTCCATGAACAAGACATGAGAGAATATCTTTGTTAATATGGATCAAGAACAAGAATTTGAAGGATCTTTCAAATGGAAATTCATTGTTGATGTCAAAGCAAAGCTAAAAGCAATGTGGCAAGAATAAGTGGTGAAGAATAAGTGGTGAAGAAACAAATCATATCTAAGCCTTACTGAGGGAAGCAATGCATTGCATCTAATCTCTAATGGAAATTGTGAGTTGGACTAGAAATGGTTTTCATTCAAATATGAAAGTTCAAGTCACTAGCTCAAGGTTGAAGTGCTCAATATGAAGAGACAAAGTTGGATGCAGTCCTCATTGGATATACTGATCAAAGCATGGCATGACATACAAGTGAGAAGCTCAAAGCGATTGAAATGTAATTTATTCTTAGCTTTGAGTATAGGTATGCCGTGCTATCAAGAGGGGTGCATCATGTGATTCTTTGATAAAGTCTCAGTGCTCTATTAACCCATGTGAGGTCATGAGAGTCACAAAAATCCTCACGAACACATTTAGATTGGTTAGTCTGTGGCAAAACTGGATGTTCTAGTTTTGTAAACCAGAGGTTCTGGTTTTGGTTACCACATGGCTCTAACAGCTCTTTAGTTTGAAAAACCAGAGGTTTCGGTTTTGGGAAACCGGATGTTTTGGTTTCTACTAACTCTAACGGCTAGTTTCTATGGGACTGAGTATTTATACTCATTCTCCCCTTTCTATGCTAGCTGGTGACACCAGAACCATTTGTGAGCTTACTGTTCATCCAAAGCCAAGTGTTAGCCTTGTTGAGCTCTCCCCAACCCCTCTTTGTCAGGTAGTGTGATTCTTGCCATATCTAGTGAGTTGGGTGTGAGAGATAGAAATCAGAGAGCATACAATACCTTGAGCACTGCTGAGCTTCGTCAAAATCTCATGATACATTTGTTACTCTTGGAGGTTTGTCCTCCTAGACGGCTAGGCGTTGCCCAAGAGCTACCAATTGTGTGGTGAGCCTTGGGAAGGTCGTGCTTCGCCTCCGCAAGGGAAGAAGCTGCTTAGTGGATCGAGGAACGGGTTGGAAAAGACCCGGCTCATTGAGAGAGAGTTGCAAAAGACTCATACTCATAGAGAGTCCTCAAACGGAGACTAGAATTCACCTATCTGTGTGAAAAGTGAATCTGAACTTCGGAAAAATAAATCTTTGTGTCTCCGACTGGTTTGCTTACTTTGGCTTACTATTGCCTTTATTGTTAAATGTTGTGAATTTGGTTGATCTACTTGGGTAGTTGTGTTTGTGAAGTGTAGGAGCTTTGTGAACCTACCAAGAAACGCCTACTGGAGTCACTCTTCAAGTTTGGTTTGATCTCGAGCTGATTTACTTAACATTGGTTTGGGGGTTCTCTCTGCCCTAGTCAAAACCAGAGGTTCTGGTTTTGGAAACAGGAGGTTTCAGTTTTGGAAGATAGAGTTTTAATCCGCTGCATTTGAGTGTAATTTCAGCTTATGCCTATTCACCCCCCTCTAAGCGACATCAAGGACCTTTCAATTGGTATCAGAGCCTGGACTCACATTCAAGCTTAACCGCCGGGAGAAACGATGTCGATGGTAGAGTATGTTCAACCTGATCCCCTCTTGTTTGATGGCTCCAACTATCAAACATGGAGTTCACATCTTCTTCAATACTTTAAAGATTGTGGTCCTCATGTTGAGCATTTGTTAGATGTAAGCATGCCGCTTTCTAGCTTCAACATCAATAATCTAACCAAAGAAGAGACTGCATGGTTACAACTAAATGCTCGTGTTATTTGTCTCTTACATAATGCTATGAGCGATGAGGTGAAGGACTTGATCATGAAGTATGAAGACACACACCTTATTTGGAAAAGTCTCAAGCAAAGGTATGAAATATCCAAAAGTGGTGATCAAGACCTCATCATGGAAGAGAAACTTGAAGAAAGCACAACCATATCTAAGGAAACTCAAGTGACGCAGCAAGAAGACCACAAGTCTGCCTCAGCCAACACTGGCCAAGCAAAACCGGAAGTTCCTGTTTTAAAAACCAAAACTTCCTGTTTTGACAGTGACCAGACAAGTGATGATTCAAAGTTCCACGACTGCAAACATCACTGGCTCAGTGAGGAATCCACTTCTTCTGATAAATACACTTCTACTATTGATAGTATTTCATGTTTCATGGCCAAGAGCATGAAGAGAAGAGAAAATGAAAAAGAAGTGATTGATTTTGTGTTTGGCAAAATGAGCAAGGGAGATAACAAAAAGGTTGCCAAGCTTATGGAGACAGTGGTATGGCAAAAGGAGGAGATTGAACAACAAAAGGCCTATCTCAAGTCTTTCAGTGAAGAGATGGAGAAACTAAAAGTTTCTCATGTATCCTTAATTAATCAGTGCAAATATCTAGATGAAGGATACACTCATGCTGCTAACTCTCTTTCATGTGTAGCACCATTGGACGAAGCAAACCGAAGGCTCAAGGCTCAACTTGAGGAGCTCTCTATCAAGTACGAGAACTTGCAAACCACTCACAAAGAACTGGAGTATTCTCATGAGAAGCTTGTGGAATCACATGCGGTGATTGAAGTGGCTCATGAGGGTATGATTGCAACTGTAAAATCTTTAGAACCTACCTTGCATAAGTAGACATGTTCTCTAGCTAAAAATGATATATCTTGTGCTAACCCCTGCGACTCGCATGCAAAAGTTTCTTGGTATGAGCAAGCGCTTGCAGAGTCTAATACTGATCTCTTGAAGCAAGAAAATAAAGAACTTAAGCAAGAGGTTGAGAGACTATTGGATGAGTTGACAAGATTGAAGGGCAAGAGTGTTGCACAACCTTCTCAAGATAACCGTGAGATCATGGTGAAGAAGCTTGAGAAGGGATCAACTGTGCAAGGCGCATGCAATAAAGCACCCAGGTCCAACAATAGCAAGTCTCAAGCAAAGAAGAAGAATATTGATCATAACAAGTGTCTCAAGTGCTCCAACATGGGACATTATGCCTCCACATGTACTAGTCAAATAGAAGGTCAGAAAAGAACCTCAAAGAGGCAGAGAAGCATATCACAAAGAAGATGCTTCAGTTGTTATGATGAAGGACACAAGAGTGCATCTTGTACAAGGAAGGAGTCTCATTCTGGAAAAACCAGAAATTTTGGTTTACCAAAACCAGAAGTTCTGGTTTTGACATCAAAATCCCATCTCAAGCTGAACAAAGGGTTTTTGAAAGCCCAAGAAATATATATGAGATGTCCTGCTGTCAGTAGTCCAGGAAAGAAGTCAAAAGGCAATGTCAAGCACAAGACCTGCTACTCATGTTGAGAAAAGGGACATCTTGGTAATGATTGTCCCAATGGTAAAATTCCTAAGCCCAACCACATCAACAACGATCATAAGAAAGTTAGAAATGAACCTAATAGCATATGTGCTTCTGAAGTGACGAGTTCACTAAAGACGGACACAAAAGCTATTTGGGTCCCTAAAATATTATTGAGTAACCATGATGGACCCAACTCATGTTGGGTACCAAGATGTGCTTGAAGAACTTGTGTAGGTACTTGTGGATGCATTGGAAGCTTGGCATGCTTGAGAAGAGCAGAAACTGAAACTTTCATAACTCAAGTTTGAACTCCTAAAGAATAATCAAGAAAAGTGCCAAGTGGGATTTTGATGATCTATTCATTCTATCCAATGTGTTCATGACCAGAAGTACCCTGCTGATTGATCTCTTGTGCTTGAGCGGACTCTAGTGCTTCTCAAGTACAAAAGGTCATATAGCTATATTTTTGTTGTTTGTTTATATATTCTTTCCATATGATGCTATTAACAGCTTCCTAGTGAAGCAATTATGTTGTTCTCTGTAGGAGTACAAGTAACAAGGCTAATCCATGGGTTATCAAGAAATTATTGGAGAATCTGGTATAGTAAGCAAAATCCTGCTCAGCCAGACTCAACCTGGCTCAGCCAAGTTGGGCTCTCTGTCCTTAAAACGAATTCTGGCCCCAAAACCGGAAGTTCCGGTTTCTGAAGCTAGAGGTTCCGATTTCTTTGAAGAAAACTTCTTTAAGCCCAGATTTAGAATGAAAAGCTCGTGAATCTCTATAATAATCATCTATGATCTCTACGGAATATACTATGCACAAAATTCTACAAATTTTCAGTATCTCTTGACTCAGCTCTATATATGTTGCATTTGACCAAAATATGAAATTAAGTCTCCAAATGGTCTTAATTGAACTAAGTTCATTTCTAAAGAATCATATTCCTTAATGCACGCACTTAGGGGGAGCTGATTTCATATTTTGTGTCCTTGCCACTAATGCCTTTCTCAAGTTCTCATGTGTGTAGAGAAAGAGTTACATGTATAAAAATACAAATGAGAGCAAGGATTATATCTTTAGTATGCCACTTGAAATCAAGAACTCAAGCAAAAAGGGCAAAAGCAATCATATGTGAAACTAGAGCTTGTGTTGCTGAAAGTTGCTATCTCTTACATCTTTTGAGAACATCATGATCAAGAATGAGCTAGCAAGCACTTCATAATATATTTCCATACAAGCTCAAAGCATTTTCCTTCTTAGTGAAGAAAACTTGGTATAAGGCAAAGGTACGAACCTCTTGAACTCTTGTTTTTAAGCCTCATGCATCTAGGCTCTATCATGCTAGTGTGCTCTTGATATGCAAATTTGCTAATGTTACTGTGAGTTTGTCTCATAGTGTCATCTAAGAGTTTTGGATATTTAATTGATGCCTCAAAAATTTGTTGGACTAGATATGTTCTATGTCTTGAATTTAAAGGCCAAAATTGAGGCATGAGTTAAACATACCTACATTCTTGATGGTTAGCAAGCTTTGCATGCTTTGTGTGAATTAGGATAGTTTTTCAAAATATCACTAGTATCATAGGTTGTGTGCTTTTCAAAAATCATTTGGATCTTGGTCATTGAGACCTGTTCATGACATTTATGGTTATGGTTAAACTTGCTTGATCGCTGGCTAACCATAAGTGACATGACTCTCTCAAGTCCATAGGAAATCTATTTATCTTCTCCCAAGAGCTATTTATTGGATTTGCTCTATCTCACTCAAGTTTCTATCTAATGCACATCTGAGCTTATGATCTAGATAAATATGGATATCTAAGACCCAGGATCATATTCAAAGTCTAATCCTAGGACCTATCCATAAAATCTTGCTCAAATCCTCATTTCACTGTGTGTGCTTGTCCGAAACCGAAGGGTCTGGTTTTCCAAAACCCTGAGGGTCCTGTTTTGGTCAGGCATATCACTATTGGGTCCGTGACACACCTGTTCTCTCTCTCATTCACTCATATCCATCCATCCTGTGCTGCTACTGTTTGAGAGGGGCGACATGAGGGCGATTTGAAGATTCAACCAAGGGATTCAAGGATTGGAGGTTGATTCTTGGTGCTTAACTCCGGAAGATCTGGTTTCCCTCTCTGATTTCTCCCTCTGCGGACCAAATCATGCCCAAAGGTATTCAAATGCAATGTTCCTTCTCGATCTCTTTGTCTAGGGCTTATCTCTTGGATTCTTTAAGTCAAACATCTACATTTATGTCCTAGGGCCTATGTCTTACACTGGATTCAAGTTTCATGGTCGATATTGATGGGGACATGAACTAGGGTTTCCCTGCAGATACCGAAGGTTCCGGCTTGCTGAAACCGGAAGGTCCGGTTTGTGCAAGGCCACCTCTGTTCATGGCCCTATCAACGTTAATCATACCCTTTAAATTTAGTCATAGCCTATTCTTGGTATTCAGTCATTATCACAACACATTCAATCAAGTTAAGCTCTATTATCAGTCCAAATTGGCCAAAACCGGAAGTTCCTATTTTCTGAAACCAGATGTTCCGGTTTTTGCACAGAAGCATAGCATATCTGTCTAAATCCTATCCTCGTGTTCCTTAAAGCCATTCTTTCATCTCTGGATTGTTCCCTAAGTATTTTTCTTGATCTCATCTATCAGGATGATCCAAGAATGCTAATTTTGAATTTAGAAGAAGGGATGAAGCGACTAAGGATCTGGATTTGGGCCAAGGATCTCGTAGAAGGTTGCAAAGGACTGCAAGCAGGCAAGAAATCCCTAGAAGGACTCTGGAGATTGAGGAATTAGAAGAAACAAAGAAAGAATCTAGTGGTGATGATGATGTGGAGGATGAAACCTATGTGGAATCTCCTCTTCGATCCTCATTGAAGAGAAAGGGCAAAGAAGTAAGGACTCACAGCCATGATGATAGCCAAGAAACAGGAAGTGGAAATGGTAATGGTGATGATGATGAGGAAGAGGAAGAGCAGTTCTTACACTTGTCACAAGGTGCACAATTTTCACAAGCAGGGCAAACCACTCATGTCCCAAATGTGATCATGAGACTTCCAAATGCTCCACCAATTCGATCAAAGGTCAATTATAAAACCATGGGGATGACTGAACAAGTTAGAGTTGAGAGAGCAAAAGATCCCAAAAGGGTTGGAAGAGGAAGGGTGGACTATAGGTTTTTCATCGACTTTCACCAAAACTTTTATGAGAGTGCTATCCTTTCAAAAAGGACTCCCATTGCTAAATCTCAATATATTGATTGGAGTTACTCTGAGAATTTACATGATCCGGCCATTGATGAGGTGATAAGTGCTTGCAAGAGCAAACATGTCTATAAGATAATGGGCTTTCAACATCATTGGAATCATGAAGTTATTGCTCAATTCTATGCCACTTCATACTTTGATGTGAGAAATGATGAGAGAAGGGTCCATTGGATGACCGAGGGCACTTGGTATAAAATTAAATATCAAGCTTTGCTTTGATGTTCAGTTTTGGGAGAGGTGATGCAAACCGGCCTAAGATTCATCATGGAGTCTATCGTTCCATAAAGGACATGATGGGATTGTATTTGGAACGTGAGCAAGGAATTATGGTACCACACAAGGATTGATTCCCTTCTATGGATATTTAAACCGACTCTTTAGGAAGACAGTTGCACCTAGAGAAGGAAATGCTACAAACGTGACATTCTATGGGAGAGATATACTTCTAAGCATGGGATCCGATGATCCTTCATTTAGTGTGTTTGACTATATTTGGGAGGAAATCAAAGGACTTGCAAATTCATCTCAAAAGAGTTGTGGGTATGCACCATACATCATGTACATCATAGAGCAGGTCACAAATCTCACTTTTGACTGTGATGCTCAACATGAACCTTTCCACATGCAGAATGATATACCTAGGCCAACCTTGGCTAGTCTAAAAGGGGCTGATCCTACTGCTCCAATTGCTCCTAGTGGTTCTAGAGGCACCTCTAGTGCTGCTCCCCATCCTATGGCAACACGCATTGCTTCTAGGCATCGTGGTAGAAGTGGTCCTCAAGAAGGCTATAAGCCTCCCTCTCCTATTAGGAAAATGTTCAACTTCTTTTGTGGTATGTGCAAGATTATAGATGTGCGTCAACACAAAGAAAGGCAAAGGAGAAAGAAAGATACCATGAGGCTCAAAAGGTTGGAAGCAAAAATTATTTCCCGAAAATCCTCCTTCTCCCATTGGTTTCGAGGGTCAAGAAAGTGAGCCCGAAAGTATCACACAGCAGTTTGAGAATGCTCAAAATGTGGATTATTACTCTTAGCTCTTTCCATATGGTGATCCTTCCATGGGAGGCATGCAAAGTGGTGGTGGTTCTTTTTCAGCCGATCCATTTCTTGGAACCACATTTCCATCAAGTAATCCTGTTGATCCTCCTCCTGCTACAGCTCCTGGTGGATATGGATTCGATAACTTCAACGCCATGATCTTTGGGTATCCACTTCCATATCAAGGTCCTCCTCCATATCAAGGCCCAAGTGGTAGTGGTGGATGAGCTCCTAGTGATGATGAAGATGAAGCTTAGCTATGTGTTGTTGGTGCTTCCCTTTGACCCCTTCTTGGTGATGGATGACAAAAGGGGAGAGAAAAATGGATTAAAGCTCTTCATCTTGTATCTGTCCTGGCAAAACCGGAGATTCTGGTTTTCCAAAATCGGAGGTTTCGGTTTTGGCTGCTGGATGCAGCAAGCCTTTGTAGTAGTCTTCGTCTTGGTCTTGTGGACTTGAGAACCTTTGTAATGTGTGCTCCTATGTGTGTTGAACCTGCTTATGTTTTCTAAGACTTGTTGAAGCATGTTAGTGTGGCTTATATTGTGTGATGATTATTTTGGTCAGTACTATCCAGGAAAAACCAGAGGTTCCGGTTTTGCCAGGACAGCACTATCTCCATTCTCTATTGTCTTGATGTGAGTATGTCTGTCATATGCATCATATTTATTTGTTCACACAATCATTTTTTCCACATCTTGGATGCTAAGATTTAGGGGGAGCTTCTTGTGTTCTCTTGTTAATGTGCACATTGGCATTTCAGGCCAAAATTATTGAAATCCACTCAATGCACATATTTAGGGGAGCTTTTCCTAAATCTGAGTATTTAAAAGCGTCATTAATATATCTCTTTTAAGCTTTAATCGTTGTTGTCATCAATCACCAAAAAGGGGGAGATTGAAAGTGCATCTAGGCCCCCAAGTGAGTTTTGGTGAGTTTAATGACAAAACGATTAAAGGACTAACTTGTTTGTTTGAGATGATGAGCAGGAAATTGCTCTTATGATTTATTTGTGATAAATATGCTCATCACATATTGAATGGTTATTCTTTGATTCAAGCAAGCAAGTGTGTGATTCAACAATATTTATTGCTAAGAATGGAAAGCCTTTGTGCTTATATTGGAGACATAGCTTAATGCATGGTAAAAATAAGTAATTGTTTTATGGTGAATCGTTGAGTGTGTCCATGAACAAGACATGAGAGAATATCATTGTTAATATGGATCAAGAACAAGAATTTGAAGGATCTTTCAAATGGGAATTAATTGTTGATGTCAAAGCAAAGCTAAACTCAACGTGGCAAGGATAAGTGGCGAAGAAACAAATCGAGATGACTAGAGCGAGGGACTAAGTAAGCTTTGGTTAAGCGACGGCTTGAGACCATGTGCGTATTGCTAAGGTGAAGTGACTTGTATCCACGGTGTTTCGAAGTATCATATCTAAGCCTTACTGAGGGAAGCAATGCATTGCATCTAATCTCTAATGGAAATTGTGAGTTGGACTAGAAATGGTTTTCATTCAAATATGAAAGTTCAAGTCACTAGCTCAAGGTTGAAGTGCTCAATATGAAGAGACAAAGTTGGATGCAGTCCTCATTGGATATACTGATCAAAGCATGGCATGACATACAAGTGAGAAGCTCAAAGTGATTGAAATGTAATTTATTCTTAACTTCGAGTATAGGTATGCCGTGCTATCAAGAGGGGTGCATCATGTGATTCTTTGATAAAGTCTCAGTGCTCAACTAACCCATGTGAAGTCATGAGAGTGACAAAAATCCTCATGAATACATTTAGATGGGTTAGTCAGTGGCAAAACCGAATGTTCTGGTTTTGTAAACTAGAGGTTCTGGTTTTGGTTGCCACATGGCTCTAACGGCTCTTTAGTTTGAAAAACCAAAGGTTCCGGTTTTGGGAAACCGGATGTTCCAGTTTCTACTCACTCTAAAGGCTAGTTTCTGTGGGACTGAGTATTTATACACATTCTCCCCTTTCTATGCCAGCTGCTAACACCAGAACCATTTGTGAGCTTGCTGTTCATCTAAAGCCAAGTGTTAGCCTTGTTGAGCTCTCCCCAACCCCTCTTTGTGAGGTAGTGTGATTTTTGCTATATCTAGTGAGTTGGGTGTGAGAGATAGAAATCAGAGAGCATACAATACCTTGAGCACTACAGAGCTTCGTCAAAATCTCGTGATACATTTGTTACTCTTGGAGGTTTGTCCTCCTAGACGGCTAGGCGTTGCCCCAGAGCTATCAAATGTGTGGTGAGCCTTGGGAAGTTTGTGAAGGTCGTGCTTCGCCTCCGCAAGGGAAGAAGCTGCTTAGTGGATCGAGGAACGGGTTGGAAAAGACCCGGCTCATTGAGAGAGAGTTGAAAAAGACTCATACGCATAGAGTCCTCAAACAGAGATTAAGATTCACCTACCTATGTGGAAAGTGAATCTGAACTTCGGGAAAATAAATCTTTATGTCTCTGACTAGTTTGCTTACTTTTGTTTACTATTGCCTTTATTGTTAAATGTTGTGAATTTGGTTGATCTACTTGGGTAGTTGTGTTTGTGAAGTGTAGGAGCTTTGTGAACTTGCCAAGAAAAACCTACTGGAGTCAGTCTTCAAGTTTGGTTTGATCTCGAGCTGATTTACTTAACATTGGTGTGGGTGTACTCTCTGCCCTAGTCAAAACCAGAGGTTCTGGTTTTGGAAACCAAAGGTTCCAGTTTTGGCAGAGAGAGTTTTAATCCACTGCATTTGAGTGTAATTTCAGGTTACGCCTATTCACACCCCTCTAGGCGACATCAAGGTCCTTTCAGTTTGAGGGCAAGGTTAGTTCTGGTTTGTTAAAATTTGTATTCCATGCAATGGGGGACATGTATTATAGAAATATTTGAGAAGGGACATTTGTTTTGTAATTTTGCAAATGAAGCATCTATATGAGAAAGGCGAAGTGACTAAACAAATGTTTGCCCTTGCTCAAGAACCGGACCAACACGCTCGTATTTTGAATAGATGCCATATCAATAATTGGCTATTTTGAACGACCAGCGTGGAGAGAAGACTCGTAACACAAAACAATGGCATCCTTGTGAAGGGCGATGGTACTACAGGCAACATGAACTGGTATGGAGTGATTAGAAAAATTATGTCACTTGATTTTCCTGGACAAAAAGAAGTTATTTTGTTCCAGTGTGACTGGTATGACGTACCAGCATCCACTACCAGCAGAAGCAGGGGATACAGTAGGGATAAATGTGGGATTATTGATATCGATACTACCAGGTTCAGATTTTTGGACGAACCGTACATTCTTGCGACACAAACTGAACAAGTGTTTTATATAAAGCTCGTGAACAAGCCTGGATGGAGCAGTGTTATCGCAATGAACCCAAGAAATTTGTTTGCCATGCCAGAAGAAGAAAATGAGGATGACATTGATATTGATTCAATTGATGTGGGAATCCAAGGCATGAATTTCTTGGGTGGACAAGGGGATCTGTCAAATTGGACAAGATCAGGCAAGGAAGGCACAACCGGGGATGCTGTTATTCAACAGGTGCATGCCCAAGCAGTTGACGAACCGGATGATGATATCGCCTTTCTTGATGATGACGATGATGAGGATGATGACACCTACTTTAATGATGGAGTTGTTGCACCAATTGCTAATGTGGTACAAGGCCAGGGAGCTGATGAATTTTTTGTTTGATTACTTTATTGAGTTTAAATTGTTACATTGGTGAGCTGTAATTTAATATTATGTTTGATTACTTAATATCCTTTATGTGAGACCATCACAAATGTAAATATCACAAATGGCATATCAAGTATTATTCAACTTTAAATTTTTAAATGTTTGCCAAAAAAGCATATCAAGTATGATTCAACCAGTAGGTGTAAAAGTTGCACAACTTATAGCACAACACATACTATTGACATGAACACATATCCTGATAATACTGTTGTTACAAAACTGAGCATCTAGTGAAGCATAAACAAACAAACCATGGAACTTAATTATATATAGGTTGAGTTATGTACATGGCAGTCAAACCCACGACCAGATGATAATTCCTCCCACAAAAGGCAATGCCATGAAGCCTAAACAAATACTACATCCCACAAAAGTACTCATCGGATACGTTGGGCATCCATTACAACTAAATATAGCTAGCTAAACCTCCCAAGTTATTTGCCTCTCATGTAACCAAAATAAAGCTAAGGCATCAATTACATATATATATTAGCCTAGTCCATTCATGCATCAGTGTTGCGAGGCAGAGTCCTGTAGCGGCCACTCTTCACCTTCCTTTTGATAGCGACATGAACCTCCTCCATCTTAGCACCGATCTGACATCATACATAGGCAACAATTGGCATATGCACATGGATTTCTATTTATGATTCACACCTGTACATAAAGATTAACTCTAAAATGATTATTCATACCTCCCGGGTACTCAGAACCCTGCCAACATTGGCTTCTTCATCACTGTCATCTGTGACAGTCATCAGTACTTTCACTTTGTGAAATCTGACCTCCAGAATCCTAGTTCCATCCCCCTTCATTAACACAATAGGTTCACAATATATACCAATTACATGTTCTATTCAGATGTATACCAATTATATGCTTATACATGCATAACATATACGTGTTTTTGTCTATTATTTGTGCAATTTAAGATAGGATTCAGTGTTGGAATAAGAAATTCTCAATGTATATACACATGAACTAAAAATTCAACTCTAATTCATCACTCCATATATATGCATGAGTACATATCAATTTGTGCTACACATAGTACTACATTCCCTAATTCAAGATTCAAACAAGACAAACACAAATAGAACTTTATTTTGCTAACATGCACACTACAAATAAAAAGCAGAGTCTCCATTTAAGATGTACGATATGAAATTAAAACTTCATCACTCGAATCCCTTTGGATTAATTCATCAAATTGGGATTAATTGATCTAAAGATGGATCCAGTGAGTTAAAATAACTACAAATTTCCTCAATTTGGCCTATATATACCACAACATTCCTGATTCATTATTGCAAATAAGAGAGAAAATCAAACTAAAAAAAATTATTCCTGATTCATTCCACATTTATCTAACATCCAATCTACAAAAACAAATCACAATCACATTCCTCCCTCTCCAATACTTGCAACATTAATCCTCCCTCCACTACAAATTAGATTGACGCAACAAACTTACCTCGCTACTGGGCGAGCGCGATGGCGACCCTCCCGGACCACCTCCCATCCCTCTAGCCATGGAGGCCGCCATGGCTTCAAAGCCTGGTGGCACAGCAGGGAAGTCCTCGCCCTCGGTCGCGGGAGGCGGTGCCATGGCGGGCGTCGGTGCCGTCGTTCCTGCCGATGCGGTGCACTCCTTCTTGAAGCGTCCATCGGGGCCACGGGCCTACCTACGGGAGATGTGGATCCTGCTCTTACCCATGGGAGTGGGAGCAGGAGATAGGAAGCGATGGGAATGTGAGCAGGAGGCGGGCGGCGATTGGAGGAGGAGCAGGAGATTGCAAGCAATGGGAGGCGGAAGAGGAGGCGGTCATAGTGGGCAAGGCAAAAAAACCCTCTCTGTGATGGGACGTTTTGGGGGAAATTGGAAGGGCGCGAGTCGGTTCCCCTTTTTAGGAAATTTGGGGACATGGCGGATGTTTCCATGACTGACTGAAATGTGGGGCCCACTTTGGGGGCCACGACCGTTCGGTGGAAACGTATTCCACGCGAGCGCTTCCAGGCGTATTTCTCCTGCGTGCTTTCGTCTGTGCGACTGATACGCGGGTCCCACTTGTCGGCGCATGGATCTTGGACAGTTCTTCCTTAGTGCATCAAGGATCTTCGTATTTTCTAATTTGATTCGTAATAAAACTTCTAACGTGTATAGATTTGTCATTTGTTGTCCGAATCAGTTGGTTTTTTCCTAACTTCTTAGAAATTTGTAATCTACCTCGTGGGTTGCACTGCACCCATGCTCTCGATAAGCATTTTTTACACTATTACAAAATGAATGTTAGCATTCCATACACTAAGTTCTAACTATCCAATGAAGGTGCATTTGGCATTGCCAATTTGCTGTCTAGCCATCATACCTCACATATTCATTTAGAATAACATGATGGAATGATATAATGGACCAAAACTTTGATGTGCTTCACTCTCATTGGATATGGACTTGAAGGACCTATATGTGGCAAAGGGCATGTTGTCAACTTGGATGCAAAAATTCACTCAAAATGTCAAAAGTGTTGTTTATATGTTCAAATTGGAAAGAAACTTTTGACCACAATAAATGAGTTCAAATCTGAACACATTTTTCAAATCCGGAGTGAATTGCAATGTAGATTTCACTTTTGAATAGAAAAATGAAAGCAAATTACGTCTTCTCTCTATGAAAACATAATCTCTTGTGTCACCTACATGTGGGTCCCACTGGAGACTAGACAGAGAAACTCCTTGGGTTGGCAACGTTTCCGTCTCCGACATGTGGAGCCCACTGGAGTCACTAGGATAAAAAATTTTTGGGCACGTAACACACTCGAGCACGCATCCGATCCTGGGCCTCGTCGCGAGCATGCGAAGCACTACAAGTGACATTGCCCATCAACCAGACGAAGTAGCACGAGAGGTTGCGGCCCAAGCCACAATGGGATACAAGAGAGGTGAGTATGCAAGTGATTTCGAAACCACAAGGGCAACCGGCTATTTAACTAGGTGCTTCTCTTCTTTAGGAAGCGAGGTGGGACTAAACATCTCAGCGACGCATGCACGCGCTCACCTGCCTCATGGGCCGAATCTTCGAAGTGGCCCAGCACGCCCACCAGACGCGCCGTGTGAATGTTTGGCATATTCCACACAGGCGCTTTCATGCGTACCACTGACTGGTGGGTCCCACCTGTCAGCGCTGCGCGAAACGGAGGCGTATTTCTCCCGCGTGCTTTCGTCTATTCGACTGACACGTAGGTCCCACTTGTTGGCGCATGGATCTTGGACAGTTCTTCCTCAGTTCATCAAGGATCTTCGTATTTTCTAATTTGATTCGTAACTAAAACTTCTAACGTGTATAGATTTGTCATTTGTTGTCCGAATCAGTTGGTTTTTTTTCCTAACTTCTTAGAAATTTGTAATCTACCTCGTGGGTTGCACTGCGCCCATGGTCTCAATAAGGATTTTTTACACTATTACAAAATGAATGTTAGCATTCCATCCACTAAGTTCTAACTATCCAATGAAGGTGCATTTGGCAATGCCAATTTGGTGTCTAGCCATCATACCCCACATATTCATATAGAATACATGATGGAATGTTATAATAGACCAACACTTTTATGTGATGCTCTCTCATTGGTTACGTACTTGAAGGACCATATATGTGGCAAAGGCCATGTAGTCATCTTGGATGCACAAATTCAATGAAAATGTCAAAACGAGTAGTTTAATGTATATTCAGATTTGAAAAATACATTTGAACACAATAATGAGTTGAAATCCCAACACATTTTCAAAAATTAGAGTGAATTATAATGTAGATTTCACTTTATGAAAGTAAATTACGTCTTCTCTCTATGAAAATGGTCCCACTAGACTCTCCCGAATGTGTGCTAACAGATGATGATAACTTTTCCAAATGAAAAATTGCTGCCATTTTTCCTTCCAAACATAGGCAGCACCAAAACCCCCGCCCTTGCCCACACCTAGTGCCACGTTTTTCCTACCCCTCGCGTGCCCCCCCTACACGCATCTAATCTCGCAAAACAAATCGCCAAACAGGAGTTACCATGAAAGCGTAGCAGCCATCTAGGGTTCTCGCCTCCACCAAGGTCAAGACGATGCCGAACCTTGCCTCCCTCCGGAGGCAACGCCAAGTGAAGAGGGAAGGGGGGCACCTTCCACATCACCAACGCCTACTCCTACGCCGGGGATGGCACCTCTCCTCACACCAACCCTAACGCCGGTGACTGCACCACCAGCCTCGAGGTCAATGTCCAGACCTAAGGCGACGATATCGCTCTTCCGGACACCTTCGTCATGGATGCCGACACTGAGTTCCAATGATGAACATTCAGGTGCTGCCAACCAAGATCGAGAAAACCAAACACGTTCGTCTCAGGTTGAGGCTGATTCCAGGTATTGTATATATATGTAGCCCCCATACATTCTCTGGATTGGATTCAGTGTTCATGCATGTATTTGATTTAGGTATGATGAGAACAATTATTACTTACATACATACTACCAATAAGGACACTGATTAATTTGTTTCCATGAATGTGAGGTCACGCTTAGTGCTAATAATGAAAACGTCTGAATTTGCAGTTTACAAGATACTTGGACATTGTATTTCAGTTGCCAGAGGGGTTCGGAGGGACAAGAAAAAATTCAGGGCGTGTTTGGTGGCCAGCCACGGCTGGCCACGCCACGCAGGTCCCTGCCACATCTTGTGGCGTGCTTTTCTAGTGCCTCAGCCGCATGCACTTTCTTCCGTTGTCTGTAGCATGGCGAGAATATCCGTGGTGAGAGCTACAGCGCATTGGCAAACCGTGGCGGTGAACCAAGAACCCCCTCAGTATGAAGTGGACAGGACTAATCTCTCTTTTCGTAACTTAATAACAATGAAATCACATCTGGGGTTTGGGGTCAGGGACCACTTCTACTATAAGCATAGATGTGGTGACGCTGTAGCAACACTAAGGGATATCGATTTTGATGCCGATGCAACTGCAATGATAGAAAGTAATGAGGATGAGAGGGAGGTCAGATTAGTTTTGTCCAGGAACAAGTAACAGATCGAACTGTGGCCATAACACCCATGAAATCGGCAAGGAACACAACAGATGATGAAGACTTGGAAGATTTACACATTGATGCATACAAGGATTGGCTTTCATATCTGCATAAGAAAAACCAAGGCTTGGGTGAGTTGTCCTTCTGCCCTAGTATATATGATTATTGCAAGAACTCATGACTCAATTAACCATTCTTTTTCAGAGTTTGGAGATTCATCCAGGGAACAGACTGTAGACATACAAAGAATGGTTGAGGCTGGAAGGAAAACTTGATCAAATTAGTAATATCCTTCCCCAAATTCTCAAACAAATTATAATTCCTTGCCAATCTTTTTTAATTAATTGCACTTGTGCTGATGTTGTATGCAGATGCGTATAGTAATAAGCATACCACTCAGGTTCATGTAATAATTTCAAGTCAAGACAGCAACGACAAAACACCACCTTCGCAGCGACCATCCCATGCTCGGCGTACCAAAATACAAGAAAATGGTAAGTAGTGTTTGATATGTTTTCATTGCTAAGGTTCAATTATTTTATCCCTATGGTAACTATTTTTTATCTCTTTCATTGTATGTTCTGTCAATGGAAAAGTCCCTGAAAATAGGAATAAACGTGGACGTGGTACCTTGAAAAGATTGAAAGCAACCAACAAGAGAACCAAGACTGGCAATCAAAAGCTGAAAGTTGAATTCTCCAGACTTGGAGGACCAGTTAAAAGACTCAATAGCATGTGATATCTTGGTAAGATTCTTGTTGCTATTGGTTGCGTAGCCATTTCAATTACCAAATAAGGTAACAAATGACGTAGTATTTCTTTTTTGTATTCATTATTTATCACAGGCTAGATGGGACCTTGAGGATAATTATAAAACAAGAAAAAGGATATGGACCATTGCTAACGAGCGTTACAAAGGATGGAGATCTAATTTTAGTGCTACGTACAAGGCATATAACAGCTATGATGAGATAATGAGAAATAAGCCTGAAGATTTAAACATTGTTGAATGGCACTATCTGGTTAAGTATTTTGGGACCAGTACATTCCAGGTTTGATGACCTGTATTCTCCTCTTGCAATTTCAATGTTCTTCAATGAAGGCTATGTTTCAATCAATTTTAAAATTAATAATATCTATCATCGCATTATGCAGGGCACCAGCAACAAGAATTCAGCGAATCGACGCCTTAAAAAGACACAACATAACACAGGCTCTAAACCTTTTTCTCAGTGTAGCTATGAAAAGGCAATGACTTCAGAAGCACATGTACAATCTTTTACACAAGATGAAATATTAATTTGTTATTCTGTTCCCAAACCAGAGAGACCCAGAAACTGGTGACGAGCCCAATGATTTGGAACTTTGGTACATTACGCACACCAAGAATGGGGAGTGGACAAACGAAGCATCTAGGGAAGTCTATGTGAGTTCATAATAAATTTGCACATACCTTATTAATTAATGCAAAGAGGGAAACTGCAAATACATCTTCAATCGCAACCTTCATCTGTGCCTTATCTATGTTAGGACAAAGCAAGGAGCGAAATTTCTGAGAGGGAATCAACTGCAGATCAAAACTTTGTTTCACAAAAGAAGAAAAACCTGATTTTCCAGACAGCATACAAGGTAGTCACACAATGCAAAGCAACCAAGCTGCAAGGTAATGGATACATGGCAGTATACCCAACAAGAAGGTAGCTACTGATTCAGAATTACGATAACCATGTCCGTTTTGAGGAGGCCCTGCATATGGAACATGTAGAGCTAATGGATGCATTTGGAAAGCTACGAGAAAAACTGGATTCTAAAACAGAAGACAGGGAAAGGGAAAGGGCAGAACATAGGTTTTAGATAGAAGAACTGATGAAGGCAAGGGAGGCCGACAAGGAAGAACTTAAGCAAGAGATTCTGTCAATGCTGCAAGCAGCACAAGGACAAGCAATGTTACAACAGGTACTAGTAATGCAAATTCTTACCTTGCCAAAGTGATTTATTTAATGTGTTTCTATCTTTAGGTCATATACCTACCTGCCTTAATGTTTTCTTAGTGTGTCCTAACATAATCTTGTGCCAAGGTAGTTGGCTTGAAAAGAAGCTGTTAGATGTCGCAATGTTGTTTGGGTGTACAGATTTCGCATCTCTTATGAAATTTCAGCATGTAAACAACACAATTTTTGAAACTTTTACTCCAATCAATATCCTATTCTAAGCAAACTATAAATGCAGGCAAACAAAGATGTCAATGCCATTGTAGAGGTGGCTGTTGCAACAAACATGAGAGAAGAAAATGAAGAAACTACACAGCGTGAAGTTCCTTCGCCTCAGGTAGTTTATGAATAGAAAAAATATAAAGCGTGCTATCATTGTATACTGCACATAATGGGGCCTATTTGTTTGACTCCAACTTATTGATTCACAGGATAACCCAGAACAAAGCATGCAACAAGCTAAACTCATAGCTCTCCCACCTTTAGGTGCTACTCGTAATACTAGAAGTAGTGCTGCAAATAAAGAAGGAAACATAGCAGGCAATTATATTACTTCACAATGCTAGGAAACAATCAGCAAACAAAAAGAAGTAGCATGTCGGCAAATCATAGGTGAAATTTTATGTTACCCCCACTACTCGTTGTGAATGTTTCTGTTTCACTTGTCAAAGTGTTTATGAAATTGTTATATGCTGTCAGTCTGAATGTAACCCTGTTGCTGTTGCCAAAAATTTACAATGTCATTCATTCATTCTTTTTAGGACAAAACAGTTTTAGTGGATCAACAAGTGATGGGATCATCAACATGTTGGCGACATTTGATGAACTGCTACCTTTTATAGGTAATTAGCTATTGAGTACTGACGGTCCAGGATCCATGGGAGTCCTCATGGGCCACAGTCCCGTTAGAAAATTGGGCCGGCAACCCTAACTGATACAAGGAAGGACTGTACGGCTTAAGGAAACTAGTCAGGTACTGGGAAACAACCTGGCCTACTCATATTAGGACTCTGTGTATTGTATCCGACTAGGAGTTTGTATTTCTTGCCTTGTAGACCCTGTCTCCCGAGTATATAAGGTGAGGTAGGGACCCCTTGTAAAATCATACCCATCAATACGAGAAGATCCACCATACAGGACGTAAGGTATTACGCTCTCTACTCGAGGCGGCCTGAACCTGTCTAAATCGTCTTGTGTTCACCATCGTGCTTCTGGTTCCGGCGAGGCCCCCACGAACAACTCGACTACTTAGGGACCCCCCATAGTAGGCTAGCCGGTATAAAAAACCGACAGCTGGCGCGCCAGGTAGGGGCTCTCGTCGAGAATCGTTCAGCAAGCTCGATGGCACCAGTCATCATCAACTGCGACGGCGACATGGCGTTCGAGAAGGGCGCCACCTTCGTTTTCGGCTCCTGGGTCTGCACGGCGGACAGTGCGGGCAACTTCGACCGCGTCCTCAAATCGCCGACCCCGGAGCAACTCGGTGACAAGCTCGACGAGATCGCGCCCCTGGGACCGAATACAACTCGGGCTCGGGGAACCTCGAGTTCGAAATCAACTCGGACTCAAGGAATCACTCTTCCTGACCCGATTTCAACTCGGGCTGGGAAATTTCCGAAGCGGACCAGGCAACCCGAGTCGGTTTCTGAACCATCGGCTATGCCAAAATCCGCCAATTCAAAAATCCAGAAGAAAAGGAGTCCAGCCACTGTTAAGCATGAGGCCGACACCCCGAACCAATATCCCTTTGGACTCGTGGGCCCCACCTCTGCTTTCCAGGCGGCGTCCTCAAAACAACTCCGATCTCTGGTCGAATTCGACGAACTTCCCCTGAACGGGAAACAAGTCGGACTCGTCATCACTTCACCCCGAAGGACGATTTGTTCACTGGCCGGGACGCAAGCCAGCACTTGGAGCAACACCACAGGAGGACCTGGACATGTCTCGCATCATCGCGTGCATCGATCCACTCCCGTTTCAACACGGGCAACCCCTGAATTCTTCAAGCAGCCGCGGCTCAACTGTCCCAGTAACTTCAAGCACAGGGAGCTACTCACCAGGGCGCCAAGCCATGGTGATCATCGGCCAGGAACAAGAAGTCTCCAACGACGAGCCAACTGTGGAGAACGAAGCTGAAGCTGACCGTAATCGACGCAGGGAGCGAAATGTCGCTCGCGCAGAACGACGTCGCCGCCTCGGCCGTAGGCTACCTCCACAGGACCTCAACGCCAAGTTCCGGCAAGTTGCTGGCCAAGACGTCTACTCCAGCGCTGCAGCCAACATTATGGCTGTCGTCACAGAGCTGGGACAGATGCCTGAAACTCCTGAGATCCTCAGGATGAAGACAATGCTCGAGACAGCGGCCATCCAGCATGACGCAATCAACCCGGCGAAGACCATCACTCGAGCACCAAGCCACCAGGCAAGTAGCACACACCCTGAAGTTGGAAACCGAGGCAACCAGTCCCACCACCCGAGCAGAGAACAACGCCGACATGAAGGAGGCATAGTACTCGGCGGCGGAGGCCGTGACCACGGCGCTGGACCAAGCAACCGCGAGGTTCAGCAGAGCCACGTCGGCGGTCGTGATGGCAACCGAAACAGGGACAGACGCCCCGAGAATCATGATAACAGGGATCTGCGAGAACAATTGCCACCCAGGGACGCGCGCACCATCATCTCATCATGGGCGCGCGAGCGCGAAGAACAAGAACGCCGCAGACGCCAAGAGTACGACCAAGTCTACGGAGCGCCGGGTCAGGATCACCACAACCTCCACAAGTACGAAGGGTTCCCGGTCTTCTCAGACCGCATCCGCGCTACTTCCTGGCCCGACAAGTTCAAACCAGCTCATATCGATAGATATGACGGGAAACGCGACCCCGAGCAGTGGATTCGCATCTACTACTCGGCAATCAAGGCGGCAAGGGGCAACACCGACACCATGTGTACCTATCTCCCAGTAGTCCTCGATCAGGCCCCACTGACCTGGTTAGAAGGGCTCAAGCCAGGCTCCATCGACTCCTGGGATGAACTCTGCAAGGCTTTCATCAACAACTTCCAAGGTTCATGGCAGAAGCCGGGTACTCGTTTTGACCTCACCCAGTGCAAACAGGGCCAGAACGAGTACTTGCGCAGTTACAACCGGCGATTTTGGGAGAAACGCTCAACCTATGCTGGCCTATCCGACCAAGATGTCATCGATTGCTTCCACGGTGGCCTTACAGACCCCGTGCTGCATCTCGATTTCGGAAGGAACAGGCCAAAGACGCTAGAGTAGATGCGAGAACTCATCAGCCGCTGGTCAGATGCTGAAGACATGCAGCGTGAGAGATTCAACCGTAACAAGTCGGGAGGAGATCGCAACAACAACGGCGACCGTAACAAGGGCAAGCAAGTTGAGAACAATAACAAGCGCGACTTCAGCGATAAGAAGCGCAAACCTGAAGACACGGTCAATGTTGCTGAGAAGAACTCTTCCCGCAGGAAGTTCGAAAAACTACTCGACAAGCAGTGCCCTTTCCACCCAAAGGATAAGCACTCAAGCAAGGACTGCTGGTCGCTTAAGAAGGCGTTCTCAGCAGAGGGCGCTCCCAAACCAAACAACCCTGACAACAAAGGAGACAAGGGTGACAAAGACACCGGCTACCAACAAGCCGACAAGGTTGTCAACGTCATCTTTGGGGGAATCACTCAGTCAGAATCAAAGCGCAAGCAAAAGCTTATTCACCGCGAGATCGCCTGCATTGAGCCTGCCATCCCCACCTTCCTGAAGTGGTCAGAAGTCCCCATCAGCTTCTCTCGCGACGATCAATGGACCAACATCAAGAACCCGGGGCGATACCCTCTGGTGCTCGACCCTGTGGTAGCTGGCGCGCGACTCACAAGAACATTGATCGACGGAGGAAGCGGACTCAACATCTTGTTCGCCAAGACCTTGAAGAAGATGGGCTTAGACATCACCAACCTGCTCAAGCCCACTGATTCACCCTTCTACGGCATTGTTCCAGGCAACGCTGCCGTACCCCTTGGCCAGGTATCACTTCCAGTTACATTTGGTACCGAGGCCAACTACAGGACCGAGTACATCACATTCGAGGTCGCTGACTTCGAATCATCGTACCACGCGATCCTGGGAAGACCTGCTCTGGCAAAATTCATGGCGATCCCACATTACATCTACCTCGTCCTGAAGATGCCAGGCCCTAAGGGGATCTTATCCCTAAAGGGCGACCTGAAGACCTCCTACGATTGTGACACCGAGGCAGTGACGATTGCTGCAAGCATGCAGCAACCGAGCCAGGCAGCAATCGTAGCAGCTATGGCAAAACAACTCGGCGAGGCTGAGTTGGAAATCCCAACGAAAAAGCCAGCCGTGCCGAACATGAAGCCCTCCCAGGAAGTTCCAATCAAGGCAATCGACCTAGGGACGGGCGACCCCTCCAAGACGGCGCTGATCGGCGCTGACCTGCCTATCAAATAGGAAAGCGCGCTCACCAGCTTCTTACGGGACAACTGCGACATCTTCGCATGGAAGCCGTCTGACATGCCGGGAGTCCCAAGGGAGTTGGCTGAGCACAAACTCAACGTTGATCCTGCCGCCAAGCCGAAGAAACAACGTCTACGATGCTTTGCCCAGGACAAGAAAGAAGCCATCCGTTCGGAGCTGGCGAAACTCTTAGCAGCCGGGTTCATTAAAGAGGTGTTCCACCCAGACTGGCTCGCTAATCCTGTCCTGGTCCGCAAGAAGAACAACAACGAGTGGAGAATGTGTGTCGATTACACTGACCTGAACAAGCATTGCCCAAAGGATCCTTTCGGGCTGCCTCGCATCGATCAGGTGGTGGATTCTACAGCTGGCTGCTCTCTACTCTGTTTCCTGGATTGCTACTCGGGCTATCATCAGATAAGCCTGCACAAAGACGACCAGATCAAGACGGCGTTCATCACTCCGTTCGGCGCCTACTGCTACACTACAATGTCCTTTGGACTCAAGAACGCAGGGGCAACATACCAGCGTGCAATTCAGAGTTGTCTCAAGGTTCAGATTGGCCGCAATGTGGAAGCCTATGTTGATGATGTCGTCGTCAAGACAATAGAACCCGGATAGTCTCATCGATGACCTATCTGAGACCTTTGCACATCTCAGGGAATTCCAATGGAAGCTCAATCCTACCAAATGTGTGTTTGGCGTGCCCGCGGGAAAACTGCTGGGCTTCATAGTCAGCCACCGGGGAATTGAAGCTAATACCGAGAAAGTTACCGCTATTACATCCATGGCGCCTCCAAAATCCCTCAAGGACGTTCAGAAGCTGACTGGATGCATGGCGGCCCTCAACCGATTCATTTCAAGGTTGGGTGACAGAGGATTACCTTTCTTCAAGCTCCTCAAGAAGCAAGACAAGTTCGTATGGACTCCAGAAGCTGATGCGGCGTTTGAAGACCTCAAGAAATTTCTCCAGTCACCACCAGTACTGACTGCACCAGCTGATCAGGAACCACTGCTTCTCTACATAGCAGCAACAACTCACGTCGTGAGCACTGCTATTGTAGTCGAGCGGGAGGAACCCGGCCATGTATACAAAGTACAGCGGCCCGTTTACTTCATCAGCGAGGTGCTTTCAGAATCAAAAGTACGATACCCGCAGGTCGAGAAGCTATTATATGCTGTATTGATCACATCTCGCAAGTTGCGCCACTACTTCGACGCCCACCGGGTTGTTGTAGTCACCTCTTTTCCAATTGGCGACATACTCCATAACCGGGACGCGACAGGGCGAATCTCCAAATGGGCGGTCGAGTTGGGCTCTCACGCCATCGATTTCGTCCCACGAGCTGCCATCAAATCTCAAGCCCTGGTGGACTTCGTCGCTGAGTGGACAGAAATACAACACGCAGTACCAGAAGAACCCTCGAGCATTGGATCATGTACTTCGACGGATCACTGAAGCTTGAAGAAGCAGGTGCAGGAGTACTACTCATATCTCCAAAAGGGGATTAGCTTAAATATGTGCTCCAAATCCTGTGGAAAGCCACCAACAACGAAGCCGAGTACGAAGCTCTACTGCACGGGTTACGCTTGGCTGCTTCCCTTGGCATCAAGCACATGGTGGTATACGGCGACTCCTCTGTGGTGATCAATCAGGTCAATAAAGGTTGGGACTTCACCAAGGAGAACATGGATGCATACTGCATGGAAGTGCGCAAACTCGAGAAGCACTTTCATGGGCTCGAATTTCATCACGTCATTAGAGACAACAACATGGTTGCTGATGCACTTTCAAAGCTGGGTTCCCACCGAGCGCAAGTACCAGGCGGTGTTTTCGTTCATGAGCTGTTACAACCATCCATCACAGCAAGTCATGGTGATTACACCCGAGTGGACAAAGCCCTTCATCGAGTACATACTGCACCAGAGGGAGCCCGAAGATAAGGTGGAGGCTGAGCAAGTTATCAGACGAAGCAAGCACTACATAGTAGTCGGCTCCACCTTTTTCGACGCGGTGCCTCATCTGGAGTCTTGATGAAGTGTGTCACTCCAGAAGTCGGATGGGAAATCCTTGAAGAAATCCATGGAGGAATCTGCGGGAACCATGCTGCTCACCGCACCATCGTAGGCAAGGCTTTCCGGTCCGGGTACTATTGGCCATCCGCTGTGGCTGATGCTGAAGAAATCGTGAAGACTTGTCAGGGCTGCCAATACTTTGCCCGGCAAGCTCATGTCCCTGCAACGGTCCTCAACACCATACCACCCTCCTGGCCCTTCGCATGCTGGGGGCTCGATATGGTTGGACCACTCAAGACTGCGCCAGGAGGTTTCAAATATCTCTACGTGGCGATCGACAAGTTTACCAAGTGGATTGAAGTCAAGCCGCTAGTCAACGCTACAGCGGCGAAGGCGGCCGAGTTCATCCAAGACATTGCTCATCGTTTTGGCGTCCCAAATCGCATTATCACCGACCTTGGCTCAGAATTCACAGGGAGCGAGTTCTTTGATTTCTGCGATAACCTGGGAATTGAAGTCCGCTACGCATCAGTGGCGCATCCACGAACCAATGGACAAGTTGAGAGAGCTAACGGCCTCATACTTCAAGGTCTCAAGCCAAGGCTCTATGAACCACTCAAAAAGTACGGCGGCAAGTGGGTGCAAGAATTGCCAGCCGTGGTATGGGGGCTCAGAACCCAGCCCAGCCGCGCGACGGGGCAATCACCCTTCTTTCTGGTCTACGGCTCAGAAGCAGTACTCCCGGTGGACATCGAGTACAATGCTCCAAGAATCCAAAACTACTCGGAGGAAGCAGCAGAGCAGAGTAGGGCAGAAGATGTGGACATGCTAGAAGAGGCGAGGCTAGCTGCGTTGATCAGGACAACCACGTACCAGCAAGGACTCAGGAGGTATCATGACCGAAACATCCAAATGCGATCATTTAACATTGGTGATTTGGTCCTTCGAAGAATTCAGAGTACAAAAGATCAGCACAAGCTATCTTCTTCTTGGGAAGGTCCGTTTTTAGTATCAAGGGTCATCGGTCCGGGTACTTATCAGCTACAGCGGGAAGACGGAACAGAGGTGCCCAATGCATGGAACATTGAGCACTTGCGGCGTTTTTACCCTTGAAGAAGATTATTAGAGTTTTTTAAGAGTCAATAAATAGTCAGCCTTCTTTGTGTACTGATATCGGCTTCTTAGCCTAATAATAATAAAGTATCAATATTCCATTGTCTTCAAGCTTGGAAATCAGATACAGTCTTACAAATTTGAATCATCCTGGGTTGTTTAAAAACAATCTAGAAAGGGTTGTTTCAAATGCCATCTACTTTCTGTTTCACACAGAAGGATCGGGCGCATCTTTTTGACTCATCCCGGGTTGTTTAAAAACAATCTAGAAATGGTTGTTTCAAAAGCCATCTACTTTCTGTTTCACACAGAAAGATCGGGCGCACTTATTTATTTGGATCTAGTCGGGTTGTTTAAAAATAATCCAGAAAGACTACATTCAATTGCCATCTACTTTTTGTTCAAAGCAAAGAGATCGGGCACAATCAATCAGATAAACAGATACTTGTTGTTACTAAAAACATTAAGTATTTACATCTGAAACCAAGTTCTTTACAAAGGGTTTTCTTACAAAAGAGACTCTAGAACTTAAGACGAGATACAATCTTCTCTACAGTGTCCTTCTCTTCCTCCATGTAAGTATCATACATGGCCCGGGTACAAGACGGGTTGATTCTTCCTTCAGTGACACCTAAAGGCTGTGAAGGAAACCATGACCGGACAACCCCGAGTACTTGTTTAGTACACGAACGGGCGACCCGTTGGCAATACAACATCACTTGCCCAGGAGTTGCTCGAAGACGATCAAGGGGAGGAGGAGCAACACTTCCGGCGGGTACTTTAGCATATACATCAACCAAAGGCAGGGCGGCTTCCTTCCAAGACTCAATCTCCGCACCACGGCGATTGACCTCCACGCGAAGCGCCTGGATTTCAGCCTCTTGATTGCGGATCTTGGTCAGGTCTTCGATGAATTGGGCATCGGCATGCTGGCGCATTTTTTGCTCTTCTACAAGATCTGCCATGCATTCCGTCTCCCTCCGCTCTGCTTGGTTGGCGCGCTCCTGCTCCCGATAAAAGCGGTTCTTCATATCAATGAACTCGCCTTTTAGAGCTTCATCGCGTTTTTCATTCTCTGCAGACAGCACATCAGATCCTATTCATTATATGATCACTGCAAGCAGAGACAAAGTACTCGGTGTACACACCTGAGAGTTTTTGTCGCAAAGATTTATTCTTCTCAACCATGTCATCACGCTGGTCCTGGTACAAGTTGATCTTCTTGTACGCCTCATCCAGCTCTCGGCGCAATTGGGCGCGTTCTTGGTCCCAAGCTGCTTGTCCCTTGGCCAGATCGGCTGTGGCTTTTTCAGCGCGGGCAATGGACGTGCTTGCTCTCCGAAGCATCTCAGATTTCTGCTGAGATCGTACAAGTATACTCTACATCCAGATTAAAGGAAGCAGGGTTGATTACAGTACGAAGGAGATAAGTATTTATAATACTACACTATTTTTACTAACCTCTGTGAGCTTGGAGAGTTGTTTGTACAGCTCGGCGGCCTTCTCCAGATCTTCGTGGTCAACTTCAGAGTTGAATAAAAAGGCGTCTTCATCCTCATTAACGTTGACGCCGGGTGTGCCGGTGAAGATCTGGAATGGCTCTGGTGAAGGCTCGCGGGGTTTCTTTTGCTCCCGGATGATTTCTTCAACAACGGCTTCCTTCATCAGGCCAGTGGTGGTGTCCACTCCTTCAGACTGGAGGCCAGCCATCCGGATACTTTCTGTTGCTTTGGGCCAAGACCTAGGAGCAGAAGTACCCGGAGCGGCTTGCTCTCTTACAGGAGGTGGGGGCGCAACGTTGCTGCTTGCTACTTGAGGTTGGGGCGGTGAAGATGCTTGGGGGCTCGGCCCTTCTCCTCCTCCTGTCTGCATGATTGGAGTCTTTTGTACGTCTGCAGGAGCAGGAGTAGGCGGACGGCTGCATAAACAATTGAAGATTAGCAATATTCGCGTTTCAAGAATTTTGCTTCATAAAGTTGGATCATCTACCTGGCAAATTCCATGTTGAATTCAGGCTCTTCAACAACAAAGTCAAAGCCGCCAGACGGGTTGTTTTGAGGTCCTTGAGGCTCTTCCGACTGAGCGGGTTCTTCTTGTTGAGGGTTCTGCAATTATACATTCAGTTCAGAAAACAACTCGGCAAGAGGATAAAACCAAGATTTTTTGACAAACAAGATAATAGGGGTACCTTAGGCAAAGGAGACTGCAGTGGGATTCCCACTGGGATCTCCACATTGGCTTCAGTCTCTGCTTCAAGTGCTTCTGCTTCATCAAGAATGGTATCTGATGATTTCTGCACTGAAGGAGACACTCTCTTCCGCATAGCCCGTTTTTTCTTGGGGATGGTTGTACTTGGGGCATCGTCATCACAAGGCCTTTTCAAGCCTGATCCTCCTTGCCCGAGTATCTTCCCGAGAGGAGGTTGGGGTGTGTCATCATCAGAATCGACTACTTCTTCCAGAATCACCTGGTCCATATCTGGCGGCGCCTTTTTCTTCCCTTTCCCCGAACTTTCAGCAGTTTGCTGGGGCGGGGGAGATCCAGGCAACCCGGATTGGTTCTCTGCTATGTCTGGAGGCGAGGAAGCAAGTCTGGTCCGCAATTCCTGGCATCGGATAGTGCAGCAATTGGTCAGTTGACAAGAAGCAAGAAGGTGTATATCATATTTGATATTCGGGTTGTTTTCAAGCTTACCAATGATGACGGACGACTTGCCGAGTACTCGGGTACCCGGCGTGGCAGATCCTGGGCATCCATGAAGAGTGCCTGGACGCGGACGGCGACTTCATCTGACGATAAATCGCTGGTGGAGATCCTGGTCGGGTCTTCGGGGCCAGTATACTCATAGCCAGCGTGCACCCGCTTCTGGCAGGGTTGTACGCGCCGGCGCAAGAATGAGCTAGCAGTGCCGATGGCGGTTAAGCCTTGATCTTTCAGAGCAGCAATCATCTTGATGAGCCTGGAGATTCCGTCGACCTTATCCCTATCGAGGGATTGATTCCATGATTCTTGCGGCCGAGTGAGATGACCGGAGTGCTTGGATAGCCTTGGGGACTGATTCTCCACATAAAACCACTTGTCATTCCAGTCTTTTATGGAGTCATTCATCTTGAAGTCGAAGTAGACGTTCTTCATCCCCTGGCGCAACTGAAATCCGGCCCCGCCGACTACTTTGTCTGGGGTGGCCTTCACTCGGAAGAGGCAGCGGAACAGATTGAAGTGGGGATCGATCCCCAAGAAGGTTTCGCAGAGATGAATGAAGAGGGAAATTTGAAGAATAGAATTGGGATTGAGATGGACCAATTCCAATTTATAGTAAGAAAGAAGCCCTCGGAGAAAATCATGAGCGGGGAGGGCGAATCCGCGTTCATAAAAGGCTACAAAAACCACGATTTCGTGGATTTCTTCGAAAGGCCAAGGCTTACCTGCATCAGTGCGCCAACAGGAGATTGACTTATCCAGCAGGTAGCCTTGGTCCACAAGACCCTGCACCATCTCGTCTGTAGCCTTGGATGGTTTCCAGGTGAGAGCCGGCGCAGGGGAGTTTTTGAACACTGGCATATCGGTGATTGGGATCTTGGATTTCTTTTTGCTTGTGGCGGATTTGCTCTCAGTAGGCTTGCTGTAAGCAGGTTTGTGACCCATCTTGCCAGACGAGATTCTTGATTGATTCTCGAACGGGGCTTGAGTGGATTGCGGATTGCGCGCGGAGGCGAAAAGAGTTTGAGGATTTCAGTGGTGAAAGCGACGGCGGTGGGGAGGAGAATACGAACAGTTCACCCTCTGTCTTATAAGATTGAAGCGGTAACCCTAAGCGTATTCTCTGTAACCCGTTTTCCAAAATACGCCAACACTTATGTATTCGCGGTTACAAACCAGATGCATATTTGTGCGGCCATTTCCTAACGAGCTAGGTCATTTTCCGATGAATTTTCATTCTCGGGGGCTGATGCTTAATAGGATTTATTTCCACATCAAAGAATATACATATTTCAACAGAAGTCTTTAAGCTTATTGTCATCTGCTTTAAGCTTGGGGGCTGGGGGGGAAATAGTATATTTCTTTTGGAAAGTTTTTTCAATAAAGACCCTAGAATTGTTTTTAATCCTTGAAAACATTTCTAGGCTCGGGGGCTAGACCCATAATGGGTCCATCTTTTTTCAAAAGCTGGACACCATTATAGTAAATGGGAAAGTTTTTGCATCAATCTTGGTTCATAAACCAAGGCCCGGGGGCTGGCTGCAAAAGAAGTCGGCAAAGTAGCACATCATGTTCACTTCTGAAGGTTTTCAACATGCAAGACGACGAGGAAACAACTCGGCTGATGCTGAAATCGTTGAGAAACAACCCGGCAGGCGTGAAGACATGAAGACGCTCGGGGGCTTGACGGTCCAGGATCCATGGGAGTCCTCATGGGCCACAGTCCCGTTAGGAAATTGGGCCGGCAACCCTGACTGATACAAGGAAGGACTGTACGGCTTAAGGAAACTAGTCGGGTACTGGGAAACAACCCAGCCTACTCATGTTAGGACTCTGTGTATTGTATCCGACTAGGAGTTTGTATTTCTTGCCTTGTAGACCCTGTCTTCCGAGTATATAAGGTGAGGCAGGGACCCCTTGTAAAATCATACCCATCAATACGAGAAGATCCACCATACAGGACGTAAGGTATTACGCTCTCTACTCGAGGCGGCCTGAACCTGTCTAAATCGTCTCGTGTTCACCATCGTGCTTCTGGTTCCGGCGAGGCCCCACGAACAACTCGACTACTTAGGGACCCCCCATAGTAGGCTAGCCGGTATAAAAAACCGACAAGCACTGCATGTGTTTCAGAAACCATAGTGTGTTGGAAACATTATGTGTTTCAATCCTCTGTGTGTTTTAGAATTTGACATTGGATGGTTTCATCAATGCGAATATTGTTTAAAGTGTGTAAATGGTCAATTATTGATCATATATGATTTTCAAATTTGATTATGGACAACTTATTGTGCGTGGCAATATTGGGGCAATAGATTGCCATACTGTGCAACCAAATGTTAAGTGTGGCAATAGACAATCCACCATAAGACAACCAAACAATCAACATTGCAATAGAGGCTCCCCCTGTAGAAACCAATTTCTTGCTCATGGCAATAGAGGGTTCATCTGTGCCAACCAAAATATTATCGATGCAATACTGGTGTAAACCTTTAGCAACCACGCCTTTCATCATGGCAATAGATGGTTCAACATGTAGCAACCAAAAATGCCATCGTTGCAATAAAAGGGACCACCTTTAGCATCTTTCATCGTAGCAATAGAAGTGTTCACTTATACCAACCAACCATGTGGAGTGGCAATATAGGACATCACCTATAGCAACCAAAGAACCAAGGGTAGCAATAGAGGGGTGGACCTATAGCAACCTACCATGTGGAGTGGCAAAAGCAGGGTCCACCTATTGTAACAAAAATGTGAGCGTAGCAATAGAGGGTTCTCTTATTGCCACGTTTATGATGTTTGGCAATTTTGTTTTCTGCAACGCCTATTTTCATTGCAAATATACCTATTGCCACGCTTTTGGTACGATGCAACAGGTACCTATGGCAACACCAACTGCGTTGCAATAGGTTCTATTGCAAACACCAAAACTGTTACCCAAGGTGTTAATTGCAACCAAACATTGTGTTGCAATAGGTATATCATTGCAACGACGAATTTACTTTGGTGGTCCAAACTTTAAACAATGGAGGTACTTGCAACCAGTTTTTAGCAAATGGTTTGGTTGCAATTGCACCTATTGCAACCAATTTGGGCCTATTGCAACAAATTTAGGCCGTGGCATCAGGCCAAAAACCTTGTAGTGTCTAGTCTTTTGAATACCTTGGAGTGTGCCTAGTGCCACAGATTTGTAGTGGTAGCCCCAGGTGGTGACAGCCCTGACGGCCTATGTAGTCCACCACGTGAGCAGCACTAGAGTACAGTAGGACCACTGCTTGGGTTGCCTACTCCCCTTCTCATCCCTTTCTGAGGCTAGGACGGTTGGGCGTCCCGAAGCAAGTAATATAGTAAACAACTTGAGCTAATCCTTAGTTATCTAGAATACTTAGAAATAACCCTCTCTACCTTCTACACATATATCACTTCTCTTGTCCTCGGCCGTTCTTGATTGTTAACTAGTGCACACAAGTTCCCTATGCATTCGATACCCTGGAATACTCTCGGGTGGAAGCCACATCTACACTTGCGGATTCATCTGTGATCGTTAAAAATACCAAAAGATCTCTGCGGAAGCGGTCTTGCTTTTTGGCAGTAGTATCAACATAATAACCAGCATATTGCGCCAACTGATTAAAAACTTGTGCATACTGCAGCACATTGCGATTGCCCTAAGTGAGGTCCAGAAACTCATTAAGCTTGCGGTCCATAAGACCGGCTGGGATATGATGAGCCCGAAAAGCTTTCTTGAATTCATCACAAGTAACAACATGATCAGTAGGTGTTGACACCATATTTTGACTCGGTTGGTAAAAGAAATATTATATTAAGGAGCGCCAGAGAGCCAAGATTGAGGCCGAGTCCGATTCTGATTTGAAGGTCTCCGATTCTGATCGGGAGTTGTCTGATGGAGTCCTGATGGGACACGGGGATAAGAAGGCGAGAACATTTACGAATCTGAAGATTGGGATGCGTCTAGAAGCTTCTTCAAGGCCTGATTGTGCGGCAATTGTAATACTTTTGGTAGTTTAGATTAGTTTGCTTTAAGTAAATTAGAGATATTGTCGTAACCAACAAGGATTAGTTAGATTTCCAGGGTATAAATATAAACCCTGCGCCATTGTAAAAAATGTTCTCACAACCATCAATACAAACACAACTTTCGGCCCTCGTGCCAAACAACCTTTTCGTCGAGTTCTTCAGCAAGCAGGGCTCCATCGTCTTGACCTCCGGTTTGTCTGTAAGTGCGACACCTATCTAATTGATCTAAGCTTTAGATTGAGGTGTATTGCCCTTCTTCGTTTAGTTAATTCACCAATTTATCGAGTTGTTCTATTGAGGCATATCGCCCTTCTTCGTTTAGATCACTCACTACTTTACTGTATCTTGATATTTTATCTTGTGGGCTTACATCTGTTTAAAGATCTTTTCATTTTATCGCGTTCTAAGCTTTACAAATAGATCTGTTCATCTTGTTCGTATAGCTGATTTTGATTTAATTATCAAGTTACAAATAAATCTAGTTTAAACAAGTTCTTTGATATACATTGATCTATCGGAGTAAGAGGCTAAATCGGTGCCCTGCTAGCAACGCTGTCTCGAAATCGATCTGATTGTTAGTGGCATGAGATTTAGTTTATTTACTGCCTTTGGAGAGATGTGTAATGAAGAATGTGTTTAAGTTAGGTTTATCTCCGATTCGGCTTCTATAGTCGATGGCTCGTTTCAATTTATTTCATATCCTCACAAATTGGACTCAAGGCCGATGGTTCATGTTTGCATCAGACTTCTCTTTATGTTGATCAGATTGCTGGAACAAATCGGGGCTTTGGCTAATGAGTTCCTTTTGGTTCACTGATTAAATTCTACCTTGTCACTTTCAGGTCAAATTGACTGGCACGCCCTGAACCTCAAGATTTGGACCTGCACTGAAGTGAAGCAAATCTTCCAGGCCACAGTGTTAATTTTTGAGAGTCAACACCTGACTTTTTGGACGTCAACACATTTTGGCACGCCCAGTGGGACAAGAAAGCTTCTACGATGGCATTCCCTCCTGGAGACAAAGGCGAAGTTACCGCCGTCATGAGATGACCTCAGTGAGGAGCAGAAGAGGCTCGTGGAAGCGCAATTTGAAGAATTCAAGAACCTGTGCCTAGATACATTCAGCAAGACTTGTAATGCCATGACCAAGAAAAATCAATTTCCTCTTCCAAAAGAAGCTTTTGATAGGATCACGACATATGAGAGGAAGTTCTTTCAAGATTATATAGATGCTGGTTTGAGTCGTGCTATGATTAACCAATCAGGGATTTTGGTTAACACCGTGGTGGGATTGATTGCCAAGTTGCTGGATGGAGCAGTGCTAAAGGATGTCCAGAAGGGACCAGCTTATTTTGATACCAGTGCTTCATCCGCAATAAAGGATCTTAAGAAAAAGATTGTTCAGATCAATTCGTCCACGTCACCAGAAACACATCCTGAGCTGTATGAGACTCCCAAGACAAACAAGTCAAAAGCCAAGGTGGCAGATGGAGGTGAAGAAGAAGAGGAAGAGGAAGAACAGGATCCAATAAATTCTGGTGCAACTCAACACATAGATCAATTTGGCAGTCGGATCCCTGTGGTTAATGTTAAAATGGTGTATCCTTCCTACTTCAACACTGAAAATCCACCAAGGAACAGAGGAGCTGAATATCTGGAACAGTCAGGCGAGTCTGTTGAAACACCAATTATTGTAACACCGACTCATGCTCCGATTACTCAGGGAAATTATGTTCAGGAAGAGTGGGCAGATAAGATTGCAGATGTCATGAAAAATCAATTTGGTTTAGAGCCCAAGGGACAATATTATCTGTATCAAAAGCTGTATCCGGACTGGTTTGATACATTACCGATGCCAGCCCGATTCAGGATTCCTGATTTTTATAAATTTTCTGGACTAAGGGATGTTACTACCATTGAGCATATTAGTCGGTATACGATCCAATGTGGTGAGGTAGCATCAATTGATCCACTGAAGGTCAAACTTTTCCCAATGTTTCTCTCTCGTTCGGCCTTTTCATGGTTTTCTTCATTACCACCTAATTCTATCAACAATTTGGCCGATTTAGAGAAGCAGTTTCATGCCTATTTCATTATGGGAGTACAAGAGACCAGATTGTCCGATTTGACTGCTCTCCGACAAAGGAATGGAGAATCGGTCAGCGAGTTTGTCCAGCGATTCAGAGATGTCCGTACCCGATGTTATTCGTTGAATTTATCGGAGGGACAGCTGGTGGATTTGGCTTTTCAAGGATTGTTGCCTCAAGTCAGAGATCAGTGTACAAGTCAAGATTTTGAGGGCTTGGGGCATATGATTCAGAAACTCTCTCAGCATGAAGGACGTAATAATGACTATCGGAGGGAGAAATATCAAAGGAAAATTGCCAGCATTGAATATGATTCAGAAGGTGATGAAGTTGAGTGGACCAAGAACAAAAATTTCGTTGCCTGCCCGTGGGTAAAGGTTGAGCCAAAAAGATACAGCTTTGACGTCACCAAAGCTGATAAGATATTTGATTTATTTTTAGCAGAAAAGCATATCAGGCTATCTCCAAATCATACGATTCCTTCTGCCGAGGAGTTGAAAGAGAAGAAATATTGCAATTGGCATAATTCGGTATCTCATCATACTAACGATTGCAAAGTTTTCCGTAATGAGATCCAATCGGCGATTGAGAAAGGAATCATTAAAGATGAATCTAGCAAAAAGCCGATGAAACTTGATGGCCATCCGTTTCCTCAGAACATGGTTGAAATCAGAGCGCCTGACAGAAAAATGAAGGCTAAAATTCTCACATCGTACCATGCTAAGAATTCAGGGGCTGTTGATCCTGAATGCCAAGTATCGGCCGATGAGGTGAAGGATCGGAACTATCAGGTCTATCGGGATGTCGGTTTTTTATACCGGCTAGCCTACTATAGGGGGTCCCTAAGTAGTCAAGTTGTTCGTAAGTGCCTCGTCGGAATCAGAAGCATGATGGTGAACACGAGACGATTTAGACAGGTTCAGACCGCCTCGAGAGAGAGCGTAATACCCTACATCCTGTATGGTGGATCGCTTCGTATTGATGGTTATTATTTTACAAGGGGTTCCTGCCTCACCTTATATACTTGGGAGACAGGGGCTACAAGGCAATAAATACAAACTCCTAGTCGGATACTAAACATAGAGTCCTAACATGAGTAGGCCTGGTTGTTTCCTAGTACCCGACTAGTTTCATTAATCTGTACACCTCTTCCTTGTATTTGTCAGAGTTGCCAGCCCAATCTCCTTGCAGGCCTAGAGGCCATAAGGACTCCCATGGATCTTGGTCCGTCAAGCCCCCGAGCGTCTTCATGTCCTTACGCCTGCCGAGTTGTTTCTCAACAGTTTTAGCATCAGCCGAGTTGTTTTCTCCTCATCCTACTCCTTTGTTGAAAACCTTCAGAAGTGAACATGATATGCTCCTTGCCGACTTCTTTTGCAATCAGCCCTTAGGCTTTGATTTAAATCAAAGATGATGCAAAAACTTTCCCATTCAATATAATGGTGTCCAGCTTTTGAAAAAAGATGGACCCATTATGGGTCTAACCCTCGAGTCTAGAAATGTTTTCAAGGATTAAAAATAATTCCAGGGTCTTTAATAAAACTTTTCAAAAGAAATATACTATTTCCCCCAGCCCCTAAGCTTAAAGTAGATAACAATAAGCTTAAAGACTTTTGCAGAAATAAGTATATTCTCTGATGTGGAAAAAACTTATGCTAGCAAGCATGAGCCCCCGAATATAAAAATACTTCGGTAAATGACTTAGCCCGTTAGGAAATTGCCGCACAAATATGCATCTGGTAAAAACGGCGATTACATAACTGTTGGCATATTTTGGTGGAAACGACTTTCGTGAAATATGCTTAGGGTTACCGCTCCGTTAATAAAAACAGAGGAAAACCGCTTCACATTCACATCTACTCCAGCCGCTATTCCCAAATCTCGAATCGTCCATACTCGCGCGTGCCCTCAAGTCCACTCCAGCCCCGCTCAAGATCTCCATTCCCAAAGACATAGGCTGGCAATATGGGCAAGAAAGCCGTGCCAAGCAAAGCCGCGGGAAGCAAGTCCGCATCGAACAAGCCTGGCGCGAGCAAGAAAACCCCCAAGATTCCACTGACAGATATGCCAGTCTTCAAGAATGCCACTGCACGCACCTTAGTCTGGAAACTATCCAAGGCAACAGACCAAATGGTGCAAGACCTCGTCGAACAAGGCTATCTCCTGGACATATCAATCTCCTGCAGGCGCACGGACGTCGGTAAGCCGTGGCCCTTTGATGAAGCCCATGAAATTGTAGTGTTCACATCTTTTTATGAGCGAGGATTTGCCACTCCCACTCACGATTTTCTGCGCGGCCTGCTTGCTTTCTACAAGTTAGAGCTAGTGCATCTGAACCCCAACTCCATTTTTCAAATTTCCCTTCATCCATCTCTGCGAAGCCTTCCTTGGAATCGACCCCCATTTCAATCTATTCTGCCTTCTTGTCCGAGTCCAATCGAGTCAAGACAAGGTAATCGGAGGGGCCGGAATCCAACTCTGTCAGGGAATGAAGAGCATTTATTTTGATTTCAAAATGAATGATTCCATCAAAGACTGGGAGGACAAATGGTTCTATGTGGATAATCAACCCCCAAGGCTGACCAAACATTCCGATCATCTGCCCCATCCGCAGCCTAATTGGAATGAAGCACTCGGCGAAGATGAAGTTACAGGATTTGCCAGGTTGCTGAAAATGATTGCTGACCTGAAGGAAAAAGGTCTAACGACCGTAGGGGTTGCTAGTTTGTTCCTCCGTCGTTGCGTGCAACCCTGCCAAAAGCGGGCACACGCTGGCTACAACTACACCGGCCCCAACGATCTGACTAGGGTCTCCACTGCCGACTTGTCGTCAGATGAAGTTACCGTCCTCGTCCAAGCTTTATTCATGGACGCGCAAGAGCTGCCACGCTGGGTACCCGAGTACTCAGCCAGTCGTCCTCCACCAGAAGTAAGTTTGAAATCAACCCGAATACTATGTATTTAATATCTAGCTTCTTTCTGAGCATTTACTAATAAGTCTCCTTGTGCCCAATTGTAGGATCTGCGCACAAGATTCGCCTCTACACCCCCTGCCGTGGAGGAGACTCAGACTGGTCTGCCTGAGCCACCCCTCTCCCTGCCACCCAAGCAAGCTGCTGGTGGGTCTGGGAAGGGAAAGAAGTTGGCAGAACCAACTGCTGATGAGGAGATGTTGATAGAAGACTCCTCGTTAGATGAAGACACGCCACCACAACCATGTCCGGGGGATCTTGGTCAGGGAGGATCGGGCCTGAAGAGGCCCTTCTTCGACGACGCACCAAGTCCTCAGGTCCCCAAGAAAAGACGGGCGGTGCGGAAGAAAGTCAAGTCTTCCGCTGAGAAGCTTGCTGACGCCGGCTTGCCCGAAGCGGAAGAAGTTGGCACTGAGGCAGAGAAGGCACAGAGATACCGATAGGTATTCCACTGCATACATCCCCACCGAAGGTATGCTTATCTTGTATGTTGATAATGGTTGAAATCCTACTTTTTGACCTGATCCGAGTTCTTTTTTGCGCAGCCAACGCAAGAAAAAGAACCCTCACCACAGGAAATTTCTCATGAGCCTCAAGACATCCCGTCCGGATGGATCTCCTTTGACCTGGATGAGCCAGAGTTCGACATGGATTTCACCAGGTAAGAAATATATCTTGTTCGTCACTGCAATCTGTGCATCCACTAGATTCAGTAGTCTGATTGTCACATGCTTCTATCTTGTTCAGCCGTCCACCCACTCCCCTGCCTGTCCAATCGCCAGAAATCCTGGAGGTTAACCCATCCGTGGATACCCAGACTAAGGAAGCAGCAGTGGAGCAAGAGCCTAGCCCCCAGATTTTTCTGCAGTCGTGTCCTCAGGAATCGAGGGCCGAAGCTTCGTCGTCTGCCAAAGTACCAGAGCAAGCCGCTTCGGGTACTTCTGCTCAGGGCGCATGGCCCAAATCTGCAGAAAGTACTCGGATGGCAAGTCTACGTACCAAGGAACTCGATGCAGCCGCCAAACTCGTGAAAGCTGCATCAATTGAAGAAATAATCTGAGAGAAGAAGAAAGCCCGAGAGACATCATTGGAGCCGTTCCAGATTTACACTGGGACACCAGGCGCTGGCCCTAATGACGATGATGCCTTCCTATTCAACTCCAGGTTGATCAGAAAGATCTTGAGAAGGCTGCCGAGCTACAGAAACAACTTTCCAAGCTCACAGAGGTTAGTCTAGAGTAAATCAATACTGTAAGTATACTTAACTCCATTGGGTGTTTTGCTGAAAACTCTGCTGCCTTGTTGTGAAAACATAGTGTCTTGCACCGCTCGCACTAGAAATCAGAGATGCTCTACAGGGCCAGCGCGTGCTTTACACGAGCGGAGAAGGCAGAGAAAGACTTGGCGCAAGGTCACTTATCATGGGAAGAAGCGCGCGCCATGCTTCGCCTTGAGCTGGATAAAGCGTACAAGAAGATCAACCTGTACCAAGACCAGCGCGAAGATGTTCTTGAAAAGAACAAATCGATCAAACAAAAGCTTGCAGGTATGTCGCCGCCTTCGTCTCACAAAGTTAGCATGAATCATATAATGTAAAAAGAATATGATTGTATATGCAGAAAAAGAGAGAAGAATTGAAGCGCTTGCGGCAGAAGCTATTGATATGAAAAATCTTTTCTATCGGCAACAAGATCACGCAAATCAAGCAGAGCAGCGGGAATGAGACTGCATGGCCCCAAGGAGAAATGGATGCGCCGGGATGCCAATGCTCAGCTTGTTCAGGATATGACGAAGATCCGCGACCAAGATGATGCAATCCAAGCTCTTCTCGTGGAGGTCAACCATCTTGGCATGGAACTCGAATCCTTCAAGGAAGCTGTTATTCCGCTGGTTGACATGTACGCCAAAGTACATTGGTAGTCCTGCTCCTCCTCTAATTGATCGTCTCCGGGCTACACCTAGGCAAGTGCGAGCGTATTGCCAGCAGATCACCCAGTCTTGCACTAGGCAAGTACTTACTCAAGGGAGGATCAATCCCTCATGTATTCGGGACATGTTCAATGCTTATATGGAGGAGGAGAAGGACACAGCTGAAAAGATAGTGTTTCGGCTGAAGTTCTAGGCTCTTCTGTAAAATAAACCTTTTGTAATGAACTCATAGATGTAAATACTAATGTTTCATCAACAAGAGTACTTGTTATCTATGTTTTGGTTTGCCCGATCTCTCTGTGTTGAAACAGAACGTAGATGGCTAGTGTTTGTGAATATAGCCTATCTGGGTTGTTTTTAAACAACCCAGCATCATTCAAATCTTTTTTGTATATGTGTTGCTTGGCAAGCAAGCGTAGCAGGATACATGTATCCGAATTTCAAGCTTGATGACAATGGAATATAGACACTTTATTATCGTTTGGCTAAACGTCGACATCAATACAATGAAAGGACTGATTTTTATTGACTCTTAATGACTCCAAAAAACTTTTAAGGATAAAAACACCGCAAGTGCTCGATATTCCAAGCATTGGGCACTTCTGTTCCGTCTTCCCATTGTAGCTGATAAGTACCCGGGCCGATGACCCTTGATACTATGAACGGGCCTTCCCAAGGCGAAGATAGCTTGTGTTGATCCTTTGTACTCTGGATTCTTTGGAGAACCAAATTGCCAATGTTAAATGACCTTGCTTGGACTTTTTGGTCGTGATACCTCCTGAGTTCTTGCTGGTACTTGGTTGTCCTGATCAATGCGGCTAGCCTTGCTTCTTCTAGCATGTCCACATCTTCTGCTCTACTCTGCTCTGCCGCTTCCTTCGAGTAGTTTTGGATTCTCGGAGCATTGTACTCGATGTCTACCGAGAGTACTGCTTCGGAGCCGTAGACCAGGAAGAAGGGTGATTGCCCCGTCGCGCGGCTAGTCTGGGTTTTGAGCCCCCATACCACGGCTGGCATCTCTTGCACCCATTTGTGCCATACTTTTTGAGCGGTTCATAGAGCCTTGGCTTAAGTCCTTAGAGTATGATACCATTAGCTCTCTCAACTTGTCCATTGGCACGTGGGTGCGCCACCGATGCATAGCGGACTTCGATTCCCAGGCTGTCGCAAAAGTTAAAGAACTCGCTCCCTATGAATTCGGAGCCAAGATCAGTGATAATGCGATTCGGGATGCCGAAGCGGTGAGCAATGTCTTGGATGAACTCGGCTGCCTTTGATGATGTAGCATTGACTACTGGCTTGACTTCAATCCATTTTGTGAACTTGTCGATCGCCACGTAGAGATACTGGAATCCCCCTGGCGCAGCCTTAAGTGGTCCAACCATATCGAGCCTCCAGCATGCAAAGGGCCAAGAGGGTGGTATGGTGTTTAGAACTGTTGCGGGGATGTGAGCTTGCTGAGCAAAGAATTGGCAGCCCTGGCAAGTCTTCATGATTTCTTCTGCACTTCCCATTGCAGATGGCCAATAGTATCCGGACCGGAAGGCCTTGCCGACGATCGTGCGGTGGGCGGCATGATTGCCACAGATTCCAGCATGGATCTCTTCAAGGATCTCCCATCTGACTTCTGGAGGGATGCACTTCATCAAGACTCCAGATGATGCGCTGCCTTGAAAGAGGGTGGAGCCTACTACTACATAGTTCTTGCTTCTCCTGATGACTTGCTTGGCTTCCACCTTATCTTCGGGCTCTTTCTGATGTAGGATGTACTCGATGAAGGGCTTCGTCCACTCGGGTGTAATCACCATGGCTTGCCGATGAGGGGGTGTTGTAGTCGACTGTGTTTCCTGCTCTCTGATGGATGGTTGTAACAGCTCTTGGATGAAAACACCACCCGGTACTTGTGCTCTGTGGGAACCAAGCTTGGAAAGTGCATCAGCAGCCTTGTTGTTGTCCCTAAGGATGTGATGAAATTCGAGTCCATGGAAGTGCTTCTTGAGTTTGTGGACCTCCATGCAGTATGCATCCATGTTCTCCTTGGTGCAATCCCAGTCTTTGTTGACTTGATTGATGACCACCGAGGAGTCGCCGTAGACCACCATATGCTTGATGCCAAGGGAGACTGCCAGGCATAGCCCGTGTAGCAGAACTTCGTACTCGGCTTCATTGCTGGTGGCTTTCCAGAGGATCTAGAGCACGTACTTGATTTGATCGCCTTTTGGGGATATGAATAGTACTCCTGCACCGGCTCCTTCAAGCTTCATTGACCCATCAAATTGCATGATCTAGTGTTCGAGGGGTTCTTCCGGCACTGCTTGTTGTATCTCTGTCCATTTAGCGACGAAATCAACCAGGGCTTGAGACTTGATTGCAACACGTGGGATGAAGTCGATAGCATGAGAGACCAGCTCGACCGCCCATTTGGAGATTCGCCTTGTCGCATCCCGGTTGTGGAGGATGTCGCCGATTGGGAAGGAGGTGACTACAACAACCCGATGAGCGTCGAAGTAGTGGCGCAGCATTCGAGACGTAATCAAGACAGCATATAATAGCTTCTCGACCTGGGGGTAGCATACTTTGAATTCTGTGAGTGCCTCACTGATGAAGTAGACTGGCTGCTATACTTTAAATACATGGCCGGGTTCCTCCCGCTCAACTACAATCGCAGTACTTACCACGTGGGTTGTGGCTGCAATGTAGAGGAGCAGTGGTTCTTGATCAGCTGGTGCAGTAAGTACTGGTGGTGTCTGGAGGAATTTCTTGAGATCTTCAAACGCCGCATCAGCTTCTGCAGTCCATAGGAACTTGTCTTGCTTCTTGAGGAGTTTGAAGAAAGGCAATCCTCTGTCACCCAGTCTTGAGATGAATCGGTTGAGGGCCGCCATGCATCCAGTCAGCTTTTGGACATCCTTGAGGGATTTGGGAGGTGTCATGGATGTGATGGCGGTGATCTTCTCGGGATTGGCCTCAATTCCCCGGTGGCTAACTATGAAGCCCAGTAGTTTTCCTGCAGGAATGCCAAACACACACTTGGTTGGGTTGAGCTTCCATTGGAATTCCTTGAGATGTGCAAAGGTCTCGGATAGGTCATCGATGAGGCTGTCCGGGTTCTTTGTCTTCATGACGATGTCATCAACGTAGGCTTCAATGTTGCGGCCAATCTGAGCCTTCAAACAACTCTGAATCACGCGCTGGTATGTTGCCCTTGCGTTCTTGAGTCCAAAGGACATTGTCGTGTAGCAGTAGGCGCCAAACGGAGTGATGAACGCCGTCTTGATCTGGTCGTCTTCATGCAGGCTTATCTGATGGTAGCCCGAGTAGCAGTTGAGGAAACAGAGTAGAGAACAGCAGGCTGTGGAATCCACCACTTGATCAATGCGTGGTAGCCCAAAAGGATCCTTTGGGCAGTGCTTGTTCAAGTCAGTGTAGTCGACACTCATTCTCTACTCGTTGTTGTTCTTCTTTCGCACTAGGATAGGGTTAGCGAGCCAGTCGTGGTGGAACACCTCCTTAATGAACCTGGCTGCTAGAAATTTAGCTAGCTCCGATCAGATGGCTTCTTTCTTGTCCTGGGCGAAGCATCATAGGCATTGTTTCTTGGGTTTAGCAGCTGGATCAACATTGAGTTTGTGCTCAGCCAATTCCCTTGGGACTCTCGGCATGTCAGATGGCTTCCATGCGAAGATGTCGCGGCTATCCCATAAGATGCTGGTGAGCGTGATTTCTTATTTGGTAGGCAGGTCAGTGCCGATCAGTGCTGTCTTGGAGGGGTCGCCCGTCCCTAGGTCGATTGTCTTGATTGGGACTTCCTGGGAGGGCTTCATAGTTGACACGGCTAGCTAATAAGTTATGTACACTATCCATTTCCTTCTCTCATTGTTGGAAGTCCCATTGGAGGAAAAAGCTTTTTGAGCACATTGGAGGAATTACAAAAGTTGTTCTTCCTCCTGCAAACATTAGCACCTTGGATCACGTGGTACGAGGATTCGATGTCAGCGACCTCGAATGTAATGTACTCGGTCCTTTAGTTGGCCTCAATACCAAATGTAACTGGAAGTGATACCTGGCTGAGTGGTATGGCAGCGTTGCCTAGGACGATGCCATAGAAAGGTGAATCAGTAGGCTTGAGCAAATTGGTGATGTCGAAGCCCATCTTCTTTAGTGTCTTGGCGAATAGGATGTTGGTCCATTGGTCGTCACGAGAGAAGCTGATCGGAACCTCTGACAACTTCAGGAACGTGGGGATAGCAGGCTCCATGCATCCGATCTCGCGATGGATCAGCTTTTGCTTGCGCTTCGAGTTTATCTGAGCAATCATGCCAAAGATGGCATTGACAACCTTGTCGGCTAGTTGGTAGCCGGTGTCTTTGTCGCCCTTGCCTCCATTGTTCTTGTCAGGTTCGTCGGGTTTGGAGTCGCTTCTAGTACCAAAAGCTTTCCTAAGCCCGATGCAGTCCCTGCTGGAGTGCTTGTCCTTTGGATGGTGTTGACGCGGAAAATCGGCGGACGTATCCCCCGCGTGCAGCACACGAAGACCAGGGAGATCAGCTTCGCTCCAGTGCCAGTCTACACTCCAGTTCAGGTTCGCGGCGTGCCAGTCAATTTGACCTGAAATTAACAAGGGGATAAAACAGTTAAATTGCTCTATGATTGTGCCGGCTCTATTTCAGACGATGGAGTAACGTCGAATTTTAGCCAAGACCCAATCAGACACGCGTCGGCCGATACCAATCGGACCTCAAAATCGGACCTCATTGATGACGTCAATCGGACCGAGTGATCGGACCTCAGTCAGACACCAAATCGGACCTCAGAATCGGACCAATCAGGATCGGACAT
>CM014277.1:36493910-36511827 GCA_004135705.1 Alloteropsis semialata
TGATGAATGGTTGCTCTTATTTCTCTCTTGTCCCTATGTTTCAACCTGTTATTCTCCTAAGTTTTGAGTTTGTTGGTTGAACATGATCTTTTCTGTTATCTTGTCTATCTGTGGGTAGCATATGCAAGCTCTAGTCTAGGTTGTTGTTAGCTAAGATATGATAAGACTCGAGTTTCCTTAAGATCTTACTAAGTTAGACTTGATAACCGAAGTTTTCTCTTTTGAAAATAAAATGAAGAGAGTTCCTTGTGGTAATTAAATTCCCTACCAAAGCTTATACTGTTTTAACCCCTACATAAGCTGCTTGTTTTTGCATTGAGTTTTGTCAAGGTTTTTGTGATTTTTAGAGATTTATTTCATGCTTTTAAAGCCAAGATCACGTACACGCCACCATATACATGATTTACTTCTACACTGGAAGTACACATGACACATATCATTCCACCAAATAAAAGCTCTACATAATGTAAGGTGCTGTTTCCCCATCTTATTGCAAAAAGAGGCATAGGCTGATGAAAAAAAAAATTTGGACACATGAAGGTCCAAGTATGTAAAAAAAGAGAGCAAATGAAGCCTTGATTCAAAAATAAAGCCATGCCTCTAAAAGCAACTCTTTAAGGGGAAGAGGTACCTGTGAAAAAGAGCTGTCGGTTACCATGCTATTCACACACATGCACATCTTGGTTTAAGAGTATGACTTATTTCTCTTCGAATCCTGATTTTGACTTTACAATATGTGCATTGCAAGTGCGCTATAAAGCTCTCCTAGCATAAGCTCCACTTCAAAGAGTGACATGAGAGTTGAGAGAGGAATTTGGCAAGGAAATACACCATGAGTGACTTGAGAGTACCACCTAAGGAACTCTGCTTTCTCTTGAAAAACTTCCAAAACCTCCGGTTTGATTGTCTAGCTAGGTAGAAGGCAAGGTGCTTAGTCTAAGTCATTCTAGCCATCAACCGCCCAAGACCAGGAGAAGCTACAATCCCCATAAAAGGCCAAGGTAATGAGGGAAGTTTATTTTACCAGCTTATTCAATTTTTGGTAGAATATCTTGTTGAACCACTGGTACTTTTGAGGAGTAATGAGGAAGCAACTCCTGATCCACTGAGCCTAAAAGTTCTAATCTTTGCTCGGGACGAGCAAGGGTTAAGCTTGGGGGAGTTGTTGACGGTCCTTATAACAGAAAATCCGACCGTCAATAGGCTCAGAAACCAATAAAGATCAAGGCATAACTTAGACATTAGTATTCAAATAATGGTATACCATGCATAACTGGAATATATTTGAGTACAGGGACTACGGTGCAAAAGATGGACGAAATTGGGCACAGGCCCAGGTCGGCCGACCTGGCTAGGTCGGGCGACCTGGTCTGGATCCCAATCGAGCCCAAACTCAACACAGGTCAAAAAGCACACAATGTAAGGATCTTGAACGTTGATTCATGGTCGGTGGAAGCCAAGGGTGTAAGATGAGCCACATGTCCATCACATGGATTGAAGGGCCCACAACCAGAGACAAATGTACCCAAACCGACGATACCCAGCTGGAACCGACCTTAGGACCCACATGTAAGCCTCCCAGAGGAAGGTGGGCCCAAATGGCGGTTATGGGAAGTCGGCCGACCTGGCCAGGTCGGCCGATCCTCCCGTGCGCCCGACTCGGCCCTCCTCTCCGACCAAGATGTCATCATAGTGTTAGATCTGCTGTAGGGCTTCTGAAGGAGTCTTGGTAAGTTCTAGAGTTCATCTCTTGTATTCTCTTACTTACTTCTTGTACTCTGATCTTAATGGAAATACCTTCATACTTATGTCATGTGCCTCAGCTATGCTATACTTGTTTAGTATATACTACTTATGTCTTACACCTTGATCAAGTGAATGTATGCAATGTCATTGGCTCAATCTGCCTCTTGGTTGCTCTATTTATTAACGTGATAGATAGAGTTGTATCTCGTATTGCAAACATGGTGTTTGGGATACGGTATACTGTTGAGGGTACCGCTGCCCCACGGATTAGTAGAGGTAGGCGGCAGGTGGTGACAGCCCTGTCCGTCCTTTGTAATCCTCCACGTACGGGAGTGGGTATTAGGCCTTTATGATAAGACGTCCTACTGTTGTCCCTTGATGAGGGAACCACTGGATACCTCGATATGTCCTCTTGCATATGATCATTGAATGAGCTTGTATAGGGTATTGTGGTATAACTAAGTCACATTTGTATGATGCTAATGAAACCTTGGTGATCTTCACTAATGTATTATTACTAACTAAGACTACCATAATGATGAGCAATGAACTTCTGTGTGTCACTATACCTATTCATTTCTATATTCTTTACCCCTGTTCAGATTATGGTATATTAATGCTGTTGTAAGTAATTACATGGGATGACATCTCTCTCTTAACTAAACGCTTTCCCTGCGGATAAACAAATAACGATACTCTGGAATACTCCCGAGTGAAATGCTACAACGTACTTCTGTGCGCTTGCAGAATATCTGTAACGTCTAGATTTACGATGAAGTATCTCTAGTACCATCACTACTCTAAGTGGTGATGCTAAGAAATACCAACAGTCCTCAGGCTTGTGTTTCTTATTGTTGAAGTCACGCTTGCCGCTGTTCTCAACTTGCTTGCCCTTGTTGCGATCATTGTTGTTGTGGTCCCCCCGTCTTGTTTCGGTTGAATCTCTCTCGCTGCAGGTCCTCAGCGTTGGCCCAACGACTGATGAGTTCACGCATGGCCTCAAGCGTCTTTGGCAAGTTTCTCCCGAAGTTGAGATGTAACGTGGGATTAGTGAGACCACTGTGGAAGCAGTCGATGACATCTTGGTCGGAGAGTCCGATACATGTTGAACAATTCTCCCAAAACTAGCAGTTGTAGGTTCGTAGGTACTCGTTTTGGCCCTGTTTGCACTGGGTGAGGTCAAAACGAGTACCCGGCTTCTGCCATGAACCTTGGAAGTTGTTGATGAAGACCTTGCAGAGTGCATCCCACGAGTCGATGGAGCCTAGTTTTAGTCCTTCCAACCAGGTCAGTGGAGATTGGTCGAGGACTACTGGGAGGTAGGTGCACATGGTGTCGATGTGCCTCTTGCCACCTTGATCGTCGAGTAGTAGATGCAGACCCACTGCTCGGGATCATGCTTTCCATCATATCTTTTGATATGAGCCGGTTTGAAGCTTTCAGGCCAGGAAGTGGCGCGGATGCGGTCTAAGAAGACCGAGAACCCTTCATACTTGCCAAGGTTGTGATAGCCTCGGTCTGGGGGCCCGTAGATCTGGTCATACTCTTGGCGCCACCTGCGCTCTTCTTCTTCCCAGTCGCGAACTCGTGCAGAGATGATGGTGCGTGCGTCCTTACACTGTAACTGGTGTCTCAAATCCCTGTCATCATCGTGGTAGTTGCGGTGTGCATCTCTGTCCCTATTGCCATTGCGTCTGCCATTGTGACTCTGTTGGGCAACGTGGTGGCTAGGCCCGGCACCGTGGTTTCTACCTCCAGCGCCGACTACTATGCCTCCCTCATTGCCGGGTTCTTGGCGGGCTCTGCTTGGGTGATGGGATGGATTGCTGCGGTTGCAGCCTTCAGCTGGTCGGCTGCTTGCTTGGGGGCTTGGTGCCTTGGACATGGTGATGGTTTTGGCAGGGTTGATTGCATCATGCTGGATTGCTACTGTCTCGAGTATCGTCTTCATCCTCTAGATCTCCAGAGTTTGGGCCATGTTGCCAAGTTCTGTTGCGACAGCCAAGATGTTGGCAGCGGTGTTGGTGTAGACATCTTGCCCGGTGACTTGCATGAATCGTTCATTGATGTTCTGCAGAGGAAGTCTGCGACCAGCACGGTGGCGATGATCTGCGCGAGCAGTGTTTCGTTGCCTGCGCCAGTCTCGGTCATCTGCAACTTCGTTCTCCACTGTTGGCTCATCATTGGAGACTTCTTCTTCTTCTTGGCCTATGATCACCATGGCTTGACGCCATGGTGAGTGGCTTCTTGTGCTTGAAGTTGCTGGGACGGTTGAGCCACGCCTGCTGAAGAGTCCAAAGGCTGCCCATGTAGAAACGGGAGTGCTTCAATGCACACTATGATGTGAGACATGTCCAGGTCTTCTTGCGGTGTTGCTCCGAGATTTGGCTTGCGTCCGGGCCAGTGGACGAATCTTCCTTCTGGAGTTGAGGCGATGACGAGTCTGACTTGTTTCTTGCTTAGAGGGAATTCGTTTGACCAGAGACGGGAGTTCTTTCGAAGATGCCGCCTTGTAAACGGAGGCGATTCCCGCAAGACCAAAAGGAATCTGGCTTGGGGTGTTGACCACACGCTTAGCAGTGGCTGAGCTCCTCTTCTTCTAGATTTTTGAATTGTTGAATTTCGACGCGATCGATGGTTCAGAAATTAGCTCGGAACGCCTAGTCCGCTTTGGAATATTGCCAGTCCGAGTTGGAGTCGAGCTGGGACTTGATGTTTCCCAAGCCCAAGTTGAATTCGGACCTGGGGATGTGATCTCGTCGAGCTTGTCGATGAGTTGCTCCAGAGCCGGCGACTTGAGGACGCGATCGAAGTTGCCTGCACCGTCCGCCGTGCAGACCCTGGAGCTGAAGACGAAGGTGGCGCCTTTCTCGAACGCCATGTCACCGTCGCAGTTGATGATGACTGGTGCCATCGAGCTTTCTTGACGATTCTTGACGAGAGCCCCTACCTGGCGCGCCAGCTGTCAGTTTTTTATACCGGCTGGCTACTATAGGGGGTCCCTAAGTAGTCGAGTTGTTCGTAAGGGCCTCGCTGGAATCAGAAGCACGATGATGAACACGAGACAATTTAGATAGGTTCAGGCCACCTCGAGAGAGAGCGTAATACCCTACGTCCTGTATGGTGGATCGCTTCTTATTGATGGTTATTATTTTACAAGGGGTCCCTGCCTCACCTTATATACTCGGGAGACAGGGGCTACAAGGCAAGAAATACAAACTCCTAGTTGGATACTAAACATAGAGTCCTAACATGAGTAGGCTGGGTTGTTTCCTAGTAGTCGACTAGTTTCCTTAATCTGTATGCCTCTTCCTCGTATCTGTCAGAGTTGCCGGCCCAATCTCCTAGCAGGCCTACAGCCCATAAGGACTCCCGTGGATTTTGGTCCGTCACGGGAAGAATGTTGATGTGGAGAAAAGCCAAGAGTTACATCAGGACAGCTTATTGATAAATACATGCGTCAGCAAGAAAGAGATCGGAGTCCTCCGATGAGGAGATTTGATGATGAAGATCATTGGGGATGTCTGTTTTTCAAGTTTTGCTGGAATGAGAGGTTGAGACTTCCATCAATCTATGATTGTCCAGAGTGCAGTGATCAATATGAAAGTTAACGAGATTTTAAAAGGCAGTGCCATTCTGTGCATGATCGCTTGGATTATGGACGTCGATGTAGCTAGCATGATGAAGTCACTTATCAGCAGGAGCGCGAAGATTGGTGTGAATACCACGATCGGCGTGAGTATGAGAATCGGAGCTATGACCGATGGATGATGACCGCCGAAGGTATAATGATTGCCAAAAATATAAAGAAAACTGTGTTTCTGTACATGACCATTTGGTGCATAGGAAAAAGGAAACAACACAGAAGGTAGACGATGTGCAGGAATTGGAGGAAATTCAGGAGGTCAAGCCAAGCTCGCATCCTAAGGTTAATCCACAATGGTGTCCTGAGGGTTTGACCAAGACACAAAAGAGAAGGGTTCAGCGCCTCCGATACAGAGGATAGCTCAAAGAAAAGCGTTAAGGACATGATAATTCCAAGATTTGGAGAGCTAAGCCCAGGCGTGGTGATGAAGGACTGTTGACACCAGCGGTGACAAACAGAAAGTCCACAAGCGCACAGCTATAGTAGTAGCTTTCACCCGTGAGTGAACCAGGTATCGAATCCACAGGGAACATAAAGGCTATCTAATCACTAAGAATGTCCGGATCGATTGAGTGTATATAAAGGCTGGGTAGAGAGGATAACTTAGCACTAAGGTTGTGAATATAGCGAAGGGAATTCTCCTATGCTTGCGTTGGGAACCGAGGTATCCAAGACCTCTAGAAAATTGCCGGCCAACAGCTCTACGTTGTACCCGAACATGGAGGATTACAAAGGACGGACAAGGCTGTCACCACCTGCCGCCTACCTCTTCTAATCCGTGGGGCTATAAGGCAAACGAGGGCAGATATACACCTAAGCACCACGCCAAAGATAATATCAGCTATCCTAACCTTGATCAGAGATTAGAATACTTTACGAATAAAGCAACGAACCCACAAGCACAATAGAGAACTCAGCTTTCTATAACTCAGACTTAAGTACTAGTTGAATCCTGGATACTTACTGAATAGTTTGCATCGGTCGAGGTACAGGAGGAGGGTCGCCGACACGCCGGGACTCCTCCAGACTCTTCCTCACTCTCTCCCTATTTCTACTCTGGATATGAGTAGGGCTTCGCGTTGGATTTTCACTTCATCTCGATGATGTTAAGCCCTGCCCCGAGTCTAGGTATTTATAGTATGGAGAGGCAGTTTAGAGTCGGTGTGCGGCGGTTGAGACGGTCCAGAGGTGGGCCCAGGTCGGCCGACCCCCCAAGGTCGGCCGACCGTGGGATTCACCGACTTCGGTGATCCACAGCACAGATGGCTCCCTGGAGGCGGTTGACAGTTGTGGGTGAAGGCGGTGGCGGTTTCGTCGCTCGGCCAGATCGGCCGACCTAGCATTGTGGCCCCTTGGCCCCACTCTGCCAGGGTCACTCTCTTGTGGGCCCCATGGTTGGTTTCCGGTGGGTAATGATGAAGATATGTAAGTTAAATCGGGGATGTGGGCCATGAATCCATGTGCTTGCCACGTGGCCCAATCCCATCTCTTCACTTCCACAGACTTGATCTCAACGTTTTTGATCACTCTCGAGTGTGCTTCTATTGATGAGCTAAGGACGGACCTCACTGGGCCACGTCCCAGGTCGGCCGACCAGGAGAGGTCGGGCGACCTGGCCCTGGGCCCACTTTAGTCCTTCTTTTGCCACTTTATTCCTGTAAGCACATATGCACTAAAACTCATGGAATTCATTAATAAATAACCCTATGTCTATTTGTTTTATCATTCTTTTATATCTTTGTTGGCAATAATAATTTATCATTAAGAACCGCCAACAAGCTCCCCCACACTTATCCTTTACTCGTCCTCGAGTAAAGTCTAAGCTTCATCATGGAAATCATAAACAAACATATAGGTTATTCCCAAACATTTAGTCTTAGTGGAATTATATGAGTGGCTAACATGTCTTCTTGGGTTATTGCAGAAAGGAACAACCTTTTCTATGACATGACACACTTTACTCTCAAGTACTTGGGTTTTCAGAATTTTGCAAAGAAAACCAAAGCCTTGCTCCTCAAAGAGTTTCTCTCTGAATATTCATGGTGGTTGGACAACACTCATGTTCTCCAAAATAGAACTTTATATGTGGAGCTCTCAAGATACATACCTTATTTCACTTGTGTTGTCATTACAAGGATTGGATCCAAGACAGAGACAAGTCATGTAATCAAATCAAGATGTGCAAGTATATGATAAAAGGTGGACATGTAGCGGTACTCCCTTGTCTTTACTTCCTTTCCTTTTCTTTTCTTTTTGGATATGGGCTATTGCACTTTTGCTTTGCTCTCTTTTTTTTCACTCAATGCTTTTTAGCATGAGTCACTTTCTTCTTCCTCTCTTTTTTTATGCATATAGCCCATATCTTCTTTTCATCTTGATTTTTGGGAAGAAAGCCATTTTAGGAGTATTTATTCATGAACATGGAACAAAGGCATGTTTTGCTTCACCCTCGGTGTAAGGGTTTAGCTCTCTATGGTGGAGTGTACGTGATCTTGACTTTAAAAACATGAAGTATCTCTACTAAGGGTCACAAGACTTGGAACAACTCAAAGCTCAAAGGATATGCATGATAAATGTAATTGGTTGTCTCTCAAACCCATGAGGAGCATAGCAAGGTTAAAAGTTTTAAAAACTTTTCATAAATTCCAAATACTCGAGTAAGCAAAGGCATCTTTCATATTAAAGCCATATCTCAAAATGCAATAACTTAGATGACATGAGTTCCTATAAATATGAAGATTTCCACAAGCCAAAAGGTACAGGGAATAAAATATTTGTAAGTTTAATATTTTCCATGTGATGGGGAGATGCAAAAGGGTTAATTCTTATTAAGTTCAGAATTCCATGATCAAGTTCTGCAAAGATTCAACTGAAACAGGGTTTAGGATGATCAAACCAGCGTGCAAGAAGAAGCAGAGGCCAGGTGGGACCCTGGCCAGGTCGGCCGACCTGGTGGGGTCGGGCGACCCGGGGGTGACTTCTCTGGTTCAGCCCTTTCACATGCTGTTCTGTCGCGTTCTGATATGCTCTGTTTCGCGTTGGATCACTCTGTTTACCATTGCGAGTCTCCCCCACACTTGTACCTTTTATTCAAAAACAAGTGAAAACAAAAGACACAATCCTAATATACTAAACATTTTATTTTATTCATAAACTCAGAGGCACATTACATGATAATCAAATAAATGAAATAAATGAATGAATAGAAAGAAAACTAATGTGCCTATCCTAAACCAAAGCCTAGGGTGTCTATTGTGCATTGTAGAGATTTTCATCCCCTGCGGCTTTGGCATAGCGCTTAAGCTTCACGACTGTTGATCTACGCAGCATATCAAAGTCGTCATGAAGGTTAATGCGCTCAAGTCGCTCTTCGGCGAACTTCTTCTCCAACTTTGCATAGTCGCGACCTAGTTGATTAATCAACTTTAGCAACTCTACATTGGAGGGAGCCATGGGGGCCTTCTCATCATCACTTTCATAATGTCCCCCAGGCCTGCAAATTGGAGGAGCCTTGATGTGCCTCTTGATCTTGCCGGCGGGTGAAGATTCCACCGACTCCTCCAACTCCTTCCTCTCCTCGGCTGTGAGGGGAGGGAACAGCCCCTTTCCATAGCCACCTTCGGGTTTCCTTTCCCCAAAGACCCAGAAACGTGGCTCCTGGGTGCTAGCAGGAGAGTAGATGGACACATTGGACCTATAGCGATACGCCACGACGTCCTCCCACTTGTTTCTGACCACTTCCTTCAGCTTCTCTCCGGGCTGAAGCGTGGGGAGTCCATCCCCCTTGATTGGAGTGGCTGCTAGCGTCTTCTTCGGAGTCAATTGCCCCGTTGTCGGCCTTCTGTACGGGCTTGACGCCCGTGCATCACGCCTCTAGGACCTCCTCGGAGACTGAGACCATGCCACCAAGCGAGGCGCCGAGGGGCCACCAGGGACGGTCGCCCGACCTAGGCCGTCGGCCAACCCCCTAGTGCAGCCTCTTGCGTCCTCTTCTGGCAGGAGGCTAGCCAGAGGGGATACAACCACCTCCATGGCCTGCTTCAGGTTGATGGGCACCAGTTGGTTTGCCGGAGTGGGCTCTCCTTCCAGATCGAAGGTCGATCGGGATTTAGGGTGGCTCTTTTCGGCCATTGTTGGGGATTTGGAAGGTGTGGCTTGGTGATTTCAGAGTGTGGGTGAGGAAGAACTCAGATGAGAGGGAAGAAGAAGATGGGTGGAATTTTAAAGAAAGAATAACCCTCTTCTCGGATCCTGTTGACGCCAAAAAATCAGGTGATAATTCCCTGGTACCAACACTGTGGCCTGGAAGATCTGCTTAGCTTCAGTGCAGGTTCCGTATTTTCTTTAGGTTCGGGGCGTGCCAGTCAGTTTGACCATTCAACTGACAAGGTGTATAATGACGTCGTATCAGCCAGTTAATAGAATCATAATACTAGGCCGATACAACACTTGAACAAATGAAATATATTCAGATCAATCGGCTACATGATAGAATTGAATAATAGCAACATGGAGCCGACGACCAATGGCCGATACAAGAATTAAGCATTGAAGCGCCTATCAGCCGTGAATATATCCAGAATAATAATAACCAATAGCCGATAGCCAATGCAAAATAATTTGACTATATCATAACATCCATCAATTGAAGCATATCGGCTAAAGAAAAATAATATATGAAGGCATGGGCGAGCATCAGCTTTAAATAATTGTAACATCTTAATGTGCAATTAGCCGATGCAGCATTTGGAGCGAGCGCCGAATCAATATCAAAATCATGAAAAGACCAGCTAGTTGATAGAAGCTAACCTATCGTCACCACTAATCGGATCGATTTCGAGACAGCGTTAGCAGCAGGGCGACAGATTAAAGACTATAAACATAGCGAACCAGACCACAACTAAATATTAATTCGGCAAAAGCTCATTAAAAGCCAAAAATAAGAAACTACCGGCTATTAAGATTAAACTAACGTTACCACCAGTATTTCTAGATGAAACGACAGCGATGCGCCCGGAAGTAGCAATCTAGAAGCACTGACAGCAAGAGGTTAATCTAAATTTCAGAAGCCGATAGATCTTACACAGGGCAGGATACCGTAGATCGAGACGACAGCGATACGCCCGGAAGTCAGAAGATCCACGATATCCGATAAACCATTGAAACTTTGGACTTACCCCTTCGCCGAAGATCGAAGCGATGCAGCTCAACGTCCGGTGCCAAGTTTCGCCGGTGAAAAATTAAAGGTAAAAGGGTGGCGATGCGCCGAGTTGTATTGATCGAGAGATAACCTTTTACAGATGCCCGTGGGTGTATATTTATACCCTAGTCTAATGACTCCTAATCTGTTAGGATAATGACCCGTTCAAAACTTGTCTAACAATAAAAATCTAAATAAAAAGAAATATTGATATAACTAGACTTTAATTTCCTTTCCGCAGAGCCCTCGCTAATAAAGCTTTCCTTGTCTGACACATGCTGCAGCTCGACTGGCTCCATCGGCTAAATCGGCTTAAAATAATTACATCTTTCCAACATCACCGTGACCTTCCATAAACAATTCTCCTTTAAGCCGATGTATCCCAAAGTCCGAGCACGGTCGTGTTAGTTCCATACGTATTCATCTTCACGTCTGAGCATGAGTCTTCTTAGCTTGTTCACGGTGCAGAGATAAAAAATCGTAGCAAATGGAAACAGCTCTTATCGTTGCACGTGATTCCTGCACATGCATGCTAGCAACCGAATGTCTCTTGCTCTAGATTTTACGAGATTTTTCAGGCCAAAATCCGGTGTTAACAATCTGCATGCGTAACTACTTAGCGTAGACCAACAACCATGCCATAATCCTTCCTTTCTTCTCAATTAATTAATCCGGCCACCAATCTTTCCTTAATTATCTTGCATGCAATCCAAGGTCAATTTCCAATGTACGTACGCATGCAACACCTGTCTCCATGTACCTCCATGCAGCTTCGCATATCACATTTGCCAAATCATCGGCTCGTCTCCTTGTCGATCTACAACTCCTCCGGATGTACGCCAGTAGCCGATTGTCTCCTCTTACTCCTGATCATCTAGATTTCCGGATCAAAATCCGGTGTCAACACAGGCCCCCCCAGTTCGGAGTATGAATACTTCATCCTTCGAATTATTTAGTCTAAAAGCATACAAACTTCCGATCACCATATAAAGGTACAATCGGCTATCATACAACCAATAAAGTGCTATCGGCTCACAAGATGCTAATCGGCCACTGAAAATCCAGCATGGCCCTCTATATTGCTTCTACTTACCACGTAAAACATCACATAAAGCACATCAAAACGTTACGTGAAGCATAATATTTTACGACTGGCCAGTATGCCTTGTCGGCTTGTCTTTGCCGATAACCCCCCTTTTTTTTCTTTTTTTTTTTACTGATGTCCAATGTTTCTCCTGAGCCGATGAATTCTTGATTGCAAACTGAAAACTCTATTAATTCGATGTCTCAGCTTGAGCTCCAGTTAACCTCCACGAATATCCTCTTTGAGCCATTCTTCAATAGCTTAGAACTCACAGTTGTTCTCTATTTTAACCAATCGGAAGTAACAACATTACTCAGCCAACGAAACAACCTCTTGAATCGATTGGCTGCTATCGGCTTCTTCCTCCATTAAACAATCAGATGGAAGTAATGAAAGGAAGGCGATCTTATATTAGCGCCATCTCCGGCGGCCTGTGTTACCGTCACCGCATTCTTGTTGTCACACTTCGTGGCTGCCCCGCAGCCTTGGGGTTTCATCGTCTTCATCGGCAGCGTGCCATCTTGTCGGCTTCGAGCAATCACGTGGCCTCGTCGCGGCTTGGCGCCGGTCTTCCCTGCTTGGCAGCATTGCAGAATCACAACAGCACTTCCGGCATCTCAATTCATCGGTGGCCACGTCGATCGGCACCCCCTCGGTAGCTCATACCATCGGCGGCCAGACCGTGACGGGTCGATGGCGCTGCTGCTCCATGGTTAATGTTGACAAAGTGATCGGCAGAATCGCGGAGGGGGTGACGTCCTCCGATCCAGAGCTTTCCTTGCTAAGCTCTGGTCATCTCTAGGTAGTCCATATGTATGTACGCACTTGTCCCTGTAAGCCTTCTTGCTTGCTGGCTTTCGGCTGGACTCCGATCTGGTGGTCGCCGGCTCTGGGCAGCAAAGCTGAGCGGCGAGTCATCGACAATGATCACGAGGAGTGCGGTCGGTTTGATGATGGTTGACGCCGGCCTCTCAACGGAGTCCGTCTCTGTCACCGATGCATGTAGGATTCCTAAACTTCTGGGTGGAACAATTTTTCTTTTTAATAATGCACCGGATGGCTATCGGTTGTCCCATTACTGTTTCCATCGGCTTCCTTTGTAATAGAAGAGCATAGCCTTATAGCCGATGAAAGTCTCCGATGCAATTATGATTTTTTTTTTAACTTCATGGATATCCTTCTTCGAGCTGATCTCCGATGACTTTAATTCAATCGGCTTGAATTCCTGACTGCCCATTCGTTTTAGCTGATCGGAAGTAACAGCATTACACAGCCGATAAAAGTAACATCTATCCGGCTGCTCACAGAATAATAAAATATCCCCATCGGCCAAATATTGCTTCAATTATCAATGCTCCTTTTCATTTGGCCGATAAAAATAACTTTTAGACCTATCGGTTGTTCACAAAACAAGTTCATCAACCAAATATCCGACGAGTCCGTTACTTTTAAACTATATGCCGATGCCCCGACTATATAATTAGAATTGTTTATTTTGAGAAAACCAGCACAACTTTTGCTTTACCATCGGCCATCAACAATCTGCATATGACTAACCGATAATAGGATGATACCTTCATGTTATGAGTCGAGCCAATAAGATTTAATCATCGTCACGATCGGATGTATTAGACTCAATCGAGACAGCACCAATGCGCAAGGCGACGACTCAAGACTTGCAGACTAAAATCAAAACACAAAGAACCGGGTCTTTTGGATTGTATCCATCGGCTCCATCTTCCGATACTTCATCCCTCGGCTAATACTCCATTGGTCCGAAGCTTCATCCATCGGCTAATACTCCATTAGCCCATTGCCTTTAATTTAACTCACATCCATCGACGAAATACTTCTTATTCTATATTCACTTGGCTAACCCCGTTTCCAGCTCATCATTATCTTCCGATAAAATCAGCTGATACTGCCCTTGTTCCGATTGGCTTTCCTGAGCCATAAAGAGCCGATGTGCATTTTTAAAATTGAGACGTCAATTTGGTTCCATTGACTGTCACATACGAAGCCAATATTCAGTCGTCCAAGTTATTATTCATTTTCCTTGCACAGCCATAGAATCAATGCCATTTTAAATATTGTATCAATATATTCCAATTCAGGCCAGCGATTTTTCTCTATCGGCTATCGGACTTCTTCATCAGAGACCTCCGATGTGCTTGTATACTCAGCTGCATATGCAGGCAATGCACTCGCCCATGTCAATATGCTTCCGGCAATCTCGTTGTTGCCTCTGCTGCCGATGTGATATCTTTCGATAGTGTGCAAATATCAACTCAAACTTTCATCATCGACGGTCCAGCATATCACAATTGGTAAAAACGAAAATTCGGCGAATCAAAACCATTTTCAAACTGTTGATCTATCAGCTGCCGGTTTTCTGTAAGAAAAGATAATGCCCGTGGAAGCGCCGATATATATATTTTGGATAATTATTTTGAGGACCAAGAGACCAGGACGGTGCAATGCAGCGAATCACATTTCCTTTGTTAACCCTTAGCCGATAGATATATCTCATCAGCTTTTAACATATTAATATTGGAAATCAATTGACTAACACAAGTTCGATAATCTTTTTTTATTTGCTTGAAATCAGCTATCATAAACCGATGTGGCTTGAAGCTGACAAAAACCGATATGAGGATGACCAATACTCCGTTAATCCATCGACTATTTACTTGTCAATACAATAATCCCATCGATTCAATCGGTTATACGCTTAACATCACAATAACTCAATCAGTCCATGGGCCAATCGGTTAATTGCTTCCAAATACCGATGTTCCTAAAACCTCGAAGATAATTTTTATTGATGTTATCATTCTGGAGCTGATATTTTTTCACGCTGATGTATTAATGAGCCGATGCATCCTCAAACCGATAAAATAGTGGCCAAGAATAAGCATAAGTAATCATGATTCAGTCTGACATCAACCCTAACCAATAAAGATTGCTAGAAGTCCCATGGGCTTGAGCATCTCTTAAACCAATGATTGCAATATTAGGATCTCTATCGGCTTGATGGCCTGACATTTTTGTGTTCACGCATCGGCTATCTGGCTGTTTCCATCGGTCACTCCACTTGTAAATATTTTTTTTTCATGAATCGGCTCAAAGTTAGCATCCATCATTGATTTTATTGGTTACACCACCATACCATTACCAGAAGAACATGCGGCCAATAATGAAATTCAAGGGGTATTTAATCTGAGTGCGGATCCCTCCGAGTTTATTAAATTGGAAATGATTATCTAAAGGTAACCAACTTTGACCATTGCTTTTTCTTACTATCGGCCATCAATAATCTGCATATGACGAGCCGATAACTACGTGATACCTTCGTATCATGAGTTGTCAGATCAATATGACTTAAATCATCGTCACGATTGGATGGATCAGACTTAAGCGAGGCAGCACCAACGCGCAGGGCGACGACTCAAGACTTGCAGACTGACAAATCACAAATCAAAGGATTATTCAGATCCCTGAAGAAGCAATTGTCATCAACTTTTAACCAATCTTAAATCAGCTTTTACACCATCATTAAACTTGATCCTGCCTTGTTCAATAGCCGATTGAAATACTTTTGACTTTAACTTTCTGGATTAGCCCATGCTGATGCTGAATGATTCCAGGCATAATTTCTGAAAATTTTCAAATATTCTGTCGAAGCCACAGAAATGATGTGGATGGAAACTTGATTTTTAGTCGTCATTAAATTATAGCAATCTCTCATTGCGTTTGCCGAAGGACGTGTGTCGATTGGACTCCTCCTCCAAGAACTATTCTGGCACGTAATAATCACAGACTGTTCTTGCACAAAATCTGCCACTTCTATCGGTTTCCACAAGGCTGGCAATCAAAGAACATGCGGCCACCAAGGATATCCAAGACATCACCAATGATCAAGTCCTCGTCGATCCCCCGCACGGCCGATAACGTAAATCAATATCCGATTGATCAAGCTTCAAGTGGAATCCCCAATCGGCAATATACAAGCAAAATCTTCTATTGCCGACATTCTCCAGGCTGATATTTCTCCAAATTAATATTTATATTCTTTGTACAATTATCGGATCATTGTCAAATATTGTATTAATATATACCAGTTTCAGGTCAATGACCCTTTCTTCCCGGCCTTTTCATTTTTGCCATGCTTCCGATATGCAACATATATGGCATAGGATTTCCTGCAGCTCCCAGCATTTTGACGATCCAACAATCGGAAGCAGTGAAACATCGGCTAACCTGCACATCTCGCAGTTGCCGACGACTGCGTGCTGCTGTCCACAGCGCTATTGCTCTGACTCCGATTCCTGCCGACGCGTTCTACTGCCTATCTCTAGTCTGCCGATTATGGTGATCGCCCACATCGGAGCCGTCCTTTTGCCAAGGCACACACTTCATCATTGCTCGTTGTCGGAGTATGCTCGCAATGACACTGACACATTGCAAATCCGATAGAATAATAATTTTGAATTTGATGCCATCCTTGTTTGCAAGCGGCATAACTTTTGTCAGGGAAAATATGATCCTCTCATCCTCAAGGTTGTAGATATCGGAGATGGCATTTTTGGCATAATCATCGGCTCCGGTAAACCTTGCGGTTTTCTTTTATTATTATTTTTTAATTTGAAGCTGAATTATCTGAAGCAAACCAGTTCCGATCAGCACCAAGTACTCTGCTCTCAACAGTACATGCCAATCAAACATCCCAACATGTATAATGATCGGCTGCAATTTTAAGAGCTCCCAAAAATCAACGGCCAAGTCCAAGAATAATCAATGTCCTTATCATCGGTAATAGAAGACCAAGCAGCTAGCCGATGAAACCATCCAGGAAATTCATACATCGTGTGATTATCCTTAGATTGCTGGTTAAATATATATAATCTGGTAGGCTGGACCAGCTGATACTTCCACATCAGTAACAATAATCAAGCTGGTAATACTCTAGCCATCATTGCAATTAGATAAGTTGGACATCAACATGCAGGGCCAAAGCTAATCTCATCGGCTTTCGATGTCAATAATTTTACTCAATCTGCTCAAATAAATCTAACAGCGACATCTTCTGAAACTTTCAACCGATAATGATTAACTACTTTAATTATGATTAGATCTGCTATACTCGTCATTGGAAAATTGATTTCCAGTTGCCATTCGAAGAATAGATCGGGTCACACAGTGGAGCCGATAGATGTATCAGCTATCTAATAATCCTTGGCTCATTGTTTCTGAATGTCTCACATCAGGAAGCATGGTATATCTTCGTGTCCCACCGGGCGTGCCAAAATATGTTGACGCCAAACAATCAGGTGATAATTCCCTGGTACCAACACTGTGGCCTGAAAGATCTGCTTAGCTTCAGTGCAGGTCCCGTATTTTCTTTAGGTTCGGGGCGTGCCAGTCAGTTTGACCATTCAACTGACAAGGTGTATAATGACGTCGTATCGGCCAGTTAATAGAATCATAATACTAGACCGATACAACACTTGAACAAATGAAATATATTCAGATCAATCGGCTACATGATAGAATTGAATAATAGCAACATGGAGCCGACGACCAATGGCCGATACAAGAATTAAGCATTGAAGCGCCTATCAGCCGTGAATATATCCAGAATAATAATAACCAATAGCCGATAGCCAATGCAAAATAATTTGACTATATCATAACATCCATCAATTGAAGCATATCGGCTAAAGAAAAATAATTTATGAAGGCATGGGCGAGCATCAGCTTTAAATAATTGTAACATCTTAATGTGCAATTAGCCGATGCAGCATTTGGAGCGAGCGCTGAATCAATATCAAAATCATGAAAAGACCAGCTAGTTGATAGAAGCTAATCTATCGTCACCACTAATCGGATCGATTTCGAGACAGCGTTAGCAGCAGGGCGACAGATTAAAGACTATAAACATAGCGAATCAGACCACAACTAAATATTAATTCGGCAAAAGCTCATTAAAAGCCAAGAATAAGAAACTACCGTCTATTAAGATTAAACTAACGTTACCACCAGTATTTCTAGATGAAACGATAGCGATGCGCCCGGAAGTAGCAATCTAGAAGCACTGACAGCAAGAGGTTAATCTAAATTTCAGAAGCCGATAGATCTTACACAGGGCAGGATACCGTAGATCGAGACGACAGCGATACGCCCGGAAGTAAGAAGATCCACGATATCCGATAAACCATTGAAACTTTGGACTTACCCCTTC
>CM014277.1:36511900-36553749 GCA_004135705.1 Alloteropsis semialata
TGATCGAGAGATAACCTTTTACAGATGCCCGTGGGTGTATATTTATACCCTAGTCTAATGACTCCTAATCTGTTAGGATAATGACCCGTTCAAAACTTGTCTAACAATAAATATCTAAATAAAAGGAAATATTGATATAACTAGACTCTAATTTCCTTTCCGCAGAGCCCTCGCTAATAAAGCTTTCCTTGTCTGACACATGCTGCAACTCGACTGGCTCCATCGGCTAAATCGGCTTAAAATAATTACATCTTTCCAACATCACCGTGACCTTCCATAAACAATTCTCCTTTAAGCCGATGTATCCCAAAGTCCGAGCACGGTCCTGTTAGTTCCATACGTATTCATCTTCACGTCTGAGCATGAGTCTTCTTAGCTTGTTCACGGTGCAGAGATAAAAAATCGTAGCAAATGGAAACAGCTCTTATCGTTGCACGTGATTCCTGCACATGCATGCTAGCAACCGAATGTCTCTTGCTCTAGATTTTACGAGATTTTTCAGGCCAAAATCCGGTGTTAACAATCTGCATGCGTAACTACTTAGCGTAGACCAACAACCATGCCATAATCCTTCCTTTCTTCTCAATTAATTAATCCGGCCACCAATCTTTCCTTAATTATCTTGCATGCAATCCAAGGTCAATTTCCAATGTACGTACGCATGCAACACCTGTCTCCATGTACCTCCATGCAGCTTCGCATATCACGGTTGCAAAATCATCGACTCGTCTCCTTGTCGATCTACGACTCCTCCGGATGTACGGCAGTAGCCGATTGTCTCCTCTTACTCCTGATCATCTAGATTTCCGGGTCAAAATCCGGTGTCAACAGATCCATCAGAGGTTGAATCACTCATCCACCACGGAACGGCTTCAGAGACGTTGGAGTAGGACGTTGGCAAAGGATAGGGCTGATCAGGCTCAGTGGCACGTCGGCCGACCTGGTGGGGTCGGTCGATCTGGCCTTTAGCCCAGTCACCTTCTCTTTTTTTGTGCACTACGTGACAGGTCCTATATACCCTAAAGTGTATGCATATAGGCTCTAGGGGTTAAGGACTTAGCGTAAGGTGAAATTATAAATAGGAATTATCCATGACCAAGTTGATCACATCAAATTCCTCACCTACTTTATCAGGTTCAAGAAAAACTTTTAAACGTTGACCATTTACCTTGAAGAGGTTACTTTCATCATCTTGGAGTGTGATTGCCCCGTGCGATGAAGTCTCCACACAACGAATGGTCCTTCCCATTTGCTCTGAAGTTTTTCATGCCCAAAGAGCTTCACCCTGGAATTAAAGAGTAATACCTTATCCCCAGGGTGGAACTCCTTCACATTGATTCTCTTGTCGTGCCATCTCTTGGTTCTATCTTTGTAGATTTTGGCACTGTGGTACGCTTTGTCTCTCCACTCTTCTAGCTCTGATAGCTGCATTCTCCTCATCTGCTGGGCTACTGGCAAATCCATGTTCCACTTTCTTATGGCCCAGTGCGCCCGATGCTCTAGCTCAACTGGTAGATGGCAAGTCTTGCCGTAAACCAGTTGATATGGAGACATCCCGATCGGTGTTTTGTATGCCGTTCGGTAAGCCCATAGAGCATCTGGTAGCTTGCTCTTCCATCATTTTCCCATTTCTGTCACGGTCTTTTGCAGAATATTCTTGATCTGCTTGTTTGAAGTTTCTGCATGACCACTTTTCTGGAGGTGGTACGGTGTAGCTATGTTGTGCTTTGCCCCCAGTTCTGCCAGAAACTTCCGGAAGGTCATGTCGATGAAATGTGACCCTCCATCACTGATCACCATCCTGGGGGTTCCAAAATGTGGAAAGATGATCTCATGGAACATCTTTCGCGCGTGTTTGGTGTCAGTGGCTTGGCATGGCATTGCTTCAACCCACTTCGAGACATAGTCCACTGCCACCAGGATGTACTCACTATCGTAGGACTTGACAAAGGGTCCCATGAAGTCAATGCCCCACACATCAAACAACTCAACTTGTAAGTTGTTTGTGAGGGGCATTGCATCTCTTGCTGTGATCCCTCCATGTTTCTGGCATTGCTGGCATCGTCGAATGAATTCCTTTGTGTCCTCATACATTGTGGGCCAATAGAATCCACTCTGCCAAATCTTCGACCTTGTCCTAAATGCCCCGTAGTGACCTCCATATGTGGCTGCATGGCACTGCTCAAGGATCTTTCTTGCCTCATTTGTTGGTACACATCGCCTGCGCATGCCATCTGAACATACCCTCTACAGGTATGGTTCATCCCATAGATGGAGTCTACTTTTGTAGATAAGCCTTCTCTTGTTCTCCCCTGGCGGTACATATCCTGCAACCATAAAGTTCACAATATTTGCATACCAGGGGTCGGAGGCAGTCACCTTGAGTAGAGTGTCATCGCGTAGGAAGTCATTTATCGGTAGATCCTGCATGTCAGTAAACTGCATACACGACAAATGATCTGCTACTGAATTCTTTGCTCCCTTTTTATCTTTAATTTCCAAGTCAAATTCTTGGAGTAAGAGAATCCAGCGGATAAGGCGTGGTTTAGCATCTTTCTTGGTAAGCAAATATTTCAAGGCAGCATGATCGGTGTAGACAATCACCTTATCTCCTACCAAGTAAGATCTAAACTTGTCTATAGCAAAAACTACTGCCAAGTGCTCTTTCTCAGTGGTAGCATAGTTAAGTTGAGCTCCTGTTAAAGTTTTATTAGCATACGAGATAGCATGATGGTTCTTATTTTTGGTTTGTCCAAGTACAACACCAACAGCACAATCACTAGCATCACACATAATCTCGAAAAGTAGCGTCCAGTCAGGGGGTTGAACGACTGGCGCTGAGATGAGAGCGTTCTTTAAAATGGTGAAAGCATGCAAACACTCATCGTCGAAATCGAAGGGCACATCCTTAGCTAGAAGGCTAGTGAGGGGCCTGGCTATTTGAGAGAAATCTCTAATGAAATACCGGTAAAACCCCGCATGACCTAGGAAGCTACGGATTCCCTTAACATTGGTAGGAGGCGGAAGCTTTTCTATGACTTCAATTTTCGCTCTATCCACCTCTGTCCCCCTTTCGGACACCAAGTGTCCTAACACTATACCCTCTCGGACCATGAAATGGCACTTTTCCTAGTTTAGCACCAGGTACTTGTCTCGGCATCTTTGTAGCACCTTGTCTAGGTTCTGCAGACAATGGTCGAAAGTCTTTCCATAGACTAAAAATCGTCCATGGAAACTTCCATGATCTCCTCAATCATGTCTGAGAAAATAGACATCATGCACCTTTGGAATGATGCTGGCGCATTGCATAACCCAAATGACATCCTGCGGTATGCATACGTTCCATAGGGGCAAGTGAAGGTGGTCTTTTCTTGATCATCGGGGTGGATGGGAATCTGGTGATAGCCAGAATACCCGTCAAGAAAACAGAAGGAGTGGTTCGCAAGTCTCTCCAACATCTCATCGATGAAGGGGAGCAGGAAGTGATCCTTCTTTGTCGCCTTGTTGAGTCGGCGGTAATCAATGCACATCCGCCACCCGGTAACGCTACACTGAGGAATCAACTCGTTTTTCTCGTTACTTACGACGGTCATACCTCCCTTCTTGGGTACTGCTTGGACAGGGCTAACCCATTCACTATGAGGGACGGGATAGATGATCCCGGCGTGCAGAAGTTTCAGGACTTCCTTCTTCACGACTTCACTCATCGCATTGTTTAGCCTACGCTGAGGCTCCCTAGAAGGTATAGAAGCTGGATCTATGGGAATGCGATGGGTACAGAGCGCTGTACTTACTCCCTTCAAGTCTTTGAGGGAGTACCCGAACGCCGAGCGGTGTTCCTCGAGCACCTTTACGAGTCTTATCACTCTCGTCCTGCGTTAGCTTGTCACTAATGATAACAGGGGTATTCCTGTCCTCATTTAGAAAGACATAGCAAAGGCCAGCGGGCAAGGGTTTTAGCTCTACATGTGTCTTGGATGGCTCCTCAGTTTCAAGTGGCTCAGAAGCATCATCCTCTTCCTCTATAAAGTCATGAATATGCTCTTCGAGGAATGACTCAAATAGGTCACTAGGCTATAGGGATTTTCACTTCCTCAGCTGGGTTAGGCTCTACCAAAGGTTCGACTATGGAATTCTTGACCCTAGCTAGAGGTATGGTGAGGAGATTTCTTCCTACTTTGGCTAGGAGGTTTCCTTCCAAGGTTACATCCTGTAGGAGGCCCTCGATAGGATGTCCTATCAACTAAGTATGCTGTACGGCTCTAGCTTGTTTAGTGGTTACCGAAAGATGCAAGTGAGGCTGCACAGTTTAAGTATGGACCGCGGTCAGTCTCGTTAGGGTTTGTGTGTTGGATTTGTGTGATGTTTAGGCTGGAGCCTGGAGGGGTCCATGCGCCTGTCAGGAAACCATAGCGGCCACTAACTTGTTAGGGTGTCAGTTGAAAGGTCTCGTAGTGATGCCCTGTGCTCGTTTTGGGAGTGCATTGCCTATGGCAAAGGGGTGTCACGACCGGTGGTGAAAGTGTACAACTTCTGCAGAGTGTAAAACTGTTATAATAGTCGTGCTCACGGTCAAGAGCGACCTGGATCCTTTTTGAGCGGTTCCTTGTTATCTAAATAAATGGTTAAATATGATGTTGTACATTTAAGATACTTCACATGTAATCATAATGTGGGTTACAACCGGGGCTGTCATATAATTGTAGTAATTCAGGTTAATTTTAAAATCAATCAACTAAAAATGCTAACTACAGTTTAAACCTTGTCAAGCCTTTTGAGCCTCATTTAATCATGTTATGCTTGCTAAGTAAGATGGTTTACTTACACTTGCTTCATATCAACAAAATCCCGGATGGGTACTCAGATGAACCACCTATGGATGCTTTTGTCTTCCCCGAGGAGTTCTCGGACTTCTAGGCAGTGCATTCCCCCAGTCAGAGTCCCTGTGGAGGCTATTGGATTTAGACGCTTACTCTTCCGCTACTATGATGAACAATCTAATAAATGTAATCCCCTGTGATGTAAGACTTGTGATGTTTTATGTATCGAGCACTGTTTCCTTTCTTTGGTAATCATTTCTGGAGCTATATGTGTGTAAAAACTTCCTGGGTACGCATATAGTAGCATTCGGATCTACTTCGTAAATCCGGGTGCGACACAAGGTTGTGACGGCCTTGGCCTGGAGGCCTGTAGATCTGGTCGTACTCCTGACGCTACCTGCATTCTTCTTCTTCTTTGTGATAGCAGACATGTGCAGAGATGATGGTGCATGCGTCTTTGCTATGCAGCTGGTGTCGCAGATCCCTATCATCGTCGCGGTAGTCACGGCGTCCGTCTCTATCCCTGTTGCCACCATGCCCACGGTTATGGCTCTGTTCGGCAACGCGGTGGCTAGGTCCGGTGCCGTGGTTTCTACCTCCGGCGCCGACTACCATGCTGCCCACGTTGTCGTGTTCTCGGCGGTTTCTGCATGGATTGTGGGATGGATTGCCGCGATTGCCTCCATTAGGGTTGTGACTGCTGCCTTGGCGACTTGCTGTCTTTGACCTAGTGATGGTTCGAGCAGGGCACATCGCATCGTGCTGAATTGGTGCTGTCTCGAGCATCGTCTTCATCCATTGGATTTCCGGGGTCTAGTCCAGAGCTTCAAGTCCTTGCTTGATAGCCAGAATGTTGGCTGCGGCGTTGGCCTAGATGTCCTGGATGGTGACTTGTACGAATCGCTCTTCAATTTTGCGGAGCTATTCTACGGCTGAGTCGGCGACGTCGATCTGCGCGAGCAGCATTACATTGCCTGCTCCTTTCCCAATCGTCTGTAGCTTCATTGGCCACAGATGGCTCGTCATTGGAAACTTGTTCTTCGTTGCCGATGATAACCATGCCTTGATGCCCTGGTGAGAAACATCCGATGCTTGAAGTTGCGAGAACGGTGGAGCCGCGTTCATCTAAAGAGTCCAGTGTCTCACCGTGTTGGAAGGGCAGTGGATCAATGCACGCTATGATGCGAGATATGTCCATGTCCTCCTGAGGTGTAACTCCCAACTTTGGCTTGCGTCCCGGCCAGTGGACAAATCTGCCTTCAGGGGTTGCGGTGATTACGTGTCCGACTTGTTTCCCACCCAGGAGAAGTTCGTCGAATTCGACCAAAGAGCGGAGTTGCTTTGATGACGCCGCCTGGTAGACGGAGGCGGTTCCCACGAGACCAAAGGGAATCTAGCTTGAGGTATTGGCCTGATGCCTAGCTGTGGCTGAGCCACTCTTCTTCTTGGTCTTGGATAGATTGGATTTTGGCAATGCCGATGGTTTTGAAACTGACTCGGACTACCTAGTCCGTTTTGAAAAATTCTCAGTCCGAGTTAGAGTCGAACTGAAACTTGGAGTTCCCCGAGTCTGAGTCGATGTCGGGCTCAGGAGCGCGATCTCGTTGAGCTTGTCGGAGAGTTGCTCCATAGTCGCCGGCTTGAGGGCGCGATCGAAGTTGCCTGCACCGTCCACCGAAGACGAAAGTGGCGCACTTCTCGAACGCCATGTCGCCGTTGCAGGAGATGATGACTGGTGCTATCGAGCTTGGTTGACGATTCTCAACGAGAGCCCCTACCTGGTGCGCCAGCTGCTGGTTTTTTATACCGGCTAGCCTACTATAGAGGGTCCATAGGTAGTCGAGTTGTTTGCAAGGGCCTCGCCGGAACCAGAAGCACGATGGTGAACACGAGACGATTTAGACAGGTTCAGGCCACCTCGAAGAGAGAGCGTAATACCCTACGTCCTGTATGGTGGATCGCTTCGTATTGATAGTTATGATTTTACAAGGGGTCCCTGCCTCACCTTATATACTCGTGAGACAGGGTCTACAAGGCAAATAATATAGATTCCTAGTTGGATACTATACACAGAGTCCTAACATGAGTAGGCCGGATTGTTTCCTAGTAGCCGACTAGTTCCCTTAACCAGTACGTCTTTTCCTTGTATCTGTCAGAGTTGCCGGCCCAATCCCCTCATGGGCCTACCGTCCATATGGACTCCCATGGATCTTGGTCTGTCACTAAGTTCTTCCCCATTGGCAAAACTAATGACCTTAGGAGAAGAATCTCTAGCTTCCGACAAGAGACCGGAGAAACTGTGTCGGAGGCATGGGATAGTTTCTAGGACTATGTCCTGGCATGCCCACACCATGGCATGCAAGAGTGGCTCCTGCTCCAAACTTCTACCAAGGGCTCTCCCAGACAGCCCGTGAACATATGGACGCTGCTGCTGGAGGGGCATTCCTCTCCTTAACTGTGGCCACTGCCAAGCTGCTCATTGAAAAGATGGTGTCCAACCAAGCTTGGAGCGATGAACGCCTCCAAGTGCATAAACGTGGCATGCACACGGTGAAAGAGGTGGATATGCTGGCCGCCAAAATGGACCTAATCATGAAGCGCCTTGATGTCAGCACCAAGAATGGGGCTGACAACAGCGAAGGGCCACTGGACTCACACATGATGCGTGAAGTTTGTGGAGAAATTGGCCACTCGTGGAATGATTGCCCCAAGACACAAGAACAGGTGCAGTTTGTCAATGGCAACAACGGATACCGGCTGCAAGGAAACCGAAACCAGCAACACCCTTTTTATCAGGGAAGTAACAACAATAACTCCTTCTCTAATCAATCCTCTCTGAACGATCTAGTTCTTGGTTAGGCTAAGATCAATGGCTCTATCTCCAAGAGGCTTGCTGCAAATGACAAGGCTCTGGAGGGCATAAACTCTAAGGTTGAGAGTTTGTCCTCCACCTTCCAGAGCTAGTTGAGCTTTTACAAAATGCTAGAAACCCATCTTGCTCAGCTAGCCACCGTTGTTCCTTCTAGTGACAAAGGAAGAATCCCAGGGCAACCAGATTCTTGTTTTGAAAAAGTTAAACTGTTTCCACGAGCAGTGGTAAGGCTACTAAGGATCCAATCCCAGCTAACCCGCATGAAAGGCGACAAAAACTAGGAAGGAGAGGCCAGTGGAGGAGGACGAGCCAGAAGCCGAGCCAGCACTAGCAGGGAGAACTGCGTCACATGAGTTCTACGACTCCAACATCCTGTCGTTCCCTCAACGCCAAAAGAAGCCATCGGCAGACAGACAATTTTCCATTACACCGGAGGTTTTTAAAGAAACTTTTGCAAAGAAAAGCGAAGCTCCTCAAGTGACTCTCTCTCAAGTCGCTCATTGGTGTATATATCCTTGCCATCACTCCTCTCAATTTCCCACAGTAGCATAAACACATGAGGCTCATAACGGGAAACTTTTGTTTCACATATGCATTGCTTATTTTGTTGAGTCAAATCCAGGATCAATGAAGAATTAAATCATACACTCAAATCGGAGTGTGCGAGTGTGGATATGTGGTGGTAGAAAATGAACTTCTTTAGGGAATTTCTCTCCTTTATGAATTTTTGTTATAAGACTTGGCTCCCTTTTCTTTTCTTCTTTTTCTTTTCTTTTTTTCTCATGGACTTCACACGTGTCCATTTCTTTTGCTTTGAAATATTTTTGGAGCCTAAACCTTATGCCTTGAAATATTTTTGGAGAGAAATCCCTTTACTTGGGAGTATTTTATTTTGACAAGCATATGATAGGCATGTTGCGCTTATTTCCAGAGTAGAAGTATGGCATATATGGTGGTGTGTACATGACTCTGATTTTAAGAGCATGAAGTAAGTCTTACAAAGATCACCATGAACTTGACAAAACTCACAACATTTGCACATGTTCTTTGTAGGTGGTTGGAATATGAGGCTGTGGTAGGATTTTCACTCTTCACTAAGGAGCTTAGAATTTTGTTCTTTTTGAAAATAAAAACTCCGGGATCAAGTTTCACTTGGGTACAGATAAAGCAACTCTAACTTATCATATCATAGCTCCCAACAACCTAGAATCAGATTTAGCATTTGCTACCCACAAGTTTTAAGTTTCCAAGGGAGACATTAATTTAAGCCAACAAATTCAAGATACAAAAGACTGCCTTATTGAGACTTGAAAACAGGGGAAGGTCATAGCAAAAATTCATCATTTCCATTCAAGGACAAGTTTTTTTTTTAATAATTACCCTAAATGAAAATCAGAAAACAAAAGACACGATTGGACGAACTTACCTGTGCGGGGGTCCTCCTCCAAGCTGGACTTCTCACTTCTGGCGATAACGAGGGTCGTTCGGGTCGAACCCTTGGTAGCGAAAATAGGCATTCATGTTCTGATTGCCTTGTTGGATGCTGTTCTGTAGGGTGTTGTAATTCTGTACTGACTGGTCCCACCAAGCCTGCGACTGCTGCACATGATGGGTTAAGGTATCATCAATGCGGTGCATGGTTACCTCAAGGGTTCCCATGCGGTTGGATAACCCATCCATGCTACTGCGCCAATCCCTTGCTGAAAAGGACCGTCGGGCATCGAACGGAGGAGGGCCACCACTTGAGCTGGATGACTGATGATAGTGCGGATCTCGGGGACTTCATTGTGCATGCGTGGCTTCATGCCATCCCGAACCTCCTACCATGTAAGATGGGGGCGGCTGTGGCTGCTCCCAGTTTGATCCTGCTGGTATGTATGGCGGAGTTGGAGGCTCCCATGTTCCTTGGGTTTGTGGCACTGCGGCTTCTTCCCGTCGGGACATGCTTCTTGTCACCCTTCCTGTCATGCTCCGCCTGCCTTCCTGCTGTAACTCCAACAAAAGAGACTTGCACCTGTACAACCAGTATCCTGGTGCAGGCAGCGGAATTCTGGTTGTACTATTATGGTAGACCATAACAAGCTTCTGGTCTACATCATGAGTAACGAGGTGGCTTTGAATAAAATGGGATTCATCAAGAGTTGGGTGAGGCTGCGGAAGGTACTCGACTTGATAGTTGTCCAAAAGGTCGATTCACTCAAAAATGCGAGTGACCAAAGAAGTGCACTCAATGGGAACTTGCCTTCTAAAAACACCCATCCATTGATCGATTATAAAAACAACTGGGGAACCTTTTATCTTTTTAACCATCGCATATAATAATTTGAACTCACCAATGCGAATGGTACAAAGATCATTTCGAGGGAAAAGAGTCAGGGCAATCCAGCGGTGCATAAAACGAAGAGTGGGATTATGAATGTGGCTTGTTCTTGGGGGAGTCCCATCTGTGACACTCGAGATGTCCTGCCAGAAAGATTCTCTAACAAAAAGCCTCAAAACTTTATCAACCTCCAAGCTACAACGCTTGCTAAAACCCAAATGGCTACTAAGCTGCCTCCAAGAAACGAAGTACTCTTCCCTTAGAAAGCGAAAAGTAATCCCTTCCTTGGATTTTTTCAAGGTAGCAAGAAATTGGATTATTAACAAGCGACACCCACCCTCATGAATGCGCGCAAAATCCAACCATCCCACAGCACCCCAAACGGTTTCGAAGTCAGTGGCCATACTTGATTTCTCCATGAGTTCGCTTGTGAACACATGTGTGTGATCAAAAGCGCGACCCAGGAGAATGTGATACGCTTCCATCTCGTAGCCTTTCTTGATGTCGAGTTGATCGTCGGAGATGAACGCCGGGTGAGGGTCGTCTTCGTTGTGGTTGCTGCTGGAGCTGTCCCCGTTACCATCTCCATTGCCGCCGCCGCCTCCGCCTCTTGCGGATGTGGCACCAGCCCCGGTGCAGTAGTACTGGTCTTCAGAGATCTCCATGGAATGTTGGCTGCTCATCCTTTCTTCGGAGCCACCGGCAGTGTCCATGATCTCCATGCTGAAGGAGACCAACTCAGTGCTCCTGGAATGTCGGCTCTGCCTCGAGCTTGACCCCTTCAACCTCTTTGCTTGCTTTACAACTCCTCGGACAAGGTTCATGAGGCCTACACAAGGAACAACAACAAGAGCAACACTCGGAAGACCAAAAGGATTAGCGTTAGTGAGTTAGTCATCCAAGAGTTAGTCGTTCTTGTGGGGCGTGGTTGCCTCTACAATAGTGTACTTGTGGGTTATGACACACCACAAACAAAAGTTCTTGCGGGGTTGAGAACCTCCACAACACGTTCAAGCACTTAGGCACAAGAAGAACAACACCATTATGCAGAAATGAAGTCCATTTTTATTTGAGTTTTCAATTTTTTTCAATTTTTATTGAATTTCAAACAAAGGAGCTAAAGAACTTGAGAACTAGCAGAGGGAGAAGAGAAACTCCGAGGGCGAAACGCAGCTCGGGTTGGGGCGAAGTGATCAAGCAGCAGGCTGAGGCTTTTTATAGCCGGAGTTCACCCCCGGTCAGCCGACCAGGTGGGGTCGGCCGGCCCTCCCGCAGAGGTGTTTTGGCCAGGCTTTGATCACGAGCGTGTTGGATACCCTAGCATCCACAAACTGGTTGAAAACTTTGCAAAAGAGGGAAGCACACGTCGGACGACATGAGCTGGTCGGCCGACTGGTGTTGGACACCGTTTAATGCCCTCTTTTGAAAGGTTTGGTGAGTGCCCACGGTAGGGTATGATGGTGTTTGAATGCTCTGCAAAGGCCACAGGGCGTGGTCGGCCAACCGAGCCTTAGCTAGGTTCAGGCTTTGCTTTTGAAGAGTGGCACATGGTTCAAAGTTGTGATAAATGCTGGGTGCGTGAGCAATGGTGGCCAGGTATCCAAGGGGAATTCAAGAAGATGGCTCCAAAGTTTTTAAATTTAAATGCAAAAATTTGTGGACATTCAAACATGCTTGAGAAATAAATATGCATTGTGAAATAAATATGAGATACATACCGATGTACCTACCGGTGAGGACTCGTTGTTTTTCATCCATGGAGTGCGGACGTCTCCAAGATATGATTTAGCTTGATGAGTTGTCTTCCGCATTTGAAGATGATGTGGGTACTTTGCAGCTCCACTCCTGTTTTGTTTCCTTGATGCAAGGTGATGTTGGTGTTGCCATCTTCAGCGCCTTAGCACCTTGTGCAAATTCCTTAGGCAGGGGTAGGAGTGGCTCACTGTTAGTGACTGGTGGTCTTTGCGGCTTCCTTCCATAAATGACCTTGATTTTGGATCCGTCATGCTCCTGGCTTGATTCTTCCTTGTTTCCTGCATGGTTAGCCAAAATCTCCCGACTGGCTTCTTATACCAAAGCAGCTAGCTGGGTTGACTGAGCTTCTAGGATTTTACTTAAGCGCAGCTGATTTTTCACAGTGACTAATAAGGCATGAATTCTAGAGCTTAGATCATTCACCTTTCTCCTGGCAGGTATAGTGTATGAACTTCCTCCTTGCTGGGATGGATTCCAGTTATGTGCTAGGAATAGATCTCTACATTTCTGCCAAGAATCCATCTTTGCCTGGTGGTTGTAGTACCATTGCAGTGCCCTACCTGCTAGTGAGAACGGGAATAACCATTGCAATGCCCTTCCTGCTAGTGGACAGCATATTGCTGAGAATTGTCGGAGATGTTCCGCTACGTTTGCTGTAGTTTTTCCACTGAATGGCTTAGCTTGCACCATTGCAATGTACGTTGAGTCGATCATGAGAGTTTCAGTTGCCATCTTGGTGCAAAAGTGCTTCGATTTCCACCGATGAAGTTGAGAGAACACCCGATTTTTTTCGGTGAATCGACAGCGTCGTGTACTCTCCCTGTTTCACACAAGGAGAACAGAACAAGGGTAAACCTGTCTAGATGATGGTATTTAATTGTGACATAAAGTTAATACAGAGGTTAACACATTCTTTGACCAATGCTTTCCCCGGCAACGGCGCCAGAAATGCTTGTTGGCATTTCTTAGCATCACCACTACAAGAGTGATGGCACTAGAGATGCCTTAATATAAATCTTAGCGTTACATAAGTTCTGCAAGCGCACAGAAGTACATTGTAGCATTTCACCCGGGAGTATTCCAGAGTATCATATTCACTCTGGGAAAGCGTATGGCAAAGTAATATGTTCTCCAATGCATCAACTATATCACAATTAATATACCAAGACTAGAACAGGGGATATCATGATATGAAGAGTTGGGTATGTTGACACACAGAAGGTTTCACTGCTCATTATATAAGTCTAGTTAATATGAAGATCCTAAGAGAGAACTAGGGATTCTATGTACTTCTTACTTATGGGTTACATTCATTACAAGTGTACACTATACAAGCTCAGTAAGGGACACGCGTTAGAGGGCAAATCAAGGAGTCGTGGGATCCCCTCATCCAAGGGTACTGTCACGATGTTTATCACGAAGGCCTGCAAACGCTCAAACCCGAACGGCGAGGATTACGAAGGCCCAGACGGGCTGTCACCACCCGGGGGCTACCTCTGAATACGTGGGGTAGGGTATCCCCAATGGTATTCCATAACCCAAACACCATGTTTGTAATATGAAATACATCTTTACCAGTTGTACGGAAAGGTAAAGAACAATCATAAAGATTCATTGGGCCATTGCCATAACATGCGTCGCTATACTAAGGTGTAAGACATACAACTCATATGATGAACACACAAGACTAGAAGTCAAGTAACATAAGCAAGATAGTCCATTAAGGCTCTAAGTCTTACAAATAAGCAAAGGATACAAGATAACTGAGCTCTAGGCTTACCAAGACTCCTTCGGAAACCCGTAGAAGCTCAACTCCTAGAACTACTTCTCTACTAACTAAGACTATGACTTGTAGCAATTGGAGCTCTTCCTTCTGGTGTGTGTTGTACAGGAGGCGTTGGTCATCTATTTATAGCACTGGGAGGCAGTTCAGGGCTGGTACAAGGCGGTTGAGGACAAGTGGGCCCACCCCCGTCGGCCGATGTGAAGAAGTCGCCCAACCGTCTGATGAACCAACTGAACTCATCCATGGTGCAGATTTGGTCCTGAAGGCGGTGTGGATGCGCTGGAGAAGGGACGGCCGCAACGGCTGTTGGACTGAGTCGGCCGACCTGGTCCAGGCTCGCATTGCCTCAGGCTTCTTCTATGTAACTGGAATGTGGGTCTTAACCGTCGTGGAGGCTGGGTATGAGTCCTCCGAGTAAGTCTTGATTCACAAGTAGGGCCCATCAATCCATGTGCTTCTCCTTATCCATCTTTTCATCCCTTGGATGTTACCGTCATTAGTTCAACGTCCTGGATGATATGCATTTGTGCTTCTTCTAGATAGCCAATCCTGGACTCTGTAGGGCACCAGGCCAGGTCGGCCGACCAGGTAGGTTGGGCGACCTAGACTTGGCCCTGTTTTGCTTCATCTTCTGGCACATATATCCTGCAACCAAATAATCTCCATGTACAAGTGGAACTACATTATTTGAAACCAAATCCTACTGATTATTGCTAGTTTATTTTATTTTATCATGTTGGCGTTACAAGATATTCATGACTTAACAAGCGCCAACAACCACCTGGAGGCTACCTCTGAATACATAGGGTAGGGTATCCCCAATGGTATTTCTATATACCAAACACCATGTTTGCAACACGAAATACTACTCTATTCATTGTCCAGATAAACAGAGCAACCTTGCGGCGCATTGGGCCATTGCCATAACATGCATCAGCTAAACTAAGGTGCAAGACATACAACTTATATGATGAACAAATAAGGCAATAAGCCAAATAACATAAGCAAGAGAGTAATTCCATTAAAAGCTCTAAGTCTTATAAGTAAACAAAAGATACAAGATAACTAAGCTCTAGGCTAACCAAGACTCCTTCGGAAGCCCATAGAAGCTCGACTCCTAAGACTACTTCACTACTAACTAAGACTACAACTTGTGGCAAAGAGAGCTCTTCCTTCTTGGTGTATGTTGAACTAGAGCCGAGGCCATCTATTTATAGCTTGGTAGGACGGTGGAGAGGCACCTCGAGGCGGTTGAGGCCGTTTGGCCCCGGGACCAGGTCGGCCGATCCACCTAGGTCGGCCGACCGTCAGATGCACCGCCTTGCATCGTGCACGGTCCAGATGCGTCCCTGCAGTCGGTATGGAGCTGGTCGTCGAAGGGGGACCGATTCCGTCGCCCTTGGGGGTCGGCCGACCTGGGCCAACTCCTCTCGGGCCCATCTTTGCCTTGGTGACTGTAGAGTGGGTCCTAATGACGGTCCCAGGTGGGTGGCCCGACTTGAGTATGTTTAGATATGTTGGTGGGCCCACAATCCATGTGACCTCCCCTTGGACCATTCCCATCTCTTGGATCCAACCGTCATGGAATCAACGGCTATGATGGTCCTGGAGTGTGTTTCTTTGCTGTAGCCAAATATGGGCTCCATTGGGATTGGGCTCAGGTCGGCCGACCTAGGGAGGTCGGCCGACCTGGCCCTGAGCCCAAATATCCTCCTCTTTTACCAATTAGTCTCAGCATTCACATTTTCACCAAAACTTGTGGAATTGATTAGATATAAACCCTATCACTATGTTTGGTGATTATATTTGACAGATTCTCTGCAGGAGCTGACGGTCAAAATTGACATTTAAGGACCATCAACAAGCTCCCCCACTTAGCCTTTACTCGTCCTTGAGTGAAGCTTAAAGACTAAGGTGGAAAACATGACTCCAATTGATATGATGCAGGCATATAAGTTATTCCAAAACATACCTGCACTTGTGAATTTTGATGTGTCTATCATGTCATCTTGGATGGTTGAGGTCATGAGGAACGGAACAGCCTTGATTCAAGTCATCTCAACTCTTCTGTTAAGTAACTTGGGTTTTTGAAAGATTTTCAAAAACATAACCTTACCTAGCTTCTCAAATGATTCTCTCAGATCGCTCATTGTGTATAATTCCTCACCAAGGCATTCTTTTGCCTTCTTTCACCCTTCTTCTAAAAGGCTTATGTGGATCTCAAGATAGGAGTAAAGATAAGGCATACTTGCATCACATATATTGCAAAGTCAAAAAGCGGATCCAAGAAGAAAACTATTCATACAATCTGATCAAGATGTGCATGTGTGTGGAACAATGAAAAATGAATATGGAAAGTATGATAGCTCCTTTTTGTATGATCCTCTCTCTCCCTTTAAATTTATTTTGAGAACATGGCTATCTCTCTTTTTTTCTTTTTTCTTCTTAGACCTTCATGTGTCCAAAATGTTTTTCTATAGCCCATCTCTTTTGCAAAGGATATTTGGAGAGAGATTCATAACACATATTGAGCATTTATTTGGTGGATGAATGGATATTGCTAACTTCCAGTGTAGAAGTTTAGCATGTGTATGTGGAGTGTACGTGATCTTGATCAAGAAAACATGAAGAGCATCTTACAAGGGTCAAAACAATTTGACAAAGCTCAATGAAATAACAAGCAGCAGCATATGTATAAGGTTTTCAACTTGAACAACATATGGCTTTGGTAGGAATGGAATATCATTGAGGAGCTTTGCAAGGCTATTGATTTTAAACTTTTGCAGTAAAAACCTTCCAAATACTTTATACAGAAATAGCAAGATTTCTTTCATCATACCATATCTCATTAATCAACCACTTAGATAAACATGTTTTCCTAAAGAGATATGTTCACAAGCAACAGGTGTATGTGCAAGGAATAAAGAATATGCAAGCCAATCAAGGATAATCATGTATATCAAAAGAGCACCAGGATTCATTGAGTTTAATTTTTTTAGTGATCATCTTAAATTTGGAATTATTTAAACTCATGAATCAGAGAGGATGAGAGATAGGATGCGCAAACCATTGCTATGGACAAAAATGGAGGCGAAAGGTACCAAAGGGATGTCGGCCGATCTGGGGGCCGGCCGACCCCTTCTGGGCCTCTTCCTCCTTGATCTTTCTTGTGTAGCCTTGTGCGATGTTGTGCAGCGTAGTTGTGGGTGGTCTCAATCATGTGCGCGTCCGAAAGCTCGAGAGACCCCCACACTTGATCTTTTGCCTGCATTTATTCTCATACAGTGGAAACAAAACAATACCTTCCATGGTTTTAAGAACCATGAGCCTCTATTGGACTTCAAATATTTTTGGTGTTTTTTTTAGGTTATGCAAATGTTTTTGGATTTTTTTTCAAGGCAAACAAATCTTTCAAGGTAACTAAACAGGGATCAAAAGAGAATAAATGCACAGAGTAATTTGGATACTTCCCTGATGATTTCCCCCAAACTCTGATCTTGCAAGCGAATGCAAGATTTGCGCTTAAGAGTGCCAAAAGATTTGTCCACTGTTCATCTTGCTTCATTGTGCAAATTTCTTCCATGTGACTAAAGATGTTAAATGTTGAAGTTATGCTCGCCATCCATTAGTCATTACTTCACCCCTGCAAAAAGTTAGTGGACAACGAATACCCGAAGGACTATAAAGAATAAATCATTGTTGCCATCGGGTTAGTTGTTCACATCCACGCTTCAAAACCAGATTGGTCCTTCACATGTTAAGCGTAGATCCGGTTTGCCATTTTTTTCATATTTATTTTTCAAATGTTCTCTTCAAATTTTATTTTCACCACTTTACTTTAAGCATAACTCAAACAAGGCTGGATTTAAATCGCATCAACATGATCAGAGAGGGTTTTGCAATATACTCACAGTGAACCATCGGAAGATTATGTACCTCCTCATATGTTGTGCACAATGTGTTGCAGCGCATCCAATGCCTTGGTTTATCTCCAATTCGAATCAAGCTCGAAAACTTACCCGCTCAAATTTGAAATCTTTCCTGCAGGGGTTAGTCCATGCATATAACCGATATCTATTTATGCATTTACTCAAAGGTTCATTAATCAAACTTGACACCATGTTTAATTTGATTAAAGAAGACCATTTTAACCTAAGCATCATGCTTAATTTTAAAAGGTCAATGAATGTACCTCGAGGTACCTCGAGAATATATTCAAATCAGAGCATATGAGGATAGATAAAGGAAACATGATAACCTGAACAAGCATTTTTCAAATGGAGAAATCATGAGTATATGAGTGGTGAACTATGGGTTACTTCCCAGAAGGGCTTTGTTTAAAGTCAAAAGCAAGACATGCTACTTACCTTAGAGTACCTACCATTGGTGGTTAGTTGACGATGAGTTCAGGATTATCATCACGGTAGTTCCTTGGCTATTGCTTATATCATTAATAGTTGCACGTGGATAGCTTGTGCTAACTAAATGTTGGGATTTCCCAAACAAATAGTTGGCAAGGTGGCAAAACTCGAGCGGATGTCTTTTCTCATGAAAGCAAGCACAAGAACCAAGGATGCAGGGCAAGGCAGAGCCAGAAGCCATATGGGGACTACCGAGGTGCAACGCCACAATGGCATGTACACCAAGTTGTCTTAATCCCATTGAGCCTCGCCAGCTTTATATATATTTTTTATTATTATTATTTTGTGTTTTTTATGAGTTTTGTTAGCAAGAAATGCAAGAACTAGCATCACCTGAAAACCAAGATAAAATTTTGTACCAATGGAACTTGTCATGTAACAATTACCGACCTCCCCCACACTTGGATTTTTTATGTATCGCAGGACACCCAAAAATCAAGTGTGTAGGCCTCCTTTGAATTTGTTCCATCATGAAAACTTACCATTGTTGGTATTCTGATGTAGCTCCATGATCTTAAGCATTGCACCCTTCGTTCTTTTCAGTTGCAACCTGAAATAGTTAGTAACCAAAAATACCCGAAGGGAACTCATCCTAAAAACAAGTTCTTGCTTTTATTTGTATATTTTTTATTTACTTGGGAGCCAATCACATGAAAATCCTAAGGAGGGATAGGCGAAAGGCCGAGGGCACTTGGCAGCTTAGCTGGGGGCAAGAAATGATGGTGGAGGGCACTGACTTTCATTGAACAGAGGAGGCCTGGGGTCGGCCGACCCTAGCACGGCTCCATTTCAGCCAAGCTTTCAAGGTTCGCACTGGACTCGCTGGTATGAAATGATGGTGATTGAATTTGCTGCAAAAGGGCCAGGGCTAGGTCGGCCGACGGATGGGGTCCGGAGATTCTGGCACAGGGCCCATTCTGTTGATCCTTCGAAGCGGTATACTAGATGCAAAAGCTGTTTTGAATCTGAATGAATACGGCGCGGGAAAGGCAGCCACAGGTCGGGTGACCCATGGGGTTGGCCGACGGCTGTTGGCGCCTCTCAGGCCCAGCTGGCTCGGCTATCCTATGTGGTCTTGGCTCATTAAGATTATGTATGCGCATGCAGGAGCGGGGAATCTAAAGGGATTTCGAGATAAAAGACTCCAGGTTTAAATTTCAATGCACAAAATTGATTTGGAATTTAAACATGCGAAGATTGGAATTCAGAAAAATGCAATGTGAAATAAATATGAGATACATACCGATTTAACTATCGGTGAGGACTCGTCGGTTTACGTCCGTTGAGTGAGGACGTCTCCATCATGAATTTCAACTTTATGTACCATTTGGAGATGGTTTGTATTGCCATACCTGTTTGTCTTCTTCGGACGGGATTTTGTAGGCCTTGGGATTGAGCCTTGGCCTTGGGTCTGTTCTCGTTGGTCTTCCCATGTAATGACTGGCATTTACCAATTTGACAAATGCTAGCCTAAGATTGAACACGGTGTCTCTCATGTTCAGCTCTGGGGCGGTTTGCAAACCAGAGCGAATTGAGTACTCGCAGATCGTTCTTTCAGCAGTAGCACCCGTCGATATTAGTGTGGGATTGACCGGAGTTGCTGCCGATAAGATTATCTAGGAAGTTACGATGCAAGATCGTATTTCCCGATCATCTTGGGTTGTCGATGAAGTTCATTGGCAGATCAAGACCAGTCATACACTACCCTGTTCCACATCAACGAGAAACAGAGCAAAGGTAACCCTGCCGAAGCAGTGGTAATTAATCATGCTAATAATTGAGCACATGGGTTAACAACACTTTTCAATCAATGCCGTCCCCAGCAACAGCGCTAGAAAGCTTGTTGGTATTTCTTACGGTCACAGATAAATCTGCAAGCGCACGGATACCATTGTAGCTTTCACCTGGAAGTATTCAGGGTATCGAATCCACAGGGAAGGCAGTGGTTGAACAGAGTAGTTATCCAATGTGTGTATTCAATCATAACATTATTAATATACCAAATTCTAGCAAGGGGTAAACATTGATAGATGGGAAGTGTGACACACAGAAAGTTTCATTGCTCAATATATAAGTCTAGTTAAAATGAAGATCCTAAGAGAGAACCAGGGATTCTATATACTTCTTACTTATGAGTTACATACATTAGAAGTGTACACTATACAAGCTCAGCAAGGGACACATATTAGAGGGAAAATCGAGGAGTTGTGGGATCCCCTCATCCAAGGGTACTATCATGATGTTTATCACGAAGGCCTGCAAACGCCCAAACCCGAACAGCGAGGATTACAAGGACCACTCGGGGCTGTCACCACCTGGAGGCTACCTCTGAATACGTGGGGTAGGGTATCCCCAATGGTATTCCATATACCAAACACCATGTTTGCAATACGAAATACTACTCTATTTATTGTCCAGATAAACAAAGCAACCTTGCAGCGCATTGGGCCATTGCCATAACATGCATCAGCTAAACTAAGGTGCAAGACATACAACTTATATGATGAACAAATAAGGCAATAAGCCAAATAATACATAAGCAAGATAGTAATTCTATTAAAAGCTCTAAGTCTTATAAGTAAACAAAAGATACAAGATAACTAAGCTCTAGGCTTACCAAGACTCCTTCGGAAGCCCATAGAAGCTCTACTCCTAAGACTACACTACTAACTAAGGCTGCAACTTGTGGCAAAGAGAGCTCTTCCTTCTTGGTGTGTGTCCAACTGGAGCCAAGGCCATCTATTTATAGCTTGGTAGGTGGTGGAGAGGCACATCGAGACAGTTGAGGCCGTTTGGCCCCAAGACCAGGTCGGCTGTTCCACCTAAGTCGATCGACCCTCAGAGGCACCGCCTTGCAGCACGGTCCGAATGCGTCCCTGGAGTCTGTATGGTGCTGGTCATCGAAGGGGGACCGATTCGTTGCCCATGGGGGTCGGCCGACATCCCCAGGTTGGTCGACCTGCCACCGACTCCTCTCGGGCCCATCTTTGCCTAGGTGACTGTAGAGTGGGTCCTAATGACGATTCCAGGTGGGTGGCCCGATTTGAGTATGTTTAGATATGTTGGTGGGCCCCTCAATCCATGTGACCTCCCCTTGGACCATTCCCATCTCTTGGATCCAACCGTCATGGAATCAACGGCTATGATGGTCCTGAAGTGTGTTTCTTTGCTGCAGCCAAATATGGGCTCCATTGGGCTTGGGCCCAGGTCGACCGACCTAGGGGAGTCGGGCGACCTAGCCCTGAGCCCAAATATCCCCCTCTTTTACCAATTAGTCCCTGCATTCACATTTTCACCAAAACTTGTGGAATTGATTAGATATAAACCCTATCACTATGTTTGGTGATTATATTTGACAGATTCTCTGTAGGAGTTGATGGTCAAAATTGGCATTTAAGGACCGTCAACGCCCACCAGCCTGACACCCAAAGCAAGGTGAGCCCGAGAGGTGGTGAAGCTAGGTTGGCCGACTCCCCTTGGTCGGCTAACCTCCTCGCGCGCCAGGCTCGGCCCTCCCTTGACTGGTGCCTCGTTACTGACCTCAGGAGCACATCTGGGACGTGCACGCCCGATGGCGGTTCATCCAAGGGTTGGCAGACCTAGGCCCATGGCCAAACGGCTTCAACCGCCTTTGGCTGGTTCTACGCCGCCTATGGATGCTATAAAAACCTGCAAGAGCCTCGGCACTCGACACACACCAGAAGAAGAGCTCTCCTTTGCTACAAGCTTAGTCTTAGTCTTAGTAGTGGTAGTTCTAGTAGTTGATCTTCTGAAGGGCTTCCAGAGGAGTCTTGGTAAGCTCTAGAGTTCAGCTTTTGTATCTCTTTACTTACTTGTAAGACTTTGATCTTAATGGAATTATCTTCATACTTATGATGTATGCCTCAACTTTACTCTACTTACTTAGCATATGCATCTTATGTCTTGCACCTTATTCTAGCTGACGTATTCTATGACATTGGCTCAATGTGCCATGTGTTTGCTCTATCTATTAACGTGATAGATAGAGTTGTATTTCTTTATGCAAGCATGGTGTTTGATATAAGATTGAGGGTATCGCTGCCCCACGGATTAGTAGAGGTAGGTGACAAGTGGTGACAGCCCTGTCCGTCCTTTGTAATCCTCCGCGTTCGGGAGATGATATTAGGCCTTTATGATAAGAAGTCTGGTTGTCATCCCTTGATGAGGGAACCCTCCGGATACCTCGATATGTCCTCTAACATATATCCCTTGACTGAGCTTTTATAGGATAAGGTTGTATATCCAAGTTCCATACGTATGAGGTTCATGAACCTCTTTGTTATCTTTACTAATGTTCTATTTACTAACTAAGACTTATTTAATGATGAGCAATGAACTTTTGTGTGTCACTTTACCCCTTACAGTGTTATATACTTTACCCCTGCCTAGAATTTGGTTGATTAATATCGTTGTAAGCCAAAGCATTGGATGACACCTCTCTTTAAGTAAATGCTTTACCTGGGGATAAAGAAATAATGATACTCTGGAATACTCCCAGGTGTAATGCTACAACGTACTTCTGTACACATGCAGAATTATGTAAACGTTAAGAAATACCAACAAGCATTTCTGGCGTCATTGCTGGGGAAAGCAATGGTTAAATAGTTTTGTTCATCCATGCATTTGATATAGCATAATTAATCGCCAGTACTCTGGTAGGTTTACCCTTTTGCTCTGTTTCTCTGTGACGTGAAATAGTGTAGTGTATAACTGGTTTCTAGTTACCATCCAACTACGTTAAGAACCCAAACACCATCGGAAGGATGGTACGCTCTCGTGTCATGATCCCTCCGGTGTTCTTGTCAGAGACCACACCAGTCATCAGAGAGCCATCTACTCAGGGAGAACAACCCGTTCTCAAAATAATGATACTCTGGAATACTCCCAGATGAAATGCTACAACATACTTCTGTGCGCTTGCAGAATTATGTAAACATTAAGAAATACCAACAAGAACCTCTGCCCCACAACAATTATCCTTCAGCTAGAGGACTCATCCGTTTGTTATCCAGTGGGAGTTGCGAAGAACATGTCAGTAGAGGTCATGGGACAAACCATCCCCGTTGACTTCATGGTGCTCGACATGGATGCGACGAAGGACTCGCCGCTCATCCTTAGGTGACTGTTCCTGAGCACCAGGCGCCCAGATTGATGTAGGAGCCAGAGAAATCCGCTTCAACATCTATGGCACAAAAAAGTTTGCGTTCCGCCCTAAGAAGGTGCAATGCTCCATGGTCAAAATAAAGCATAGGGGGAAAAAGCAAGGCACAAAGAAGGCTGAGGTCGCACCGCAACCCCCACAGATGGATAGCCTCATAAAATTCATGATCTCCTTTTGGGAAAAGGAGGAGAAAAGAAACGAGGGTCACCTAGTTCTCTGGAAAAATAAAAAACCAAAGAAGAAAAAGACTCCAACCTCAAAGTCCACACCGACTCCTCCCGCACCACCTGCTAAGCCTAAGAAAATCAAGCAGGTGTGGAGAGTCAAGCCATCTGCGCCCACTCCTTCGAGCCTGGACGTATCGCATTAATCGATGCGAGGAGATTCTAGTCGTCAGACTTAAAACGGTGAGTCCTTGCCATACCATATTTAATTTTTCTTAATATTTAAAAACTTGTTTATTCATCCTGAATTTTCATTTTAAATAATGCTTGCATAATAAAATTTTATTTTTAGCAATTTAATTAATTAAATTATTGCATGAAAAATATAAAATTCTTTCTCCTAACCACCTGTGAAGGTTTCCTGTCTTCAACCATGAAGTACACAGAGTCCAAACAACCATTGGAAGCAGTAGGAAAAAGAGGCAGACAAGTGGGCCCAGGCCGGGTTCGGCCGAACCACGGGTCGACCGACCCAGGCTGACCGTTGCACGCACAAGCCCACCTCCAATGGCTTCTAGCCGTTGCCCTCTCCGCTGTTTTCGACCATTTGAGCCCCTAGCTCTTTAAATAGCCTGTGAGGAGCTCTTCTCCCTCACACACTCTCTTCTCCATTATCCTCTCTCACTCTTGCTCAAAGCTCTCGCTCCCACGCTCACTCTCGCTCTCACGCCCGCTCGTGCAAGTGCGTCATGCCCTCTTGCCATTGTCTTGCCCGAGCTATCCATGGTTCACATCCACGGGGTGTTCATTTTGTTTTTGACTAACGTAACTCGTGCGCTAGTGTCTTTGTTCTTGTCACCATGAAGGGATTCGGACGGAGGCTCACCAGTGAACTCAAGCAGGTGGCGGGTTCAAGCTCCAATCGCTCTCACGGGAGTGGAAGAACCCCTTCCTCTGGAGACTACACACCTAGCTTCATGCATGAGAAGGAGGGTGCCTAACACGAGGCTCATTCAGGGTCGCAAGCATTGGAGGTGGAGCCTGAGATCAACTTAGGGGGTGAACAAGAGATGCAAGGCCTATGCACTCACCGTGGACCGAGTCTTCGCTCACACCCGAGCCTTCGACACGGACCTCCTTGAGCGCATAGGTATGGCTGTTGATTTCGCCACCATTTGGCATGCTATTGGATGGGATTCTTTTGTGCCTATCTCAGAGGAAGGTTCATGCCTCCTCACCATCCAGTTCCTTTGTACCTTGCATGAGGTAGATGATGGAATTGCTTTCCAATTCTTCGGGAAGGAATTTCATCTCACTTGGAAGAGTTGAATCTACTTCTTGGTTTTCATAAGAGGTGTGCAATTGAGTTTGAGCATGCTCTCCATGGTTTTAACCGCCATTCTTTTCGGGAGAGCATCTCGGGTCAATCTGTGGTTGGTAAATTAATGCCTCGTTGCAATGATATACATAATCGAACTTTGAGGCTTATTCATAAGTGGCTTTCTGTTTCGCTTCTCCCTAGAGATGATGTTAGGCCTGTGCGTAATGATGAGCTTAAGCTTTTATATGGCATGATCAAGAAAATTTGTATATCTCCTGTTCAGCCTATGATTACACAATGGATAGAAAATTTTAGGATGTCTGGTCCTATCGAGTGTATGTCATTGATCACTAGAATTGCTTCGAAGCTTGGGGTACTAGATGATTTCAACATCTCATATATCCCCATTCCCTGAATCTTCATCAAAGAAGCACATCTGGTGCAAGGACACACTCTCAAGCACGATGCACACCAGAACCTTATTTTCTTCATCTCCGGCTATACAAATGAAATCTGGTTACCTAACCTGGATCTTCACTTGTATAAGTGTCGGGAGCTAACCATCCCTCCTGCCCAAGAAGAGGAACTACGCAGGAGCAGGAGCAGGTTGACACGGAGCCGATCAAGGTAGGAGGCGTCATCATCTCAGCCTCCAGCAGCTGCGCCACCACAGTATCCACAACATCAGTACCAGCCGCCGCACTCCCAGCAAGGTGGATTCTGGCAGGACAGATGCCAGGGTACATACTCGGGTATTAGTCCAACTGGGATCAGCACCCGTGCCCCTACGACGTTGAAGGGTCAGGCTGGCACAGTCAGGCAGCACCTACTGGAAGCACGGCAACTTCATTGTCCCCTCTACTTCCAGCTCCATTGGGCCGCCACCACTCTCTGATGGGCATCGCCCCTACTCATCGCGAGGCTCCCAAGACATCATGGACCTCACACTCTGGATGTACGAGGTCGATTTCCGGACAGGTGAGATCCAAAACACACTTACTGCACATGTCCATGAGACGGGGGGCGTGGCAGCAGCAGACGAGACAGCATCACGGCTATGCTGCAGCGCACCTAGGAAGAGCAGAGAGCCTACTGGCAGTCGCAACTTTACAACCCTGGACCATGAGCTTCACACCAACTTGGGGGTGAACCCGACATGACGGTAATGCTGTATCTTGCACTGTACATATTCTATTCAAAAAAAGAAAGAAAAAATGATAAAACATGATAAAAGAACAAAAAAATATTTGTTAGCTTTTTATATGTCTAGTAAGCATGTCTAGTTTTCCTTGTTGAAATGAGGAATAGTTGTTGTGCTTTATTTCCTTTGCGTACCTGTTTTCAACCGAGCATTCTCCTAAGTTTTGATTTTGTTGGCTAGGATTTATCCTTTGAGCCTAAAACTTGTGGGTTGCAAGTGCTAGATCCAAGTCTAAGTTGTTGCAAGTTATGGTACAATAGACTTTGCTATAATCTTGCTCTAAGTGAAACTTGATCTCCAGGGTTTTGTTTTCAAAATGCTAAAATCCTTGAAGTTCATCAATGATGATATTTATGCTACTTGCTATCTCATTGAGCTTTGTCAAATTGTTGAGACCCCTGTGAGATACTCGTCATGCTCCATTGATCAAGATCACATACACCCACATATAAACATGTTGACTTCCACACTAGAAGTCACGCAAAACATGCCATCCACCACAAATTACTTTATACTCAATCCACCTGAACATGAAGCTCCTCTCTCCATCCAACCATATGAAAAAGGATATGGGGCTATGAAAAAATAATAAATCCATGCTAAATCAAGCATGTTGGAAAAATAAGAAAAGAATCCCAAGCACAAAATGCATGTGAAAAAGAGAAAAGAAAATATAGCCCCTATCCAAAAGAAACGAAATAAAGAGACATGGACTCATGCAAAACGAGTCGAATAAAGTGCCACCAAAAATTTCACACTTGAACATCTTGATCAATGAGTATGACTTGTTGTTGGCATTTCTTAGCGTCATCACTAGATTAGTGATGGCACTAGAGATGCCTTATTATAAACCTAAACATTACAGAGATTCTGCAAGCGCACAGATGTACATTGTAGCATTTCACCCGGGAGTATTCCAGAGTATCGTTGTTTATTTATCCGCAGGGAAAGCGTTTAGTTAAAGAGAGGTGTCATCCAATGTATTTACTTACAACATCCTTAAACTACCATAATCTAGACAGGGGTAAATAATATGGAAGTGTAGGCGTAATGTGACACACAGAAGTTCATTACTCATCATTAAGGTAGTCTTAGTTGGTAATAGAACATTAGTAAAGATCAAGAAGGGTTCATTAACATCATACAAATGGAACTTCGATATACAACATTATCCTATACAAGCTCATACAAGAGACATATGACAGAGGACATATCGAGGTGTCCAGTGGTTCCCTCATCAAGGGACGACAAGAGGACGTCTTATCATAAAGGCCTAATATCATCTCCTGAACGTGGAGGATTACAAAGGACGGACAGGGCTGTCACCACATGCCGCCTACCTCTACTATTCCGTGGGTTAGCGATCCCCTCAACAGTATTCCATAATCCAAACACCATGTTTACAGTATGAAATACAACTCTATCTATCACGTTAATAATTAGGGCAACCATAAGGCATATTGAGCCAATGTCATAGCATACGTCAACTTGAATAAGGTGCAAGACATAAGAAGTATATACTTAGTAAATAGAGTAAAGTTGAGGCATACAACATAAGTATGAAGATACTTTCAATAAGCTCAGAGTACTGTAAGTAAGTAAAGAGATACAAAAGCTGAACTCTAGAACATACCAAGACTCCTCCGGAAGCCCTTAAGAAGCTCAACTACTAGACTATCACTACTAAGACTAAGACTAAGCTTGTAGCAAAAGTGAGCTCTTCTTCTAGTGTGTGTCAAGTACAGCGCCCCTTGCAGGTATTTATAGCTTCCATAGGCGGTGGAGCGCCAGCCAGGAGCTGTTGAGGCCGTTTGGCTATGGGCCCAGGTCAGCCGAAGTGGACGCTTCGGTCGACCCTTGGATGCACCGACTTGAGGTTTGCACAGTCCAAATGTGATCCCAATGGCGGTTGACAGGTACTGGTCAAGGGGGAAGCGAAACGGCCGCAGGACCAGGTCGGCCGACCTGGCTCTACCGCCTTTCGGCCCCATCCTCCTTTGATTGATTGCAAGGTGGGTCCTTATGATGGTTCCAGGTGGGTATACTTGTTTTGGGTGCATTTGAGTTGAGGTGTGGGCCCTTCAATCCTTGGGAGTGACACGTGGCTCATCCCTCATCCTTGACTTCAACCGACCTTGATCCAGTGGCCATGATCGTCCCTTGGTGTGCTTCTTGACCTGCATGGAAGATTGGCTCGAACGGGGTTCAGGCCAGGTCGCCCGACCTAGCCAGGTCGGCCGACCTAGGCCCTTGCCCGTTTTCCTCCATCTTTTGCGCCAGGGTCCCTATACTCAAATATATTCTATATGTGCTACAACATTATTTGAATAAAAATGTCTAAGGCATGCTTGATCTTCATTGGTTTTCTGAGGCTATTGATAATCGGATTTCCGTTATAAGGACCGTCAACACTTGCATGGTCTTTGACTTAGCAACATGATGAGAAGCAAGTATGCCTCACTCATACCTTACCCAAAGCTCCACATAAACCTTTAGTGGTAGGTTGAGGCATCTCACGTCATGATGAGGAAGATACACTTTGAGCAATCGAGAGCATCATATGTGGAACTTCTTTTCTTTTGAAAAACTTTGCAAAACCTTCCGAAAGAAAGTGCAACAAAGAGGCAAATAAAAAGCAGGCTTATACAATCGTTCTGACTTGCAAAAAGAGGGACTAAGGCAAAAAAGAGAATACTTTATTGAACGCATAGGGACTAAGGAAAAAAGAGGGTGACAATGCCAACTTATTCAATCCAAGGGAGAATACTTTATTGAACGCATGGTACACTTAAGAAGTACGGCATTGTAGCAACTCCTCATCAACAACCTAAGTCTTAGCTTTTGCTCGGGATTAGCAAAGGGCAAGCTTGCGGGAGTTGTTGACGGTCCTTACACGCTAAATCCGACCGTCAGTATACTCACTTTATAAGGATGTACTTTACACTTACTGGCATATATCTTTATGAATAACCTAGTTCCACTTGTATTGTAGCTCTATGTCTTTACAGGACACAAGGACTACAATAGAGTGTAAAATGTGCTCAAACGAAGGAGAACACGTCACGAAGATACAACTCCACGAGCACAAGGACAAGAGGGCCCACTTATTACTCGTACATGGGCCAAACTCGTGGGAACTAACCACAGATGGAACCCTGGACCCACAAGTCATACACCAGAGGAAGGAGCACGGGAGAATTCCCTGCTAGGGGTCGGCCGACCCCCAAGTTTGGCCGAACCTGAACGGGGTCGGTTGGCATCAATCTTTGGCACCAACGCTTCCCGTGTCTCCCCCTTCGTGCCAAGAGAAGTTACCATCTGAGCACCCCTCGCAACCATCCTCCCTAGTATAAATAAGGGGGTTGGAGGCCTTCTTCAACACACACTCATACTCAAGAGCCTCTCTCTCTCTCTAGTAGTACCTTTGTAATCCTTAGGCTAGTGGAGCTCATGCTAGGCTTAGCGCAGTAGTATTCAGACTCATCCTTGGGCCGTTGTGGGATGTAACCTTCAGCCTTCGGTACGGTCTTTGTATAATTTATTGGTATTTGTATAAGTATGGATGTGGGATATGGGTACCCCTGGGCCCACTATCGACCGGGTAGCCAGTCGGCCTGGTCCCACGTCTGACAAGGATGGGGGCCGACTCCAGGCCGGCCCATGAGGACACCTGGCTTGATGGACAGGATTGGAGAAGACATAGTCCGCAAGGCATGAGGTGATACGATCAGATCCTGCCCGGATACTACGGAGATCATGTTGTAACCGACTTGGATTAGTTTCTTGATCTGAGCCGGACAATAATTAGAGATAACTGACTTGTAAACCCTAGGCCGTCAGCCTATATAAGGCGGTCTAGGTCGGCCCCTTCATTCATTGAATCCTCTCTCCATCTATTCGATTCTTGGCCACCAGATCCTTCATTGTAACTCCAAACTCGCCATTGTTCTCCGGAGCATTGACGAGCGAAGCAATACAAGACCCCCGAGCACAGGATGTAGGGTATTATACCTCCAGGTAGCCCAAACTTGTATAATCCCTGTGTCCCTGTGTTACTCGAGCTCCCTAGTCCTGCGATTGCCCTTTGCCTACAAATCAACCATCTGGGTACCCCCATGTGGACTGCCGGACGATAAATCCGATAGTTGGCGCGCCAGGTAGGGGCAATCGCGGGGCATTACAGCTAGCTCGATGGCAGAATTCAGATCGCATCTACTATGAGAAATCCAACTCCGATCCCATCTACGGCGACGGCGGCGCGAGCTTTGAGCTAATAGGGCAGTGGTGCGTGGGCGAGCCCTCGAGGCAACCCGCAACGCAACGATGAAGCAGCCGAAGCACGTAGCGCCGTCGCCTCGTACGAGAACGGAGTGCGTCAATGGGAGCATGTCGCCGTTGATCTTCGCTACGTGTGGGAATTAAATATGCCTTGCATCTGGGAAGATTCCCTCTTATCCTGCTCCACGTCCGATCTAATCTATCTGCTTCGTTTTTTATTTTCTAATCTTCTGTCACTCTCATATCATCCACGTGCATATTTGCATGCGTCATCTAATTATTCTCTAATCTCTCTCATTTGCGTATATGTGCATGCATGGATGGGCTGCCGGACTGCCGCCTGAGGAGCCAATTCCATCTTCGCCGGTTCTCTGTCAAGTCGCCGGCAACTCCGTCAGATACAATACCACAACCTGGACGACTCGACGGCAAGTGGTAGTACTTGTCAGCTGTGCACTAGACCTCTCCAGTCCGATCTGCAAGGAGGCCATGCAGGCCATGCAGCAAGCAAAGATCAAACATGGAGATACATACGTACATCCACGCCCTACGATGCCAGGGACTACTTCAGCACATATTGCGCTCACCGACTCGCTGCTGAATGTTTGGATTAACTCGGCGCCGACATACTAGTTGGGGATGAGTTCTGTTCGACCGAGGAACTCGCCAACTTCACCGTCAATCGTCCATGACGAAGATCGACTATGCCCGAGGTGCTTGGCTTCCAAGTGCACCACAACACCGACTCTTCGACATCATTGACAACCTCGTCCACCACGACAGCAACGATGTCTGAGGCTTCGTACCAACATTTGGCAGTGACACATCGATTCTCCGACTCGATTACAATCAAGCTAAGTATTATTTTTAATTAAATATTTTACGGCTTCTGTATACCTTTGTACGCCTCGGCTCTCCTATGCCTCCGTGACTTTCGCCGACCACCTCGGTCACACTCCGACTGCTTATACAGCCTAGTCTGTCCAAACAGCACCTCACGGGTGTCCAGCTCATGCTGTTGTTTTGGTATAATTTCTTAACACAGCGCGCTGCTCTAGCGCTCAGGAGAGTCCCTGCTGACTCTGACTTCTGAGTCCTTGCCTGACCCTATGTCTCTCTAGTAATTCCTGGGTTAACTCGTGTTGTCCAAGTCCCTAATCATGAAACCTTGAGTTCCGGACTCATTCCGCGCGCCACCTACACCTAAGCCTCCCCGCTGAGCAGTGTAGTCTGTGGTAAGCCGTCCTCTCCGAGTAGTGGTTAGCGAAAAAAGGTGCTTAGCGACATAAGGCAAGGGCCGCACAGCGTCCTACTCGGTGTTTTTGCTAGAGAGGGGTTTTACACATATGCACAATGCATTCACAGACCTGTTTATGTTATAACCTTACGACAAATATTGTTTATCATTCAGATTATTGAATATTATGCTACATAATATTTGTGTTGTCTTCATACAGCTCAGGCATTATTTGGTGTACTTCGACTGACTCGGCCAGCTCCCAGTCACCGGGCTGGCGTGGGCCGACCACTCGGCGCGTCTCCTACCACCTGGCCGACCTCCCTGCTCGGCGGCAGGGCGTGGGAGGCGACTCAGCGGCTTGCTCGGTTCCCCGGGCTCGGGGGCTGAGCGCCACAGACGACTTGGTGGTTCGCCCGGCTCCCAAACTCGGGGTCTAGGCACCCCAGATGACGACTCGCCGTGTTTCCCGTCGTCTATCCGAGCTCTCTGGCTCGGGACGGGAGGCAACTTGGTGGCTAGTCCGGCTTCTAGGCTTGGGGACTGGGCACTATGACTTCGGACAGCGGGTCTCCGTGACTCGGCCAGCCGCCACGCTCGGGGACTGGGCACTATGATTTCGGATGACGAGTCTCTGTGACTCGGCCAGCCCTCACGCTCAGGGACTTGGCACTACGACTTCGGACAGCGGGTCTCCGTTATTTGGCTAGCCCCCACGCTTGGGGAGTGGGCACTGCGACTCCGTTCGGCGGGTCTCTGTGACTCGGCCAGCCCCCACGCTCGGGGACTGGGCACTACGACTTCGGATGGTGGGTCTCCGTGACTCGGCCAGCCCCCACACTCGGGGACTGGGCACTACGACTCTCGTCGGCGGGTCTCCGTGACTTGGCCAGCCCCCACGCTCGGGGACTGGGCACTACGACTCCGGTCAGCGGGTCTCTGTGACTCGGCCAGCCTCCACGCTCGGGGACTGGGCACTACGACTTCGGATGGTGGGTCTCCGTGACTCGGCCAGGCCCTACGCTCGGGGACTGAGCACTACGACTCTCATAGGCGGGTCTCCGTGACTCGGCCAGCCCTCACGCTCAGGGACTGGACGCCACGATTTTGGGACAAGCTCCTCTCTTCGGGGTGCCAGACCGCCCTGTATGCTTTCAGTAGCACTTTCACCATGGGTTTGCCATGCACATCCATGGGTGTACTGTTCTTGTCTTCATCTACCCTTGCAGATGTGGCGAACTTATCCTTTCGGTGGCCTATCTGCCCCGAACCTTGGAGATTCTTCTCTTTTGACCATTAGCCCGACTTTTCTAGTCGGCCTAATGCTCGAGGACTACTCCATATCCCCATCAGGATGTGTCACGTTTCCCAAGTGGTGCAGCTCCTCGGCTCCCGACTCGGCCACGACTCGGCGCTACACTGCTCGAGGCTTCGCCTCGGGTCTGCACAAGGTCATCCCCGATGGCCTGCGGTTTTGTTTTTTGAGAACCGTCCACCCTTGTGCCGGCTTGCCGACCAAGATGCTTCAACCGACCTTGAAGGCTTCGCTTCTTCATCAGCACTCCGACACGCGCCTCCACGTTGCTCGGGGACTTGTGGGATATGGGTACCCCTGGGCCCACTACCGACCGGGTAGCCAGTCGGCCTGATCCCACGTCTGACAAGGATGGGGGCCAACTCTAGGCTGGCCCATGAGGATCCCCGGCTTGGTGGACAAGATTGGAGAAGACTTAGTCTGCAAGGCATGAGGCGATACGATCAGATCCCGCCCGGATACTACGGAGATCATGTTGTAACCGACTTGGATTAGTTTCCTGATCTAAGCCGGACAATAATTAGAGATAACCGACTTGTAAACCCTAGGCACTCAGCCTATATAAAGCGGCCTAGGCCGATCCCTTCATTCATTGAATCCTCTCCATCTATTCGATTCTTGGCCACCAGATCCTTCATTGTAACTCCAAACTCGCCATTGTTCTCCGGAGCATTGACGAGCGAAGCAATACAAGACCCCCGAGCACAGGACGTAGGGTATTATACCTCCGGGTAGCCCGAACCTATATAATCCCTGTGTCCTTATGTTACCTCGAGCTCCTAGTCCTGCGATTGCCCTTTGCCTACAAATCAACCATGTGGGTACCCCCGAGTGGACTGCCGGACGATAAATCCAATAATAGAGTTTGATCTAAATGCTATCTCTATAGTGTTTATTTCATATTCATGCCCTATCATGAGTTATATATTATTTATGCATAGGATAGTCGATTGTTGACGGTCCTTAAATACCACTTTTGACCGTCAATTCCTGTAGAAAATATATCAAATATAAACACCAAACATAGTGGTAGGGTTTACTAATGAATTCCACGAGTGTTTGTGTTTTAACTTGTCTTGCAGGAAATGCCCCAACATGACACTGTCGGTTTGAGATGGATCTAAAATATCATTATCATAAATTATCTTAACTGCCCAATTGGAGTACACCATTATGTAGAGCCCATCAAGACGATCGAAACGGATATATTATTTATATATATTGGAGCATGGAATAAAATAATATAAAATCACATATTAATGTGCAGCACTGACGTCATCGCTGACATCAGCGCTGCTGACGTCACTCGGGGCCACAGCCTACGGAGCAGGCTGCAGGCTGCAGGCTGATAGCCAGGGCTAACTCGGTGCGGCTGCTCAACCAGGAGCGGCCGGGCCCAAATGGAAGGGTCAAGGCCCAGCGGGTCCATGCATGATGCGCGGCCACGGCCTGCTGGCCGGCACGCAGGGCCGCACAAGTCCACGCTCGTGTGGGAGATGGCCAGGGCGACGTGGCGTTGGTCAACGCGTGAGCGCGTGCGCGGATGAGCCCTGGCAAGGGACAGGTGGCGTCGCAGGAGTAGCCGCGGCGCGGTTCAGCAGGGGTTTTTTCTCCAAAGCAGCGGTTTTCATTGGTTTCGCCTTCGGTCCTCTTCCACCGACTTGCGCAGGCGAGATAAGGGCACGGTTCAAGCGTGGTTTTGCTCTGGTTCTCGACTCAGTGTCTGGTTTTCCACAGTTTTGACCGGTTCTTAGCTGGTTCTCTGCACCACCGACTCCAGAAACCATCTGGGCGCGAGTCCTCGGGGCAACCGACCCTTAGGAGGTCGGTTCCAGGACAGGTGGAAGGGAGGGAGGAATTGGAGGGAAGAATATTCCTTTTGATCCTAGGAGCATCTCCACTCCCCTAAGTCTCATCCACGTTATAAATAGAGAGGCCCTCTCTCATTCAACACATAAGAAGTGAAGCAAAGTTCCAATACTAGATCCAATGCAGTGCTAGAAATAGTGAGAGGTGAGGCGAGAGTCCGGGAGAAGCCGGGGATGCCGGCTTCTCTCCTCTTCTTGTACCTCGGTGGATGCGGCTCAGGTTCGAGTATCATTCAGGTATTTTCTTAGTATTTTAGGATTAATATTTAATTAAGTTCAAACTTTACTTTATTTACTTGTGGGGTCCTCACTGTGATAGGTGTCTTAGTACTTGCAAAGCTAAGATAGTATTCAATAGAATAGATGGATGTCTAATCATGTTGAATACCTTGGAGTGCGCCTAGTGCCACGGATTTGTAGTGGTAGCCCCAGGTGGTGACAGCCCTGACGGCCTACGTAGTCCACCAGAGAAGCACTAGAGAGTAGTAGGGCCATTGCTTGGCTTGCCTTGCCCCCTTCTCATTCCTTTCCAGGCTTGGACGGTTGGGCGTCCCGAAGCAAGTAATACAGTAAATGACTTGAGATATCGTTTGATTATCCAGAATACCTAGAAATAACCCTCTCTACCTTCTACACATATATCACTTCTTTTGTCCTTGGTCGTTCTTAACTCTGCACTAGTACACACACGTTCCCTGTGGATTCGATACCCTGGAATACTCTCGGGTGAAAGCTACATCGGTATCCGTACGCTTGCGGATTTATCTGTGATCGTTAAAAATACCAACAAGCTTTCTGGCGCCATTGCCGAGGAACGGTTGCTGTACTAGTGTCAAACTGAGTTTGCCCATGTATCCCCATCCATACCATCACATCATTTCATTTATATTCACCATTCATTTTCATCACTACCCATCTATCTTTCACATGAAAAAAAACTAGCAAGAGCATGTTTTCGGTTAAGTCCTCCCTCCGGTATTTTTGGTCGCTAACCATTACAGGTTGAAACCAAAAATAACGACGGGTCTACGATGCTTAAGAACATGAGAGCTATATTACAACACCTTGGTAAGTTTTGGTGATGGAACAAATTCAAAGGAGGCCAACACACACCTGATTTTGTTGTCCAATGGCACAAAAATCCAAGTGTGGGGGAGCTCTGCAAGTATCTGGTAACAAGTTCTGTTATTACCAAATTTTTATCTTTGGTTTATAGATGATGCTAGTTCATGTATCCTTTCTTGCTAATAAAAAAATAATAAAAACCAAATGCCTGCCTGGAGGTAACCAAATATTATCCCTTGCATTTCAAAACATTCATGTTGCAGATCATATTTGTTTCGAAGCATTCATGTTGCACTTCATTTGCAAGCAAACTCTTGTGCCTTTTTTTTGAATGGGTGGCTCCTCAGCTTTGAACTGTATTCGGGCACTATGCCTAGTCTAGGTGGGTGGCGAAATCTTTCATCACCTATCTATTCGGGTTCCTAGTCCAACTCATGCAGCCCTTACAGGGTCGGTTAATTGCCAGAACGTGGTTGGTAGACCGATCAATAGGGTTAAATGAAACTGAATCCCACCACGTCATTTAGATCAAAAGGATTGATCAGTTTGCGCTTTGAGAAACGCCAGGCCTCGAGTTTCTTACAAATTGCATATCTTGTTTTGTTTTGTCCTCGTTTGGATTTCCAATCTCACAGTATATTTGTTTTATTCATGCATTTTAAGTTAGTTGGCATATTTATTGCCCAACCATGATTGCATTAAAAAATCTGGCCAGCGAGGCTCAGTGGGATTAAGACATCTAGGTGAGCAAGCCACAGTGTCGTTGCACCTTGGTAGTCCCCATATGCCTCCTGGTTTCACCGTGTCTTGCTTCCTTGGTTCTTGTGTGCGCTTTCATGAAAAAAAAGCGTTTGTTGCATGCTCGTGTTCTGCCTCTTTGCCAACTACTTGTTGGGAGCATCCCAACATTTAGTGCACACTTGCAATCCGCGTGCGATAGTGTCACCGTCAAAGATGGCAACAAGAGCTAAGGAATTACCACGATGGCAATTCTAAACTCATCATCTAACGCCAGCGGTAAGTATACTAAGGTAAGTGTCATGTCCTGCTTTTGACATTAAACAAGGCCCTTTCGGGAGATAACCCGCGGTTCACCATACTCATGTTTATTTTCTTTTGAATATAGCTTGATCACGTTCTCATGCTACCTTTATCTATGCTCGTATGCTCTAGTTTGAATGTATCCCTGGAATGCATTCATAGGCTTTTTAAATTAAGCATGGTGCTTAGGTTAAATAGTCTTCTTTAAAACATGGTGTTAAGTTTGATTAATGAACCTTGGAGTAATGCTTCTATAGATATTGGATTTATATATGGACTAACCCCTGCAGGAAAATTTTCAAATTTGAGCGGGTAAGTCATCAAGCTTGATTCAAATTGGAGATAGACCAAAGCATTGGATGCACTGCAACAATGTTGCACAACATACAAGGAGGTACAGATCACCTTTCGAAGGTTCACTGTGAGTATATTGCAAAACCCCCCTTGTGATCATGTTGATGCATTGCAGCCTTGTTTGAGTTCTGCTTTAACAACAGTGGTGAAAATAAAAATTTGAAAAAAAAGAAAATTTAAAATAAATATTATAATAGTGGCAAACAGGATCTACGCTTAACATGTTAAAGACCAATCTATTTTTAAGTGTGGATGTGAACAACTAACCCTATGGCAATAATGATATCTACTCAAATGGTCCTTCGGGTATTTGTTGTCCACTAACTTTTTGCAGGGATGAAGTAATGACTAAAGGGTGGCGAGCATACCTCCAACTTCTGAAACCCTTAGTCACATGGAAGAAATTTGCATGATGAAGCAGGATGAACAGTGGACGAATCTTTGGCACTCTTAAGCACAAATCTTACATTCATTTGCAAGATCAAAGCTTGGGGGAACTTCACCAAGGATGTATCCAAAACTCGTTGTGTTTTTATTCTCCCTTAATATCCCTGCTAAGTTACCTTGAAAGAATTGCTTGCCATGAAAAAAATCAATAAAAAATTTGCATAACATAAAAACACCAAAAAAATATTTGAATTCAAATAAAGATCAGGCTCTCTGGCTTGTAAGGCCAGTAGAGTCGTTGTTTTGTTTCCACCTTGTTTCAAATAAACGCAGGTACAAGATCAAGTGTGGGGGTCTTTCAGTCTTCTTCACGTTCACACATTCAAGACCACCCACATCTACGCCTCACAACATCGCATGGACCAATATGAAAAAGATCACAATGGTCAGGCACCAGAGGGGTTCGAACGAATTCCTTCAACCCAAGGCCCCTCGTCTTCCACTTCGTCCAGTGCGATGGTTTGCATATCAATCCCTCATCCTCTCTCATTCATGAGTTTAAAGTAATCTTGAAATAATCATCAAAATTGAACTCAAATAAAAACTTGTTGCTCCTTTGGTTTATATGCTCATCCTTGATTGGCTTGCATGTTCTTTATTCCTTGCACATTTACCTGTTGCTTGTGAATGTATATCATTAGGAAAGCATGTTTATCTAAATGGTTGATGAATGAGATATGGTATGATGAGATGAATCTTGCTCTTTCTGTATAAAGTACTTGGGAAGTTTTCCTTGCAAATTCTAAATGATAGCCTTACAAAGCTCCTCAATGATATTACATTCCTTCCAAAGCCATATGTTGCTCACCTTGAAAATTTTATACATATGCTGGTTGTTATTGCATTGAGCTCTGTCAAATTGTTGTGACCCTTGTAAGATGCTCTTCATGCTTTCTTGATCAAGATCACGTACACTCCACATACATATGCTAAACTTCTACACTGTTAGTTAGCAATATCCATTCATCCACCAAATAAATACTCCATATGTTTTATGAATCTCTCTCCAAATATCCTTTCCAAAAGAGACATGGACCATAGAAAAACATTTTGGACACATGAAGGCTCAAGAAAAAAAGAAAAATTACATGCTCATAAAAGCATTGAGCATGAAAAAAAGAGCTAGCCATATTCTCAAAATAAATTGAAAAAGGAGAGAGATCATAAAAAAGGAGTTCTCATACACCCTCCATTTTTTCATACACATACACATCTTGTTCAGATTGTATGAATAGTTTTCTTTTTGGATCCATTCTTTGATTTTGCAATATATGTGATAAAGTATGTTTTATCTTTACTCCTACCTTGAGCTCCACATAAGCCATTTAGAAGTAGGATGAAGAAAGCCAAAGAAATTTCTTGGTGAGGAATCATACACATTGAGCGATCTGAGAGAATCATTCGAGGAGCTAGGTAAGGTTTGTTTTGAAAATTTATCAAAAACCCAAGTTACTTACCAGAAGAGTGAAGATGAATCGAATCAAGGCCGTTCCATTTTTCAACCATCCAAGATGACATGATAGACACTTCAAAATTTACAAGTACAGGTATGTCTTGGAATGTTTTATATGCTTGCATCATATCAAAAGGAGTTATGTTGTTCCACCTTAGTCTTTGAACTTTACTCGAGGATGAGTAAAGGCTAAGTGTGGGGGAGCTTGTTGAGGGTCCTTAAGTACCACTTTTGACCGTCAATTCCTGCAGAAAATATATCAAATATAAACACCAAACATAGTGATAGGGTTTAAAACTAATGAATTCCACGAGTGTTGGTGTTTTGACTTGTCTTGCAGGAAATGCCCCAAAATGACACTGTCGGTTTGAGATGGATCTAAAATATCATTATCATAAATTATCTCAACTGCCCAATTGGAGTACACCATTATGTAGAGCTCATAGAGACGATCGAAATGGATATATTATTTATATATATTGGAGCATGAAATAAAATAATATAAAATCACATATTAATGTGCAGCGCTGACATCAGCGCTGCTGACGTCACTCGGGGCCCCGACCTACGGAGCAGGCTGCAGGCCGGCAGCTAGAGCCAACTCGGTGCGGCTACTCAACCAAGAGCGGCCGAGCCCAAATGGAAGGGTCAAGGCCTAGCGGGCCCATGCATGACGCGTGGCCACGGCCTACTAGCCGGCACGCAGGGGCGCACCCGTCCACTCTCGTGTGGGAGAAGGCCAGGGCGACGTGGCGAGGGTCAACGCGCGAGCGCGCGCGCGGATGAGCCCCGGCAAGGGACAGGAGGCGTCGCAGGAGTGGCCGCAGCACGGTTCAGCGGGGATTTTTGTCCAAAACAGCGGTTTTCATCGGTTTTGCCTTTGGTTCTCTTCCACCGACTTGCGCAGGCGAGATAAGGGTGCGGTTCAAGTGCAGTTTTGCTCTGGTTCTCGACTCAGCGCCCGGTTTTCCATGGTTTAGATCGGTTCTTAGCCGGTTCTCTGCACCACCGACTCCAGAAACCTCCTGGGCGCGAGTCCTCACGGCAACCGACCCTCAGGAAGTCGGTTCTAGGACAGGTGGAAGAGAGGAATTGGAGGGAAGAATATTCCTTTTGATCCTAGGAGCATCTCCACTCCCCCAAGTCTCCTTCACACTATAAATAGAGAGGCCCTTTCCCTCATTCAACACAAAAGAAGTGAAGCAACGCTCCAATGCTAGATCCAATGTAGTGCTAGAAATAGTGAGAGGTGAGGTGAGAGTCCGGGAGAAGCCGGGGATGTCGGCTCCTCTCCTCTTCTTGTACCTCGTGGATGTGGCTCAGGTTCGAGTATCATCCGGGTATTTTCTTAGTATTTCTAGATTAATATTTAATTAAGTTCATGTAATATCCCAAGGAATATTAATATAAATATTATATGTATGATGGTTGGTTTTTACCAAAAATATAAAACTTTTGCTTGATGTTGTGGTTAGCATGCAAAATGGCCAAACCTAGGGTCTAACCTCCAAATCTCACCTTATTCTCAAATTAGCAACAAAATTAAATTTATACAAATATCAAATATTCATGCATATGCATTGTGATTTGGTTCTTCATGGTTTATTTGGTTCTCAAAGGTGCTGTTTGAATTTTGAATTCACATTCAAAATTCAAACTAAACTAAACTAAAACCCTAAACCAAAAAGGAAAAACCCAAAAACCCCAGCCAGGCCAGCCAAAGGCCAAACCGGCCCAGCTTTCCTTCCCTCTCTCACTCGCACGCGGACAAGGCCCAGCAACGGCCCAAGGCCGAGCCGAGGCCGGTCACGCGCCCGCTCTTCCTCCCTCTCTCCCTGACGTGTGGGCCCACCGTCCACAGCATCATCGTCATCCTCCACTGCCCCCTTCTCCCCCGCTCCTCTGCTTTTTCCGCCGCGGCCTTGACCGACCGAGACCGAAGGGCGCATCGCGCCAAGAGCGGCCGTGCCTTGCGCTGACACCGCCACTGCCGTCCCTATCCTCTCCCTGTACGAAGATTCCCAGCCCGAGGAGTGAGGGAAGCACTTGAGCCGAATCCGCCTCCGTGGATGCGCGCCACGCGCCCCGGCCCGCACGCCGAGGATCACCGGCCGTTTGATGCCCAGGCATTCCCGAAGCTTTCCCACAGCTCACCCTAAACCCTAGCCCTCACGCTCACCTCTTATTTAGCCCAACTGCGGCGGCCGCCGCCGCTCCAAACCACTCGGGCGAAAGCCCTTTCTTTCCCCAAATCCCACCGCTGCCGGAGTTGAAGGAGAAAGGGAAGAGGAGGAGAAGAAGGGGGAGGACTGCAAGGAAGGGAAGCCGACCGAGCTCGGGCCGGGGAGGAGACGCACCGCCACCACCCCGAGCTACCGCTCTGCTTCGCCTACGCCGAGCTGTCGCCGCCACCGTCGACCGGGACCGGAGAAGAGAACCGCACGCCTACACCGAGCCTGCTACCCTCTACTCCTTCACCCCTCGATGAGCCACACGCACGGACCTTCTCCCCTTTTCCTCTGTTGGATGTTGGGTTCTCGCCGGGGACAAGCTGCACCGGCCATCGCCGCCGGTCTTCCCCGCTGCATCGGATTGCTGATTGGCCGTCGAGCCGCGCCCCTTTTGTTTCTCTGCAGGGCACAAAACATCGGCCTAAGGCCGAGGCTCGTGAGGCACCCACGTACGCACGCGCACCGAACCACGGCCGCGTCGCGGACGACACGGGTTGCCGCCGCTGCACGCGCACGAGACCCCATCTCCCCACACTGGCCGCACGCTTCGGCATCTTTGGCCGCACCATGGCCCTGTGACGCCAGAGGACCGAGCGGGCCGAAAGGCCGGGCCTTTCTAGGCCCGGCGACACAGCTCCGCCGTGGAGGTCATGGCCATGGCCGGAGCACACCCACGCACGTGCACGCGCTCACGCCGCCGCGGCGCCCTGCGCCACGG